>JAILYF010000014.1:634359-1268718 GCA_025491095.1 Brachionus asplanchnoidis
TGGTACGTTTAGGATGGCATGAAAAATGGAGGACATCAACCTAGCTAAAAAATAACATTGTCCTTAAATTCGTCTCGAGTAAATCAAATCTTACTATGCTAATTAACTGATTAAAAAATAAATCAATATCATTAACCTTCTTTTTTTCTTGTTTAAATTAATTTTTTTTTAAAACTCAAGAAAACTTTTTTTAAAAAAATCGAATTTGAAAAATTATTTCTAGTAGTTTTTTTAAATCAATTAAAATGATGTGACTAACACAATTGTGAAAAAAATCTATTCTTTTTTTAATTTATTTAGACTTTATTTTATTTTTCCACCAATAAAAAAAAAATAATAATTTATTTATTTAAAATAAATATTAATAATAATAATTGGTAAACGTTCATAATAGAGAAAAAAATTTTTAGAGAATTTTTATTTAAGAGAAAAAAATAGCGACAAAAAGTAATCAATTTAAAAATAAGCAAAGCCACGAATAAATAATTCTGACTGGCTTAGCTTTAAAACTTTAAAAGCTATGATGATTTTTCTCTGCTTTTATACACTCTCTATTTTTTCTTTTTATTTTTTTTTCATTTTTTTTCTTATTATCTAATTTAATCGCAATTTACTGGCAAGTTGAATTTTATGATCAATTTTTGATGCTCAAAATGATCAAATCAAACTTAAAATATTATATAAATTGTTATTATTTAATATAATTAGTGCAGAGGTACATTTTTGGTTTTAACATTCTTTGTTAAATAAAAATAAAAACTTTGCAATATCAAAATGCACATTGCAGAGTGCACACCATTTAATTGATACTACTTTAAGTCGATAATTTTTTGCACAGTTTACATTTAGATTTAACAAAGTATGTTAAAACAAAAAATGTACCTCTGCACTAATTAAATTAAATATTACAATTTATTTAATATTTTAAGTTTGATTTGATCATTTAGAGCGTCAAAAATTGATCATGAACTTCAACATGCCAATTTACTTCAATTTAACTCCTTTTTTTTTTAAAAATCGTTAGGATGAAAAGAAAGTTAGTCACAGCCTGAGGGTCCCCCTTAAACTATTTAATAAATAATAATAATTTTTTGCCTTCTCTAATTTTTTTCTCTATTGTGATATTTCACCTAACAATTAATTAACTGATTAAAAGTGAATATTAAAAAAAAAAATTTAAATGCTAAACATAAATTGGGTTATGAGAGATTCACAACAAAAAAAAATGATGAACTCAATCTTTAGATATCGAGGTCGATTTTGAAATATTTTATTTTCATTAGAAAAAAAAAAAACAAGACCTCAATTAAACCGATTAATGCTTCACAAGCCCAATTTGTCTAATTAAGACTAGATATCCTTAAACAAAAAGATAGCTGGGGTGAACCTAAGGCGATTCTCAGACTCAAAGTTTAGCAGACTCTTAATAATTGAACGCAATGAATGACGGCTATTTATTAGAAAATTCTGTTCTGGATAAAAAAAAGAAGAGCCGAAAAATTTATATTTCATCATCAAAATAAGAGCGCGCACAAACAGATTTGTATCTTCAACACACACATACCTTGGTGATGTACGTTGGAGAAATTAGATATTGTGTAAAAATTCCATTGCATGACGTCACTTTTCAAATGCCGACTTATCCGCGTGAGATTCAGCGTTGAACCTTTGTCGAACTGTACAAAGACATTCTGCTATGTTTACAATCCAGTACAACTATTAGTTTATAGACTTAAATCGATCGATAATTTATAATTAGTTTCGAATATCAAGCATTGTATCGATACGATGCAGCTAGCTTGAAACTCAATCTTGTTTACAATTAGTTTTGTGTACAGTTTTGAACAAAAAAAAGATAGGCACTTTGGAGTGCCTTTTTTTGGCTGTGTTAATCCGTTCTAAACATTATTGCTAGACTCATGAATTATTAATTACTCTGATTGATTTAACAATAATGGACATGCTAATGCTGAAGAAAAGAAAATAGAGTCTGGCCTGTTGACAACAAAAATACTCTTCACTTTAAATGAATAAATTAGCGATTTTTGTTGCCATTTTAACTTGTTTGGATATCGCCATGGGATGTTTGTTTAAAGCATTTAAGCATGTTTTTTAAACTTGTCACGAGTACTTATGTAATCGGCTTACAGTCTACTTAATGCTATATTACTCAATTGGCATTTTTCGATTATGTCCTTTTGATATTCGACTTTTGAATACTTTTTATCTTCTTAAAGTTGACTGCTGGCGGACACATATTGACATTGGTCTCCTATTGCGCTACTTTTAATTATCTAATAACAACAGGGGTCATGCTTGACTTCATTTTTTGGTTTAATTGCTAATTAAAATTTTTGAGTGATACTTACGAATAAAATTATACAGTATGTTGCAAAAGTTTAGAAATTGATTATTTTATTTATCTTAAATTGTTTACTTGTTGTATTTTACGAAAAATTGCGTGCAAAAGAAAAAAAATAATAGTTTGCTTTTCCTAACCCCTTGAGTCTTAGAATTAAAATCAGTGGGGAGTTTTTGATAACTAGATGTAGGATCTTTTCTAATCTATCTAAAAATGTAATTTTCATCCCTAAAAGTTGGCTTCCGAGGTCTACCAGAACGGCTTCGATCAGAGACAGAACCAGTCTCTTCATATCGTTTCTTAGTTGAAGAGACACATTTTGGAGATACACCGAACAACTTGGCTATTTCGTTTTGCTTTTTATCTCAAATTTTTAGCAGACCCACAATCTGCCATTTTTGTGGGCTAGACACATTTTATTTAACCATTTTTTGCCAAATTAAAGATTTTTTGGTAATGTTATTTAGAGACCAAGTGAGGAGTTGGAGAGTTTTTAAATTAAACAGTTAAAGAGCAAAATTTACTCAAAATTTGAGGTTTTTTAAGAATTAATCATAAAGGTGTGAAAAAAGATAGCAATGGCTGCTAAAACTTTTGGATTTCCCGAATTTCTAAACTTTTGCACCGACTTTTATTATTTATTTTTTAAAGGAAGTGTTTTCATTATAAATATTTAAAAGTTGATTATATTTTTATGCCGAGTGTCATATATCAAATTGTAGAAAAAAATTTTTTTTTATTTCATTTTTTTTCTTTTAAACTCAATTTTTCGTAAAATACAACAAATAAACAATTTAAGATAAATAAAATAATCAATTTCTAAACTTTTGCAACAAACTGTATAATGTTTGATCTCTTGAATATTTTAGTTTTTTTTAATAATTTGCATTCATTTATCTATCAATACTTGCGAACAAAATTTGAGGTTATTATTTGATAAAATACAGACTTGTTTTAAAGTCACAAGTCAAGTCAATTAAAAGTTTTATATAGATATCTCTTCCATTCAGTAAAAAAATCATGTGACCACCTTAATAACTACTTGGAACGGCAAAAAATCATGTGACCACCTTAATAACTACTTGGAACGGCAAAAAATCATGTGACCACCTTAATAACTACTTGGAACGGCAAAAAATCATGTGACCACCTTAATAACTACTTGGAACGGCAAAAAATCATGTGACCACCTTAATAACTACTTGGAACGGCAAAAAATCATGTGACCACCTTAATAACTACTTGGAACGGCAAAAAATCATGTGACCACCTTAATAACTACTTGGAACGGCAAAAAAATCATGTGACCACCACAATCACTGCACGGAACGGCTGATATGAATTTAAATACAAATTAAACAAAAATTCTTCATTTTTTTTAAATAAAAAAAGTTTTAATTTTATTTATTTTGATAATCAAATAAATAATCATATTAAATCTTATTCTTGTTTTATTTTATGTTTTTTTTCTGGTAAAAAAAGGTGCAATAAAGTATGTTTTCCTTTGTTGCAGTATTTTTTTTCAATATTTTTTGTTTTCTTTAATTTTATTTATCAAAAAATGAAGAATTTTTGTTCACTTGTATTTTAATATCACAAAACTATGGAACGGCAAAAAAATCATGTGACCATGATCATGACTTTATGGCACGGTTAAAATTCAATCTCATGTGAACTGCAATATCTGTTTTGCCTTAAAAAATTCTTGATTTTTCAAGTCATGACTTGATATGAAAAAATAAAATAATTCAAGTTTAAGAATTTGACTTAAAGTTGTCACTTAAATAAAAGTTTGGTAAAATAAATTGAATCTCTCTCGGGCTGTCTGGAATGATCTTTGATTTTCCTTAAATTCTCGTTATAATGAGTTTATTTAAATAAAAGGAATAGTTATGAGACAAAAAAAAAACAAATTTAAATCGAATTTGAAAGTTATGTGATTGTAAAATATTATAAAAGAAATAAAATTGTTTTAGAAGAAGGTTCCTACAAATATTTGTATGCTAATACAAATATTTTCTTGACACAATTTTTTGTAGTGAAAAGAAAAGACTATTTTTTTGGTTATTTTCAATAAAAATAACAAAACAAAAAATAACTCATCTAAAAACACCCTTGGAAAATTAAAAATTTTAACAAAACAAATTTCAAAAAAGTACTTACTCTAAAGTTATCCGAAATACTAAATCAAAAATTTATTCAACCTTATTTGGTAGTTTCTTATTTTATCTATATCAATTTAATTAAACCGCTTATTTATTATTTTTCAGATGTGTGACTAAATTTTTCAAAGAACATACTTCCAAATAAAGTAATTTCAATTACAAAAAATTCAAAATTAATAAAATTCCAGAAGGTAGAAGATCAATTAAGAGTTACTGGATAAATCTGAAAAATAAACAAAAACTCAAACTTTAAAAAATTCTTCTTGACTTAAAATAAAAAAGATAATGCAATTTTAAAATAGTTTTAATGGTCAAAATCATAAATCATAGTTTCAAACATAATAATTTAAAGATATAAATAAAGATAAGCTTGAAGAATAAGAAAAAAAATATGAATGTATGCTGTTTAATATGTAGGTTACTTTAAAATAAATAAAGAGAAAAATTAGTAGGTTAAAACTTTTTAGTAATTTGTTGAAATTGAAATGAAAATGACAATTAAAGTTTTGTTTATAAATTAACAGAAAAATTTTTCAAAATTTAAAAAAAAATCTGAAGAATTTGATACTAAACTACTTGATATTTAACACAATCAACGATAACTTTTAATTAAATTTTTCTTTAATTAATATTTATTTGTTAAATTGATAAACTGAAATTTAGAACCTAATTTCTCCAAAAAAATCATCAAAAAGAATTCTATAGATTTTAATCAAGTATTTATAAACAAAATAATGAATAGAAAATTATGAAGGGGAAATGTAAAAATCATAAAAGCAATCAATGAAAATTATTAATATTCTAAGCAAAAATTACAAATAAATTTATTTTTAATCAATAGAGTGTCTCAAAAGTGGGCTTTAGACTATAAAAATGTTGAAAAAATTTCGAAGGCTTTCATCAGAAACTTTTGTAAAAGTTTGCGTCTGAAAAAATGGCACCAAAATAGTCCTGTCAAGACTGGATATAGAAAAAGTTACATTATTATATTTATTCAATAAACGCCTTGTAGGCGATGTAAAAAAATAAAATAAAGTAATTAAACAAAAGAAGAGATCTTTTCCATAGCGAATTTTAAATGTTCATAAATTTTTTTTTAATTACATTAATATTTACCAACTTGATCTGAAATTCTTTTAATTCAATGAATCCATTAAAGACAGCTATTAACATCCAAAATTCACGTTGCTTAAATCTAAAAAAAATATTTTGAATAAAAAAATGTAAACTTCTTAAAAAGATAAAGAATAAAAAAAAATCTGAAACATTTTTTAAAAATGTTTAATGTTTGTGTTTTTTTATTATAATGTATTCTTTTTAAACTTAAAAAAAATTTTCTGCGCGTTCTAGTAGTAGTAGTAGTAAGGGGTAGGCTACAAGTCACGATATGCATGCAAAACGCGATGGGTGACGACACCCTGTGTGGTAGCCACTTGCCGTAATTAAGTTGCTGTTTTGTCAAGCTTGCTTTTGAAGTCGTTGGTACTTTTGGCGGTGATGATGGAGTCGTTAAGATCGTTCCAGTCATTGACAACTCGGTTGCAGAAAAAGTTATGTCGTTGATTACAGTTCTTCACCAATTCTCGTCTCAATCTCGCTCTCCTATTGCCTCTTGGCGCAGAAATGGAAGTCGGTGCGGCAAATTCAACATGCTCTATTCCTTTTGCAATTTTAAACTGCTGTATCAAATCGCCCCTCATTCGCCTCGCCTTTAGATTGGTCAAATCCAGCTTTTTGCAACGTTCAACATAGTTTAGGTCTCGAAGACGACCAGGAACCTTTGTCGCCCTTCGCATTACGCGCTCGACCACGTTGATATCCCCTTGTTGGTATGGATTCCAGACTGAAATTGCAAATTCGACATACGTAGTGATTAGCTTCTTCCACACCGATTGGTTTCTTGTTCTAAAGGACTTCTTTAGAATACCAAGCACCTGACTTGCTTTGCTTGCTGAACTAGTAGCTTGTTCATGCCATTTCATGTATGAGGTAAGAATGATACCAATGATGTCACGTTCATTTCTGTTCTAAACAGAAATATTAAAAAATGATATTTTTCAAAAAAAGCTTTTAAAAAATTAAAGCTTTTTTCATTATTAAAGTTAAATCAATAATTGATTTATTGCATAAGAATTTACGCTTCAATCTAAACCAATTTGTTCTAATTAAATTGAAAAAGAAAAAAAAAATTTAAAATAAAATTTTGCCAGATAATTCTAAAAGAAAAAAACATTTAAAAAATAATGAATTTTCAGCTTTGTTTAAATTGATTATTATTTATTTATTTATTTGTTAACTGTACCGAGCTTAAGCTCCTTCAGAATAAAAATGAAAATTAAGTAAAGTAAAATTAAAAATTAAAAAAGTTAAGTAAAATAAAATCAAAAAATAAAAATAAAAATATGAATAAAGTTTGTAAGAGTTAAATAACCTGGAATAAAAAATAGATATATTGAACAATGATAAAGTTTGCGACACGTGTTTCAAAATTGAAACTTCAGGAAAGCAAGACAAAAAAAAAAGAAAAAAAAAGGATTAAAAGTAAAATTGAATAAGACAAAATTAATGCAGTAGAATTTTTCCCTAAATCTCCTTTAAAATGTTAATTTTTAATTTCAATAATTTTTATTCAAATTGTTCTATGCTTTATCTTTTTATTTTTTTTTTAAAAACTCAAATCGAATCCAACCGACTAAAACCAACTCAAACCGACTGAAGCCGAACTAGGAGTAGGAATCAGCAGTTCAACAGCGATGGAGAGTCTAATTTAATTGAAAAATAAAAAAAAATTTTAAATAAAATTTTGCCAGATAAGTCTAAAAGAAAAAAACATTTAAAAAAATAATGAATTTTCAGCTTTTTTTAAATTGATAAATAAGCAGCTTTGTAAAATACTAAAAAAAGAGATTCGCCATCAATCAAACCTGAAAACTCGATTAAAATTTTCAAAGTAAATAGATTGATTAGAAATGTTTGTATTTGATGATTCAGGTCTGTGCTAATCAGGTCAGCTCTAGCAAAGTACCGAACTAAAACAAACGTGCTTTAACTAGGAATTTTTTGTATTAAAAAAAAATTTCACACATATTATCAAAAGTCTAATAAAATTAGTTTTTTTTTATTAAACTAATTTTATTGAATTCATAAGTGATTGATTCCTGTCGTACAAAAAACAATTCAAACTTCCTCAAGTTTGACCAAATCCGATCAATATTTCCCTTTAAATTAAAATAAATCTAAATGAAGCGCAAACTTTTTTTTTTATTAAAACGATATTCTAAATCCATTAAAGAATATTTGCTGAGAGAATATTTTACATTAACACAAATATTAATTTTTCTTTGTTATGTAAATTATTCTAAATTGCACTTTCTCATAGGTAATTCACAAATTAAATAAAAAATTTCTGGAAAATATTTTCTTTAAAAAAACAAGATTTTGAATAAAATAAAAATCCGCAAGGGTCCTACCGAAACTGGTTACTTTGTACCACCCGCGTAGATCCATAAAAAAATTAATTTGACAAAAAAAATCAGAAAAATTGACCGCACTTGAAAATTTTTTAATATCTTATCTTTTAATTTAGTAATTTATTAGCTCAATACAGATAAAAAAATAGATATTTAAAAAAATATATGGATTATCAAAGACAAATAAATAGATAAATTAGAAAAAACTGAATCAGATTTTAATCTATTTAGAAAAAAAGAATTCCACTATTGTATATAACTAATTGTCTGGAAGATTTTGATTTGATTTTGTGTTTAATTTAAGCATATCCTTAAGGAGTTTGATTAAAAATCTAAAATAATGAAATAACTAAACAAATATTTAAATTACTGACTGGACTGAAATCTTATAAGCAAAGTAAATAATTATTCTAATGGAACTCTAGTTAATTTGCAGTTTAAACAAATGAAATAAATTTTTGTTGGTCAAATTAAAATCGATTTAATTGTTTTGATTTTGGCTTATTAAACAGGAATTAAAAAATAATTATTTATCCCATTTTTTGCTTGTATCATGTCAAACAAATGTCCCATTTTCATTTCATCACTTTTAAATATCCAACAACGTCTATTTAAATTAAAGATCAAAACAATCATTTAAAATTTTAAAACTTTAGTAATCTAATAATTTTGATAATTTTTAAAAAATAAATTCTAAACATTACTTGATGTATTATATCTAATAACGGTTCATTATTAAATTATCATCAAAATGATTGATCTCTTTTTCATTTAACAAAAACAATCAATAATTTAAACAATTTAGGCTAAGTTAATTGGGAAATTCAAATCCTTAACTTTTATAATTATTTATTTAAACTAAAATAATTTTATTTTTTTAACTTAAAAATATTTTAAAATTTTAAAACCTTAAATTTTTTTGTCTTTAAAATTTTTTATTAAATAAAATTAAAAAATTTAAACCTGTTTAAGTTCAATAAAAAGGCATGTGTAAAATTTTGGTATTCTGAATTTCAAATACAAATTGAACAAAAATTCTTCCTTTTTTAATAAATAAAATTAAAGATAATAAATATATTGAAAAAAAATACTGCAACATAGAGAAATATACTTTATTACACCATTTTTTACCAGAAAAAGGTTTTCTGATGCAAAAAAATACAAAAAATAAAACATCAATAAAATTAAGATTGATTATTTGTTTGATTATCAAAAAAAAAAGAAAAAAGGTGCATCAAAGTATGCTGCACTTTAAGGTTGTATTTTTTTTAAATTTTTTGTCAACTCTGATTTTAATTTGCCATAAAATGAAGTATTTTTGTTCAATTTGTAATTGAAATTCTCAAAACCTAAAATTTTTATGTATGAAAATAAACTTGACCAGAGTTGTTTAAAAGTCACAAATCTCAAATAAATTAAAATTAAAAAAAAATTCAAAAAATTTAACTTAAATATTTCAATGTTTAACTTTATTTTTAAATGATTTTATAAACAACATTTTTTATTTTTTTTTAATTTGTAAAAGATTTAAATATCAAATAAAAGAAGCGTTAATCGGTCTTTTACGACAAGGGCACTAGCCTGTTGATTAACCTTGAAATTAAAATTGAACTCTAATTTTAATTAACCAAAAAATGAAGAATTTTTGTTCAATTTGTATTTGAAATTCTCAATACCTAAATTTTTATGTATGAGAATAAACTTGACCAGAGTTGTTTAACAGTCTCAAATCTCAAGTCAAGTCCAAGTCCGGACTTTATTTTTTTAAGTTAAGTCAAAACTTTGACTCTGACTTTTCACCATTTTGACTTTATACTATAAAAAAATTAAATTTGTCACCCCCAAAAAATATTAGTCATATATAAATAAAAAAAAATCCGAATTTTTTTAGAATCAGACTTTTTTTTAAGTAACAAGTTTAATTCAAAGTCATGACTTAAATTTATTTTTAAAGTCCCGACTTGGATTTTTGAAAAAAAAAAATCCGGATTTGAACTTTTTTTAGGGCTTTTTCACAACTGTTTAGGAAAAATCATAATTTTTCTAATATTAAGAAAGTTATTACAATTTGTTCTTTTGATTTTGATCTTAAACTTCAATTTGCACCAACAACCTATTTTTTTTTTGAAAATCAAGATTATGTTCAATTTATTTAGTCATTTTTTACTCAAATTTTAAAAAAATTTCTAATTTATTTATCAAATTTAATAATTAAAAAAATCAAAAATTGATACAAATCAATTTAAAATACAAACAAATCTATGTATTTAACTTGAATTCTTATTCTTAAATCTTTAAAAAATATAAAAAAAATAAAACAAAATCTTTATTAATTATTTAAAAAATTAAACAAAAAATTGAGTTAATTTTGCCACTAAGCGAACTCCAAAATCATGCTAAAATAAAAGTTAGAGGATTTGATTTTTAAATTCAGTTTGTTAAAAAAAAATCAAAATGTGGAACGACAACGAATTCAACAGTACATTTTCATCACCAAATGCCAACGCTGGAAAAGAGATCAAAGTCAGTTTGTGGTCCCAACAAAAAATAACTCATATAAAAATTAATCATAATTTAGAAAAATTTAATTAAATACATTGTCCCAGTAACTGCTCAAACGGTGAGCTTGTGCTCACAAGTCGAAGGCGAAAGCAGTATCTTCGAACACAACCATTTAAGATTTAACCAAGTATAAAGCTAATAATTTATTAAAAAACCATGACTTATATTTTGTCCAGGTATGCATCGTTGGCGTGATCAGAAGCGTTATCAAACGAGCAAATGATATAACCTATTTGGTCGATGACATGACCACTAATGAAATACAAGTCAAGCTTCAGACAGATGTAAATTAAAAAAAAATTAAATTTTTTTTAAAATTTTAATTTTTTTTAAATTTATTTAAAATTTTAATTTTTTTAAAATTTATTTAAAATTTTAATTTTTTTAAAATTTATTTAAAATTTTAATTTTTTTTAAATTTATTTAAAATTTAATTTTTTTTAAATTTATTTAAAATTTAATTTTTTTAAAATTTATTTAAAATTTTAATTTTTTTAAAATTTATTAAAAATTTTAATTTTTTTAGGATAATGATGACATGGAAACAGAAGAGTCAAAGGTACAACACACTCAGTTTATCGAAAACCAATACGTCAAGGTATTCGGCATTATCAAGTCTTTGCAAAGCCAAAAAGTTGTCCAAGCATTCCGCATGCTTCCGATCAAAGAGTTGAACGAAATTACCCATCACATCTTGGACTGCATGAATGCCAGCATCTACTACATAACAAAGGGAAATGAGAATTTTGACATGCAAATGAGCAATCCGATGAACGGTGTGTCAGCCTTTGGTGACAATGGCGGCTCATCAACCAGTGGTCTCAGTGGTCTTCATTTAAATGTATATTAAATTAACTAAATTAAAAAATAAAATTATTTTTTGTGTTAAATAGATTTCGAATTTAATCAAACAAGCCAGAACTAGTGAAGGTGTTCACATTAAAGAAATTTGCACTCATTTCAACAATTATCCTGAAAATAAAATCAGGCAAGATTAAAATTTAAGAAAAAATTTTTTTTCAATTTTTTTTTGTCAAGGGAAGCGCTTGAATTTTTAAGCACCGAAGGTCATGTGTATTCGACCATTGATGACGAGCACTTCAAATCAACTGATGCAATGTAAATGATAAGCAAACATTTTTTCTAAAAGACAATTTGTAAATTCTAAAAATCGAAATCTTATTTCTCAATTTAATAAAATTTTTTTCAAAATTACTTTAGTTTTGTTCATAATTTTATCTTTGGAATTTTATCGTAAATTTGTGGTACCAAAACCAAATGTTATTTTAAAGACAAAACAAAATTCTCTTTTAAAATATGCATACTCCAAATCTAAATGTCTAGATTTAGAGAATTTATTATAATTTTTTTTAAATAAAGATAAAATTTATATAACATTGTTAAATAACTATAGAACCAATGCTTCGAAGTTCTTATATAACATTGACACACCTTTTATATTTAATCTAAATTTTTTTTTCAATTTTTTCAGTTAATTAAAAATGTTGTCAAAATCAAAAATACAAAGTAAAATTTTAAATTTAAAAATTTTTGATTTATTAATTTTTGATAAGATCTGGTCAAATGTTTGATGCAAACTCGCTACGCATCTACAAGTAGGCAGCAAAAAAAAAAAAAATTTTAAATACGAAATTTAATTAAAAAAAAAATGAAAAGATGTAAAATTTGATTTTATGGACCCTCTTAATTTGGAGTCTCAATTAACTGATGAAGAAAAAATGATCAGAGACTCATTTCGCTCTTATTGCCAGGAAGAACTTATGCCAAGAGTGCTCGAAGCTAATCGAAAAGAAAGTATTTATATATGAAAAAATTATTGTTAAATTAATAAAATTTTAAAAAAATGTCAAGTCTTTCACAAGGAAATAATGAAGGAGATGGGCAATTTGGGCTATTTTGGTCCAACCATTAAAGGATACGGATGCGCTGGCGTATCCTCAGTTGCTTATGGACTTCTAGCCAGAGAAATAGAAAGGTTTTATAGGAAAAAAATTAATTTTTTTTTGATATTTTTTTTTCTCAGAATTGACAGTGGATACCGTTCAGCGTTCAGTGTTCAATCATCATTGGTGATGCATCCGATTTACACTTACGGAACTCAGGCTCAAAAAGACAAATACTTGCCTTTGTTGGCCAAAGGCGATCTGATAGGATGCTTTGGTCTGACCGAGCCGAATCATGGAAGTGACCCGAGTGGAATGGAAACCAGGGCTAAGTATGATGCGGACAAAAAGTGCTATATTCTCAACGGGTCCAAATCATGGATAACCAATTCTCCGATTGCTGACATTGCTGTTGTTTGGGCTAAGTGTGAGGATAAACGAATTAGGGGATTTATTTTAGAGAGAGCAATGAAAGGATTCTCGACTCCTAAGATTGAGGGAAAATTTTCTTTAAGAGCCTCGGTTACTGGTCAGATTGTGATGGAAGATGTTCATGTGCCTGAAGAGAACCTCTTGCCAAATGTGGACGGTCTGGCAGGTCCATTCGGATGCTTGAACAGTGCTAGATATGGAATAGCATGGGGTGTAATGGGAGCAGCTGAATTTTGTTTTCATACAAGTAGACAATATACTTTAGACAGGTAATTTTCCTAAATAATTTTATAAAAACCCTAAAATTTAATAATATTTTTAAATAATTTTATTAAAACCCTAAAATTTTAAAATATTTTATTAAATAATTTTATTAAAACACTATAATTTAATAATATTTTTCAAACAATTTTATTAAAACCCTAAAATTTAATAATATTTTTTAAATAATTTTATTAAAACCCTAAAATTTAATAATATATTTTAAGCAATTTTATTAAAACCCAGAAATTTTAATTTTTTTTTAAACCATTTTATTAAAATCCAAAAATTTTATAAAATTTTATCAGAGACATAAATTTAATAAAATTTTATTATATAATTTTTATAAAATTTACTAAAGTTTTTTTTAAAATCAGAAATCAATTTGGTCGACCATTAGCTCAAAATCAATTAATTCAAAAAAAATATGCTGACATGGTCACCGAAATAGCGCTAGGTCTGCAAGCTTGTATTCAGGTTGGACGCCTTAAAGATGAGAACAAGTAGTCCAGATTTTTTTTTTTTAGTTGTTTTTATTTAACAACTTTTCTTAGAGCTTCGCCTGATATGATCTCACTAATTAAGCGTAATAATTGTGGAAAAGCGCTGGAAATAGCTCGATTAGCACGTGACACCCTTGGAGGAAATGGCATTTCGGATGAGTATCACATAATTCGACATTGTATGAATTTAGAAGCTGTTAATACATACGAGGGAACGCATGATATTCATGCACTGATACTTGGTAGAGCGGTCACTGGTCTGCAGGCTTTTACAGACGGAAAAAAATCTTAAATATTAAAATAAAAAAAATGATTTTTAATTTCTAAAAAAAATTTCTTAAAAAATAAAATATTTTATTCAAAAAAAAAAAAAAATTTTTGTTAAATTTTATTTAATAAATAATGAAGAACATTTATAAATAAAAATTAAAAACATTTGGATATATTTAACCATTGTTTTTATGCTCAAAATAAACATTTAAAAAAAAAAAATCTAGAAAAAAATTGTCCTAATCTAAATGAATCACCAATCACCTCTCCTTCGACGGCTACGAGTACTTTGACTCTCTGTTTCGTCTGCTTTGGTCTCTGGTGCCTCACTTGGCTTTGGTTCTTCATTATCCCAGCCTCTACGCCTTCTGCGTGAACTAGTTTGATCAGTATCCTCAGTTTTCAAATCTGATGTTGATGTTTCCACTTTATTATCTTCAGAATCCCAGCCACGACGACCTCTTCTATTTGAAACACTGAGAGATTCTTCTGTTTTCTCACTATTTTCTTCAGCTTTCGCATCAGGTTCTTCTTTTTTTGTCTCACTTTCAACATTTTCACCATTTTTAATTTGATCATCTTTCTTTTCAGTCTCCTCAGTGTCCCAACCTCTGCGTCTTCTCCTTGACGAAACTCTTTCTTCTGTGTTTTCCTCGGTTTTTTCTTCAGTATTCTCTTTATTTTCCTCACCATTTTCTTTATTTTCTTCAGAATTATCTTTAATTTCCTCTTTTATTTCATCATCTTTCTTTTCAGATTCATCATTGTCCCAACCTCTTCGTCTTCTCCTTGATGAAACTCTTTCTTCTGTATTTTCCTCGGTTTTTTCTTCAGTATTCTCTTTATTTTCCTCACCATTATCTTTATTTTCTTCAGAATTATCTTTAATTTCTTCTTTTATTTCATCATCTTTCTTCTCAGATTCATCATTATCCCAACCTCTTCGTCTTCTCCTTGATGAAACTCTTTCTTCTGTATTTTCTTCAGTTTTTTCTTCAGTATTCTCTTTATTTTCCTCACCATTTTCTTTATTTTCTTCAGAATTATCTTTAATTTCCTCTTTTATTTCATCATCTTTCTTTTCAGATTCATCATTGTCCCAACCTCTTCGTCTTCTCCTTGATGAAACTCTTTCTTCTGTATTTTCCTCGGTTTTTTCTTCAGTATTCTCTTTATTTTCCTCACCATTATCTTTATTTTCTTCAGAATTATCTTTAATTTCCTCTTTTATTTCATCATCTTTCTTTTCAGATTCATCATTGTCCCAACCTCTTCGTCTTCTCCTTGATGAAACTCTTTCTTCTGTATTTTCCTCGGTTTTTTCTTCAGTATTCTCTTTATTTTCCTCACCATTATCTTTATTTTCTTCAGAATTATCTTTAATTTCTTCTTTTATTTCATCATCTTTCTTCTCAGATTCATCATTATCCCAACCTCTTCGTCTTCTCCTTGATGAAACTCTTTCTTCTGTATTTTCCTCGGTTTTTTCTATATTTTCATCGGTATTTTCTTTGTCTTCCTCAATATTTTCTTTATTTTCCTCAATATTTTCTTTATCTTCCTCAGTATTTTCTTTATTTGCGTCAGAATTTGTTTCATTTTCTTCTTTTTTATCATCTTCAGCATCACCATCTTTCTTCTCAGATTCATCATTATCCCAACCCCTGCGTCTTCTCCTTGATGAAACTCTTTCTTCTGTATTTTGCTCAGTTATTTCTTCCATTTCCCCACTCTTTTCAGATCCATTTGTTTCCTCATTGTCCTCTTGATTCCCTGAAACAGCCTCGTTCTCAAAATCTTCACCATTTTTTTCTTTATCTTCTTTTTCGTCTTTGGTCTCTGGATCTTCAGGATTTTCCTCAGCTTCATTGTCCTCTTTATCACCTTCTTCTTTAGTCTCACTCTCCACCTGGGACAAAAGACCAAATTTTAAAAATTAGAAAAAAAAAATCAAAGCAAACAGGATGCAAATTATTTCAAAACTTTATTAAACATGCAACAAAAAAATTTGAACAAAATTAAGGTTCATTTACAGCTTGGACAATTTTTTGTTTTTTTTCTGCCAGCTTCAAAAACTGGAACAATTCATCATTTTCAATGGAAATGGCAAATGAATCGTAATTTCCGCAATAGATGTTCTCGTTGAATATTTGAGGAGGTAGTGTTAGGCCCTTTGTGTTGGACTGTGCATTCTCAACCATAAATTGTTTGTCTTGTTCATTTGCAGGATCCGATATGTCAATTGATATAAGATCATTGCTCAGCAGACTGGATAGAACGAATTGTGCATGCTGCTGCTGTTTTTTGACCTTTGGACAAACCACCATTTAATTAAAAAAAAAAGGGATATAAAGTCAGCACTGATTACTTCTTGGTTTCCAGGCGTAGAGGAAACAAACAATTTTATGACCATTGCTGTATCTAAAGTTTAGAGATGAGTTTACAAAAAAATTATTTTAAACAATAAAAAAAAATAAATTTATTGGTATCATATTACGATAATAATTTAATTTAATGGAAAAAATTTGGAAGGTTGGAATCGAAGATCAATTGTTGAAGATGCTTTTTCTTATCGAATTATCTGGATTTAAAAGTTGAACTAAAATATGGTTTGAGATTTATTCATAATTTATGCTCTACCATACACAAAGGTTCTTTTTTATTTTTTATTTTTTTATATTTTATTTTGTTCTAGTAATATCTAAGAGTTAAACATGTTGTATCTAAAATTATAATTATAGATAGCAGCTATTGCTTATCTTTAGCCAATTAATTCAAGAGTTTAGGTTACACATCAAGGTTTAAATTTGTATTCATTTTTTTCTTTTGTCTATTACCACAATTTTGGTCATTATTTGAAAATAAATAATTATTTTTATTTTTTATTTATTGACTTTTCATCGATTCATTTTGAGCCATGGCTTCTTTAGTGATAGATAAAGTCTGTTGTTTTGTTTAAAGTACATTGATTGAACTTTATTTTGATTATGCTTTACCGTAGGCCTCCATAGCTCAGTGGTTAGAGCACCAGTCTTGTAAACTGGGGGTCGGGAGTTCGATCCTCCCTGGGGGCTTTTTTTATTACATTAAATAATTAAAAAAATTTAATTAAAATAAAAAAATTTAAAAATTGATAATTAAAAAGATTTAATTTTAAATTTTTTTTTAAAGTTTTCAGACAACAATTATTTAAAAATAGTCACTGCATACTTTTTTAAAAAAATATTAAATCTTTGACTTTACTTCAATCAAAAAAATTGGCTTATTGTTATATTTTATATTAAATTGATCAAATATTATAATAGGATTTATTTATTTTGGAGCAATTCTCATCGACAAATTTTTTATTTTATTTTTAAAAAAAATTAATCAATTTTAATAGACAACATGATCAAAACTTAATTGATTAAAATCTCAATATAATTGATAAAATAAGTTTTATCATTCATTTATTTAATTAAACATTAAATGTTTGAAATTTTCAATAGAAAAGAAATCTTTTTTTTTCTAATTTATCTTTAATTAATTTTTCCAAAATTTTTATTTGAAAACTTTAAAGACAAATTGATATTCAAAACTCAAACAAAAACTTTAAGTTACATTTAATTTTAATAAATAAATATCACTGCGAAGTAAAGTCAAATTTTGAATTGCAAAATTTCAAAATTTTTATTAATATTAAATTTTTATTTCAGACAAAAATCCATAAAAATTAAACTATAGTTAAAGATTAAACAAATTATGTTTAATGAAAAATTACATTTGATCAATTTGCCATTTAAATTTTTTATTTTCCATAAATATTTCCAGTAATAATTGACTTTGTTTTAGCCAAAAATTTAACTTAATTATAAAAAAATAAAAAAATACAATTTTTGAATTCATTCTAAATTAACATTGGGTAAGATGATTTTTAAAATATTTTTTTTGTCTTCTAAATCTTTTTTCAAATATTCTTTCGAACTCACATTTTAATTAGTTTGAAAGTTCATAAAATTTAATTATTCCCTCAGACCTTTTAATTCAAGCTCATTTGATGTCAAGTCGCAACCAAATATTTTTTTCTTGAAATGAATTTGTCCATTCAAATCTTAATTTTTTGAAGTTTTTTTGATTGCTTCAATTATGATCAATAGTAAACCTAGGTATTTGTATGTGAAAATAAAATTTTAAATTAAAAAAATTTTAAAGGTAAAATGGCACTGAAAAAATCAACAATAAAGTTCATGTCGTGAGTCAACAATTGAGGTGTAAATTGGCCACAAGCATCATACAAAATTTTGCAAGAATTTTTTTTAACCTTTTTACTTAAAGTATTGAAATTAAAATATTGGAGAAATTATTTAAAAGTTAAATTGAATTTTTATTTTTAAAATTTCATAAAAATATTTTGAAAAATGGTCTTCAAATTAATTACCAAAGATTCAACAAAAAATATAAAACTATTTTATGTGTTTATTAATTGATCAAATCGTGGCTAATGGTTTTATTTTGATATTTTTGTCTTGTAAAAACTCGGTTTTTGACCTTAGGGAAATAATAAAAGCCATTTGGCAATAGATTATAAATTTGAAATTAAACTTTTATCTTTAAGTCATTTTATTTATTTAGTATGTAAAAAGCTCTGATAAATTTAACTCCATTGGCAAAATGAATATATTTAAATAGTTATGGTAAGAAAATATAAAAAAATGGATGAGAAGTACTCAAAAATTCTTTATTGATGCATCAATTTAATAATTCAATATTGTTTTAAAATCTGATGATTTACCTAAGCAAATAATAATGGAAAATCATGTCACTTTTCAAGTATTAAAAGTTGCTATTAATTAGAACAAGCAGGATATTTGATTTATTTTAGCAAATTTAAAGATTCATCTATCTTAAATAAAGAAAGTAATTATTTAAGAATTTTAACATTATTTTATTTAGCTATTAGGATGCTTTTAGGCAGGCTTTTTTCATTTTTTGTATTGATGTATATTTTTTAAACAAGGAAAAATCAACTAGTATAATTAATTGTATTTTTTATAGAATGCATTTTTAGAATATTTTACGAAGAAATTGAGTTCTCAATTTTTTATATTTTTTAGAATAATTAACAGAAGTTTTAAAATAGAAGATCAAAGTACAGAATAAAAATTATACCATGTCATTAATGTACATGTTTAATCACTATAAAAGCATAAATAAACAATAAATTACAATTGACAATATAATTTGAATTAAAAAGCTTCAAAAAAACATCTTTTAAATATAACTTTAATCGACACATATTATTCTTTTTATTTAAGATCGGTTATTAAACGGACAAAAAATCTACAGTGATATTTATATCTGTTTATTAAAAAACAAAATGGATCCGAGAAAAAAAAAATCAATTAAATTTATAAAAATTGTTTATTTAAGAATTTTGTTTGCATTATAAAAAAAATTAATATTATTAATAACAAAGAAAAAAAATGATACCTCATAAAATGAGGTTATAACCTCACAGTCTTGAATTCATAACGAATTTTCGAATTTATAATAAAAAATAATTAACTTTATTATAAAATAAAATTATTTGAATTATTTAAAATATACAATTGTACAATATGACGTAATATACAATTTTTTTTTATTTTTTTTAGTATTTAAGTAAAATCAAAAATCTATTTAAATCTTATTGATTCTTTATTTTTGTCTTTTTTTACATGAGAAAAAATATTTAAAGTAAAATGTAGTATTTTTTCTAACATTTTTTATTAACTTTAATTTTAATTTAGCAAAAAATGAAGAATTTTTGCACAATTTGTATTTGAAATTCACAACACCATAAAATTTGAAAATAAAGATAAGAACAAAATTAAAACCTTGAATTTAATAAAACATTTATATTAACTCTCTAATAAGACTTTAGCCTGTAGATTATACTAGAAAAAAAAAATATTTTATTAGCTTTGAATATTAATTAAATTAAAAAAAAAAAAAATTGCTTTTCTTCAGTTTAATTTTTATTGTGTTCGATTTAAAGTTATAATTTAACCGTAGGCCTCCATAGCTCAGTGGTTAGAGCACCAGTCTTGTAAACTGGGGGTCGGGAGTTCGATCCTCCCTGGGGGCTTTTTTTTCTATTTCTAGCATAAATGTTTGTGCATATCCATTTTTAATTTTTATTATATTCCTAAAATTTAAATTTTTTATTTTTTAAATGTGGAAATAAAACAAACAAACAAAAATATATTAATTTAAGCAATTTATTTAATTATTCTAAATTTAATTGGAATTTTTTCTAATAAAAATTATAAAATTTTCTAAGGCTCTACCAATCTGCATTTTGCTCGAATGGTTTCTCTACACAGAAAAAATTAAGAATTAATCTTTTTTCATTTTTTACATGCTTACCAGTAATAACTGTTCCATTTTCCCTAAAAAAAATATTAAAAAAAAACATTTTTAAAACAAAAATTATCTTACTCGGTCTTGACTTTTTTGAGTTCTGATGATTCATCACTTGTTGTTTCAGCTCCTTGATTAGTGCCTCCTTTATTCCGCTTACGTTTGTCAATCTGCTTATTTTTTCCATTTTCTTTTTTTTCTCCTAGAGCCGACTTGTTCTTCTGGTTTATGAAAGTTGAGTAAAAATACACTTTGTATTCTCGTCCTGACACACCGACAAGCTGTCCTGCGGCTTTTTTAGCATTGTCCGCATTTTGCAGTCCAACAAACGCGGACCGGTCATTTATCCAACCTATGAATATGGGACCGTAAGCACTAAACAAATCGTACAGATCCTGGGTTTCCCAACTTGACGGAAACTCAAGATAGAAAACATTGTCTCTTTTGGGCTCTTCTTGAAAATTTTTCAAATCTATATAGACTGTGTCAAAAGATTTCATCAAGTAAAGCCTAATTAAAATTTTTGAATAAATTTTTTTCATTTTTTTTTATTACCTGTTGATATAGAATTCTTCAATAGTTGATCTAGAGCCCTTAAGTGATTCTAGATAGTGCATCATTCGGGCATAGCAGCAACCGGTCAAATAAGCGTCATAGCCTGCTTCGTGAAGCTTTTCATCATTCACCGAATAAACATCATTTTCTAAATTAATTTTATTTAATTATTTTATTAAATTTATATAATTTAATAATTAAAAAATAATTTATTTTTTTTAATTTAAGTTAAATTTAAAAATTAAATTAACCTATTTTAATTGTAGGAAATGGGTCTTTGCTTAGTATTTTGTCCATGTCACCTAATGTAGTGTTTGTGACCAATTCTTTGAGTGGCGGAACACTTGCCATGTATTTGGTATCCAAAATTTTTGGAAACAAAGAATTTGTCATTGATTTAAAATCCTCGAAATTCTTGTCAAAAAATAAAATTCTGCTATTTTGTGAATGAAAATAAGAAATACTTCAGGTAGAGGAGATGTGAAAAATTGGCGCAATATTTGCATCACATCGGTCATCATGTTGTGACCAATAATGAGTTTTTGCTTAGTAGAAAAAAATTAATTAACAAAAAAAAAAGTATTTATTAATTATTTACTGATTGAGATAGGAACCAGATAAGTCTTGAAAAACCGATTTCTTTTTCGAAATCATCCTTTGATAAATTAAACATTTTTTTAAATTTTAAATTAATTTTTTTTACCAGATCTGATTTTATGTCAAGAGAATTAACTTTGGTAATTGTCATAAGGCGTTCTTTATTTTCTAGAAATTTATTCTCGTACTTTAACCGCTTCTGGTACTGTTGACGAATATTTTTTTCTATAAAAATTCTCACAACGCTTTATAAAAATTAAATAAAATTTTCAAAAAAATTTTTTCCTGTTTACAATTCGGTAAATTTTATTTCTTTACGAGTTTCGTTTTCATTCTGAACAAACTCATCAATCTCTGCCATTAGAGTATCAATTTGTTGGTGGAATTCTTTTTAGATGGGTACAAAGTGCCTTTGGGAATGCTTCTTTCCTCGAGGTCCAACTCGAGTTTATGTCTCAGAATTTCTTCCTGGTCTTTGCTCACAAACGAAATGCCCTTTTTGAACACTTTGTTGAAGTCAAAATTTTGCTCTATCAAAAATTCTAATGAAGAATTCTTTAGATTAAAAAAAATAATTTTTTATTAAAAAAAAACAACACTGAGATTTGTACTAACCAGGCAAGAAAATGACAAATCCCGAGAATATTTACAGTTGACAGAGCGTGGAAATAAATAGCAATTATAAGCATTGGTTTCATAGCTTTTTTCAAATTAATTTTTAATTTCTTAACAAAATTTAATCACCTTTTATCGCCTTCATTATATTTAAACAGGCATAGTCCAAATTGAAGTATTAAATAATTGTTGTCATTCTTTAAGAAGTTGAATGAATTTTTTAAATTGGAAATTAGATAAGACTACATTTTTGATTTTTTCATATCGGATCCTTGGTGTATCGAATGAATTGAGGTTTTTGTACTGAGTAATGCCGGTTAATTCACAATCAATTGAACAAAATGTGCATTCTTCTATTTTTTGTTTTATTTCAGGTAGAATTTGCTCATAATCTTAATAAAAGAAGTTAATTGAGACGAAATTAATTTAACTTTAATTACTATCTATAGTAACGTCCATTTGAAAAATATTCTTAATTTTTTTTTTGAAAATGTGTTTAAAATTATTTTTGGTGCTTATATATCGCTAAGATTATAATTTTTTAAATTTTTCAATTTTTTTTATTTAACTTAACAAATTACTAATTTTTTTTTTTATTTCAAAAAAATTAAATTTCTTCTTTTTTTTCAATTTGAGAAATGATAATTTTAAAGAAATGAAAAAGAGATAAAAAAATTTATTCAAAAATTTATTTTGATTAAAATTATTTGATTAAAAAATTTAATTGAATTGAAGCCTCCATAGCTCAGTGGTTAGAGCACCAGTCTTGTAAACTGGGGGTCGGGAGTTCGATCCTCCCTGGGGGCTTTTTTTTTATAATTTCAATTAAATTTGAATTTTTTTTATTAAATATATCAAAGCCTATATTTTGACTGTACCTGATGATAGGAACTGATTGTCTATAATGATTTTTGATCTGACATTTCCTTCATACGACAGACTTCTACCAAATACATTTTGATATATTTTTATGCTGAAAAAAATTGTCAATATTTTGTGTTCATTAACAGAATGATTTTTTTTTAGTATTTCTTGAATAAAATTCAATCAATCTTACAATTTTAATTTTAAAAGTGCCTCAATATTTAAAAATTCTAATTTTTATGGCATATTGAAGTTCATGATAAAATTTAAATTTCAAATCAAAATTTTTAGTTTTTGATTTAAATAAAAAGGTTTTTTTTTCAATTTTTTAATAATAAATGACTAAACTTTATTAAACATGATTTGTTTAAACTATAATATATACAAAATTACATAAATTTTTATCTAAAGCAAATTAAAATCTTAATCAATATTTTGAAATTTTGCAATACAAAATTTAACTTTGTTTCGCCGTAATATATTTTAATTAATTTTAAATTAGTATTTAAAGCCATAATTTGGATACCTTAATATGGATTTTAAATTTGTCTTTAAACTTTTCAAATTAAGATTTTAAAAAAATCAATTAAAAATCAATCAGAAAAAAAAGATTGTTTTTTTTTCTATTAAAATAAAAAACATCTTATGTTTAATTAAAAAAATATTAAAAAAAGCCAATTTGAACATTTTTATTAAGATTATAATCTATTAAATTTTGAAAATTTGGTCATGATCATGAACTTCAAGTTGCCAATAAACAAGTATATTTTTAAACAAGTAATTTTTCCTTTTAAAAATTATTTTAAAAAGATTTTAAAAATTTAATTTCCAGATCGATTTGGCTGGTTGTGATTACTTTTTACTTGATCTTTATAGATATTTAACACAAATTATTGATTTAATTGTCGATTTAAGTCAAAAAAGCATTATTTTCGAGTTTAATTGTGAATCAAATGATAAGGTACTATTTTAAGTAAAAATAAATTTTTTAAACTCAAAATTTTTTAATTTCAGTTTAAATACAGAGAAGTTTATCTCAAATATTTTTCTTTTAAAGAGCATTTTATACATTTGGTAGATAGATTTAAACGAAATTGAATTTGAAATTAAAATTAAAGTAACATAGAAAAAAAAATCAAATCGTTAAAATGTTATAATTAAATTTTTAGTTAGTTTTGTTTGCTATTAGAAAAGACAATTTTTCTCAATTATTAGACTTGATAGAAAAAGCAAACCAAATAATGGAATTCAATTGATCCTTTGCTTATGTTACCATCCAGCATCACTTTTGGGACAAGAAATATTAATTAATTTGGAAAAAAGAGTTTTATAATTTTTAACTTTAGAAAATACATCCCAAAAGTTTAATTGAAGAATTTAAACGAAATTTGAGTATTTTATATGGTGCTACACAGAGAATAGAAAAATTGAAAAAGCTTGAGCCAATTTACGCATTCAAAATGAAATTTGGAAGCTTAATTACAAACGATTTTCGAACTAATTTTAGTTATTTTTAAAGAAAAAATACTCTAATCTATTATTTTATGTTTTAGCCATGATTTAGTTTTTTTTCAAGTAAAAATTTCATATTTTCAATTTTTTTAAATTTTTTGAATTTTTATTTCTGTATCACAAAATAGTAATTAAAAATTAAGAAATAAATATAAAAAATTTAAAAAATTTGGTTTAACCATTACAATCAATTTATAAATATTCAAAAAAAAAACTCTTCTAAAAATGTACAATTAGAAATTTTCCAAAAGAGAAAGGAAAAAAATTGCTTTTCTAGCTAAGGTATTTGACTTGAATTTGATCTTGACTCTTAGTGGAAAATCTTAACTTTAGCTTCTTCAATTCAAAAAAAATAGGCTACTTTGGTCATCCGAAAGCTAAAACCAAGCAAAAAATTGTAGAGCAAAATGGTATTCCTCATCCAGAATTTTTCTGTATCTTTTTCCTTCGGATCATCTTTTTGGCACAATAATTTACTTTTAGAAAAGGACATTATCTTATTAGCCAAGACCAATTCAAAGTTGGATACCACTAGTTTTTTTTAGCTTTAAGACACTTGTACAGTAAAGTAATCAAATTTTTTGCCAAATTTTCCTCTTTTTTTTTCATTTTTTTAGTTTATCTACCTTTTTATCTTCTTTTTTATTTTTTTTCAGTTTCAAATAGAAAATAATTTTAAGTTAATATTGCAAGCATTTTCATATTTTAAATTTAACTCTGAAGTGAAATAGAATGATTTTAATTTTTATTTGGAAATTTGAAAAAAATATTGAAAATTCTTTTTTAAACTTTTAAATAATTTATTTCTTTATTTGTTTATATGTACCGAGCTAATGCTCTTTCAGAATAAAAATATATGAAAAAAATTATATTAAATAATATAAAAAATAAATAAAATAAAAGAAAAATATAAATAATTAATTTAGATTTAAATTTATATTCAATCGTTGAAAAACTCGAATTAGTGAAACATAGTTCACCTATTATGAGAGAAATTCTTGTTCTTGGGTTTTTGTGAACTATAATTCTACCTAATTTTTTTTTCACATAAAGGTTGACCAAAATAGAATAAGGTGAAAAACTTTAAGACTTTGTTTGACTTTGGGAAACATAGATTCATCTATTTCGCAAATTTTATCTACTCCTTCCAACTTTAAATTTTTTATCTAATTATTTTTTTTCTATCTTAAATTTTAATTTTTATTTATCTATTGAATTATTATTTTTTTAATTTTACATTTAGTTTTCTTCTAAATAGATGAAAAAAATATCAAAATAGGTGAACAATTTTTAGATTAGGTTCAACAATTGTTCCAGGAATAGATGAACCATAGTTCACCTAACCTACTAGACCCAAAATTAGTATAATAATTGACGTTCGTTTGACGCATTTTAACAGAGACTCAATTTATTTTTTTTTATTAAAAATATAATTTGGGGGTGATCCCCAGGTTCGTCCGAATGGCTTACGCCTTCGTTTTAACCCAATTATTGCAAAAAAATGATTAAAATAAAATAAAGTTTTTAGTTTTTTAAAAATAGAAAGCAATTGAAATTGAATAAAAATAATAATAAATAAAAATAATCAGAGTTGCTTAAAAGTCACAAGTCAAGTCCAAGTTACGACATTTTTTTTTCATTCAAAAGTCCAAGTCATGGCTTTAAAATTTTGAATACTGAAGAAGAAATGTATGCTAAAATTGCAAGAAAATTCTGTGAATGGCAAATCTATTTCATTAGACAACCCAAAAGTATTTAAATTTTTTGATATTAAGCCTGATCTAGCAAATTAAAAAAAAAGTATGGACTTGGACTTTTTTTTTAATGACTTGGAATTTTTTTTGGGACTTTTAAACAACTCTGAAAATAATTCAAAATATACATAGAGACTCAATTTATAAAAAATGGAAAACAGAGCGTAGATATTTTTTTAAACTACAAATATTATCTTAAAGATCATCATATCACAAACCCAATGTCAAAATTTATATAAAAATAATAAAATTTTTCACGCTTGCATTATTAACTTTTTTATTTGAAACATCGCGCTTTTTCAATGTCATTTCAACATTGGACACATTTTGCAATTCAAACACAAAATATTAAACCAATTATAAATTCAAATATAAATCCTTACAAACTAAAAACTTGAATAATAATTTAGAAAATTAAAGAAAAAAAAAAAATTAATTATGAAAATTTAAAATTCGCTATGGAAAAGTACTTTTTTTTTGTCTTATTTTATTTTATTTTTTTTACATCGCCTACAAGCCACATTAAATAAATAAATAAATAAATAAATAAATATAAATTCAAATTAAATATTTTACATTTTTTTCTTAATAAAAAAGAAAAAATGATAGCGAAATCGTTTTTTCGATGACCAAATTATTGCATAATTTTTTAAATTTTAAATTAAATAAAAACATTTTCAAATGAAAGCACTTAGTGTTACCAAGTTGGTAATATTTTTGTTTAATCTACTGATAACATAAAAACAATTAATAAAAATATCCTCTCATTTTTGTATTTAATTTACAATTAAGTGGAAAATTTTGTACTAGAAAGTCAATGTTAATTTTTTTCATTTTAAGAAGCAGCCTACTGCAATGCATTGCTGAATTGAATAATCAATTAATTGTTGATGGTCTAATAACAACTTTGACATTTTTAAAAAAATTAATTAAAAATTTTTAAATTTATTAAACATGCCATAATTGAATTAAAAAATTTAATTGATTTTCTGTTTACGTTTTTATTAAAAAACGAGTAAAAATTTTAAAATATGTTTTAGCATAAATTTTTTAAAATTATTATTAAGTTATTGAAAATTTATAAATTCTGTGGAAATAAAGCTGTTTTTTTTATAATTTTCCAGCTGACACAATTAACAGATTAAATTAAAGTAGATTTTTCTAATTTTTGTTCTATTCTTTTATTATTTATTTTTTTTCAAAATCATCAATTTTTCTAAATAAAAAATTAAAATTTCTGAATTTCTAATAACTAAATTTATTTATAAAATTAGAAACCGAAAATAAATTAAAAAGAAAAGCTCATAAAATTCACTAAGAAAATTATGTAGAATTTTCTTTAAAAAAAACAAATGTTCCTCAAGTCTCTAAATTCAGGACAGAACCAAAAGTTTGCTCAAAAAAAACCACTTGACAAAAAAAAATATTAAAAAATTTATTTTTTAATTTTTCTTTTAGAATTTACAAACGATTATGATAATTGAACGACATATTTTGATCATCTAGCAAAAAAAAAAGGAATAATTGAATTATTAACAATGCATTTAGAAGAAATTAATTTACAGTTATTTACTTAGAATGCTTTTGTGAGCTATTTTATAGAAATTATTATTCTAAATGAGTGAAAATCTGTCGAACAAAAATACCTTTGAGCAAAAAAAAAAATTATAATTTTAATTTTCCAGAAAATAAACTGCATAAATCAAAAAAAAACCAAAAAAAAAACCTAAAAAAAATAGAGATATTTGTTCTAGATAGTCAAATAGTTTAAGGCCTCATCGACAAGGAAATGGTGACATTTAGATGAAGAGTTGACGAGTTTTGGCCAAATGAGATAACGAGCATCTAATCCTCGCTGGCCCTAAAACTACCATTCGCCTATTTTGCAAATTTTTTAATAGATTAATTAGAAAAAAAAAACTCAAACCATACCAAAGAGCATAGTTAATCCATGTCCAAATACATTCATTAGCCACGACTATGTCAATGACCAACACAACTGAATCTAGCTGACCCATTCAATATTTACAAGCACATATTTTCTCTCTGTATTTTCTTATTGATTTATTATAATTAAAATAAAAATAAAAAAAAAAGATTATAATTTTATTTTAAATTGACTATTTAGGTTGTTTAGCTAGTTTTTTTTCTGGTCAATTTTTAGAATGCCATTTGTGTCGAAAAAAAAGTCCAAAGACGAGCACACTGGCTTGACAGAGACCCACATGAGCAAATCCAGTCCGGAAAAAAAGAAACCAAGCGACGAGCCCTCAAAGCCCAAGCTGGTATTTCACTGCCAATTGGCGCACGGCAGCCCCACTGGCCTCATCAGCGGCTTCTCTAATGTCAAAGAGCTCTACTCCAAAATTGCCGAATGCTATGATATCCAAGCAAATGAAGTAACAACAATCAAAATTAAGAGCCAAAAAATTTAAAATTTTTTTTATTTTTTTTAGATTTTATTCTGCACTTTGAATACTCATAAAGTTGATATGAACAAGTTGCTAGGTGGTCAAATCGGTTTGGAGGACTTTATATTCGCTCATCTAAAAGGCAGTGTCAAAACAATTGAGGTGTTTAAGAGCGAGGCAGCTCTGGGACTTACCATCACAGACAATGGTGCTGGATACGCCTTCATTAAAAGAATCAAAGAAGGAAGTATTATAGATAAATTGAGCGATCAGGTCAGAGTGGGAGATCACATCGAAAAGATAAATGACCAAGATCTGATCGGCTCGAGGCACTTTGAAGTTGCCAAAATGCTCAAGGACATTCCGGTAGGCTCCACGTTCACTCTTAAATTGGTCGAGCCGACCAGAGAAGGATTTTGTAACTAAAAATGAAATTTTTTTTATTTTTTTTCAACTTTTTTTTAAAGTGAATATTGGAGCTAGAAATTCAAAGCAAGCTCAGAAGTCTGTTACCAATGGCAAGCAGACTATGCGCATGAAGTCCGGAAAAGTTGAAGAAAGAGTTGGATAATTTAATAGGAAAAAAAAGAGATAATTTATTTAAAATTTTATTAAAGGACGAGTTTGTTGATTTGGCTGTGGCCAAGATAAATAGTTTGTTGGAAACATTTATGGGTATACATGACTCGGATTTGGCGCAGACCATTTGGGAGCTGGGTCGGGATTACAAAAATCCGCATGAGTTCATCGAAGCCATTTCAAAGTCGGAAATATGCGATTTTGGTTTTAGTGAGGATTTTGTGTTTGATCTATGGGGTGCTATTAGTGACGCCCGAGATGGACGTCTCCGAGCGCTCTCTCAGTAATGATGTTGTACTGCACATTTTTTAGAATGCTTTAATTATTTGTCTGACGAAACCGAGTAAAAATATCAAGATACCAAATCACATTTAAACTAAATTGGCATATGATTAATTAATTGTAAATTAAATTTATTTTAGTTTATATGTTGTATTTTTTTTTCCTATTTTTAAATTATTAGATAATGTTGAATAAACAAATATTCATACAAATAAATGCTCATCTATTTTCTTTTAGTGATGAAATCAAATATTAATTATCATACTTTGCTAACTTCCATTTAATAAATTTACTTAGATTAATTAAAAAGTTAATAAAATTATAATGCTCAGGAATCGATGATCGTTCATTTAATTTTTTGATTATTTAACTTGAATGTCTTGATCTAAAATTTGGTCAAATAATTTATAAAATTTTTTTTCTATTTTTGTATTAATTATTTTTTAATTAATTTAAATAAGCAAAGTGTAAAATTTTTATTGTGATTTTAGTTTGTCTTGGCAAGCTTTTTGAGGGGTATAAAGACAAAACTTTTAATTTTAAAAACAAATTTATTTTGGAGTTAATAACTCAAGAAAATCTAGAAATAATTTAACATTGTGTCGAGAACGAAACGAATGGATGATGGAAAATTGTTTTTTTAATAAATCTCTTTTTATTAAATTTATTTATTTTTCACATATATTCATTTCCATCATAATAAATTTATTACTTCTCATGCAAAATTTAAATTCCTCATCAAGGAAGATCACTCTTTTATATTAAATTGACTTATTCATCACATCAAAATTTTGTCAATTGAATTCAACAAAAAAAATTTTTAGTATGATCACAAGCTGGATTGAAATTAAATCAATTTATTTAAATTTGAGTAATATTTAGATACTTTATTCAAATTTTTTATCCTCGAATTTGAATATATTTGGATCCTATTTGAGTATCCTTTCGTTAATGTTGTTAGTTAACTTTTAAGACTTGATTCAAAAATATATTGACCATGTCAAACAATTTCAATTGGCAGTATAAACAATTTTTATTAAAATTTTTTATATTTTTCATTTTGTAGAATGAAAAGCAATTAAAAAATGAAAGTAAATAAAAGAGAAAAAAATTAAAATTTTTCAAGATTGGTAATCTTTGACTGATATTTTTTGAATTTTTTGAAATAAATTACGAATTTAGGATATCAAAATTACAGTATTAAATGTATAAATAATATGATTTTGCTGATTATGGTCTTAATCAGGTCTTATCGCCTAATATTTAATAAAACTGCAAAAATATTTATTTTTTTCCAAAAATTAATAAATTTCTATGAAAGAATTTCCGATTTGGATATGGATTTTATCAAAAAATATTAACTAAATTTGTTTCTTCTCAGATTTAATTGTTTTACTTATGTTTAAAATATTTTTCTTATGTTCTTTTTTAAATACACAATGCCTTAATTTTGGTAATCTATCTGGAGGATTATTTTAGAAAAAATTTTGTATCTTGAGAATGAAAATGATCGTGTAAACAGATTAAATAATTTCATGTCAATTTATAAAAAAATCGAATTTTTAAACAATAATTCATAGCAAAAGACTAAATAAACGGTTAAAATATTTATTTATAGTATTTTTTATTTAATTTTTTTTTGAATATTAAATTTTAAATATAAGACCCTTTTTACATAATTTGATTAAAAAAGATTCACATTATTGGTTTACCAATAAAAATATCTAAAACACTTGAGATTACCAAAATTGGAATGAAAAAAATCGTTTTAATTCTTGATTTAAAAATTCCAAAATGGGTTTCTAATAATTGTTTTGTTCAGCACTTCGATAAGTGCATAAGAAGACTTAAGAAAATTATGTTCCAATTTCGTTAGCTTAAATGGAATTTTTTAATAAAATTTTTATTTTTGTTTAAAAATATCATTTTTCGGATTCATTATTTATTACAAAGAAAATCAGTAAATAAAAAAATAATTTTTAATTTTTTTATTAAGAGAAACTTTTCTATTTCTTTAATACCGTTTTTATTTTATTTTAAATGTGTAAAACGGAAAATAATTATTGTAGAAGCAATTATTATATTTTCGAGAAGAAAATTATTTTTTTTTAGAAGAAAAAAAAAAGAAGCCATTATCATATTAATTAGGAGCAGAAATATTTTTTATTATTGTAATTGTCTAAAATTTATTCTCAATAAAAAATGGTTGTGAAATAAAATTATAAAAATAAATATATAAAAAAAAATTAATAGCTTGAATTGATTCTATATCTATCCAAAAATTCTAATTTTTTTGTGTTTTCTTCAATTAGAATTTTTCTCATTAAGATCTAATTTTTAGCACACAATTTTTATTCCTTTCAGTATCATCATAAACTGGCTATCAAACAAATATTGATACCGAAATTGTTATTTTGAATTTTGAAAAATAATTAATAGAATTATGTATCTTTATCATTATTGAAAATATTTTTTACGAGTTACCATTAGATGATGTTACATGAAATAATATAAATTTCTGTCATTCAGAATTAAAGCAAAATGAAAATAAATGAATAAAATGAATGAAATTTATAGATTTTGATAGATTATTATCAAATATTGTTAAATTTTTATTTATTTTGAGGTGATTGAGTTTTGTTATGAAGTCACATAACAAGATGCATTTAAAAATCTTTTGGTTATCATTTATGATTCAAAAATGCTATTGTATGTTAATTAGATGATATAAAAAATTTAATTTAATTAACTTTATTTTTAATTTTGTATTTTATTCTAATAAGCTTTGGCTCGATACAGAAACCAATAAAAATTAAAAATATATCATTTAAACAACAATAATAAACAACAACAACTTAAAAATAATCCTGTAAAATTTTAAGAAAAGTTAATATTTTTTATTATTAATTTTACAGTAATTGTCAAAGCAAAATTTTATCGTTTTTTTTTCCTGAATTTGAACAAGTCTAGATTTTTTTTTTAAACTTTAAAGATAATCAACTTTTTTCTTAAAAAAAGCTTTATTTTTTTTTAATTTGAATAAAAATGCATTCACTCAATGTATTGATTTCACAGGATATTTCTAGACAAACAGAAACTTAATGATATTGTGATAATTATTTTAAAAATATTTATTTGAAAAAAAAATTTGAATAATTGAAAAAAAAAAAAAAAAATTTTAAAAGTCATTTCAGAAACTTAACAATGCAAAAATGAACTCTTTAAATTGAGTCATTCAAAAAAAAAACACAATTAAAATTAAATTAAAAAAAAGATCTTTTTCTATAGTTATTTCTTTACTTTATTCAATATAAATATATAATATAAAATATGAAAGTTTAGAATTTTTGTTTTAAGACAATACAAAATAAATATTCTATTTTTGATGCAACACGTTTAATTTTTAATGAGTATTTTTTTTAAAAACAGTTTTTCGATCCAACACAGTTTCGAGTTGATCTTCTACAACATAATGATTAATTAAATCTTCACAATTTAGCTAATTTTCTCTTAAAAATATATATTATTGAATCAAAAAAGTATAGCGCAAAAAAAGAATGAATAGAAAAGGGGAGCAAACAATAAAAATGAATCGAAAAAGTGTAGCACAAAAAAAATGAATCACAAAAGAATAGCTTGAGATATTATATAATTTTAGCTAATTAAAAATTGAATTAAATTATTTATTTTTTTTGTTTTGCTGTGTCGAGCTAAAGCTTTTTCAGATAAAAAACAAATCAAAACTGAGAAGAAAATATTAAAATAAAATAAAAAGATAAAAAGTGAAAAAAGTTTAAATTAAAAAAAATTTTGAATTAAGAGTATGTCAATATGTCTTGATTCGGAATCCTCTCCATATTCTTTCACCAATCTGACAACCAATGTAATAGAATTATTCAGCTCCAACATACCTCTAACCGAATTCAAAAAGTCGAATCAAGAGTGTTGGTAGTTGAATTTTATTTGAGTCTCTTGATCCATTATGTTGGACAGAGTGTCATATTTTCTTAAATAAATACTTGATCCCTAAAAACTTAGACATCTTTTTAATGATATGAAAACTATAGTAATGTAAAAAATTTTTTCCTTAGTTTCATTCAACATTGATATTAAGAAATAATTTATTGTTAAGTTAGATTGGTCAATGAAAAATATTTTATTTTCCAAATTGGTAAACTTTGGAACAAAAATTTAAAAAATATTTAAAATATTCTGAATAAGTTTAAACAAGGTATCTTTATTGATAAAAATAAAAAAATTTGAGTGATCTAATCAAAAATAAAACAGGGGCAAATTTTCAATGCAAATCCTGTATTCCTCTTTACGGTATTTTACGTAAATTTACTATATTTTTCGTAAAATATAGAAAAAAAAATAAAAACCAAAATGTCCAAAAAAATCCGAAATTTTGACATTTTTTTAAAATTTTTTGTTTTTTTTTTAGTTTTTTATTTTTGAAGAAAAAAAAAAAATTTGTAAGTTTTACTTTTTTTTTATCTTTTTTTACCTAAATTTTGATAAATTTTGTTAAATTTTAATTAAAAAGAGTAAAAATACGGAAAATAATGAAAATTTAAAAAAAAAACTTATATACATTTTTATCTGATTTTTTTATACAAAATATTAAATCGCTAATATTTATAAAATTTTAAAAAACCGATAAAATATAAACTAATGGTTCGAACATCCACCTTCTTTCTCAATAACTATTTTAATTACCTTTATTCAAATTGTTTATTAATTTAATTTTAAGCTGTGTTTTTAAAGTTATAAATATTCTTACTTTTTTAAAGTGATTTATATAATTCTGACACTTTTCGGGAGTTAAAAATTTTTCAAACTCCAAAATAGCATCAAACGCATTTAAATCGCTTTTTTTTTGTTTTTGCCCCTTGTATAGACTTTTAGTTCATTCCACAAAAGGTCTATTAGGTTTAAATCCGGTGATTTTGGCGGTGATCTTACCTTTAAAAGATTAAAGTCAAGTCATGACTTTGACTTAAAAAGAAAAAAATTTAAGTCAAGTCATAACTTAGACTTAAATTTTTGTGACTTAGACTTAAAACTGTGACTTAAAAACAAGTCTGCGTAGCACCACTGTATACCAAAGATTCAATTTCAAATTCCCAATTCCAAATTCACATTTAAATTATTTAAAATATTATTAATTCTTTATGTCTAAAATTTTTTATTTTTAGTCAAAGATTGATTTTATTTGTATTAATTTGTTTTACTAGACAAATTTTTTAAAACTGCTCAAATTTTATTCTTCTGTGAACTTTTTCGTGAAGTGCATTCAAAAAGACACAAATTATTTTAAATTTTTAAGGGTTCTTGATATCTTTTGATTAGCTTTCCACAGAGTTCTAAATTCAAATATGATATTTGAATTTTTTCCGAAAATAAAATCTCCTAAATATGCTTGAAGAATGTAACATTGAAAAGCTCTTATATATTGGTAGCTTTGAATATTCCAAACCTTTGTATAATATAAACTTAAATAACAAATAATTTCAACTTAAATTTATTTAAAATTTTTTTTTAATTTTTGAATTTAAGTATATCTTAGTTTTTTTTTAATCAAAAATAGTCTTGCTTTGGCTAAAATTTTTAAAAAATAAAGCTAAATATTAAAAACATAATCCCAAAATTTTGTTAAAAATTATTTCTAGCCTCAGAATCTATAATAAAAAATTGGGAGGTTATGAGTATTTGAAGAACGAAATTTAACTTTTATGGAAAAATAATTTTCCTCTTATTATATTTTTCCTCTTTTTATTTTCTTTTGGATAAAACACGGAATAATTTTTTTATCACCCATTAAACATGCGATCTTCATATAATAGAATTTCAGTATTTAGAATATGCGCCCTTTGTATATAATTCATGATCAAATAGTGAAGATATCGATCAGAAGCGATGACCGACTTACTTTGGTTTGATAAAGTTACAGAAAGATCAAGAATTTTTTTCAAAAAAAAAAAAATTGTTTATCTTGGATGCAGATTCTGAATTTGATTTCCAAATTTTGATATTGTGGAAGTTTTTAATAGCAAGAATATTAAAAATTAAATTTTTCTAAATCTTTTTGTATTTTTGGTATAAATAAGTGAGAAAAAAAAATTATAAAACTGGGATATTTTATTTAAAATAGTGAATTTAAAACAAATAAGTAATAATTTTTCAAATTTTTATTAATTAACAAGCAAATATTAATGTTTTAAAATAAATTAAATTTTTTTTAAATTTCCAATTCACTCTGCAATATTCTGCCACAGTTGCCTTGGAAACAAAAATAACACAAAAAGCTAAAATTTCCATAGAAACAAAATTTATTATTCCAATCTATTTCATCGGTTCGAGCTTTTATTTTAACTAATAATTTTGTTTTTTGGATAAACATTACATAAATTATTAAATTAATACATTAATACTATCTGTTTGTTACAATGGCAAACGAAGGTAATCCTGAGGCAAAGCCATCTCAGGAGATACAAGTACAAACAGGCGCCTCTGTCCACGATCTAAACCTCAAAGTAAACATCTATCTCCTTAAATTTTTTTTTTAAAATACAAAAAAAAAATTAAATTCAAAGAATCAATTTTCCAGAAAGTTCACTCTCCAGGATTTCTTAAACTTGGACTCCTTTGACGAAGATGAAGTAACTACTGAAAAAATTTAGCCAAAAACTAATCACTTATCAAATAGGCAGAGCAGCGTTTTTTGACATCAAAACCAACTTGTTTCTTGGTGGTGGGCAAGCCTGGCTCGGGCAAGAGCACAATTGCCAAAAAACTAGCTGCTGAATGGAAGGCAGAATTGGTCAACCGTAAAAATTCGCTTTTTCTCCTGGCACCAAAATATTTTTTTCTCCTTTAGCCACTGATCTTATTCTAACAAACATAAAAAACAACAGTGACCTTGGCAAAAAAGCCCAGGACATTTTGCTCAAAGGCGAAGCCATACCAGAATCAATAGTGGCCCAAATGATAGACGAAAAGATCAACTCGCCAGAAGTGGCTCATCATGGATACGTTCTGGACGGCTTTCCGTCCCAGAGCGAAAACAATTTTGACATTGGTCAACAAATGGAAATGATGAAAAATTGGAAACTTCAACCAGATTTTATAATCAATCTAAGAGTATTAAATAAAAATTAAGAAAAAAAAATTTTTTTATTTTTTTATTTAGATCCCGGACAAAGACCTGACTCGGCGACGAGTGCACCAAAAGGTGGACCCGATATCGGGCAATTTGTACATCAAAGAAATGTATGCACCAAACAAGCCAAAGGCTGTGAAAAAAGAAGAGACAGAGAATGAAGAAGGAGATGAGGAAGAGGCTGAAGAAATGGAAGAAGAGCGACCAGAGGAGCCTCAGGACGAGTTTTTTGCAGTGATTGCCAATGACGTGGTCGAAAGACTGGTCATTCGGCCCGAGGACACTCTCTCCTATGTACAATCATCTCTTGACACCTTCAAAGAAGCGTTGTTGCGCGTCCTGGAGGATCAAATGGCCAACATGGACCAGTCTTACTTGATTGAACTTGACTCCAACTTGTCACCTACCATTTTAATTAAGCAATTGCTGCTGCGATTGGAAAGCTATCCGATCCGCAAGGCAGCCAAGGTACTGAGAATGAGCGAGCCAGTTGAAGTCAATGAGGAAGAGGCGGCCAATACAGACCATTTTATAGACACCATTGAAATTGAGGAGAACTTCAGCTCTTTACAGTCCAGGAAAAAGCTGTCCGGCAAATTTAAATGGCGACGCAGCAAGTGTGCTTTTTATTGTCCTGTGAGTCTCAAAGATGGAAAAATAGTGAGTGGAAAGCCGGACTATGCGGCGTCTTTTTTGGACAAAATTTATCTAATGGCTGACGAAAATCGTCTCAGAGACTTTCTCAAAAATCCAAGACCCTATCTCCGACTGCCTCAGCCCAGAGCGCCATGTAAGCTGAGCATTTTGGGCACGCCATACTCTGGCAAAACAAGCTTGAGTGCACTGTTGGCAAAAAAATACAATGCCAGTGTTGTTGACATGAAGAGTTTGATGGAGCCTAGGATCAAAAAGGCCAATGATGAGTTGAGAGACAAAGTTACTGTGGAGGCTACACAGAGCGCCATTGACCAAATAAAACAAAAGTTTAGGGAAAAATTGGAACAAGAGAAGGTGAAGAGAGAGCAGGAGCAAGCTGAGCGCGCTGCAATGCTTGCCGAGTCACAGGAAGCCCAACAGGATCAAGAGAATCAAGAGGTACAGGAGGCAACAGAGGAAAAGACCGAATTGGTGGAGCCAGAAGCTGAGGACAAACAAAATCAAAATGAGGACAATTTTGACATTCAAAAAGAAGAATCAATTGTCAATGAGCCCATTGATTATTCCAAACTGGACCCCAATGTCACTTATTCCGAAGAGAATGACATTACAGTGAACTCAGACCATCCGGACATCCAGCTGGCCATTGATAAAGCACTAGAGGATTTGGCCAAGCAGCAGTTTAACTTGCCACCTTCGGAGTACATCAAAGTGTTGCAAGATGAGTTGGACAGGATTAGAAAAAATAGAGCTAAAATTGATCCGACTGCTGCCAATGATGGTGGATGGATTTTGGACAATTTTCCCAATGATTCCGAGCAATTGAACGCCATGGCTGAGAGCAATATCATTCCGGACACTTTTCTTATTTTGCAGGACTCTAGTGATGACTCGTCCATTTTGTCCAAACGATGGTATCAATTAAATAAGGATGACATTGATCAGCGTATTACCAAGCGGCTTGCTGATGAAGCTAGTCAAAAAGCGGAAAAATTAAAAAAGTAGAGTAATTTTTTTTTAGATTTTTATTGAAAAAAATTTTCAAGTCACTTGCTTCTTATGTTATAAACCTTAAAAAATAAATAATTCTTTCCGGATCTGTTAGGATCAAGTGGTTCGTGGTTATAACGAAAATAATAAGAGAAATTAAATAATAATAATAACTTTATTAATAAATGGCCACTTCTAGCCTAAACAAATAATAAAGAAAAATGGAGAAAAGAAAAGAAAAAAAATAATTTCAAAGTTTTTCTTCTAATCGCACATGTCTAGTATTTTTCACAGTGTTAAATACTATCAACTTGCTAAGCGCAAGAGATCATAGTATTGCACTGTGAAACTATAGACATTTAAATTGAAAAGAGTCGGTGTTGTAGTTATTGAGAGAACTACAACACTAAGACAAAATTTAAATAAGAATTAATCAAAATTATGGATCTTACTAAATACTTATGGATCTTATGGATCTTATCATTGACCTTCTACCCTTTTTTGTGAATTTGTTGAGCCCAATTTTTTAACAAAAAAATTAAGATTTGAAAATTTGTGTCATTTTTAAAAAATAAGTAAATTTTTTTCGGCTTAAGTACCTAATTATATTTTATCAAGTACCAAAAAATAATTTAGAAATACCAAATATGTTTTAGTCGTAACTAATTAAATTTTCTGGTACTAAAAAACGTTTTAGTCAGTTTTATTAGAAAAAAAATGTAATTGTTGACGTTTTATAAATTTTTTTATAAATTTTAAAAAAGAAATAGTAAGATTTATTTAAGAAAAAAAAAAAAAAAAAATGTATATGGTTGTATAGATGATGTTGATTGGTGTATAAATGATGCTGATGGTTGTACTAATGGAACAATTGTCAATGTAACAATTTCAGGTAAATTGAGTGGTCTACTTCTCATCCATGCTGACTTTGCTATCTTTTGCGATTGCCTTCAATTTTCAAATTAACTTCGGGGCAAACACAAATATTTAAATTAAAAGCATGTAATGGTGTGTTTGCAGATTTAGTTTTTTTGCCAAAACCAACAAATACAACTACTATTTTTCCATTCTTGACTATTATTAAGGGCCTCATAATGCACAATATTGTAAGAAGTATCATATTTTAGTTTAAGTATAAAAAGAACTGTTGAGTTTTGTAAGACCTGAATTTTTTTAATGTTTGTCTCTGAAAATGAATTCAGATACGGAAAAGAGTAATCAATTAAAGATTCGATTAAAGATTTATATAGTTTATATAGTTATAAGTGTTTAATAGTTTAGATAAACAAATATAATAAGTTTACCCCATTTTTTATTTGACAATATTTTTATTAAGTTTAACCGTGAACTACAACGCTGTTTTATTTCATCAATCATTGGAGTAAAGGTTAATTTTGAATCAAATTTTATACCTGATACAAGAACTTGATTTTCTTTATGACTCTCAATTTTAATTTTTACTTATTTTTTTTTCGGTACCGAGCTATTGCTCCTTCAGAATATAGATCTCGAGCATTAAAACTATTAGTAAAAGTGTACTTACACGAGAATAATCCATCTCGAACGTAAAAAATAAAAACAAATAAAAAAACAACAAGAATCTAAATAAAAAAAAACTAAAATGAATAATAAATGAATTTAATTTTATAATGTAGATATAAATAGAAAAAATTATTTGTACATTAAAATTATGAATTTTTTTCACTAAAAAAAAAAATTGTTCAGTCTATTTTTATTTTTCAGATTTAAAGAAAAAAAATTAACTTTTGTGAATTAAACTGTTTTTTATATTTATTATATTTCTATGTATAACATCGCCAAGCCTGGCGTAATTTTTTGAATAAATTAAGATAAAAAATAAAAAAAAATAAATAAAATAAATGGATAAATAAGTCAAAAGAAAATTTAAAACGATATGCTGAAATAACCAAAAGTAAGACATATTTTATATATTTTCATATTTAAAATATTTAAAAATGTCAACAATTTAAAAATATAAACAAAATGAATTTTGTATATTTTCATATATCTTTAATTTTATTTTTTATCCTCACTAATTGTTTTATTTCTTTTAGGTATATCATTGATAAAAACATTAAATAGTAATGGTCTAATTACTGAGCCTTGAGGAACACCTGCAGTAATATGGTATTCATCACTTATATGACCATTTACATTTACTTTTCTATTTATTTATTTTATTATGATGTGCTACATAAAATGATAATTAATTCTAATTGAATTAATTTTAGGCTTTATTGAATTAATATTTGGTACTAACTAAAATAGTTGTACTAATTAGGTACAACAATAAATAGTATTAGGTATTATTAAATTATTTGGTACTAATTATTTATTATTATTTGGTATGAAATTCACATTAAAGTTTTTTCTTGAATTTTTATTTTCAATAAACCAAAAAAATTATTTTATTCAGTATAAGGCAGTTCATATTATCTTAGTAGAAAAAATAACTTCGTCAAGAACTAAAGAAAAAAAAGTGTATAAATGTTTTAACGTGGTTTGTGAAATCCTAGAACTAAATTATTTTACTCATAGCCAATTTTAATATTTTTTACTACTAGTATTTCTAAATAAATATATATATTTAAAAAATATATATATATTTAAATGAATATATTTGATTGTAGCTAGGACATAATTAAATCATATTTTATGAATTTTTTAAAGTCCAATTATTATTTTAAAAAATAGTTTGGAAAAAAAAATTGTCACAAAGAGTTTATAGTTGATTTCTAAATTGTAGCAAAAATTCTATTCGGGTGATAGACTATTTTTCTAAGGGGAAAAAAAATTTTCAAATATTAAGTTCTATTTTTTTAAAGAGATGCTGAGCTTAAAAAAGTTCACAGCATTGAAATGGAGATAAAAGAAGAGGATGAGAATGCGGAAAAAGAAAGTCAAGAGGCCGAAGAAGATCCAAAATTACTGGGAAAAATAGTGGAGGAAGATGAGCCTAAGGATCGCAAAAAATTGGAAGAGAAGAAGTCATCAATAAAATCATCAGAACCAGGATATCCACTAAAAGGTCCAGAGACACAAGAATTCTTGAATAAACTAAAGCCTATTTTGGATACAATCAAAGGCATTCAAAATTCAGTGTCCACAATTACCGGTTCGGACCCATCGTTTATTGACATAAACAAAAAGTCCTCTGAGCCAGAAAAAAGCATTGAAGATTTGGCTGCTGAGTCGGCAAATATAGTTGAGAAAATTTTTCAATTCCGTGCAGTTGATTTTGACGGAATTGACGAAGAAGAGCCCGAAGAGAATGATGATGAGGAAGAGGAAAAAGAAGAGGAAGAAGAGGAAGAATTCGAAGATGTCGAAGAGGACGGTGATGAGAACATTTTTGATCCTAGCTTGAGGGAGAAAAAAATCTCCTTTGGAGAGACCAGTCACTATTGTCCAGTCGCTTTGTATTCCAAGTATACACTTGTGCCAGGCAACCCGGAAATTCAGTGCAAGTTCAGGGAAAGGTTTTACCGATTTTCAAGTGAAGATGCCAAAAAAGAGTTTATGGATAATCCGCTTAAGTACTTGCCCAACTCACGCCGCAAGTTAAAGATGCCACCATCAAGGATTTTAATTTTGGGACCGCGTGGCTCCGGCAAAAGCACTCAAGCCAGATTTTTGGCAGAGAAATTAAATCTTTTTCATGTGAAATTCCGTGATTACTTACAAGAGTTGATTATTGGCAAGACAAAAAAGAAGATTGATTATGAGCGAGAAGAGGACAAGGAAGAAGAAGACCAACCTGATGATGATGAAGATGACGAGGAAGAGAAAAAGTTTGCTTTTTTTTTTTTAGTGGTGATTCAAAATGTTTGGCAAAATTTTTGGACCAATGTTAAAATATCAACGGATAATCAGATAAGGTTAAAATTTTATATACTTACTTTCAAGGTTTTCTAGTTTTTTATTTTATGTTTGGTATCAAGTAAGTATACTATTAACAAGATCTAGGCAAAAAAATTAAACCTGATACCCAGAGTTGTTCTTCAAGTCTCAAGTCAAGTCCAAGTCACGGCTTGACTTGAATGTTTTTTTTTATGAGTAAAAAGTCAAGTCTTAACTTGACTTGTATTTTTTTTTATAACTAAAAAGTTAAATAATTACTTGAGTTGATGTTTTGTTTTATTTGATTTTTACTCAATTAAAGTTTTTGTAAAAATTGAATTTGAATTTTTTTTCTCTCAAATCTCTTTAACGTTTAAATTTTTTGTTGAATCACATTGTTAAAAAAAAATTATAAATTTATAAAATAATATTTTGAGAAAATTAAAAACTTTTTAAAAATAAATGTTACTAAGAAAGATAAATCACCCAAAAAAATTAAGAAAAAAAATAAATTTCATCCGAATTGAGTTTGGATTTTATAAGATCGAAATTAAGAGTATAAAATACTCATCAACAAGTTTAGACTTGACTTAAAGTTTACCATTTTTAAAATGCTACATGGTAAGTTCTCGAAAGGAAAAAGGCTTAGCCATTACCAAATTTTTAATCATTTTTTTGTTTAAAATAAATAAAATACGACCTTTGATTATTTGTTTGATAAAAAATTATAAATATTCTTATTCTTAAATAATTTAGGTATCTATTGAGCTAAATATCATAATTTTATAAATATTTGTTCAAAAGATATAGTCTAAATTTGGTCAAAATATGCACTTTTTATTTCGCCTTTAGAATACTGAAAATATAGACTTTTTATTTAAAACTTCTGATAGATATATTAGATATAAACCTAAATACGCACTAACATGGAAACATAAATGACAAATAATTTCCTAGGCCAATAAAACTGAGTTAAAAAGTACTGGCATATAATTAATTGAACTAGCTAAAATGACGAATTTTACTAGATAATAAAAAAAGGCTTATATTTTCAAAGCTATTTAATTTTTTTATTTATGTATCTAGTTTTAGTATCTAATTTTTTTTTATTGTATCTAATAAAATATTAATCAATATCTGATATTTTTTTTAAAGTATCTAATTATTATATTTGTATCAAAAAATAATTCAATTTAATATCTAATTGACAAATATAAAAATCTTTAATTAGCTTATTACTGATGATGAAAATCAAACTTACTTCAGAATACTTTTTTTGACAATTATGTCTAATCTTCTGATTTCAAAAATTATCTAATTAGCTTAAACTAATAAACTAGCTAATAAACTCTGAATTTGAAGCTGGACTATTCTGTGCTGAAACTTTGAAGATATTTTTCACCACAAAGAGATTGTTGAAGGGTTGATTGTTGTAAATTCAATTTTCTTTTTCTTAATTTTCTTCCTTTTTGTATTTGTTTTTAATTTTTCTAAATAAAATATCAAAAAAATTCTACTTCCGTTTTTTTTTAAAATAGATACAACAAAAAAAATAATATTTAATAATATTTTGATATTTAATTAAAAATTTAGATACTTAGATAAAATAATTAGATACTAAAAAAAATATTTATTTACTATATTTAGATAGCTTATTATTTAGATACTTTAAAAAAAGAATTAGATATAATGAAAAAATAACAGTCATAAAAAAATAGATAAAACAGATGAATTTTACCAGATATTTTATTAAAACACTAGATAAAAAGATAAAAGACTATTTATTTAGATATTTCATTAGATAAAAAATAAAAATACAAGATAAAAAAATGAAAAAAAAATGGAAAATAAAATTTAATTAAATTAATTAATTCTTCTTCTTTTACTTTTAATTACTTGCACGTTTTCGTCGGCATTTTTATTTGAAGATTTTCTTTTAGCTGTTGATATTTTACTCGCGACTTTGTTTGAATTAGAACCCGCGCCAAACTTTTTCGGTCTACCACGCCCTTGGTACTATCTCGTAACTATCGGTGGTAGTAGCCTCGGTGTTTGAATTTAATCCTCGCTACTATAAGATGAAAAAGATTCATTTTGGGTCATTTTTAGTTAAATATAGATTTCACGTAATTTAAGAAAGCTATTTATATTATAAATTTAAATAAATGTCAATTAATTATTTAATTAGAAACTCGAGTTCAAAATTGTACTATCGAGAGTCAATTTTATCTGATGAATTAATCTTAATTTATATAAATTAATTATTTTATATAATACATTCTCTTTATTTGTTTTGATTTTTTTTTTATAGGAGTTAATTTTTTATCTTTTTTTTTTTAAAGATTTATTTATTTAAATTTAATAAAAAATTTAAAATGGCTTCGAGCTCACTAATTGAGTGTTACCTCTTTCAGCTCGCTCCTTCAGCCTAAATAAGATAAGATAAATAAAAATTAAATAAAATTATTGTTTTACAATAAACGAAAAAAAAAACAGTCAAACTAGTCATAAATTACTCAGGATAAATCAAATTTTTACGTTTGATTTTACACAAGAACCAAAGATTTTTCTACCTTTGGAAAGAGCGTATATTTAAAAAAAACAAGAGTAAGGTACAACCGAATTAGGACTATGCAGGCATACGCAATCCGAATAACTGAATAGAAAGCTCCCAAAGGAGTTGATGTATCATGCATTTTAGCAGTGATTGCTGACCACGTACTAAAATATTCCTCGACAAGTAACATGGTAAACTTATTTATATATTTAAAACATATCGGTGATATAACGTGAACCCATTTGTAAAAACCTATCTTTTATTGATAGTATTCTACTCACTATGAAAGTTCCTTAGTTGGGCTATCCCTTGAGTCTGTATATACATCTTATTGCTCTGTTTTGAACTGTTTGGACTGATTTGGTACAAGTAATTGAAACACTAGCAACCGTAAAAAAGGTATAGTCAAAAAGTGATCCTTCAAGGCTGAGTAAATGTTATTAAGTTTTTTTTTGCTAAAATTCCATGACCGGTGAGAGAAAATATTAATGATATTGAGTCTCTTGAGTGCTCTAGTTCTTAGGTTAAGAAAATGTGCATTAAAACATAAAAATTCGTCAAAAGTTATACCTTAAATGACTGGTTTTGGGTTATATGGTATTTCTTCGCCAAATAAGCGAAGCTTTAAATTTAAACCCCCTCGTCTACTCCCCGAAAAAATAGTATACATACATTTTTATGCGTTCATTTTTAATCTCCAACTTGAGAGCCATAACATTAACTTGCTTAAATAACTATTAATTACGTGAGTTACTCGTCCTGTTTTATTGAAAAAAAATATAGCCCCAATATCGTCAGCAAAGAGTGCTTAGTAATTGGAGTTCTTATCGTTAGCTAAAGGGATGTCACCAATGAAAACTAAAAAGAGGAGAGGTCCTAGCACAGAACCTTGATGTACTGAGCAAGTTATGGGAAACAGGCTCAAAAATTTGCCGTTGACCTTAACTTTGAAAAATCTGTTACTAAGAAAATTTCGAATACATTTGATTAAGTACATAGGAACTCCTAGATATACTAAGTTATAAATAAGTCCGGCATGCCATACCTTATCAAAAGCTTTAGAGATGTCAAAAAAAACACCACAGACTTTACTACCATTTTTTTTAGCCAAACGCTCTTGGATCTTTTGTATCATAAAGACCAAGTTGTCGGCTGTACCCCTATGGTTCCTGAAACCAGATTGTTCATTTATGATTAAATTTTTACTTTCTAAATATCTATATAGCCTATTTCTTATAACTCGCTCAGCTAGTTTCCTAACACAACTTAAGAGACTAATGCCTCTATAATCATCAGGGTTGCTAGAACCAGCACTCTTTTTTGGGATCATTGTGATGACCGCCACTTTCCATGAGTCAGGGAGCCCCACCACCAACGAAAGGTTTATCATTCTTATATCATTCTAGTGAATAAATTGATTATATAGTAAAAATAATTTTTTTTATCTAGTACATTCATCATTTTATCTAGTATCAATTAATATTTTGCGAAAAGTACTGTCATTCAGAGGTCAGGTATTTTTAGATTTAAAAAATAAAAAATATACTCGTGGCGTCGCTCAATGGACGGTTTTGGGCCCGATTTTGTTCGTTATCTATTTAAATGATCTATTGGATTCAATTCAAAGTCCATCTCTATTAGATGCAGATGACTAGAAAATATTGGGAATTTTTAATAAGAATGAATTAGTATCGTCTTAACTTCAAAATAATATCTCCGAATTAAGTAACTGGACAAAATGGTCTACTGAACTGAATGTATTAAAGTGTAAAACAATGTTTATTGGTCGAAATAGGAATAAAACTGGATATACAGTTCCAATCTTGAATGGGGAATTGACTCTTAAAGAAACTGTTGAAAAAAAGGACCTCGGTGTTGTTGTGTCTAATGACCTAAAATGGAACAAACAATGTTTATCTGCGGCATCTAAAGACAACAGAGTATTAGATCAAATCAGAAATGCGTTCGTATGTTTGTACAAAGAAACTTTTAGACTCTTATACATAGGACTAGTCAGACCGCATCTTCAATACGCTTTAAGTATTTGGAACTCTTCGACGAAAGCTAGCATTAACATCATCGAAAGAGTCCAAAGAAGAGCGATGATGCTAGTCCAATGTTTGAAGGAAAAGTCTTACCAAGAAAGGCTAATGGTTTGGATTTAATGGGCTTAGAAGACCGTAGAACGAGAGGAGATCTTATTCAAATGTTCAAAATAGTCAACCGTCATGACGAGATGTGAACCTAAGTTATTAATAAAAAATATTAAAATTTTATTAATTCTTGATAAAATATTATTAAATTTTTATCAAAATTTAATTCATTTAATTGCTTTAATTATTTGAAGATTTTTTTTATCATCATGAATTTTGTTCATGAACTAAAAAAATTGAAAATTCAAATTCAAAATTTTATTTATTTTTAACTTAAAAATGTTTAAAAATTTGGAAATGGCTAAGCCCTATTCCTAACTAACTATGCAGGATTTTAAAAATGAACTTTTTATTTTAATAAAATTAGAAAAATCTAATTTATATTTTTGAGTATCTAGTCTTAAAAAGATATTGAATTTTATTAATTTTTTATCAAAGAAATAAATAAAGATCGAGAAACCGAGCTCAAATAGGTATCAGGTGTATTTTTTGGCCTAGATCTTGTTAAAAGTATACTTACTTGATACCAAACATGAAATAAAAAACTAGAAAACCTTGAAAGTAAGTATATAAAATTTTAACCTTATCTGATTATCCGTTGATATTTTAACATTGGTCCAAAAAATGTGCCAAACATTATGAATCACCCGTTAATTTCATAATTTTTCTGGAAAAATATCAATTTTTTTATTAGATTAAAAGAGAAAAAAAATTCTGAGCATTTGCCAGAGTTGACTGAACGTGAAGAAACAATTAAGGCTTATTTGGAAAAAGATGAAGTGCTACCAACTGAAATAATGGACGAAATTTTGCCACAATTATGGAACGAAGAGCCCTACAGGTATTTAAATGAGAAATAAATTAAAATAACATTTTTAAAATATCTTTTTCGAAAAGATCTAGAGGCTTTGTGTTGGAAGGATTTCCTAATAATGACAGTCAAGCTCATTATTTGATGGATAAAGGATTTTTTCCAGATGCAGTTATTATACTTCGTGTTGAGGACGAAGATGTGGTCAAGCGACTATTGCCTGAAAGACTTGAATCGTGGAGGGCTAAAATGAACGCCAAAAAAGAACGCAAAATGCTAAAGGCCAAGCGAAAGAAAGAAAAATTAGTAATTAAAACTTTTTATTAATTTTGAAATAAATTCTGATTTTAAAAATATTTATTCTTAGTTGCTTCAAATGAAGCAAAGACGTGAAGAGGAAATAGCTAAATACGAAGAAAATAGACAAAAGAAAGAGGAAGAGGTAAATTTTTTTTTGTAAATTTAACCTCTTAACATGGCTGTTAATACTTGGATCTGCCGAAAAAAAAAATTTATCTTAATTCTAAAATTAAAGCATATTTCATTTAAAAAATTTTTAAAAAATAATAGTTTCACATTCCTTTTCATATATAAAATTTTTTTGATAATTTTTTTGTTCTATATTTAAGTGTTTTATTATTATTTTAATTAAAGATTATCATTATTATTTTAAATATTACTCATTTTTTTAAAGAAAAAATTGGAAATTTTACTCGAATTAATTATAATAATAAATCAGAAAATGATTTTATTTTTTAAATTTAATCAAAAAATTAAAAAATAATATTTAAATATTTTGCTCAATTTTAGCCAAAATAATGTATTTTTCGATAAGAAATAAGGAACTATTTTATTTTTTTAATAATGAATAAAATAATTTCTTACCGTTTATTACATTTTCTTACGTAAACGTAAAATTACATATTTTTTTTAAATGAAATATTTTATCATTATTAAATAAAGGCTTAGAATTTTTCTATCACCAAAAATCATAATTTTTCTTAAATTTCTCTCTGCATTCTAAAAATGCTCTTGTGATATTATAGTACTTTTTTTGTCTATAAAAACTCTCTTGGAACAAAAATACTATTGCTGTCTAAAAAACTTAAGAAAATTAAAATGATTTTTTATAAAAACAAAATTAAAAAAGATAAAAAAAATTTAAAAAAAAAAAATTGAAATTTAAAAATAAAGAAAAAATTTATAAAAAAAAAAAAAGTAAAAATATAAAGGAATTGGAGTTGTTGGTCTGATTGTCAATTTCAATGCCTATTTTGTTAGAGATAAACTCTTATCTTCTATCGATGATTCACTAAATTTCTCTTCGAGATCAATCATTTTTTTAAAAATAATAATATTAAAGAATATTAAAGAAGTAATTTTGTTTGCAAGAGGTAATTTTGTTTAGTGCAAGCAATTTTGTTTAATAAAAGTTTTTTTAGAAAAGTGCGATTTTTTGGTGATAAAAAAAGTAAAATTAGTGCTAAAAAGAATTTAAAGCCTAAAATAAATAAATAAACAAAATTTTCGTCTGGATATTTTATTGATTTTAAGTCATTTCAAAAAAATTTTGAAGCTTACTTTCTATTTGTTTTAATTCGATGAGTCAAATTTCATTACCAAATTTTACCAAAAAATGAGTAATTTTGTGAAGATTTTTCTTTTAGCTTAATGTTTGAGTTACCGGAACCACTTTATCGATCTACATGCATGTTTTTACTTCCATTAAGTGAGACACAATATCTGGATTTAAATACTGAACTTTAATTCTTTAATTATTCACAGTTTTTTTTTAATTATTTGATCAACTAAAAAAAAATAAATTTAAACAAAGAAAATTTAGAAATAATGTAAAAGAGTAAAGATAAATTTTGATAAATTGAACTAAGTAATGGCAGGTCAACTTGTGTTTTTTTATCTAAAAGTAAATTTAAGTTAATTTTTGTTTTAAAGGCAGCGGAAAACGGGGAAGAATATGAAGATGACGAAGAATTTGACGTGGATGCCTTAATTCAGGAGGAATTTGCTGATCAACTACAAGAAGAAGAAGATGTGGAGGAGGCGCAAGAAGACGAAGTCAAAGAGAACATGATAAATGACATCAAAGCTCGTTTTGACAATGAATTGAGCTATTTGGATTTGGTTAAGGTAACAAAAAAACTTTAATAAATAAAATTTTGATAAAATTTTTAATTTAAAAAAATAAAATTCTTGAGATTTATTTATAGTACCCAAAATCATACACTGTAATACGATATATTAATTTCGAGTCTAAAAAACTCGATAAGATTCTATCAATCTTAATGATTTTAGTTTTTAATTAAAGGTGGTAAATTTCTTTACAAGTTTACGAAAAAATTTTGTTCATAAATTTATGTTAACTAAGTTTAAATTTCAATAAAACTTCAAAATATTAAAAATTAGCATATCTGAGACTACGGTTTATGATTTTAGGAATTAAAAAAAGAAAAATTAAAAAAAAAATATTCAGTGCTATTTTTATATGATTTTCATTAATTTCTGTAAAATATCAAAATCAAAAATTTACAAATTTACGGCAATTTACGTTAATTATTGTAAATTTTTGTCAACTTACGGAAATTAGCCAAAATTATGGTAAAATCCGTTTATCGGTGCAGTACTGTAGTTAAAAAATTTTTTCTAAATATTTTATTTTTGGTAAATTGAAGTTTGAGATCAAGATCAAAATTTCAAAATTTAAAATGTAATAAATTTTTAATAATAAAGAATAAATATTTTTGTCCCAAAGCAATTACTAAGCATGTTATGTCAAGTTTATTTTCATACATAATATCTTAAAATATTCCTTTTAAGAGAACTTTAATAGGTTTAAATTTTTTAATTGATTTAAAATAAAAACTTTTAAACAAAAAAAATTTAACGCTAAGAAATTTATAATTTGTTTTAATGGAAAAATAGAAATTAAAAAGATATTTTTAATATTTTTTTTCTTATATATTAGAAGAAAATATAATTAAAAAAAGAAAGATTTTACTAAATTTGTTCTTATTTATAAAAAAAAGATAATAATTAAGAAGAAAAAATATTACAATTTTTCTTATTTATTAAAAGAAAATAATAATTAAAAAAGGCAAAATGTAATTAATTGTACATTTTTATATTTTTACATTTTTACATTTTTGAGAGAAAAAATAAAAATCTCAAAATAAACAAACTTAAAAAAATTTTCATTAAGAAAAGTAATAATAAATTAGTAAATTATCCTTGGTTTTTACATTTTAATTTTTCTAAAACTCCTTTTTAAGAAATTGCGAATCTATTATTACTTTTTTTGAATGAAAATTTTTTTAAGAATTTTTGATTTTGAGATTTTTTTTTCTCTTTAAAATATAAAAATGTTAAGATATTAAAATGTACAATAATTTTCATTTTGCCTTAAAAAATGAAAACTTTTACTAAATTTATTCATAATTATTTAAAAAAAAAAATAATTAAAAAGAAAAAATTACTAAATTATTTTTAATTTTTAAAAGAATTATTTAAAATTTTTTCTTATTTTTTGAAAAAAAAAATAGTAAATAACAAGAAAAAAATACCTAAATTTTTCTTTTTTATTGAAAGAAAATAATAATTAAAAAAACAAAAATTTCTTAAATTTATTCTTATTTATTATAAAAAACAATAATTTAAAAATGAAAAAAATTTACTCTATTATTCACTCATTTATTTATATTTTCCAGGATGTAATGCAAGAAGTTCTAGTGCCAAGATTCACAGTGGACTCGAACCGTAAGCCCAACATAGTCCGATTCTTGGTCAAAAAGCGTCTCAAACGCTTCATAGACAACCGTCAGTCTCTTTTCGAACGAGTGTACCCAGTCAAACTTCGTGTTGCCAACAAACTAATTGACTTTGGCTACAAACAACTGAGCCGATTTGGCCGATGGTGTCCAGTCAAACAATCCGAACAGCAGCCAGTGCAGACATTTTACAATGAAAAAAAAAAGCCCTATCCGGCCATTTACCGCTCTTTCATCTACTTTTTTTCATCCAAAGAGTCCAGAGAGTCATTCAGCCAAGACCCCTTGAAATACTTGAATCAACCATCGCCATTGTCAGTGGTCCCGTTCAAAATAAGCATCATTGGACCGCCCAAGAGCGGCAAAACAACCTTGGCCAAGAGATTTGCCGACGAATTCGGCTGCGTTAGACTGTCAGCTGGCGAGGCAGTGCGCGCAGTCCTGGACAACCAGCCTTACACAGAGCTGGCCGAGAACATACGCTCGTACTTGATCAAGGGAAAGACTGTGCCCGATGAGCTCACCATTCAGTGCATCGAGCTTGCCATTCTGGACGTTAGGTGTCAGCTGCGCGGATTTGTTTTGGACAACTTTCCGCTCACTAAGGAACAGGTCAAAATAATGACCGAGCGAAGCTTGATACCAGTCAAGGTAATCGAGCTCAAGTGCCACATCAAAGAGGTCATGCAGAGGTGCATCAAGGACCGGACAGCAGCGGACAGAATGACCAGTGGTCTCATTCTAAATGACAGTCCCGAAATAATCGGCTACAAGCTTAAGGAATGGAAAAATGAAATTGCTTTTTTGACAGACTGGTATTCCAATGAGCACAAAAATTTGGTTCAACTTGACGCCACACAGTCCAAGTGGAACTTGTGGGACCAGGCAAAAAAAAATTGGCTTTGACTCAGTGCGCACCATTCAAGTGTATTTGGACCGGATTAGCCGGCATGAGGCGGCATCCATTGCCAATTTATGTGTTACTTATGATGAAATGGTGAGCAGATTGGGAAACTTTGAACAGTATTGTCCAGTTTCATTAGCAGTGAATGATGAATTGGTAGATTGCACAGAGGACAGAAGCATGGACAATGTGGCAGAGTATCAAGGCTTTTACTACAAGATGAAGTCAAAAAATGAGCTGGACATGTTTTTGGCCGAGCCAGATAAGTACGTGCCGCCAAAGGCACCGCGTAAACTTCCAGCGCCTAATTTACTGCCGAGAAAGCGAAGTGGTGTTCAGGTTAAAGAAATGTTTCCCAAGCCAGTAGAGCTGAACGGATATTGTCCAGTTACTTTTTACAATGGAAAGATGCGCTATGAGGCATTGGAACAGGGTCTGGCCGACTATGCGGCCGAGTACAAGACCAAGCTTTATTTTATGGCTAATGGTGAGATGCTGGAGCTTTTTTTGAAAAAGCCCGAAGTTTACAGTGCCCTAAAATTGCCGCATAAACTGCCGCCTGTCAAGAAAAATCTTAATTTGCTCGAGTTGCCAATGACTGGTTATTTGGAGCAGACTGTGGCTGAATTGCTTAAGAAAGCGTTGAGTCAAGTGGGAAATTTTAAGCCTAAATTTCCGTTCTTGACACCCACCAAATCCGCATTGCTCTACGTGGCCTATTATCTAAAAGGTTTGTTTTAGAGTTGTTTAAAAATCCCAAAAAAACCTGAACAATCACTTTTCATCAGCTTGTCAGCAGATGCACAAAAATAAGTAAGAATTATGCTTGTCACGTAACTTAGAAGTTAGACGCTTCGAAATGCTGACATATACATTAAGCATTTAGCTCACATCTTGACTTAATTATAAGCTCGTGTTCTAGACAAGAGCATATAGGAATAAACAAGAATTACATTCTTAGAACTTCAGAACGTTCAATTACTTAAACAAAGCTTTTTTGTTTTTAATTGTCTGGAATTTCATTATGTTGTACTCAAAATTTGACGTTAATTTAATTCTTTTTAGTTCAGATCCTAGCCCTCTCTGAACATCTGCTGGTTTAAGGGTTGCTAATAATTGAGTTTTAAATTTATCCCACGTAACTGATTCATCTCTTTTTTGCATGTTTCTAAGCATTTAAGTATTGTAATCATCTATTGTAAGGTGTTTCCTCTTAGAGGGCGTTTCCTCTTTTGTAATGCAGTCAATCAACCTACTTCTAAAAATTCCTTGGTTCCTAGCCTAAGTTTCTACTAGGTATATCCATTCATCCACTTTATCTCTATCGTATCCATATAATTTTGGTGTATCGTCGACTTAAAAATTTATGATTCGTGTTTCCCTAATCCAACGTTTCCCTGTAATACATCCTCATGAATTAAAGTTTTTAATGAAGTGGCTATTTCTTGAAGGGTTCATTTTTCTCCTCCTTTACTTTCTTTTGTTTGATTGATATTCCTAAGATTATTATCTTCTATTTTCATCTTTTTAAAACTGGCCAATAGCTCAGCTCTTTTAGAAATTTCTTAGGTTTTTAAGAATTTTGAAAATTTTGAAGCCATTCCATTTGTTAGGCTTCTGTACAGCTTACCATTTCGCTGTCGTCATCTAACTTCTGGAATTCACCCATATTGTGTATTTATCAAGTGTACTAGCTCTTGTACTCTAAGTTTTCCAAGGTAATCTTTTGAAATAGGTACCATAAAAAATATCATCTTTTTTATTGCTGTTACCAATTAAAACCAGTTTATAAGCGGTTAAAACAATGTTTAATCTTTTAAAAGCTTTATTTAAGGTATTGAACGTTCTAAAGTTCTAAGAATTGAATTCTTATTTATACCTATCTGCTCTTGTCAAGAACACGAGCTTATAACTAAGTCAAGATGTGAGCTAAATGCTTAAAGTATATGTCAGCATTTCGAAGCGTCTAACTTCTAAGTTACGTGACAAGCATAATTCTTACTTATCTTTGTGCATAAGTTGACAAGATGATGAATATGTGATTGTTCAGGGTAACATATATCAGAATTTTCTTGCAATTTAAACATAAAAGTCTTCCCAATTCTTTTTCAGTATTAAAAATTTTAAAGTCTGGACTTGAGACTTGTGATTTTTAAACAACTCTGGCCAAAAAAATAATTGGAAAAATATTTAAAAATTTATATATTTTTGTGTTTAGCTTATAATCCGAAATCGACAGAGTACAGAAGAAAAAAATACAAGCAAAAGTTAGCTTATTATGAGCAAAAGTGTGATTTGATTGATTATTTGTACAAAAAAACCACTCTTAAGTACAAAGATCCAAGCAAAAGATCCAACGAGTATAACATTAAGTTTGACAGCTTCTTTGCCCTACAGGAAAATTCACCAACCATGAATTGGCTTGCTTAGTTTTTTTTTTTACTAAATAGAATGTTTTTTTTAAATAAAAATTTTATAAAATTAAATTTATAAGAGAAGACAAAAAAAAAACAATATGTAGTATACAGATTAAAAGTTAATCAAAATAATAGGTTTTTTGATTTGGAAATTTTTTTTCTGACAAAAAATTTTTGGTAAACTTTTTATTTTTTGAAAAATTTACATTTTTTTAAATTATATTCAATTCAAATTTAGGCCCAAAAGAACCTTAATTTACAAAAGGATAAATTAACAAGCTTTTCACAATATTTTTTAGATAATATTATATTATTATTTATTATTATTTTTTTTAATATTATTTTCATTAAACGCCTTTTGACGATGTAGAGTTATAAGATTTAAAAAAAAAAATTAGGCAAACAATCAGATAGTTTCTAAAACGATAAATAAGAAAAATGCCAATTTTTATTTTTAATTCAATAAAATTATTATTCTTTTTTTTTTTTTCGTTTTTTATTTTTCAATTATAGATAAAATAAAAATAAAGCAACACAAATGCGAATCAACATCGATGGATTTAAAAAAATTTAAATTTCATTATTTATTTCAAATAGTAAGATCAATTGAATATTTAAACGAAGTGAAAGGAAAAAATATTCCAAAATTGATGGTTTCTCATAATTTTTATAATTGTATTTGAAATTTGAATAAAAAAAAATTGGTACTTCTGCATGGACAGATATACTAGTGCTTTAACAATTATCAACTGGATGTCTGGGTGTCTGGATTGTCGAAATAAGTGACATTTGGTTCTAGTTTGGTTTAAACTATGGGTTCATTGACAATCGATTCTTCTTTTTGAATTTGCCCGTTTATTTTTGTAGAAATAAAAATAATCTTTAATAAATAATTTTATTTAAATTAAATTAACAAAATTGGATAAATATTAATCAATTAAAAATAATTGCATAAAAATAAACTTTTCTAAATATTTGACTAAAAGTGTTATGATTAAATAGAAAAAATGATAATCTGTTAGAATAAAATTATCTAATCAAAAATTTAAATTGTCCGATGAAAAATATATTTGTTCGGCTATTTTTTCCTCAAGTCCAGTCAAATAAGAGCAGTTTTGAGATTTTGAAAAATTACGTAAACTGGTCTCTTCGTCAGCATTTATCGAACAAAAAACCTTTGAAGAAATTCCTACTGAATAAATGATTGCTCTATTTTTAAATTTGGATTAAAATCTTGAAATATCATGGGTTGTTCTTCTTGTCCTAACTGCATGTAAATTACCAGAAATGGTGTGCTTATATCTGATCTACTGATTTGGATCTTTTTCAGATTATTCTTTTCTATTGACGTGATTGTTCCATGCAACTTTGTCTGCACTAATATCACTGACATTTCCTCGAAATTGTTCTCATCCAAACTATAAATGACAGGAATTACAAAATCAACTCCAGGTTCTGTTTTAGCACACTGGACAGCACAGCATCGCTTTATTAAATTTTTCAAGTTGAGTTTTTCTTTGCTACATTGCGCCCGAACAAAGTGATTAAATCGAACATAACCATTGAGTAATTTATTAGATTTATTGACACCAAGCTGGTTTCTTATTATTTCCAGACCAATTGGACCATATAAATTTTTGATAAAACATTCAACTTTGATATAGGAACAATATTTTTTAACTGAGTCTAAATTGTCATCTAATTCTAGTTGTTTAACCGAAGCATCATAAGCGTTCAACATGAGAATTTTGGTTATGGTTTCACCTTTATCACCCTGGTCAACAATTGAATTCAGCACTGCTTGGCTAAGATTATTTATCAAAAAAAATAGACCAGATTGAATCATATTATTAGTCTTTATTGTTTCGTTGAAATAAATTGCAGCAGCGTTTGACAAAAAGGGTTCCGAAGGATATTCAATTTTAAATATGTTTTTTTCATAATTGGCATATGTGCAAACAGCCATGTTTTTGGCAACCAAATCCTGGCATGTTGAAGTAAGTAGTGGTCTGATTGTACCAATGCGACAACTAAGAATAGCCAAAGAGTCATTAATTGTGAACTCATTAAGTTTTTTGATTCCGCCACCAACAAGCTTTGCTTTTGCCAAACTAACAAAATCTTTACAGCTTATTTGGTTATACTTTTTGTTTGACTTTTTAGTCGTTACCAAAGAGCCCCACAAGGGTCTGCCAAAAGAGCAAATATTTTCGAAAGTCATTGAGTCTTTTGGAGTTTTTATTGCCTCAATATCAACAAATACATCCCAATTTGGCAGAAGATAAATTGGTTCTATCAAGATAGATTGAGATGCTCTCTGAGACGGATCAAACCATTTGCTAGGCATAAAACTGCTCAGACTTGAAAAGGTGTCCAAAAAAAGGACAAATATTTTTTTGTCTCGATTTATTTCTGAAATAAGACTGCGCAATATAAAATAGTTTGGCTTCATGAACAATACATCCGATTTAGGGTCGAAGTCAGATTTAAGTAGAGAACTTGCTTCATCAAACACAAATACCAAAGGCTTATTGTTCACATAATCAATTAGTTGGTCAGTTTTTGGACAGTTACTTTGAAGCTGTTTAATGTTTTTAACTAAAAGTTCATAATGTTCAGAATAAGTGGACTGACCATCAAAGCCATTTGAAAATTTCTTGAAAAACTCTTCATGTGAAATTGATGGATTTTGGTTTAAAAAATGAAAAAACATGTTAAAATAGGAAATAAAGTAGTCTCTAGCTGATTGTTCACTAGGAAAAAAGTCAGTCAAGTCTTTGGCCAAATAACTTCGTTTAGGATAGCCTGATCTAGATAGATTTGATCTAAGACAGCAATAAACCACATAGGCTTTTGTGGACAAATTTTGGCATGCCCTTGATTTCCCAAATCCTGACGATTGACAAACTGTGGTAAAATTGCCATAAACTTGTGATGCATTCTTCCAACAATCGACTATTTTTTCAAAGATGTAATCTTCCGGTTTTAATTTTAATTTCGAATTTTCAAGAGTGAGGGTTTTTTCGAAACTATCAACTATGAGTTGTATCACAAGTTTTTCTTCAGGCTTCTTCTTTTCATTCTGGCATTTATTTTCAAACAAGCCAAAGCATTTTTGCAGATCTTAAAAAAAAATTTAATTTAATTAATCAAATTTTTTCTTCGAAATAAATTAATAGATACTTAAAAGATTGGAAGAATAAGGAAAGCAAATCAGATTTTATTTTTAAAATGTATTTTCACAAAAATTTACCTTCAAAATTAGCAAAAAATAAACGAAATTTAAATTCTTTAATTTTCACTAAAAGTGATCTATGTGGCTCACTTTTTTCAAGGTAAATTTCAGTATCCAAATCGAACTTATGAATTTCTATTCCATTTTCTTTATTTAAAAAATCACAATTTTTATTTAATTTAAAGAAAAAAAATACTTGTGCAAGAGACAATTTTAAATGTGTTTGTTTTGGCAAAATGAAGCAAGCATTTATCTTCAAATTTGCCATCAAAAAATATCATCACATTATCAATATTTAAACTTGTCATTTTATTTCAAACTTAATCAAGTTGAATGCGTTTTTTCTGTGATTTTTTTAAATATGAAAATAAAATTTTAATTTAAATTATTTTCATTCACATGAAAAATTTTAAAAGAGCAAAGCAAAATATTCTACTGATTTCAAAATAAAATAACTTAAACAATTTTATCGGCAGAGATTTTTTTATACCTCTCTAGAGTCAAAAAAAAAACATTTAAATAAATCTTAAATTATTTGAAGCCATCTATTCGCACAATTAATATGTAATTTTCTTAATTTTTAAATTCATAGAATAAATTATTTCAAATAAATTTTAAAATATTTCATAAATATGTCTATTTCTTTATAAAATTTTTTAAAATAGCTTTCAATTTTTATTTATTTTTTTTAAATAAATTTTTCAAAAAACAATTAAAAATATTTCTCAATTAGTGCCTCGTTCTCACTAAATAAAATATTTTTTTTATTAAAATTAAATATTTCAAATTATTATGAAATTAATTTAAACAAAAAATTTCCGGAAATGCAGTCAACAGATTTAAAGGTTAATCAATAGTCAAGTGCCCAATAAGCAAGTGCCGGATGAATTCTGGACAATTTTCCCAATAATTCGAAGCAATTGAACGCCATGGCCTACAGAAATATTTTTGGACACTTTTCTAATTTTGCAGGACTCTAGTGATTAATCAAAGATTTTATCTTAGCGATGGTGTAAATTAAGTAAGGATGCAATCGATCATTACTAAACTCATTACCAAGCGGCTTGCTGATAAAACTAAACAAAAAACGAAAAAATTAAAAAATAATTTTTTTCAAAAATAATTTTCCAATTAAAAAAAAACCTGCTCTATTTTTGTCAGAAAAAATAATCTCCTAGAAATTGTATTCCTCATTAAAATTTGGAAATATTCGTCAAAAATTGAAGTCAAGAATTTATTAAAATTAAAATAAACACAGACGGTGTTCAACTCTTTTTTTAAATTCAAAATACAAATATATTTTTTTGAAAATTATTAGATACCATCAAGCTTTGAATTTTTTTTCCTTCGAGAAAATTGAGATAATTTTTTCTTACAGTTAATTTTTAATACTATTTAAAATCTAATTAAAAATTAAACAATTTAATCGCTTCGTTTAAATATTTAAGTAATCATTCTGTTTCGAAGATACAATGGCAGCTTAATTTATTCAAAGAATATCTGAAAATTACTCATGTTGGAAAATATTTAGAGTTTTCTAAACTTATTATTTGACCTAAAAAAAATTTAAAAACCTCAAAAAATTAGTCTTTTTGAAAATTAAGTGTCTTTTGGGCGTCAATCTGATAAAATTGAGAATAATTAAAAATAAATTTTCAATTATTCAAAATTAAAATAATTAAACCCAGCAAAATAAGTTCATTTTTTTATATAAATAAACAGATTTCTAAATGCTTCAAAGATTGGATAAATAAGGAAAACAAAACTGATTTTATTTTTTAAAATGTATTTTTTGAAAAAATTTACCTTTTGAAACAGCAAAAAATAAACGAAATTGAAATTCTTTAATTTTTACAAAAAGTGATTTTTCTGTCTCACTTTTTTCAAGGTAAATTTCAGTATCCAAATCGAACTTATGAATTTCTATTCCATTTTCTTTATTTAAAAAATCACAATTTTTATTTAATTTAAAGAAAAAATAATACTTGTGAAAGAGACAATTTTAGATGTGTTTGTTTTGGCAAAATGAAGCAAGCATTTATCTTCAAATTTGCCATCAAAAAATATCATCACATTATCAATATTTAAACTTGTCATTTTATTTCAAACTTAATCAAGTTGAATGCGTTTTTTCTGTGATTTTTTTAAATATGAAAATAAAATTTTAATTTAAATTATTTTCATTCACATGAAAAATTTTAAAAGAGCAAAGCAAAATATTCTACTGATTTCAAAATAAAATTACTAAAACAAATCTCAATCGACCAAATATTTTAAAATCTCTCTTTATGAGAAAAAAACAATTAAAAATTCTTTAATTATTTAATCAATCATTAGCTCTGTACAGATTAGCAAATAAAAAATAAATCACTTCATCTGACTCAAATTAAAATTAAGCAAATTTAATTATTTTTGAAGCTTAAATAAAAATTTAAATATCAAACTTATTCTAAATTTTTTAGAATTCTAAATTTATATCTAAATAAAAAATTAAGAATTGTGTTATAATGCTAATCTTTTTAAAAAAGGAAATCGACCAGTTTAAGTTTTTTAATTTTAACTCAAAAATATAGAGCCATAATATGAATATTAATAATTAATAAAAATTAGTGATGAAATCGAATTTTTTTTCATATGAAAATTGAAACTTGAATAAAATTGAATATAATATAATATATTTTAATATTTAATTGAATTTAATTCTGTCTGTCAATATAAATAATTTACGAAAGAAAATTCTTTCGAATATTCGCTTCGTACATAGTGGAGCGGGGAGTGTCAATCTAATTTTGAAGAATTAGGAACTAACTTAACAACTCTAACCGATAGAAAAACAGTAGTACTAATCTTTCCGGATTTTAGTCAGCCATTCAGGTTGTAAGTCGATGCCAGTGATCACAGCGCCGGGGCAGTTTTGAGCCAAAATTATAAAGGCGATTATCTACCAGTTCTTTATTTTGGTTAAAGTTTTACTAAGGCACAAAGAGGATACTCAACCGCTGAAAGAGAACTACTAGCGTTTGTTTTGGCTGAAATGGACCTGAAACGATTGCTGATTGCGAAGAAATTTTTAGCAGTGACGGATCACAAGCCATTTATTTGGTCAAAAAATCATCCTGATCATTTCCCGAGCCTCGCTAGATGGTTATGTATTTTAAGAGAGTATGATTTTGATCTCGATTATCGTGAAGGCCTTAAAAATGGTAATGCCGATTCGCTCTCCCGGTGGTTACTATAACCAAGTGAATAAGAAGAGGACAACATCGAAATTGAAGAGGGAGAGGAGGCGATTGATCCTGGTATGGTGATTAATAATGTTGTTTTATAGGAGGTGGAAGGAAACGTTAACTGTTTAAATTTTTGACATGCGGTAAAAAGCCGGATAAGTGCAGTTAAGACGGTTCAGATCTGTACATTTATTGGTGCAATTTTCGTGATTTCAAAATTTTTGGTAAAAACGTGTTTCGCTGTTATGATAAATCCGAATATGGTGCTCATTTTCAGTACGTTGTACCGACTGACGACCGCCCCAAAGTCCTGAAGAAGTTACATAGCGATCTCAGACGACCTGTTTTAGCCCCAGGACAAACGCCAGCCCCTGTCCCAGATGCAGAAGTAGAATATCAAGATAACGTGTATTTTGCCGACGTACTTAAAAGAAAGAAGAAAATACCTGTATTTTTTTGTTTTTATTTTTGTTTAGTTTTTTGTTTTAGACCCAGCCCCCTTTAATGACATTGATTTTATTTGTTTGTTTTTTGATTTGTTCAGAGCGGATCGTGTCCATTTTGTTAAAGTTAAAAAGGTGTATTTAATCGTAATACACAATTAGTTATTATTTATTGAATTCAGTTTTAATTTTTTAAAAAAGGATAAATTTTTAAATAAATTTGTAATTGAATTTTTCAATATCATGTTGAAAAAACACTACCAAATAAAATTATATCATATTAATCGAGGAAAGAGAGAAAAATTTAAAATCTTGATCATTATTTTTTTTTAAAAAAAAAAACTTGCTTAAATTTTTTGAAAAAATTTACCTTCTAAAATAGCATTATTTTCTAATAAGAACATAGTTATTTTTAAAATTTAAGGAAAAAAGTAAGGCAAAAGTTACCTTCCAAACAAATAAAATAAATAGGAATTTGTTCATATTTTGATTTAACCAAAAGTGATCTATGTGGCTCACTTTTTTCAAGGTAAATTTCAGTATCCAAATCGAACTTATGAATTTCTATTCCATTTTCTTTATTTAAAAAATCACAATTTTTATTTAATTTAAAGAAAAAAAATACTTGTGCAAGAGACAATTTTAAATGTGTTTGTTTTGGCAAAATGAAGCAAGCATTTATCTTCAAATTTGCCATCAAAAAATATCATCACATTATCAATATTTAAACTTGTCATTTTATTTCAAACTTAATCAAGTTGAATGCGTTTTTTCTGTGATTTTTTTAAATATGAAAATAAAATTTTAATTTAAATTATTTTCATTCACATGAAAAATTTTAAAAGAGCAAAGCAAAATATTCTACTGATTTCAAAATAAAATAACTTAAACAATTTTATCGGCAGAGATTTTCTTATACCTCTCTAGAGTCAAAAAAAAAACATTTAAATAAATCTTAAATTATTTGAAGCCATCTATTCGCACAATTAATATGTAATTTTCTTAATTTTTAAATTCATAGAATAAATTATTTCAAATAAATTTTAAAATATTTCATAAATATGTCTATTTCTTTATAAAATTTTTTAAAATAGCTTTCAATTTTTATTTATTTTTTTTAAATAAATTTTTCAAAAAACAATTAAAAATATTTCTCAATTAGTGCCTCGTTCTCACTAAATAAAATATTTTTTTTATTAAAATTAAATATTTCAAATTATTATGAAATTAATTTAAACAAAAAAATTTCCGGAAATGCAGTCAACAGATTTAAAGGTTAATCAATAGTCAAGTGCCCAATAAGCAAGTGCCGGATGAATTCTGGACAATTTTCCCAATAATTCGAAGCAATTGAACGCCATGGCCTACAGAAATATTTTTTGGACACTTTTCTAATTTTGCAGGACTCTAGTGATTAATCAAAGATTTTATCTTAGCGATGGTGTAAATTAAGTAAGGATGCAATCGATCATTACTAAACTCATTACCAAGCGGCTTGCTGATAAAACTAAACAAAAAACGAAAAAATTAAAAAATAATTTTTTTCAAAAATAATTTTCCAATTAAAAAAAAACCTGCTCTATTTTTGTCAGAAAAAATAATCTCCTAGAAATTGTATTCCTCATTAAAATTTGGAAATATTCGTCAAAAATTGAAGTCAAGAATTTATTAAAATTAAAATAAACACAGACGGTGTTCAACTCTTTTTTTAAATTCAAAATACAAATATATTTTTTTGAAAATTATTAGATACCATCAAGCTTTGAATTTTTTTTCCTTCGAGAAAATTGAGATAATTTTTTCTTACAGTTAATTTTTAATACTATTTAAAATCTAATTAAAAATTAAACAATTTAATCGCTTCGTTTAAATATTTAAGTAATCATTCTGTTTCGAAGATACAATGGCAGCTTAATTTATTCAAAGAATATCTGAAAATTACTCATGTTGGAAAATATTTAGAGTTTTCTAAACTTATTATTTGACCTAAAAAAAATTTAAAAACCTCAAAAAATTAGTCTTTTTGAAAATTAAGTGTCTTTTGGGCGTCAATCTGATAAAATTGAGAATAATTAAAAATAAATTTTCAATTATTCAAAATTAAAATAATTAAACCCAGCAAAATAAGTTCATTTTTTTATATAAATAAACAGATTTCTAAATGCTTCAAAGATTGGATAAATAAGGAAAACAAAACTGATTTTATTTTTTAAAATGTATTTTTTGAAAAAATTTACCTTCTGAAACAGCAAAAAATAAACGAAATTGAAATTCTTTAATTTTTACAAAAAGTGATTTTTCTGTCTCACTTTTTTCAAGGTAAATTTCAGTATCCAAATCGAACTTATGAATTTCTATTCCATTTTCTTTATTTAAAAAATCACAATTTTTATTTAATTTAAAGAAAAAATAATACTTGTGAAAGAGACAATTTTAGATGTGTTTGTTTTGGCAAAATGAAGCAAGCATTTATCTTCAAATTTGCCATCAAAAAATATCATCACATTATCAATATTTAAACTTGTCATTTTATTTCAAACTTAATCAAGTTGAATGCGTTTTTTCTGTGATTTTTTTAAATATGAAAATAAAATTTTAATTTAAATTATTTTCATTCACATGAAAAATTTTAAAAGAGCAAAGCAAAATATTCTACTGATTTCAAAATAAAATTACTAAAACAAATCTCAATCGACCAAATATTTTAAAATCTCTCTTTATGAGAAAAAAACAATTAAAAATTCTTTAATTATTTAATCAATCATTAGCTCTGTACAGATTAGCAAATAAAAAATAAATCACTTCATCTGACTCAAATTAAAATTAAGCAAATTTAATTATTTTTGAAGCTTAAATAAAAATTTAAATATCAAACTTATTCTAAATTTTTTAGAATTCTAAATTTATATCTAAATAAAAAATTAAGAATTGTGTTATAATGCTAATCTTTTTAAAAAAGGAAATCGACCAGTTTAAGTTTTTTAATTTTAACTCAAAAATATAGAGCCATAATATGAATATTAATAATTAATAAAAATTAGTGATGAAATCGAATTTTTTTTCATATGAAAATTGAAACTTGAATAAAATTGAATATAATATAATATATTTTAATATTTAATTGAATTTAATTCTGTCTGTCAATATAAATAATTTACGAAAGAAAATTCTTTCGAATATTCGCTTCGTACATAGTGGAGCGGGGAGTGTCAATCTAATTTTGAAGAATTAGGAACTAACTTAACAACTCTAACCGATAGAAAAACAGTAGTACTAATCTTTCCGGATTTTAGTCAGCCATTCAGGTTGTAAGTCGATGCCAGTGATCACAGCGCCGGGGCAGTTTTGAGCCAAAATTATAAAGGCGATTATCTACCAGTTCTTTATTTTGGTTAAAGTTTTACTAAGGCACAAAGAGGATACTCAACCGCTGAAAGAGAACTACTAGCGTTTGTTTTGGCTGAAATGGACCTGAAACGATTGCTGATTGCGAAGAAATTTTTAGCAGTGACGGATCACAAGCCATTTATTTGGTCAAAAAATCATCCTGATCATTTCCCGAGCCTCGCTAGATGGTTATGTATTTTAAGAGAGTATGATTTTGATCTCGATTATCGTGAAGGCCTTAAAAATGGTAATGCCGATTCGCTCTCCCGGTGGTTACTATAACCAAGTGAATAAGAAGAGGACAACATCGAAATTGAAGAGGGAGAGGAGGCGATTGATCCTGGTATGGTGATTAATAATGTTGTTTTATAGGAGGTGGAAGGAAACGTTAACTGTTTAAATTTTTGACATGCGGTAAAAAGCCGGATAAGTGCAGTTAAGACGGTTCAGATCTGTACATTTATTGGTGCAATTTTCGTGATTTCAAAATTTTTGGTAAAAACGTGTTTCGCTGTTATGATAAATCCGAATATGGTGCTCATTTTCAGTACGTTGTACCGACTGACGACCGCCCCAAAGTCCTGAAGAAGTTACATAGCGATCTCAGACGACCTGTTTTAGCCCCAGGACAAACGCCAGCCCCTGTCCCAGATGCAGAAGTAGAATATCAAGATAACGTGTATTTTGCCGACGTACTTAAAAGAAAGAAGAAAATACCTGTATTTTTTTGTTTTTATTTTTGTTTAGTTTTTTGTTTTAGACCCAGCCCCCTTTAATGACATTGATTTTATTTGTTTGTTTTTTGATTTGTTCAGAGCGGATCGTGTCCATTTTGTTAAAGTTAAAAAGGTGTATTTAATCGTAATACACAATTAGTTATTATTTATTGAATTCAGTTTTAATTTTTAAAAAAGGATAAATTTTTAAATAAATTTGTAATTGAATTTTTCAATATCATGTTGAAAAAACACTACCAAATAAAATTATATCATATTAATCGAGGAAAGAGAGAAAAATTTAAAATCTTGATCATTATTTTTTTTTAAAAAAAAAAACTTGCTTAAATTTTTTGAAAAAATTTACCTTCTAAAATAGCATTATTTTCTAATAAGAACATAGTTATTTTTAAAATTTAAGGAAAAAAGTAAGGCAAAAGTTACCTTCCAAACAAATAAAATAAATAGGAATTTGTTCATATTTTGATTTAACCAAAAGTGATCTATGTGGCTCACTTTTTTCAAGGTAAATTTCAGTATCCAAATCGAACTTATGAATTTCTATTCCATTTTCTTTATTTAAAAAATCACAATTTTTATTTAATTTAAAGAAAAAAAATACTTGTGCAAGAGACAATTTTAAATGTGTTTGTTTTGGCAAAATGAAGCAAGCATTTATCTTCAAATTTGCCATCAAAAAATATCATCACATTATCAATATTTAAACTTGTCATTTTATTTCAAACTTAATCAAGTTGAATGCGTTTTTTCTGTGATTTTTTTAAATATGAAAATAAAATTTTAATTTAAATTATTTTCATTCACATGAAAAATTTTAAAAGAGCAAAGCAAAATATTCTACTGATTTCAAAATAAAATAACTTAAACAATTTTATCGGCAGAGATTTTCTTATACCTCTCTAGAGTCAAAAAAAAAACATTTAAATAAATCTTAAATTATTTGAAGCCATCTATTCGCACAATTAATATGTAATTTTCTTAATTTTTAAATTCATAGAATAAATTATTTCAAATAAATTTTAAAATATTTCATAAATATGTCTATTTCTTTATAAAATTTTTTAAAATAGCTTTCAATTTTTATTTATTTTTTTTAAATAAATTTTTCAAAAAACAATTAAAAATATTTCTCAATTAGTGCCTCGTTCTCACTAAATAAAATATTTTTTTTATTAAAATTAAATATTTCAAATTATTATGAAATTAATTTAAACAAAAAAATTTCCGGAAATGCAGTCAACAGATTTAAAGGTTAATCAATAGTCAAGTGCCCAATAAGCAAGTGCCGGATGAATTCTGGACAATTTTCCCAATAATTCGAAGCAATTGAACGCCATGGCCTACAGAAATATTTTTTGGACACTTTTCTAATTTTGCAGGACTCTAGTGATTAATCAAAGATTTTATCTTAGCGATGGTGTAAATTAAGTAAGGATGCAATCGATCATTACTAAACTCATTACCAAGCGGCTTGCTGATAAAACTAAACAAAAAACGAAAAAATTAAAAAATAATTTTTTTCAAAAATAATTTTCCAATTAAAAAAAAACCTGCTCTATTTTTGTCAGAAAAAATAATCTCCTAGAAATTGTATTCCTCATTAAAATTTGGAAATATTCGTCAAAAATTGAAGTCAAGAATTTATTAAAATTAAAATAAACACAGACGGTGTTCAACTCTTTTTTTAAATTCAAAATACAAATATATTTTTTTGAAAATTATTAGATACCATCAAGCTTTGAATTTTTTTTCCTTCGAGAAAATTGAGATAATTTTTTCTTACAGTTAATTTTTAATACTATTTAAAATCTAATTAAAAATTAAACAATTTAATCGCTTCGTTTAAATATTTAAGTAATCATTCTGTTTCGAAGATACAATGGCAGCTTAATTTATTCAAAGAATATCTGAAAATTACTCATGTTGGAAAATATTTAGAGTTTTCTAAACTTATTATTTGACCTAAAAAAAATTTAAAAACCTCAAAAAATTAGTCTTTTTGAAAATTAAGTGTCTTTTGGGCGTCAATCTGATAAAATTGAGAATAATTAAAAATAAATTTTCAATTATTCAAAATTAAAATAATTAAACCCAGCAAAATAAGTTCATTTTTTATATAAATAAACAGATTTCTAAATGCTTCAAAGATTGGATAAATAAGGAAAACAAAACTGATTTTATTTTTTAAAATGTATTTTTTGAAAAAATTTACCTTCTGAAACAGCAAAAAATAAACGAAATTGAAATTCTTTAATTTTTACAAAAAGTGATTTTTCTGTCTCACTTTTTTCAAGGTAAATTTCAGTATCCAAATCGAACTTATGAATTTCTATTCCATTTTCTTTATTTAAAAAATCACAATTTTTATTTAATTTAAAGAAAAAATAATACTTGTGAAAGAGACAATTTTAGATGTGTTTGTTTTGGCAAAATGAAGCAAGCATTTATCTTCAAATTTGCCATCAAAAAATATCATCACATTATCAATATTTAAACTTGTCATTTTATTTCAAACTTAATCAAGTTGAATGCGTTTTTTTCTGTGATTTTTTTAAATATGAAAATAAAATTTTAATTTAAATTATTTTCATTCACATGAAAAATTTTAAAAGAGCAAAGCAAAATATTCTACTGATTTCAAAATAAAATTACTAAAACAAATCTCAATCGACCAAATATTTTAAAATCTCTCTTTATGAGAAAAAAACAATTAAAAATTCTTTAATTATTTAATCAATCATTAGCTCTGTACAGATTAGCAAATAAAAAATAAATCACTTCATCTGACTCAAATTAAAATTAAGCAAATTTAATTATTTTTGAAGCTTAAATAAAAATTTAAATATCAAACTTATTCTAAATTTTTTAGAATTCTAAATTTATATCTAAATAAAAAATTAAGAATTGTGTTATAATGCTAATCTTTTTAAAAAAGGAAATCGACCAGTTTAAGTTTTTTAATTTTAACTCAAAAATATAGAGCCATAATATGAATATTAATAATTAATAAAAATTAGTGATGAAATCGAATTTTTTTTCATATGAAAATTGAAACTTGAATAAAATTGAATATAATATAATATATTTTAATATTTAATTGAATTTAATTCTGTCTGTCAATATAAATAATTTACGAAAGAAAATTCTTTCGAATATTCGCTTCGTACATAGTGGAGCGGGGAGTGTCAATCTAATTTTGAAGAATTAGGAACTAACTTAACAACTCTAACCGATAGAAAAACAGTAGTACTAATCTTTCCGGATTTTAGTCAGCCATTCAGGTTGTAAGTCGATGCCAGTGATCACAGCGCCGGGGCAGTTTTGAGCCAAAATTATAAAGGCGATTATCTACCAGTTCTTTATTTTGGTTAAAGTTTTACTAAGGCACAAAGAGGATACTCAACCGCTGAAAGAGAACTACTAGCGTTTGTTTTGGCTGAAATGGACCTGAAACGATTGCTGATTGCGAAGAAATTTTTAGCAGTGACGGATCACAAGCCATTTATTTGGTCAAAAAATCATCCTGATCATTTCCCGAGCCTCGCTAGATGGTTATGTATTTTAAGAGAGTATGATTTTGATCTCGATTATCGTGAAGGCCTTAAAAATGGTAATGCCGATTCGCTCTCCCGGTGGTTACTTTAACCAAGTGAATAAGAAGAGGACAACATCGAAATTGAAGAGGGAGAGGAGGCGATTGATCCTGGTATGGTGATTAATAATGTTGTTTTATAGGAGGTGGAAGTAAACGTTAACTGTTTAAATTTTTGACATGCGGTAAAAAGCCGGATAAGTGCAGTTAAGACGGTTCAGATCTGTACATTTATTGGTGCAATTTTCGTGATTTCAAAATTTTTGGTAAAAACGTGTTTCGCTGTTATGATAAATCCGAATATGGTGCTCATTTTCAGTACGTTGTACCGACTGACGACCGCCCCAAAGTCCTGAAGAAGTTACATAGCGATCTCAGACGACCTGTTTTAGCCCCAGGACAAACGCCAGCCCCTGTCCCAGATGCAGAAGTAGAATATCAAGATAACGTGTATTTTGCCGACGTACTTAAAAGAAAGAAGAAAATACCTGTATTTTTTTGTTTTTATTTTGTTTAGTTTTTTGTTTTAGACCCAGCCCCCTTTAATAACATTGATTTTATTTGTTTGTTTTTTGATTTGTTCAGAGCGGATCGTGTCCATTTTGTTAAAGTTAAAAAGGTGTATTTAATCGTAATACACAATTAGTTATTATTTATTGAATTCAGTTTTAATTTTTTAAAAAAGGATAAATTTTTAAATAAATTTGTAATTGAATTTTTCAATATCATGTTGAAAAAACACTACCAAATAAAATTATATCATATTAATCGAGGAAAGAGAGAAAAATTTAAAATCTTGATCATTATTTTCTTTTAAAAAAAAAAACTTGCTTAAATTTTTTGAAAAAATTTACCTTCTAAAATAGCATTATTTTCTAATAAGAACATAGTTATTTTTAAAATTTAAGGAAAAAAGTAAGGCAAAAGTTACCTTCCAAACAAATAAAATAAATAGGAATTTGTTCATATTTTGATTTAACCAAAAGTGATCTATGTGGCTCACTTTTTTCAAGGTAAATTTCAGTATCCAAATCGAACTTATGAATTTCTATTCCATTTTCTTTATTTAAAAAATCACAATTTTTATTTAATTTAAAGAAAAAAAATACTTGTGCAAGAGACAATTTTAGATGTGTTTGTTTTGGCAAAATGAAGCAAGCATTTATCTTCAAATTTGCCATCAAAAAATATCATCACATTATCAATATTTAAACTTGTCATTTTATTTCAAACTTAATCAAGTTGAATGCGTTTTTTCTGTGATTTTTTTAAATATGAAAATAAAATTTTAATTTAAATTATTTTCATTCACATGAAAAATTTTAAAAGAGCAAAGCAAAATATTCTACTGATTTCAAAATAAAATAACTTAAACAATTTTATCGGCAGAGATTTTTTTATACCTCTCTAGAGTCAAAAAAAAAACATTTAAATAAATCTTAAATTATTTGAAGCCATCTATTCGCACAATTAATATGTAATTTTCTTAATTTTTAAATTCATAGAATAAATTATTTCAAATAAATTTTAAAATATTTCATAAATATGTCTATTTCTTTATAAAATTTTTTAAAATAGCTTTCAATTTTTATTTATTTTTTTTAAATAAATTTTTCAAAAAACAATTAAAAATATTTCTCAATTAGTGCCTCGTTCTCACTAAATAAAATATTTTTTTTATTAAAATTAAATATTTCAAATTATTATGAAATTAATTTAAACAAAAAAATTTCCGGAAATGCAGTCAACAGATTTAAAGGTTAATCAATAGTCAAGTGCCCAATAAGCAAGTGCCGGATGAATTCTGGACAATTTTCCCAATAATTCGAAGCAATTGAACGCCATGGCCTACAGAAATATTTTTTGGACACTTTTCTAATTTTGCAGGACTCTAGTGATCAATCAAAGATTTTATCTTAGCGATGGTGTAAATTAAGTAAGGATGCAATCGATCATTACTAAACTCATTACCAAGCGGCTTGCTGATAAAACTAAACAAAAAACGAAAAAATTAAAAAATAATTTTTTTCAAAAATAATTTTCCAATTAAAAAAAAACCTGCTCTATTTTTGTCAGAAAAAATAATCTCCTAGAAATTGTATTCCTCATTAAAATTTGGAAATATTCGTCAAAAATTGAAGTCAAGAATTTATTAAAATTAAAATAAACACAGACGGTGTTCAACTCTTTTTTTAAATTCAAAATACAAATATATTTTTTTGAAAATTATTAGATACCATCAAGCTTTGAATTTTTTTTCCTTCGAGAAAATTGAGATAATTTTTTCTTACAGTTAATTTTTAATACTATTTAAAATCTAATTAAAAATTAAACAATTTAATCGCTTCGTTTAAATATTTAAGTAATCATTCTGTTTCGAAGATACAATGGCAGCTTAATTTATTCAAAGAATATCTGAAAATTACTCATGTTGGAAAATATTTAGAGTTTTCTAAACTTATTATTTGACCTAAAAAAAATTTAAAAACCTCAAAAATTAGTCTTTTTGAAAATTAAGTGTCTTTTGGGCGTCAATCTGATAAAATTGAGAATAATTAAAAATAAATTTTCAATTATTCAAAATTAAAATAATTAAACCCAGCAAAATAAGTTCATTTTTTTATATAAATAAACAGATTTCTAAATGCTTCAAAGATTGGATAAATAAGGAAAACAAAACTGATTTTATTTTTTAAAATGTATTTTTTGAAAAAATTTACCTTCTGAAACAGCAAAAAATAAACGAAATTGAAATTCTTTAATTTTTACAAAAAGTGATTTTTCTGTCTCACTTTTTTCAAGGTAAATTTCAGTATCCAAATCGAACTTATGAATTTCTATTCCATTTTCTTTATTTAAAAAATCACAATTTTTATTTAATTTAAAGAAAAAAAATACTTGTGCAAGAGACAATTTTAGATGTGTTTGTTTTGGCAAAATGAAGCAAGCATTTATCTTCAAATTTGCCATCAAAAAATATCATCACATTATCAATATTTAAACTTGTCATTTTATTTCAAACTTAATCAAGTTGAATGCGTTTTTTCTGTGATTTTTTTAAATATGAAAATAAAATTTTAATTTAAATTATTTTCATTCACATGAAAAATTTGCAGTGACGGATCACAAGCCATTTATTTGGTCAAAAAATCATCCTGATCTTTTCCCGAGCCTCGCTAGATGGTTATGTATTTTAAGAGAGTATGATTTTGATCTCGATTATCGTGAAGGCCTTAAAAATGGTAATGCCGATTCGCTCTCCCGGTGGTTACTTTAACCAAGTGAATAAGAAGAGGACAACATCGAAATTGAAGAGGGAGAGGAGGCGATTGATCCTGGTATGGTGATTAATAATGTTGTTTTATAGGAGGTGGAAGTAAACGTTAACTGTTTAAATTTTTGACATGCGGTAAAAAGCCGGATAAGTGCAGTTAAGACGGTTCAGATCTGTACATTTATTGGTGCAATTTTCGTGATTTCAAAATTTTTGGTAAAGACGTGTTTCGCTGTTATGATAAATCCGAATATGGTGCTCATTTTCAGTACGTTGTACCGACTGACGACCGCCCCAAAGTCCTGAAGAAGTTACATAGCGATCTCAGACGACCTGTTTTAGCCCCAGGACAAACGCCAGCCCCTGTCCCAGATGCAGAAGTAGAATATCAAGATAACGTGTATTTTGCCGACGTACTTAAAAGAAAGAAGAAAATACCTGTATTTTTTTGTTTTTATTTTTGTTTAGTTTTTTGTTTTAGACCCAGCCCCCTTTAATGACATTGATTTTATTTGTTTGTTTTTTGATTTGTTCAGAGCGGATCGTGTCCATTTTGTTTTTTAGGAAGTCTCCAGGAGGAAACTTGTTTTTAAGAGGGGACCAATGAAACACCCTCTCTAATCCAGACCCTTACTCCGGCCTATGCTCCTACTCTGTCTCTATAAATATTTGTTTTAAGTTTTCAGTTTAGAGTTTAGTCTTCAATAAAGTATTGTTAAAAGAAGGTAAATTCTTATTTAGTAGCGCCACGGTATTTAAAAGCTGTTATGATGAGGCTTACATTTTTTCCATGTTTCAAGCACACAAAAGTTTCCTTAAATTCTTTCTTTTTTTTCTGACAAAAGTTTTTTGAAAAATTTTTTTATTAATTAAAAAATTTACAACTTTTTAAATTATCCTCAATTCAAATTGACGCACAAACGAACCTTAATTTCCACAAGAATTAATTAACAAGCTTTTCACAATATTTTTTAGATAATATTATATTATTATTTATTATTATTTTTTTTAATATTATTTTCATTAAACGCCTTTTGACGATGTAGAGTTATAAGATTTAAAAAAAAAAAATTAGGCAAACAATCAGATAGTTTCTAAAACGATAAATAAGAAAAATGCCAATTTTATTTTTAATTCAATAAAATTATTATTCATTTTTTTTTTCGTTTTTTATTTTTCAATTATAGATAAAATAAAATAAAGCAACACAAATGCGATTCAACATCGATGGATTTAAAAAAATTTAAATGTCATTGTTTCTTTCAAATAGTAAGATCAATTGAATATTTAAACGAAGTGAATAAAAAATATAATTTACATTTAGATTTTTAAAAAAAAAATTAAAAAAAAAAAGCACAAAAAATTTGAAGTATGAAGTAAATTAATTTTAATTTACAGAAAGGAAAAAATATTCCAAATTGATGGTTTCTCATAATTTTTATAATTGTATTTGAAATTTGAATAAAAAAAAATTGGTACTTCTGCATGGACAGATATACTAGTGCTTTAACAATTATCAACTGGATGTCTGGGTGTCTGGATTGTCGAAATAAGTGACATTTGGTTCTAGTTTGGTTTAAACTATGGGTTCATTGACAATCGATTCTTCTTTTTGAATTTGCCCGTTTATTTTTGTAGAAAATAAAAATAATCTTTAATAAATAATTTTATTTAAATTAAATTAACAAAATTGGATAAATATTAATCAATTAAAAATAATTGCATAAAAATAAACTTTTCTAAATATTTGACTAAAAGTGTTATGATTAAATAGAAAAAATGATAATCTGTTAGAATAAAATTATCTAATCAAAAATTTAAATTGTCCGATGAAAAATATATTTGTTCGGCTATTTTTTCCTCAAGTCCAGTCAAATAAGAGCAGTTTTGAGATTTTGAAAAATTACGTAAACTGGTCTCTTCGTCAGCATTTATCGAACAAAAAACCTTTGAAGAAATTCCTACTGAATAAATGATTGCTCTATTTTTTAAATTTGGATTAAAATCTTGAAATATCATGGGTTGTTCTTCTTGTCCTAACTGCATGTAAATTACCAGAAATGGTGTGCTTATATCTGATCTACTGATTTGGATCTTTTTCAGATTATTCTTTTCTATTGACGTGATTGTTCCATGCAACTTTGTCTGCACTAATATCACTGACATTTCCTCGAAATTGTTCTCATCCAAACTATAAATGACAGGAATTACAAAATCAACTCCAGGTTCTGTTTTAGCACACTGGACAGCACAGCATCGCTTTATTAAATTTTTCAAGTTGAGTTTTTCTTTGCTACATTGCGCCCGAACAAAGTGATTAAATCGAACATAACCATTGAGTAATTTATTAGATTTATTGACACCAAGCTGGTTTCTTATTATTTCCAGACCAATTGGACCATATAAATTTTTGATAAAACATTCAACTTTGATATAGGAACAATATTTTTTAACTGAGTCTAAATTGTCATCTAATTCTAGTTGTTTAACCGAAGCATCATAAGCGTTCAACATGAGAATTTTGGTTATGGTTTCACCTTTATCACCCTGGTCAACAATTGAATTCAGCACTGCTTGGTTAAGATTATTTATCAAAAAAAATAGACCAGATTGAATCATATTATTAGTCTTTATTGTTTCGTTGAAATAAATTGCAGCAGCGTTTGACAAAAAGGGTTCCGAAGGATATTCAATTTTAAATATGTTTTTTTCATAATTGGCATATGTGCAAACAGCCATGTTTTTGGCAACCAAATCCTGGCATGTTGAAGTAAGTAGTGGTCTGATTGTACCAATGCGACAACTAAGAATAGCCAAAGAGTCATTAATTGTGAACTCATTAAGTTTTTTGATTCCGCCACCAACAAGCTTTGCTTTTGCCAAACTAACAAAATCTTTACAGCTTATTTGGTTATACTTTTTGTTTGACTTTTTAGTCGTTACCAAAGAGCCCCACAAGGGTCTGCCAAAAGAGCAAATATTTTCGAAAGTCATTGAGTCTTTTGGAGTTTTTATTGCCTCAATATCAACAAATACATCCCAATTTGGCAGAAGATAAATTGGTTCTATCAAGATAGATTGAGATGCTCTCTGAGACGGATCAAACCATTTGCTAGGCATAAAACTGCTCAGACTTGAAAAGGTGTCCAAAAAAAGGACAAATATTTTTTTGTCTCGATTTATTTCTGAAATAAGACTGCGCAATATAAAATAGTTTGGCTTCATGAACAATACATCCGATTTAGGGTCGAAGTCAGATTTAAGTAGAGAACTTGCTTCATCAAACACAAATACCAAAGGCTTATTGTTCACATAATCAATTAGTTGGTCAGTTTTTGGACAGTTACTTTGAAGCTGTTTAATGTTTTTAACTAAAAGTTCATAATGTTCAGAATAAGTGGACTGACCATCAAAGCCATTTGAAAATTTCTTGAAAAACTCTTCATGTGAAATTGATGGATTTTGGTTTAAAAAATGAAAAAACATGTTAAAATAGGAAATAAAGTAGTCTCTAGCTGATTGTTCACTAGGAAAAAAGTCAGTCAAGTCTTTGGCCAAATAACTTCGTTTAGGATAGCCTGATCTAGATAGATTTGATCTAAGACAGCAATAAACCACATAGGCTTTTGTGGACAAATTTTGGCATGCCCTTGATTTCCCAAATCCTGACGATTGACAAACTGTGGTAAAATTGCCATAAACTTGTGATGCATTCTTCCAACAATCGACTATTTTTTCAAAGATGTAATCTTCCGGTTTTAATTTTAATTTCGAATTTTCAAGAGTGAGGGTTTTTTCGAAACTATCAACTATGAGTTGTATCACAAGTTTTTCTTCAGGCTTCTTCTTTTCATTCTGGCATTTATTTTCAAACCAGTCAACACATTCAAGAAAATCTTTAGAGAAATTATTTTAAATAGTGTTGGTTATTGGCAAATTTCTGCCGGCCACTAAGTGGTCGGTCAGCCGGTTAATTGGCCGTAAGTCGGCCGGCTAGTATTAGGACAGTGGCCACCTAACTGACCGGCCGTTACCCAACCCTAATTTTAAAAAAATTTTATGTTTTTTTTTTAAAAATTGGCAATAATAAAGAAAAAAGATCAAGTATATTTTTAATTTTTTTTTAAAACTGTCAATTTTTTATTGTTTATTAAAATCAAAAACTTTTTAAGAAATTTTCAAGAAACTAAATCAAGTTATTTGACTTGACTTGAAATATTTTTTGGGGTCAGGTTTTTTTGAAAGTAAATTATTTTTTACTTTTAAACTATTTTTTACTTTTAGTTTTTTCGCCTAAAATATTATTTAAATTAAGAAGACAGACATAAGGTAGAGGATTAAACTCACATAAAAATGTAAAAATAAAAGAAGTATAAAATTGGGGGTGATTAAGGGTTCAGGTTTTCAAAAATATAAAAATATTAATTTTTCACAAAAAAATATTGGAAAAAAAACTAGTATAATTTTCAAAAAAAATAAAAAAATTCAAACAAAGTGATAGATTAAAACTTTTATATAAAATATTTTTGCTTTGCAAAAAAAATGGGAGCCAGTATCTTAGTAGGACCCCTTATTTTCAAGTAAATATGGCAATGATTTTAAAAAAGAATTTTATCAGAAAAATAGTAAAAATTAGTCACCTTCAAGACAGTCAAAATACATTGTTATTTGTTCATGTTTCGCATTAACCAAAAGTGATTTATTTCTCTGAATTTTCTGGAGATGAAATTCACTTTCTATATTGAATCTAAAAATTTCAATTCCATTTTCTTTTAACAAAAAAAATCAATTTTTTTTTTGTTTCAAGTAAAAAAAAATACTTTTAAATATGATATTTTTTGATATATTTGTTTTGGCTAATTCTAATAAGCATTGATCTTCAAAATTGCCACCAAAAAATATCATAACATTATTGATATTTGAACTAGACATTTAACAACACTTAATCAAGTTGAAAACGTAATATGTAATTTTTTAAATAATGAAAATAAAATTTTAATTTTCAATTATTTTCATTCACAAGAAAAATTTTAAAAGAGCAAAGCAAAATATTCAACTGTTTTCAATATTTAAGTTTTAAAATTCAAAAATTTCCAATTCATTAATATATTTTTTTTCTTTTTTATCACCGCCAAATCTTGCGTTATTTTTGAAATAAATACAATAAAAATAAATTAAAGCATGTTTCAAATTTAATAATTAAATCATAAACAATTTTTGATTCATAAAATTACTTTATATTTTTTTATGAAATTATTTAAACAAAGCTTTTAAATTTTGTTAGTTAAAATAAAATTGGTGTAGTCCAGTTTTTAAATAAAACACGGACCCATACTTATCTCCCCCATAAAAATACTATGCCATGTATGCCCCACTATTTTTTCTAGTACAACATTTTACCAGCTTTCACGCAAGGCCAAAATCTAAACTCTAGCATATTTGGTTCGGCCTTAATTTAAGTTTGAAATCAAATTAAGATAGTTTTAATAAATTAAAATTAATTTTTCATTAAAAAAAATACTCTATTTTTAAGACTCTATTTGTTTAATTTTTATTTTATTTTTTTCCATTCTTTAATTTGTAAATATTTAAAAATTTCTAATTTTTTTTCTTTTTTTGCATGTCACTAAAATACTTCTTACATTTGTTTTCACTTGAGATTTTTTTCAAAATTGAGAATCTTAATGGTTACCTGATATATTTATTTGCATTAAAAAATTACTTTTTTATTTTTAAAATTATAAGAATGAAAAATTAATTTATAAAAACTGTCTAAGTTTGATTTCAATCTTAAGTGAAGGCCGAACCAAATGTGCTAGAGCTTTTATTTCGGTCTTGTGTGAAATCAGGTAAAATTTTGCACCAGAAAATTTTGGTATAGTAATTATGTGGGAGATGAGTTTGGGTCCGTGATTTATTTAAAAACTGGAGGTCTGTGTTTTAGTAAAAGCGTTTTTTATTGGGTTCTTTTAACACTAGAAAGCCCGTCGGGTCTTTCTGACCCTATTTGTCCATTCTAAAGACTATAACTTTTATTTAATTTTTTATTTGACTTAATTCTTTCTAGACCAAAATACTACATAAAAATGAATAAATAAATTATGTTTTTGAAAAAAAAAATTTTAATTTCTCGCATAAAATAGAAATATTACTAAAAAGACCGGTCTTTCTATAAGACGGGTCTTTCTGACCCGACTTACTTTCTATAAGACGGGTCTTTCTGACCCGACTTATAGATTGTCTTGTAAAAAATTTTAAAAAAAATTTCTTTCACTTTTATATGTTCTAATTCCACTAAAATAAGTTTGTAAACATAAGATTTAATTATTCAAAGATGCCGATTAGGATATCTGCTCAAAAAAGGAGCGATTCAACTCAAAATGTTTCATTTTAGCAAGTTTATACTAGCACAGGTAATTAATTAGCAAGTATTAAAATAGCAACAATAAAATAGCAATACTGTTTATTAGTTACTTATAAAGTTACAGATAACTGATTGCACTCAGGATGTGGAAAAAACGATAAAATCGCTTGGATTGATAGATAATTGTGACAATTTTGGTTTAATTGACTCAATCAAGTTTACTCTTTGTAATGGAATGTGGGGCTTTAAACTTAAAATTAAAATTTTATCCGGATTGTTAAGCAACGGATTTAGATAGTGTTTTTATCTTTTAAATTTTATAAATTAACTTTTTTTACAATATTTCTTTTTGTATTTTATTTAAAAAAATTTTTATAAGCATGAGCCTATGATGCTCAGAAGTTTTTTTCTAATAATAATAATAATAATAATAATAATAATAATAATAATAATAATAATAATAATAATAATAATAATAATACTGTTTATTAAATATAGCAATAAAAAAAAATAAAATCAATCAATTTAGCATAATCAATTTAGCAATTTTTTTTGCCTGAAAAAAAAATTATCTTTGAATTAATAATCTAGAATAAGTGACAAGTTTTCATAGTTTTTATCGAAATTTTCTAACGAATAAAATTTTTCAATCTCTCTTATTTTTTCGTCTAATAAAATATAAGCCGGTTTTCTTTTATATTGAACACCAATTTCGAGTTTTATAATTTTATCTTTTGATTTTTTTCAAATATCAAAATTATCAAATTGATTAATCAAATCGGTCATATCTTTATCTTTATCAGACATAGTGAGATTTTTTAATAATATTGATGATTTTTTTTTAAATGAAATAAACTGCTAATAATAATTTAGCACAAAAATGATGCTATTTTTTTGTTTGCTAATTTTACATAACAAAGCTGCTATTTTTATTAATATTGCTAAATCAATCATTTTGAATTAATTATGCTAAATTGAATCGGCTATTTTTTAGTCTGCTAAAATAATACAGAAAAAAGCCCTTGAATTTCTAAGGAACGCTGATGATCCCCAGTTAGTGACTTCAGACCAGAACGATGATGATTTCGCTGATGTAGACGATTCCGAAGATGTATCAGATAATGAATTTGAAGTTTGAAAAAACTAGTGGATGAAATTTTGGAAAAAGTAGAAAATTCATCGGCCAAAACAAGTGCACCTAAAACACCTAAAACACCTAATACTCCGAGTACTCCATCTTCTTTCAGAAAACGTGTCGCCAATTTAGACACTACGATAACGCCACCACCGTCAAAAAAATCCATAAACTGTGAAAGAAAAAAATGCCAGGTTAGATTGTGCAATGAGAACAAGTCCAAATTTACTTGTAATGATTGAGGAAAAACGACTTGTGGGACATGTTTACATGAGATGGTTGTAAGAGCAATGTGTAAGAGATGTCATGATTCAAAATCTAAATAGTTTTTTTATGTTTTTGAATAAAATAACAAGAATTTAAACATTTGATCTTTGACTTTTAAAAAACGGGTCAGAAAGACCCGACCGACTTTTCAGGTATAAAAAAATCGGGCTTTCTAGTGCTAAATCCAAGTTTTATTGAAAAATTTCAAAACGAGCAAAAAAATTTGCTGTCAATTTACAGATTTTTTTTTTTAATTTTTTATCAATTTTTGTGATTTTTTAATAAAATTGGGTGATAAATAAAAAAAAATTCATAAATAGCGCGCAAAATTTAAAATCCTGTTTCATAGCAACAGATTAAGATTGATTAATGTAGCAAAAAAAACAATTTTAAATTTAGTAAAAATTTATTTAAATTTTAGTCTTAAATTTGAAATAGATAAACAAATGAACTAGCGATTCTATCAAAACATGTTAAAATAAAAATGTACATAAAAATCCTACAAACATAGTTGAGTTGACAGACGAAGCTTATTCGGACTCGGTGAGATCCCTAGGTGTAAGTGGCAGTTTTTCGTCTTTGCTGCGATAGCGCAGACAAGGCAAGCATCTTAGGACAATTCGTTTGATCAAAAGCTTCATTTCAATAGACGGCGGCTTTTCGGCATGGGCGCTCTTCGCCGTTATCTTCAGGCGTATTGGTTGTGTCATATTCAAACTATTTACATCCTATGCCTGGCTCTCATCTATGAATCTAAAAATTCAAATTTAAGTCAACTGCACAATTTGTTGTCGTCTCAAAATTTTCACCTGTACATAAACGACAATGTGAAAATTTTCGAGACGAAGAAGAATTTTTTATGTTCCAATAAATAGACCAAATTAAAATTTTTTCTTCCCACTCATTGCCAATTAGTCTATTTTGAGAATTTAAATTGTGATCGATAATTAGATAGAACAAAAAGAAGAAAAGAAAAACCAGTCAACACATGATGTGAGATATTTATTATGTGAGCTGAGAGTTTATCTTTTGAATGAATAAAATATTATTATAATAATTTATTTAGAGATTAATTATTTTTTTTGGTTAAATGTTAACAGGCGATAACGAAATAGATTTTTTCAACACAAAATATTTTAGATTTTTTTTGGCCCAGAAAGCGATACATGTTAAATGAAATGAGGTATATCGACAATTTTTTTGTCTGATTTTTTTTTCTTCTTATAAGCAACTGCTAAATAAATTAACTAAAAAATAATAAATAAATAATTTTTGCTTGAAAAAAAGCTTTTTTTGCTTTTTAGATTTTCTCAGCTGGTTTTGATTTCGACACACTATCAATTTACGAACATAATTAACAACAAATGTTGAAGATATTTTTTTTTATATAAAAGGTATTTGAAAAATATTTTTATTTTTCTGAACTGAATTTAGATTTAAACAAGATTTTTTTGAGTCTTAATATTATATTTGAATTTTATCAAGACTTAAAAATTCAGCCAAAATGAAAGTTCAAAAAATGGAAACTGTATAAGAGAAAATATTTTATTATTTCTTCATTTCTATAACAATTCAAATTATTTTAAAATTTTATTTTAAACTCGTTTTAGTTTTAATTTAAATTTTAAATTTTTAAAATGGATTTATATTTTAAATTTAACTCCTAATAAATTAAATAATTTTGTTAATTTTCCAATTTGATCTACATGACTAGTTGATAAAATGAAACTCTAAAGACTTTAAATGAATTAGCATATGAATCACAAAAAGTAAATTAGAAATGGTTAAATAATTGTTTTTTACTTTTTCTTAAATAAATGCCAGTAAAATTAACAACAAATTTTGAATGAAATTTTGACATTTTAAAAAATATCAAAATATCATTAAATTAATTATTTAATCATTTGGCAACATTTTTTTTGTTCATTAAAATATCAAACATTTCTAATAAAGTGGAAATGTCAAATATTGATATAAATAGTCACTACTACTGATTTGATTAAAAAAGCTATGCTGGAGTTATTTAAAAAAAAATGATTTCAATATTTATGTAATCTTTAATTGATTATATTTAAAATAGCAAATATTGAGAAAAATATTGAAAATCAAAGTTCAGTTATTCAAAAAAGTTACCAAAGTAAAATAAAAATTTATAAAAAGAGGACTTTATTTTCAAATGGTTATACAAAAAAACTTCAATTTTTTTTTTGTTTTTGTTGATTAATAGATAAAATAAAAAAAAATTGATAAAATTGAGAACCATAAAACCTTGCAAATTATGCCGCAGTTCTGGTGTATAAAAAGTCATAAATCCGGAACCTAAGACTTGGTTACAAACCTGCTTTTTTTTATATTTCATTTTCAATAAAAACTCTGGGCCAATATAGAAAAATTTTTTATTATTTTAGAATTTTTAAAAAATTTCTATATAATTTTTGAAATCAAAATATTTAAATTGACGATTCTTTTCAGAAATGTTTTTAAGTCACAAGTCTTAAGTCAAGTCAAGTCAATGACTTAAAATTTTTTTTTATTTTTTTTAAGTCAAGTGAATAACTTAAATTTTTTTTTTAAACTTAAATTTTTGTGACTTAGACTTAAAACTGTGACTTAAAAACAAGTCTGATTTTTTGTAAAGGCCAACTAAATAAAATGAATAATTTTGATATTACCTCTGGTTTCCAATAAATTTTATGAATCTATAAAAAATCGAAAGTATATTATTTTACTTACTACGCCACTCATTTTACACCAGAATCCCATCGGGTAGTTTTTAAGGATTTACGGTAAGTGGTTCTTTATGAATTTACTAATTAAAACTGAAATAGTAAGCTGTTAATTACGTTTTGATTTTTACTAAATCTGCTGATAAATATTAATATTATTTTTTTCTAGAAAATTTTACTCACTCAAAACTCCTTTTTTCTCTTTTTATATAAAAATAAATAAGAAACTTAAAAAATATTTACTTTTTAAAATTATGACAATCCTTATTAAAAATTGAAAAATAAAAAAAAATTATTTCATTTTTTAAAATAAATCAATTAAGGATTAAAACTTTTAGTTCTAAATTATTTTTTACGTACAAAATATTAAGAAAAAAAAATTTTAATCAACAAAAATTTTTTGACCCATTTTTTATGGTCTAGAAAACATTTTACGTAGAGATTGTGACAGTATTCGAAATTATTTTTGTCGGATAAAATAAATAAAAAACAAAAAAAAAATATTCGTATCATTTTTGATAAGCCATTAGATAGATAAAGTTATTCGATACCAGGCACTCTTTTAGACAACATAGACCAAAGATATCTCTTTTTTAACGCTAAACTAAATAAATAAGAATAAATGAAGTTAAAATATAGCTTTGTAATTTTAAATTCTTAATTCTTTAAAACTTATGAATTACACTTTATAAATTATACTTTTAATTATACGAAAATTAATCTACTAGATTGATTTAGAAAAAAAGCTAAAAATTTAAAACTTAAAAAATTCATATCAATTTTACGATTATAGACTAAGCAATTATTAGACAAAATAATTAACAAGAGGCAAAATATTCATCCTAGATAAATTTGAATAACAATAATATATTTGAAATTATTTTTAAAGCTAACATCAATAAAAATTTACCTTATGCTACCATATTTGATATGACCTGATTCAAATATAAACCCTTAAATATTAAACTACAATTAAAATATTTGTTTTTAAAAATTTTATTTTTTTTATTACAATAAAATAACTTGGTTACATATTATTTTTTATTAGACCAATTTTTAAAACTAGCTTGCTATTATTGCTTTTTTTGCTAGAGGTAACATTTTAACTTATTAATTTGAATTAATGATAAAGGCGTAAAATAACTCAGGAGAAAATCTCAACTAAAAATTATTTTGATTTTTTAGTAAAAATAAATAGTATGAAAATTTAATTTAATTGATTTTATTTAAAAACAATTTATTTTAAATATGATATTCATCAATTGGCTTTCTTTATAAATTATCTGAATTTAAGAAGAACTTACAATTTAGCAACTGTATTCAGTGCTGTCTAGATAACAAATTACTTTTATCTGCTTAAATGTATTACGTATCAAGATAATACTTAGTTTAGGAACTTTCTATTACGCATAAAGAATCTTTTCATATTTTACTTTTTTAAAAAATGCTTCTAACAAAAAAAAATCTGTGCATTTACTTCCTTTTAATAAGTATAGTGAGTGCATCGCTTGATGACCAACAAGTCTTAAAAAAAGTAAAATTAAAGTAATTTCTATTCTCAAATAATTTTTTTACCAAGAAACGAGATATTCTTGATGTTTTGCGGAATAAATTTTTTCCTAAAAATGATGAAGAATTAGCTGAAGGCGATCTCGGCGAAAACAATGCGACTAACTATTATACCAGCGACTTTGGTACTGGTATATACATAAAATTTAAAGGTGAAACCTTAAATATATGCGAGGGAAGATACATTGAATTGGCCGCCAATGCTCATTTAAAGATAGCTGATATTTTAATTGCTGCGTGTAGTGGTCACTCTGGATTCAAATGGCTAATAAACAAAATGGGAGATAATTTTTTCAATAAACAAAATGAAGAATAATAAATTTTATATTTTTTTTAAATAAATTTTTCATGAATAATAAAATTTAATGGCTTTTATCTATCAATGAATTTTGAATTCTTTTTTTAAGTAAGTTTATCAAAAATTTCAAGAGTTGTCAAATAAAATCAACTTGATTAAATGACAAGGTAGATATTTTAATATTAGAATATTTGTTGAAACAAGGTAAAAGAAAAAAATTTTATCTAGTTATAAAATTTGAAGAGAGAGGATTAAACAAATGAATTTTGTGTTTGTTTTATCTTTAAAGGGACATCATTTAACCTTTTGTGACACTCTAGTTCTAAATTCATAATTTTGTTAAGGCCTGACTTTTGACATCTCTCACTCTTTCTCTTTAGTCCTCATTCAAGTATAGTTTAGTCTAAACTGCAAGCAGCGCACGCTAACAACTAATTTTTACTTAAACCACTACATTAATGTTGGACCACAGTAAACTGTAACCACAAAAATGGTAAATTATACCACTAATTTAATAAAACAACCACAAATTAAATTTTTTTCCACTAATCTAGCTATATTACCAATAATTTTAATTTTAAACAATATTTTGATTACAATAACCATAAATTTAATAAAAAATTATCAAAAGAATTTTTAAAAATTACAAAATAAAAAATTATTGCTTACATTTATTCAAATAAAACGACATTTTTTTTGGCGTGTGCTAATTCATTAACTAAAATTCCTGATTTTTCACCAATTTTTCTAGATGAATATAAAAATGACTTACATTTCATAAAATTACTTAATTTATTTAAAAATGTGAATTAATTTTAAAAATCAAGTTTGATGCTAATTTTTTCAATATTTAATTAAAATTAAAAAATATTAATTTTTTATTTAACTTCTTAAAATTTTTTGTTTATCCTTTACCAAATAAAAATTAAAAACATAAAAATTTAGTGCCAAATTGGAACCGAATTGTAGTAAGCAAAGATTTATTGATATCTTAATTAGAAACCAGATTACAGAACTCACATTTTTAATCAAAATTCATATCATAATATTCTTAATTATCCAAATATTGTTATAATTCAAAAAAAAATTCTAATTGTACAAAACATCCTTCTCTGGCTTCACAAAATGCTCAAAGTCAACTTAAACGTCTATCTGCAAATTTTTAGTTTTTTTAAAGTATAGCTATGTTTAATTTATAGTTTAAATGCGATTTGGAAAAATTAATAGGAATAATATCAGTTATGCAAATTTAGGAAAAAAATTTTTTTTTAGTAATTTTAGTTAAAGTTTCAGTAATTTTAGTTAAAAAATAATAAATCGCCATTTTTTTTCAATTGCGTGTCACAAATTTTGGCAATGTGAAATTACAGTACAAAAAGTAAAAACGCTATAATTTATTTTTTAATTGTGCAAAAATGGTTCTATTCCAAATTTGTACAACCGAATTCCAAGCTCTTCGAACTTTTGTAGAATGCACACCACCAAAATATATTATATTAAAAAGTGCAATAAATTGCAGAGTTTTTGCAGAGCTTGGAATTCGGTTGTACAAATTTGGAAAAGAACCATTTTTGCACAATTAAAAAATAAATTATAGCGTTTTTACTTTTTGTACTGTAATTTTTTTACTAAAATTTCACATTGCCCAAATTTTGCATTTCTTGATATTTCTGAATTACTTATTATAATATCATTATTATCAATTTATAATCCTAATTAAAAATTGAATACAAATGAAAAATTGTTTATTTTGTCATCTTTAAAAAAAAAGTCAACCCTTATCAAAAGAAAGCATTGTAGAGGATCGATCTTGATTAAGTTTAGTCCGATGTACTCGAATCTCTATTTAAAATTAGAAAGCCGGGTAGAGCGATCACATATGATCTACACAAGTCATTTGAAGACTTAAATAAAAAAGTCAAAAAAATTCGGAAATATCAAGAAATGCAAAATTTGTGACACTTAATTGAAAAAAAAATGTCGTTTTATTTGAATAAATGTAAGCAATAATTTTTATTTTGTAATTTTTAAAAATTCTTTTGATAATTTTTTATTAAATTTATGGTTATTGTAATCAAAATATTGTTTGAAATTAAAATTATTGGTAATATAGCTAGATTAGTGGAAAAAAACTTAATTTGTAATTGAAAATTTTATTTATGGCTGTTTTATTACATTAGTGGTATAATTTACTATTTTTATGGTATTTCTTACTATTTTTGTGGTTTGATAATATTAACGCTCAATATTGTTATAACTTTGGATTCCATTAAATGGTTTCTACAGATCGAAAAAATTTGGTTTCCTTGCAAAGTTATATGTGTTCAAAAGTTTGTGCGCAACCAAAAAAAAAAATTAAAACTTCATATTAAACTTTTAAAAATTTTTAAAATCAAAATTCAAGACTTTTTTAAAAATTAAAAAAAATGAATATTTAAAAAAATATTTTAACCCTTTTATTAAATTTTTCAAAAATATGACTTTTCTGTTATTTTAAATTTTTTTCAATAAATAATTTCGATTTAAATTTACATTTTTTTTATTAGTTAGAATTTATTTGAGAAGCGAGAGCTACTCGCGACCATTCTGGCTCACTTTGCTGAATCTTTTCAATAATAAAATTCACTTGAGTGCACAAATTCTGCATCTGCTTGTTCCAAGTTGGCAAACACTGTGGCACTTAAGGACATGAGTTGAAAAAAAAAATATTTTCAAAAATTATTTAAGTACCTCCAAAGTGAACAATAGAACCAATTTGGTCAATGGAACCATTCATTCTTTCCTCGGATATCATTTGGGATGCAATTTTCTCAGCTTTCTGTGCCGAAATGTCAAACAAATTGCCCAGCTCATCAAACCTTATATTATTGTACAATTTACTGGCTGCTAGTAGATTGTGCTCAATGACAGCTCGGTCCAGCAGGGTCGATCCATCTTGAGTGGTCGCTTTCTGATGCGGTTGAAGAATGGACTCAAATTCTTTGACTTGATCTGGTCTGATTATTCGCTCTAGATACATTTTTTCCAAAATGCTGAATGCAGGTAGTTTCTGGCAGCGCTCATCTTTGAACAAGGTTGCTAGTAAACGAGAGCGTTGCTTACCTGCAGGAGCCAGGACTGTACAATTTAAGGCACTGTTAAGAGCGTGGTTTTTTTCCGACTCAGTAAGACGACTATTTAGAGATAGCTCGTAATATTTAGAGGCTGCTTCCACAAATTTTCTCTTAAAATCCCAGATCCTGGCCTGCGCTGCTCTGTACTTAATTTGCAGCGATAAATCCTTGCTGTCTTTTTCCAACGCTGCCGCTCTGCTCAGGTTTATTTCAGCTTGAGCCGAGTCCGCTTCTTGTAAAAACAGCTCGGCTATTTTGATGTAAGTTTTTAGTTTAAAATCATTCTGGTATTGTCTTTGAATAAAAATTAAAAATATAAAAAATAAATATTTTATTTTTACTTTTGGGATGTTTCTAGCGGAATTCCAGACAAAACGCTGGCAGCTTGTTTGCAATCACCCTCTGATTCATAAATTTCGGCAAGTAATTGTCTAAAACTGGTCACCTGATCCTCGAAAGAGATGCTACGAGGCTGAATTTTGGCCAAAGCATAGTTGGAAATGTGTTTGGACTCGTCGTTGGGCAAATTTGGTAACATGGTACACAAATCACCGAATATTTGTCTTGAAACTACTAGACCAACATTTTCATTAATTAACAGATCAATCAAGCTTTTCAACTCTTCGGATCTTTCACTACTTTGCAACACGGTTACTTGGTCTAAAAGATTTTTGTATCTTAAATTAAAAATTAATTTAAATAGAACTTTATTAGACAAAATAGCAAAACAATTACTTGTCTATTAGTTCTTTGTGAGACAGACCTTTTAAATTTAATAAGTTTGGTGCTGCATTTTTAATCATTTTTTGTTATCTTCTTTTAAGATAAAAATATAAAATTCGGCTTTAATTTCAATTTTTAATAATTTACATGCTAATGCATTTTGTTTTTTTGGCAAAAAAAACATAAAAAATGTTTACAATTTACGACTCATACGAGTTGAAGCATTTTTTTTGTTATTTAGATAAAAATTTAATTTTGGTTACTTAAAATTTGGTGCTGCATTTTTAATCATTTTTTGGTTATATCTTAATTTCCACAAAATGTTTTTGGACATAATTATTTTTTCGAGTTAAATTTTTGATAAAGTTTTTCTATTTTCAATACTAAGCAAAACATCTTGATTTAAAATTTGGTTAATTTTTGTTAGAAAATTTCAATCTTTATTTTATTAAGTCTTCCAGATATTAAAAAGATGGAAGTCGAAGTTGGCTGCTTGTTGACGATCAAAACTAAGAATGCAAGTCTAGAATATTATGTTTATTTATAAAAGAAGCTACTTTTTCATTACCTTATTTTATTTGTTTATCTGTGTTGAGCTAAAGCTCCTTTAAATTAAAATAAATAAATAAAAAAATCAAGAAAAAATACAAATTAAAAATTAAATTAAATAGAAGTAAAATAACTTAAAGTATAATATACAAAAATTAAAAAAGACAAATGATAGCTGATTATAAAAAAAAATTAAAAAATTTTTTAATTTTCTAAAAAATAGTGTAATTTAATTGAATAAAAAAATTAAAGAAATATAATTGATTACAGTTTTTATTTATTTTATTTTTTTTATATTATATAATTGTGTTCTCTTTTTTTTATAATTCTAAATTTTTTTGTCTAAATAATCCTGTCAAAATAATAAATATTAAATTAATTGCTATTTAATTTAACCTGAGCGAAATTATACATGTCAAAATTCTATTTTTACTATATTTTATTTTTTTTTATCTTCTAAGATAAAAAAATAAAATTCGGTTTTGATTTCAATTTTGAATAATTCACATGCTAATGCATTTTTTTTTTTGGCAAAAAAAACATAAAAAATGTTTAAAATTTACGACTCATACGAGTTGAAGCATTTTTTTTTGATATTTAGATAAAAAATTAATTTAGGTTAGATAATATGTCGATTGGCAAAGTTTTGTCCATTCAGTCCCATGTAGTCCACGGCTATGTCGGAAATCGAGCCGCTGTTTTTCCAATGCAAGTAAGACCTGCAAAAATTTTGATTAAAATTTTAAAAAATTTTGCTCAAGTTGCTAGGTTTTGAAGTCGATTTTATAAATTCAGTTCAATTTTCCAACCACACTCAGTACCAGTGTTTCAAAGGACAGTGCTTAAACGCCGATCAATTGGAAGAGTTGTTAGAAGGATTAAGACAAAATGGTCTTTTAGAATACTCTCATTTACTAACAGGTACAAAATAATTAATTTTTTTTAAATAAATTTTCTAAACCCTTTTTAGGCTATGTGGGTAACCCGGCTTTTTTGAACAAGTTGGGAGACTTGATCCAAGAATTGAAGACTAAAAATCCAAATTTAATTTATTGTAGGAATATCTTATATTATATTTATAAAAAAGTTAATTTAAAAATTTTTGTTTAAGTATGTGACCCTGTTATGGGCGATAATGGAAAACTGGTGGGCTTTTTTATAAAAAATTTTTTTTCTATCTTTAATAAATATTTAAAAGTATGTATCTAAAGATTTGGTTAATATTTATGCGGACAGAATATTACCCTTAGCGGACATCATTACCCCGAATATCTTCGAATTAGAGTAAATTTTTGTTAATAAAAAATTTAATTACTATTAGTATTATCTTAATTTAAATTAAAAAATTTTAATTGTTTAGTGAAAATTTCTAGGGTTTTGTGAATTTCGAATCTAACAAAAATTCTTCATTTTTTGATAAATTAAAATTAAAGTTAATGAAAAATGTTTGAAAAAGTGCTGCAACATAATGCAACATACTTTATTGTACCTTTTTTTCCTAAAATAAAATTTTTATTTTCTTATTTTCTAGTAAATTAAATATTATCGATTCTTTGTTTTTTGTCTTTTATTACATGAGAAAAATTATTTTAAGGTAAAAAAGGTTCAACAAAGTATGTTACAGTATTTTTTCAAATATTTACTTTAATTTTTATTAATCAAAAAATGAAGAATTCTTGTTTCAATTTGTACGTGAAATTCACAGAACCAATTTTTAGTAATTTGGTTAAAAAAATTCTGTTTTAATTAAATTGATTGATAAAGAGTGATTTATGGGAAGAAAATTGAGAGTACTAGTGATTTGTTCAGAGCAATAGAGTACTGTCACTCAAAAGGTGTTCAAACAGTTATCATATCGAGTAGTAAACCTTTTGAAGCAAGCAAAAGTGACAAATTAGTTCTTTATGCAAGTTCAAAGACTGAAAAAGATGTCATCCGAATCGAGTTTGATCAGCTGACTGGGACTTTTTATGGAACAGGCGATGCCTTTGCGGCAATGTTTTTATCGTGGCTTTCTAAATTAAACAATTTAAAAGTAAAATATTATTTTTTTTATTTGTTTTCTGTTATGTTCAGAATAAAAAATGGAAAAAAAAATCAAAATAAAGCTAAATAGGTTAGAATAAAATGAACTTAAAATGAAATTAAAATAAATTTTATTGTAAATTAATTATTTATATTTGATATTTAGAGTGCTTGCGAGCATACCATATCAGCCATGCTGCATATTCTTAGACGTACCAATGGTAATTTGATTAATAAGAAAAAAAAATTTTTTTTTGAATTTTTATTTACAGAAAGTCGAACAAGAGACGACGAGCTTTTGGAAATAAAATTAATTCAGAGCAAGAATGATATAGAAAAGCCTGAATTAATTGTAAAAGCTGAACTTATGGCAAAAAATTAGAGTGAATTTTTTAGATTAGTTAATTTTTTTGTTAAATAAAATTATTTAGAATATTTTTATTTAAAAAAAATAAAATCTCAAATTTTAGAATACAATTTTAATTAATGTATGACTTGATAAAAGGATCCAGTGACGGATTTCTGCCACGGAATCTCCTAAACATTTCGTTTGCATGCAAAGACGAGCCATTTTTTAAATATGTCTCACGGTATCTTTCACCTACACCTTTTAACTTGCTCTCATTATCAAAACCAACATCGTTGAACGCATCGAATAGATCAGTGCTCAGCATCTTAAAAATATTATTAACTTTTAAATTAATTTTTTATAAATCCTTAAAGAAATTTAATTTTAAAAAAAAATTTAAAATTCAAGAGAGTGAAATTAAATTGATTTTTTTAAAAGAACTTACATCAGACCAAATAATTGAATAGTAATTGCAGCCAAAGTTTTCACCAAAAATACTTGAAAATTGACACGGTCTGAAGTCATTTTGGTTCAATTTGACAGGCATGTATTTTGGCCACAATTCCTCCATCACATCGTACCAAAATTTCTCACTAATGTGACACTCAATGTCAAAAGCGCTTAAAAAAGTTTGCTTCATAAGCTCAAACGCCTTGAATTTTTCATTAGCTACATAAAAATTGCTACATTTTCTAAAATTTTCTTATTTTAAAATAAACTACCATTCACTATTCGATCCAATATTTCATCTGGAATACTTTGTCCATTTTTATTTGAGCTAATTTTCTTCATTACTTGTGGCACAAACAAAAATCGGCTGTAAAGCTTGTTGGTTAAATGAAGGGAATCTGTTTCTGTTAGATTTGAGTCTGACAATTCAATGTAGTCGGTTTTAGTTAGCAAAGTTTGAACAATACCACCAAACTTAACAAAAATTTAGGTTCACTTAAAATCAAATAGTTCAAAAATAAAATTTTTCAGTTTTTTATTTTTTATGGCAAAAATTTTGATTGAGTCTCTTAAAATCGCAGTCAGTATTTTTTTTATAATTTTTTTGACCTTTTAAATTTTTAAATCATCAATAATATTTTTGCTTTTTATTTGTTTATTTTTTTATTAATTTAATAAAAATAATTAATGTTCATCACTTGTAATGAACAATTCGAGTTAACTATTGAAGAGAGAAATAAAGAACAATGGAACAGAAGCAATTAGCTTAATGATAATTAAATTTGTTCCGAACTTTGGTTTAAAAAAATTTGAAGTTTTAAAAGTAAATTTTTGATCACAAAACTTTCTTAAATTTGAAGCTGTATTTTGAAATTAAGCCTAGTGAATTTAAAAAAAAAATTGAACAAAAATACTTTATTTTTTGATAAATAAAAATAAAAGTTAATAAAAAATATTAGAAAAAATACTGCAATATAGAACAGCAGACTTTGTTGCACATTTTTACCTAAAATAATTTTTCTCATGTAAAAAATGACAAAAAATAACGAATCAATAAGATTTAAAATAGATTATTGATTTGATTTCTTAGAAAATAAAGAAAATAAAAAATTTACTTTAGGGGAAAAAAGGTGCAACAAAGTATGTTGCACTATTTTACAGAATTTTTTCTTGTATTTTTTTTTAAGTTTAAATTTAATAAATCAAAATTTGAATAATTTTTGTTCAATTTGTATTTGATATTCACAAAACTTCCTACGCAAGAAGTAAAAAATAAGGTAGAGGAATTTGACTTGACTTTGTTAGACAAAAAATTAAAAAATTTAAATTTTTATGTTTATTCCTAATATAACTTAAAATGTTTTAGTCCAACTCTAGGTCCTGTTATTCCAAATTCACATTCACAATCGTAAATTTAGATCATAAAATAAAAAATGATGAATATGTAAGGATATCTTGGAGAAAAAAATTGAGGCATAAAATTAGCCACTTTGTTACTCTAAATGTGAGACTTTAAAAACAGTAACAAATATAAAGATTTTTAAATTTTTCCTAAAAAGATGAAAAATGGACATTGTGAATTCAAGAAAATCATGAAAAATTTTAAAATTCATTTTTCTTAGAGACTAGAATTGGTTCTATAAATTAAATCGGATAATACATTCAATGTATAATATTTATTTTATTTTTTGATTTTTTTCTATTTAAATATCTTTATTTAATTAAAAAATTTCACCAAATAGACGAGTAAAAAGTGGACCATAGCCACTTGAAACTTCACTGGAGTCGAACTTATAAATTATTTTAAAATGAAATAAAAAATAAATTCAATCTATCACTTAATTGTTATTATTATTATTATTATTACAGAGTATTTGAAAATACTTGAGTGAAGCAATAATTAGATCTAAGGATACAAACTTTCTGATAAAATTTAAATAACAATTTTTTTTCTTCAGTATTTCCTCTATATCTTTTTGAAGGAGGCAAGATAATATGTTGTTTGGTTCGGAACAACTTTGAGAGTCAATTTCTTTAAGCAAAGATTCAGATTATTTTTAGATAAAATTTAAAATTTAATAGTTAATAACAAAATTGTTCAAAAGTCACAAGTCTCAAGTCAAGTTCAAGTCCGGACTTTTTTTTTTTTAAAAGTCCGATCAAAGACTTAAAAATATTGAATACTGAAGAAGAAATTTATGCTAAAATTGCAAGAAAATTCTGTGAATGGCAAATTTATTGCATTAGACAACCCAAAATTATATAAATTTTTTGATATTAAGCCTGATCTAGCAAATTTAAAAAAATAGTCCGGACTTTTAAAAAAAAAATTCAAAGTCCGGGCTTGGACTATTTTTTTTTAAGACCTTGACTTTTTTTTGGGACTTTTAAACAACTCTGGTTAATAAAATAATAAATAATAATAAAAATCGTGAGCTATTATGTATTCCGGTAAAATTTTCGATTTTTTCTTTTATATATATATTATAGAGTAAAAAATTGTCTAGAAAATTTAATTTTCCACACTGCATAGTTAAGTAATTTTTTTTGCCTAAATTTGAAGAGTAAAGAATTAAAATTTTACAACAATCATCGTTAAAGCTTTACAACTAATGAATATAATTACATTCATCAGAAAATTTTTTTTTAAAAGAATAAATTAATTTAAATTTGAATTTTTTTAAATAAGAAAGCGAATACTAAATTGATGCCACATCAGGATTCGAAAAAAATCGGCATTAGTATTCATTGGGTAGATTTAAAATTTTTACATTAAAATTAAATGGTACTTTTGATTTAACCAGAAAAAAATTTAGATTGTATATTTGGTACTTCTGGATAAGAAATAAAAAAATTGTAATTACCTCATAGAACAATTGTTTAACTTGACTTAAGGTTAAGGTGCTATATTCGCCAAGATTTCTCACATTCATGTTCAAGTAAACTAAAGACTTAGAACCCGTAATCTCACTCGAATCTAACAAAATTTCAGAATTTAATTAATATTTTAATTTAGATATGTATTTTATACTTCTTCCGGTATAGGACCATATATTGTCTATTTTAAGGTTACGTATGTACGGATCTAAGATCAAATGCGACAAAGTTTGTCCATTTTCGTCAATTACACTGTACACTTCGACACTAGGATCCCATAATCTTTCTCTAAATGAATCATCTTTCTTAATAAATAAAAAATTTAAAAACTCATTTTTTTTAAATCACTTTTTTAAAACACCTTAAATTCAACATTGAACAAATTTTTGGTCAAATCGAACAATCCATCCAGAACTTTTCTAAATGAAAAGTACTCGGCTAATTTTGCTTCATCAAGCCTTGAAGAAAAAAAATTACAAAAAAATAAATAATATTTTTTTATTTTGTTTTAATTGATTACTCATATTTTTCACTGATGTATCTATTCTTCCAAAATTCAATATCAAAGCTTTCAAAAGGCGTCAAATTTCCGTGATGAGCCGAAAATTTTTGAAGCTTGTCCAAATTTTGCTCAGCAACAGGTTTAATATTCAATTTAATTCTAAATTTTTTTTTTAAATAAAAAATATAATTTAATTTGTAAATAAAAATTAACCTTTCAAATAAATCAATGACATTATCTACCTTTACAGCAGCCTTATTTTCTATTACTAGCTCAGCAAAGTTTTTGAACCCGTACAAATTGGCCTGTTTTGTCCTGTACTCGAGCAGGCCCTTGATTATCTCAGAGTTGTTTGTCTGAAATTGTTCATTTAGATAGGACGCCCGTGAATAATAGGCCTCATAAAGCGTTTTACGCAGCGTCCTATTGCCACAATTTTTCATAAATGACTCAAAAACTTCTTCATTAGGAATCACTGTCCAAGGACCATTTTCAGGATTTTTTCTATAAAAATAAAAGCCAAAAATTAAGAAAAAAAAAACTAATTATTAAACTATACCGATCATTAGCTATTTTTCTCTTTACTCTTAGCGGAATTTCGCTCAAATTCATCTGGTTGGAAATTCTGAGCTCAAATTTTTTGTCCGCATGGTTAAGTCTTTGCTTGAACATGCCCTGCTTTTCCTGGATTTTACTGTTCAGCTCTTGGCAAATCTTGTACTCTGCATCGGTAAAATTAAGACCATTTAGCACACAATTCCGAATTGATCGATCAATTAATCGATTCTGTGAATCACTCATTAGATGTTTATTTGAATTTAATTCCTTTTTATTTTTGTTTTTTTTTAATTAAAAAAAAATTTATTTAAATAAAAAAATAAATAAAATACTTTTAGAATTTTAAAAAATGATCTGTTTGTCCATCTTTCATTTTTGGTCAAATTTACTTTGTAATCTAACTTAAGAGAAAAAATTTCTAAAATTTTTTTATTAAAATTTTTTTATTTTATTTACTTTTAAATATCCTGTGTGGTATTTTGAATAGGGATAAATAAACGAAAAGTGTCGCGCAGTTTTGTACGCATGGTCCAATTGAGCCATTGATTTTTCAATGGGATTAAATAGGTTGTCAAAGTTTGTCTCAAAATTTGGCTCTTTTTCAAATTTTCCCAGAACCTCATTAAATTCCGTATCAAAATTGACAATCAACTTTTGCACTCCGGTCTGTACTTTATTCGGTGTGATTTCATTAAAGGCCGGAATCGGCTCATTTCTCATTATTTCATTAGTTTCAGCAGTGTCCGACGGAATTTCGGGCAACCTTTTTAAAAGCATCATTTACAATTAATTTTTTTTTAATTAATAAATCATACAAAAAATAATAGTTTGATCTGGTCGAGTTTTTTTGTGTCAAAGCTCCAAGTTTGAGCATTTGGCGTCCTTTGGCCAACTTGCTGCTCATTAGGCTCATTTTTATTGATTTTACTTTTTGATAAATTTTATTTTTTTCAAAATTATTATTTGAAATATTTCTTTGTTATATAATAAAAATTTTATTTTTTTTTCTCTTCCAACCATGCATATTTATTTTTATTTTTGAATAGATTTAAATATTTATTAGCATAAATTGGAGTTTAGTTTAGTTTAAAATGGAATGCGAAATAGATAAAGCTGTTTTAAGCCAGCTGAAAGCAAATCCAAAGAGACGTCAGCAATTTTTTATGGAATATCTAAAAATCTGTGGGCCCAGCGACTTGATTCTAGTCGAACAATGCCTGGCCGAGTATAAGCGCGACTTTTTCGCCTTTCTACCAAGCGAAATAGTCGAAATTATAATCGGCTTTGTGGATTGGAAAAGTTTGCTCAACTGCTGTCTGGTAAAGCCGCTTGGCAAACATTTTTGACATTTTTTGTTCACAATTTTTGTTCAGGTCAGCAAAACTTGGAATGAAAAAATAAGCTTTGGCTTCAATACTTTTTGGTACCAGATGTGTCTGAGACACCTGCCCATAAATCTAATTGAGCAAAACAATTTCAATCCGGACCTTGCCGAGAGAAATTACAAGAAAATTTTTGTCAGGATCATGAAAGAGTCCAGCATGCTGGAGCACGGCGCAATTTTTCAATCAACAAGCTTTGGGCCAGTGGAAATAGAAGCCATATCAACATATAAAAATGTAGTTGCCACTGGTGAGATAAAACCTAGTTTATTAACTAATAATATTAACAATTCATATTCTCATATTAACACCAAATCTAATCAAATTCTTTACTAATTAATATTAAGCTACCCATGTGGTCAAATTTTGGACAATGGACAATTCAAAATGGACCTACCAAAAGACAATGACTCTGCAATCAAGAGCCCAGAAGTTCAGCTTTGATGACAAATATTTGCTGGCAAGCACCTATTTTATGACAATAGGCCTCTATTCAATGGAATCAGAGCAATTTCTGCACGAATACATCGGCCATACATGTTCAGTGACCGGTTTTACTTTTGACGATGGACTAAAGTTGGTTGTGTCCGGCTCAGCCGATGGCACTGTCAAATTTTGGCCGATGCAGCCCGAAGAACGGGCCCAATCGATTATAAACAAGCCAATTAGGACCATCAACAATTTGGCATGGATAGTGTCAATAAGTGTGAACCACTACGCAAACAATGACTACTTGGTGATTATTCTGGGCGCCAATAGCCTCTGTTATGTCAATTTGGTGGAAAAAATTGACGACTTCCAAGACCCTAATGACCCGAATGCTCAGAACACATTTAGGTTTAGATACAATTTGAAGATATCGGATCAATATGTCAAGTTTATAGATATGGAAAGTGTTTATGAGGCAAATGGTGAGAGTAGTGCTTTGATAAGTAATAAAAGTTGGCTGAGTTTTAATAATAAAGTATTGAACATATTTTTAATTGCTGACAATAATTCAAGCCAGAAAAGAAAAGTTTTTTGTCAAAGGTATTCTATTGAAAAAAATGTGCCAGGCCAGTGCCTTGAAGTGGAATGCATGGACTCGCCCTTGGATGAAAAGTGTCTAGAATTTTTGAATCATAGGTTTCTTGACGATTATGGTTTAGGCCAATTTGAGATAGTTTCCATAGGTCTGAAGTAAGATTTAGATTTTTTTCTTTTAAATAAAGGCAATGTGAAATTTTAGTACAAAAATTACAGTACAAAAAGTAAAAACGCTACAATTTATTTTCTAATTGTGCAAAAATGTTCTATAAAGAGTACAATATTGTACAAATTTGTACAACCAAATTCCAAGCTCTGCCAAAACTCTGCAATTTTCTGTAGAATGCACACCATCAAAAAATATCTGATTAAAAAATGCAATAAATTGCAGAGTTTTTGCTGAGCTTGGAATGGGTAGCTTTGGTTGTACAAATTTGTACAATATATATAATATAATATAATTTATTCAGTAAACACCGCGAGGGTGATGTAAAAAAATAAAATAAAATAAAAAAAGTAAATTCAAGTAAAGTTTTGTCTTTCTAAATAATTTTAGAGAATAAATTATAATTTTTTTTTATAATCGTATTAGTAGTAACATGATTTAAAAGAATTAAAAAAACTATTAGAATAATTTTTCAAATTAGTGTGTTTTTAGTTTATTTAAGCATGACATAGCCATCCTTGAAAAATATTTTAATAAAGATATAATGTTTATAAAAAATAATATAAATCAACAAAAATTGGTTCTTAAATCGGAACTGGAATTTAATGACAGTATAACTGACTCAATAAAGCTATGCTTAGAAAATCTTAGGTTCAAGCACTATGGGATCTTACTTAAAAACCTAATAAAGTCTTTTTAGTAATGGTCTCATTATTCTTGGACTCGATCAATTGGATAACTATTTACTAGGTTATCATTTTTTCCTTTTATTAAATTGTATTTTTTCTATTTTATAAATTTTTTATTGTATACTATTTAAATTTTACTTCTCCAAAATAGAAGTTAATTGCAAATCAATAAATAAATAAATAAAAAAATAATATAATATAATTTATTCAGTAAACACCGCGAGGGTGATGTATAAAAATAAAATAAAATAAATTAAAAAAAAGGAATTAAAGTAAAGTTTTGTCTTTCTAAATAATTTTAGAGAATAAATTATAATTTTTTTTATAATCGTATTAGTAGTAACATGATTTAATAGAATTTAAAAAAACTACTAGAATAATTTTTCAAATTTGTTTGCTTTTAGTTTATAATTTTTTTTTTAAGACAATATAGTACTTTTTATAAAACCATTTTTGCACAATTAGAAAATAAATTATAGCGATTTTACTTTTTGTACTGTAATTTTTGTACTAAAATTTCACATTTCCTAAATAAGAAATTAATTTTTTTAAATTAAGCTTTTGTTTGCTAGTTGACGAAGAGCATTCGTTTTACATGGCTAATTTGAAGTCAAAATCAATTAATAAAATAGATGCTAATTTGAATTTAGACCGAAAACAAAAATTTTATAGAATTTTACTCAACAGTATTCAGGAACAATTTGTTTTAGGTGATAAAAATTGGCTAAATGGCTTTTCATTAGACAATGAAAATTTTACTCTAAAAAAAAATTGTTTTCCTCTAGTTTTTTATTCATCGCGAAGAAATGAATGTTTTGTAATTGAAGCAAATGAGTTGATAAACTAGTTTTTTTTAATTATTATTATTTATTATTCTTTAAATTTAATTCAAAGCATTTTGTTAAATTAATATTTAAAATGTTTTTTTTTTCCTAATTTATTTAATCATGTTGAGATTAGAAAAATAAAAAAATTAATTATTTAAATTCTTTTATTCTTCTTAATTTGATTTATTTATTTTTAAAGTTTGTTTTTAATTTAGAATTAAAAGGTAACATGACGGTATTTACACTAGCATCAATCAAATTAAATATCAGTTTTTTAAAAAATAAAATAAAATAAGATTTTTATGTCCTTTTAATATTGTTCAATTCCATCGATTTTTCTTTCTTTATAAAATTTGATTTTTAACTAATCTTATTCGAGTAAAGTCGACAAAAATTATTTATTATGAGAAAGCTTGCATTTTCTTCACAATTTAAATTTAATTATTTTTTAAATACTCAACTTGAAAAATAATTTCAGAATTTTAAATTAATATATAGTGCTGCTATGATACGATGAATTCACCTTTTTACGTTAAATATGGTAAATTAGCGATATTTTACCATTTTAACCTAAAATATGTAAAACCGTGTTCAAAGTTAATACTGACATTTACGGAAAATTTGGTATATTTTGAAAAATTCCCATTTTTGGGATTTTTTATTATTTCAGAGAAAAAAAATTCAAAATAGAAATTTAAAACTTTTTGAAAAAAAATAGTTAAACGAGGAAAAGATGTATCAAAAAAGTAAAATATTTAGAGATAAAAAATTATGTTTAAAATGACAAACATTATGATTTTTCAAAAGTTAAAAATCCTTCAATTTACCAAACATGATGTTATTAATAACAAATTAAAAAAATATTTATTGAGAAATAAAATTATAAATTTAAATTTGAATTTAAGAATGGAATAAAATCTTAAGATAAACTTTATATTGAATAATTGGAAAACTACTTTTAAGCTATGATAATTTGAAAGTTTTCTATTTTTATCTTAAAATAAAGGTTAAAACAAGAAAATGAACTAGAATTTTTTTTTTTAATGTTTTTTTGTACAGGGGGTGCTAAAATATAAGTATATTTTAATATAAAATTAATTTAAATAAATTTTACCTTTAAATGAATAAAATTTTGGCGACTTAAGATTTATTTTACAAAATAAAAGATTAAATAGAGGGAATTGGGTTCGGTAGAGGTTAAAGGCGTAATTTATTAAATTAAATATACCAAGATTCGTGAGCTTAAATTTTAAAAAATTTAATAAATTATCAATATTCCTTTTTTTGAAATTTAAATGCTAAAATTTTAGCCAAAAATTTTAATTAAACTATCAAAATTAAAAAATCATTTCCACCAATTAATTTTTAAAATAATAAATAACTAATTATTACTACAAAAATTCTAAAAGTTTCATTAGATTAGCTAATAATTATTCAATTATTTTTTGGCTGAATGAGTTAAAAAATTTGAATAATTGAAAATTGAATTTATCTTTTTTTAAAAGAACCGAACAGCGAAAATCAAAAATAATTCAATTTTTTTTATATTATATTTTAGCTTATTTTACTTTTGTTTCATTTTATTTTTCCCGATTTTTTGATTTTTTTTTAATCTGAAGGATCTTTAGCTCGGCAGAGATAAAACAAAATAATAAATCGAAAAATTGAATGAAACATAAAGCTCTAGCTTTGATTCATTTTATGATTTTTTTTCGAAAAAAAATTTTTCTTTACCTAAAAAATTAATTTTATGACCATCGAGTAGAAAATTTTACCATTGTCAAGTCCTTATATTCGATTACCTATCACTGCATTAAGTGCAAACCTTTTCATTTATTTTTTTTGTTTCAATTTACAGTAAAAGCTCGATTATGTCCCAGCTAAATTATACCCCATCTTTTATTATCCCAGAAATTATATAGATCCGATTTCTCTCAAACTATTTCATTGTAAACTAAGTTTTATTATATCCCCTTTTTTATCCCATGCTTTAATTATATCACATAAGCATTTCAAAACATTTAAATAAGTTCAGTAGTAAATTATGTGCAATTATATCCCATACATGAAGGTCTTAAATTTTATTTTGTTATTATTTTGAGAGATATAATTATCCTCGAAATATGTAAAAACCCTTTTAAGTTCACTTGGAGCACTATCCTGTAGAATGACAAAACAGTCGACAACAAACTCAACAGGGACAAAGTTTTAATTTTGTCCAATTAGTACTTGTCGAAAAATATTTTTCTGAAATAAATTTTTTCGAATCTAATTTGTCAAATTAACACTTGTCGAATTTGTCTTGTCGAAATAAAGAAGATTCTGATTCCTTATTTTCTCCAGTTTTGTAAATTAATCAAATAAATTATCCGATTCTACATGGATTTTCCCCCTTTAAATTTTCCCCTTTTATAATTTCCCCATTAAAGATTTTCCATCTTAATTGATTTCCCCTATAAAAAAATTCCCCTTTTATAATTAATCAAATATTAGCCAATCAAAAAAATTATCATTATTAAACATTTTTGAGTAATTAAATTGGAAAAAAGCAAAAGATAAAAAAATGATCTAATTAAAAAACACTTTATAGTTTTCCGATTCCGATAAAAAAAGTTTAAAAAAGCGACATATATCTTCAATAATTAAGCTTCCTGATAAATACCATCGTGCTAATTCAATTAATTAATATTTACTCGTAAAAATTACTTGATATAAAAATTATAAAACAATGTTAAATCCTGTAATCTGTTTTAAACTCTTGAAAAATAACCAAAACCAAAATTCGAAAAGAAATCAGAATGGATACTGTCGAATATTTAAACCCCGAAAAGAACTTAGTAGTTTATGATAACTATAAGCTACATCGAGAATTGTAATCCGTTGGTGATTTTTTTAATTCTTTTGTAATTTTTTCTTTTTATTAATAAATATTATACAATCAAACCCTTTCTTTTTTGTAAAATTCATAAAATACCAAATTATCCTCTATTTCCATTTATATAGAGTAATTGTTCTATGAAAATTATATTTAATGGAAGATCACAAAAATTTCTACCTAATTCTCAACTAATGTATAAATATTTTTTCCATTCAATGACTATAATGCTAAAATTGCGAGAAAATAAATGAAAAATGGCAAATCTATATGCATTAGACAACCATAGAGTATATAAATTTTATGATAAAAAGTCTGATCTTTCAAATTAAAATAAAATATTTCTTCATGATTTTGTCAACAAAAAAAAATTTTAAGTCATTAACTTGACTTTTGACTTGTGACTTAAAAACAAGCCTGGTTTTTATTAACTATTTTTCTGCTATTTTATTCGTTCTGTATTCCAAAAAAAAAATTTTAAATTTCGTAATTGTAAATAAAATTTATTCGTAAAAATTTATTTTTAATTATGTCCCATTTTTCTTCAGAACGAATGGGGGTGACATAATCGAGCTTTTACTGTATTATTTCATAATCATTTTTTTCAAGAAAATTTCAAAAATATTGTGCATGGAAATTGGAACAATCAATTAATAAAAAAAAAGAATATTCTAAAATTTATTTTAGGAGTTAATAAAATTATGTTTGATTCTAAAGTTACGAATTTTTAAAATAAATCTAATCAGTTTAATTAGATTTAGTCTGAGACTCGATTTCGGCAGGTTCATTTCGATTCAATGTCTTATAAATAGACAATGCCTTTAAAAATAAAAAATTACTTTAACTTTTATTCTAGCTTTGTAATTTTTACCTGTGTTACCATGCTGTTCACGTTTGAAATATCACCTGGCATAATCACAGTGTTGTTGGTTTTAGCTAATTTTCCAAATTCATTCACATACTGCTGTGCCAAGAAAAGACCAGCTGATTCTTCTCCTTTCTAAACAAAAAAACATCAACTTAAATTAAAAAAAAAATGAAAAGCTTCAACATTTTGTTTCAGTGATTCAGCAACAAGACTGATGGAGTCGGCTTTGGCTTTGGCAACTCTCATCATCGCTTCAGCTTCACCCTGAGCTTGGTTTATTTGTTCTAGCTGGTTGGCTTCTGAGACCAAAATTTTTGATCTTTTCACTCCTTCTGCCTTGTTTATGCTCGCCTCTCTAAGTCCTTCGGATTCAAGAATAGCCGCCCTTTTCTTTCGTTCAGCTTCAACCTGCATTTGCATTGCTTCTTGCACTTTTTCTGGCAATTTCACATCTCTAATCTCGTAGCGAAGACAATTGATGCCCCAAGCATTAGCCGCCTTATTGATGGACTCCACTATGGCAATGTTCAAAGATTCTCGCTCTCTGAACACAGAATCAAGCACTATTTTACCCAGCTCGGATCTCATTGTAGTTTGTGCAAGTTGTGTTATGGCATGCTCGGCATCATCTACACCATACGATGCCAAGTAGGGATCAAAAATTTTCAAGTAAAGAACACCATCTAGCTTAAGTGTCACATTATCTTTGGTAATAGCACTCTGAACTGGAATATCAATTACAATTTCTTTTAAACTCTGCAGATACTTTACTTTATCGATTACTGGAATTAAAAAATTAAGACCCTTTAAATAAATTTTTGATTTTTCAAATAAAATAAAAATATTGAGTCTTACTGGCGACAGAATTTTATTAAATTTTCCCATTCTTTCTATCACCCATGCTTCTTGTTGAGGAACAAACAAAATTCCAAAGTTAATCGGTGTAGAATTGTTTGAGTAGCTGGCAGATACGATTTCGCTTGTTGGACCTATTCTCAAAAGCTATTTGAAATAAAAAAAATTCTTCCTAAATTTTGTTTATAAAAAATTTACTCTTGGAATAATAGTCCGAGTTCTATTTAATAAAAGTCTGGACATTTTTTACAATGATTTTTATTATTTTTAAGTAATAAAAAAAATTTTAAAAATGTTATTCAATATTTCAATTTTGAATATTTGAGGAAAATTTTTCACATTCAGTTTTAATTCAAAATTTTGTTAACAAATAGACAAAAATTTATTTTTTAAAATATTTAATTTTTTTAGTGAACTTTTTTCGAAATCACAAGCTTTTTTAATACTTAGTTCTTATTTTTTCTTTTCCAGTCAACAATTTTTAAACAATTTGAATAAATCAATTTTAATTTATTGTAATAAAATAGAATTTATTTTTATTGAATTTTTCAACATTCTCTGGTCTTCAAAAATTAAATCTTCGTGTTAGAAAAAATCCAATAGAAGGTTTATTAAAAGAATGAACACTTAAGTCATTGCTAGGTAAAGATAAAGACAAAAAGAAAGAAAATAGCGCCGAGTATTTTGAAATTTAGAAAGCATTTAAGATATTAAAATTTTTCGAACAAAAAAAATATTTTTACATTGAAAAAGCAGACTTTTTGTGACCTTGATACCCTAAATTATTTAAAGAGGTATTATTTAAACTAATTTAACCTCAACAGAAAGAATTTACATTTATCAAAATAAAATAAAATAAATTTAAGCTTAATACCATATATTTTTAAGAAAAGGCTTATTTTTATTTTATATAATTTAGGGTATCAAGGTCACAAAAAGCCTCCATAAAGATCTCCAAATTTTAAGGCGATTTTGAGCATATTTTTTTTTTTGAAATTTTAATTGTTCGTGTAAAAAAAATTGTTTTTAAAATTATTTAAAATAATTTGAATATATTTTGCCATATTTGCGATTTTTTGTTTTTGTTTGTAGAAAAAATTTATCAATTTTTATACTTTTTTTTGGAAATTTACCTAATTTTACTATATAGATTATATTTCTTCATTTTAATTTTAAAAGAAAAATAATCAGAAAAATTTAAATATTTCAAAAAAATTATTTTTATTTAAAATTTGCCAATATTTTTTTAAATTAAATTTACCGAAATTTTTTCCTAATTTTAAATAAATTTTACACTTTTTCTTAATAATTTATTATTTTAATTTTTTTTAATATAGATATCAAGCAAAATTTTAATAGACTGCGTAGATGGACACTCAGTCCTTATTATTTTTGTTGTCAAAAGATTTTTTTCCTTCGTGACAAACAATGTCAAATTGAAATTATTAATTTTTCAGAAAACAAATTAATTTATTAAAAACTTTATTTATAAATTTAACAATAATTTGACACCAAAGAACTCATTTGTATGAACCAACAATCATTGATCGGCGAAAGAAAAAACAAAGTTTGATTTTAAAAAAAGCGACAATTAAACCTAATAATTAATTTACAAAAAAAATTTAGAAAAAAAATTGACACTAAATTGATTCATTAAAATTTATCGAGTTTACGTCATCAATTGAAACAGGCCCTGTAAAGTTCTAAATAAACTATTTAAAAAAAGAGTTAATTTAATTTTATTAAATTTTAGCCTACTGAAAAATCCAGCAAATTTGCCACATCAAAGTTCAAATCACTCGAAAGCTCTTGACTTATGACCATATCACCTTTTTCTTCTAAATAAAAAAAAAAATTTTTTTTTCAAATTATTTTTTAAATCAAATTTTTATATTAACCTGCTGGATAAGTCAAAATTATGTTAGGAATAGAATTTTTATGATTCTTGTTGAGAACATTATTCTTAAACGATGTATTTTGCTGGTAATTTTCAATATCATTAAACAAATTTAAATTATTCGCTTGGTTCGAACTACTACCAATGCTGCTTAAGCTCTCATTCCGACTATTGATCAAAGACTGATTTTTAGCACCAACATCGCTGTCCATTGTATCACCAATATTTTCACTGCGATTTTTTTTTACCATCTGATTTGAGTTGTTCATCAAAAATTGACCAAAATTAAATTGATTATTGCTCGAGTCCTTGAACATAATTAAATAAAAATTTTAAAATAAATTTTTTTTTTTTACTAAATTAATGCAATCAAATTTTTTCTGTATTATCTCGTAATTGTTACTCGATGTGAACGGGTTCATGTCTTGGGGACTGATGGACAGTGGATCTGGAGAGCCTTGGGGTGAATTGAAGCAACTTTGCTGAGATTGAGGTGAGGGAGGCAAAGACTCTCCGCCATTCTGGCAAACATTACCTGGCGTGTTTCTATACACACCATTGTTCATCATATTTTTGACGTAATTATTCGCTTGAGATGAATTAATAGTAAATTCGAGAATTGGCATGGTCTGGTTCGAGTGGAGGGGGGAGGTCGGAGTCGAGTGGGCTGATAGTGAAGACTTGGATTGAGTATTGATTCCTGGTGGTAGTGATCTTTGTGGCGAGGGACGTCTATTTACATTGGTCGGACTGTAGCGTACCGTGCCTCTAGTGGGGCTTACAGAACCTAAATGTGTTGGCTTGACCGGTCCTATGTGGTTATGTTGTTGAATATTTGGCTGAAAAAAAATAATTTTAAAAAAATTTTAAGTATTATTTTTTATTTTATTTTTTGGCTATATCTAAAATACAGAATAATTTTTTTTTGATATAAGTATTTTAAAAGTATTTTTTTTTTAACAAACCAAAATTAAAAATATATGAAATTAAAAAAAATTTTTATTTAAAATCTCAAATTTTATTAAAATGAGAACAAATTAATTAATCTTTTGTATCGTTAATATACATTGATGTTCCACTTTTTGTTTTTTAAAGCAATTTATATAAAATATTAAAAATTTCTCAAAGTTAAAAATCATAAATTTACTAGATTTTATATATAATTGATTAATACGTAAATTGTTATAGAAACAAAAATTTCCAAAAAACTTTTTTCTTTTTTTTTGAATGAGGTGTTAGATTAAATCTAAATTTGATGGAATCGTTTTTTATCATTTTATTCATTTTTTTTTTTTCTTTCATTTTCTATTTTCTTTTCCTTTATTTGTTTTTTTCTACATTTTTTTTTATTCTTTTCTTTTACTTTTTATTTCACTATGATAACGATTTTTGTAAATTTAAAAGAATCAATTTTAAAATAAAAACAACGAGTGGCTTAATCACTAAAGAATTTAAAAGGAAGCCAAAGTTTTTAATTTTTTAATGATAAAAAGGCAAATAAAAATAATTTTTTTGTTCAATAAAATTTTTATATCAGATTTTTAATTATATTATAAACTGACCGTTTTCGGCTATATGAAGCCTTCCTCAGAGTCTAAAAATTGAAGGCAATAGTCGAATATGTGATCGCTCGATCACATAATTTACAAAAAAAAAATTTGTGATCGCATAAAAATTATGCTAATCTGGCGATCACATAATTTCTTAACAAAAAAAAATGTGATCGCAAAAATTATACATTATTATTTTTTCTAAAAATGAGACATGAAATTGATAAACTAGAATTAAATTATATCGAACGATTTCAAACAAATGGTATTTTAACTAAAGATCATAATTGTTATTTTTGTTGTACAAAATCAATGATTTAATAATTAATAAGCAGTGTAAAACGGAAGGCTTTAGAGATAGAAAAGACTTCGTACGAAAATCCAAAACCGTCAAAAATAGCATCAACTGCCGTATCTAATGTTTTGGAAAAGCCGAAAGGTCAAGATAAAATTCAATGTGATTTGTGTAAAGCTGTTGGGAAGATGAAGTTTGTTGAAAATGATTGGGGTCTAAAAATACATAAGAGTCGGTGTCATAAAGATTAAAATGTAAAAGGAAAAAAATAATATACAATTTTTAATTTTTTTATTAGATAATTGACTTGTTTGTAAATAAAAAAAAATAATCTAATTACGATCACATATTTTTTTATCAATTAAAATTTGTGATCGCGATCTTAACAGCGATCACAAATTAGACTTAAGACCACATGACATTTTTTGTCCGAACACATATTCGACTATTCCCAAATTGAAAATCATAATAATTTACTTTAGTAAAAATTCGTTCTAATATAATTTAGTTTATATTTTTTAAAAATTTTTATAAATATACTAATTTATACTCAATAAATAAATTTAGATTAATTTTATTGAAAAAAAAAATAAAAGATGAAAGAATTAATAGAATTTTTTTTGTCTAATATTAGAGTCTTTTTGAAATTAAATTCTGTATCATCATAGTGTATAATAATTTATAATCTTTATATTATAATCCTTAACTTAACTAAATTTCCAATTTTACAATATTATTGAAGCAAAAGTTATTTATCTTTTCAATATTTGGAAGTTTTTGGTTCAATATGGGGGTCTCCTTCAATATGTGTTACCAAGTTCACTTCGCTCATTAGGGGACCATCACTGGTCTCATACATATGACCTGTGCATTATGTGACCTTGATTTTTTTTAACAAAATATAAGACCATGGTCATCAAATGAAATACAATGGTCACCAAAATAAATATCGTGATAACCAATTTTTAAAATTTTTCTTAAGTAAAATTATCCAACATAAAGCTAAATTGATTTAATCATTTAATGTGATGTTTCTTTTATCCAAGACAAGTTTGATGACTCAAATATAGCTACAGTAAAAGAAAAAATAAAATTTATGAAATATTTATGCAGCAATATTTATGAAAAATTATTTTTCATTATTTTTCATTTTTCAAAAATTGACTTCACCCAAATGCTCAAAATCCACTACGGAATTAGTTAGGAATAATTTAAGTGGAAAAAAATTAATAAAAGCAGAAAAAATTTAAAATTAAATTAAATTAAATCAAAATTCATAAAAGCAGAAAACATAAGTAGGATATTATATTTGATCATTTAAGTATTTTTATTATTATTACAAACAAATGACTATTAAGTAAATTCGAATATTTTTTTGGAGTAAAAATTTAAAATAATTTTTTATATTTATTTTTTATTGTTTAAAAATAATTAATCACATATTTAAAATTACTGGTCACATAATTAAAAATACTGGTCACAAAATTATTAACATTTTATGTTTTTATAAAATCATAGTCACAAAATGCATTGGTCATATGTATGTGGTAAGTGATGGTCCTCTAATGAGCGAAGTGAACTTGGTCACATATTGAGGGATATTGATGGGTATATCTAGCGTAAGGAAGAAATTTATTAGATTTGTTTCAATTGATCTGCATTTATTTAATTCAACTAAGTTTGAGTCAAAAATATAAAAATTAAAATCATCTAAAGCATGAGTACAAAAACCAAAATGTACTGCTACTTCACTTAAACTAGAGAATTTGCTTAATACATATTGAAAAATATTTATTTAATTAATGAAAAAAAAAATTTATAACCAATTTTATAAAAAGATCAAAAACATAAATTCAATATCTATTTTTTTTTTAATTTTTAGTTTAATAAAAACGTTTTAGTTTAAAAAACGTATAATCAATTTAAAATTAAAGATAAAAATCATAAATCAAATCTAATGCGCAAATAAACGAATTTACTCTTTCACGTTAATTTACAGGTATTTTAACACATTTTTTATCATTATTAGTTTAAAATTTAAAATTAGAATTAATTTTTCTAAAAACTTATAAATTTTTCAAACTATATAATTTTAACCATTTCTTTAAACCATTCTTGAATTAGATTCAGTCTAAAATTTGTCTCATTTAATCTATTTAAGTTATAATTTATGTTTTACTTCTTTTTGTTTATTTTTATCTATTTATTTATTTAAAAAATAATTTGGGACAAAATCCCCTGGCTGTTTGGAATGAATATTAATTCTCCCTTTCAGCCACGTTAGCGTTAATTTTGAGATTTGTAAAAGTTATTTTTGATTTTTTAAAAAATTGAAAAAACACATAATTTAGAGCAAAAAGTAAATGTTATACAAAAAATTGAATAATTTTGAGTTAATTAAATTAAATATTCTTGAAAAATTGCTTGAAAAATAAAAATTGTAAAAACTTTTTATCTCTTTTTTATTTTATATTGTTCATGTTTTTTTCATAATCACCCTAAATTTATGATTATTTAATTTTGTAAATTTACAATATTTTAAGTAAATTGTAGTAAAAATCAAAAAGCGGAACATTACTGTATATTAAAGATAAAAAATATTGATTAATTCGTTCTTATTTTAACATAATTTGAGTTTATAAATTTAAAACTTAAAATTTTTTTCTAAAATATTTCATCTTTTAATTTAATTTTTCTTTATTTTTAATACTTGAACAATAATAAAAGTGGAAAATCACAGCAAAACTTTAGCAATATGGATTGAAAAAAAAGCTAGTATTTTTAATTATTAAGGAGTTAATTTATTTAAAAAAAATATTATGAAAAAAAATTGTTTACCTGAAGTAATTGATTTTCGTAGTTGTTTTTTTGTCGTTGACTGTAGTCATGCAGCTGTAAATTTTGATGAAATTGATTGTTTTGAAATTGGAATGCAGTCAAGTCTGGCAAAGATCCGCCATTTGAATTCTGCGGATTTGGTAAATTGCTATTAGGACTAAGAAAAGAGTCCGGCTTTAGATTTGTGTTGGCTTGAAGGTAAGGCGAGTGAAAGTTAAACTCTTCTTGGTTGTAATTTGATGACGATGGTGGTTGGTAAGCAGGCGATAGAGTGCGCGCACCGCTTTGCACCGACGATGCATCCTTAAACAAAATTAAAACTATAGTTACCAAAAATGGCGCTTTATTAATTTATTTTAAAAAAAATTCTCATTAAAAAGAGAAAAATTTATTTAATTTTTTAACATGGAAAGTGAGAACATTGCTGACCAAGAGCCCTATTCAACTGTTCTTAAAAATGAGTATCTGTTTAAAAATTATCTGCTCATCAAAATTTTAAACTCGAACCTAAAAAATATGCGGCAAGTTCAGGAAAAATTTTTGCTCAAATTAATAAATTGTTTGCTTGGCAAGAATGGTCTGTGCAGCGACCAAGAACTGAATCTGATGCAAGAGATATTCAACTGTTTGTACCTAATTTGCTCCAAACACTGCTCGGGCTTTGCTCTCAATGGTCAAGACATAGATTTGGAAATTGTTGACCAAAAACTTAACTCTCTAATTGACCAGATCGACTCGGCAGAGCCGAATATTTTGTCTTCTATCAAAAGATTCCTCAGCCCAACTCTGGACAAAATTCTAAATTTATTCAATCTAAAAAAAAGCGGCTCATTCAGTGCCCAGTCGATGGAAAAACTAGACAAATTAGTGCTGAATATAATAGAAAAATTGGTTCTGGTGTGCGAGTCAAGTGAAAATTTTGAGCTCCAAATAATAATTAAAGATCTAGATTTTTTGCTACATTACCACAAAAATGTGAGCTTGGAAGAAGTGGGAAAACATCACAGGGAATTCATGTCAAAATCTTGCACCACCATTATTGGCACTGATTTGAAAAGAAAATTTAGCTCAGTTGAAAGTGACAAAGTGATTAGTTCGTCTAGTTCGACATCTATTCTGCGATGCAAAAGAATTAGGCGTTTGTCAAGCACCTCGATACCGAGTATACCTTCAGAAAATTCAATAGAAAATCAAATATCCAAGGAGTTGATTTCAAACAAACGCAATCAGTCCTTGTTTCAAGTGATTAATGAAGCCAAAAATGCCACTAAGAATAGAGATAAAAAATATGATATTGTGTCAAAATTATTTCCGCTAAGTCTAAGTGTTAACAAGCTGCCTGGTATTGGCAAAGTTTATGCGAATAGACTCAAAGAGCACAAAATATCGAGCTTGGGTGATTTAGTACAATTTTATGAGAGTAAATGCGCCAAGAATAGGATTAAATTCACCACATCAATTAAGTACATGACGTTTATGAAAAGTGATACAATCACTAAGCTGGTTCGTATTATGCAGACAGTGCTTAAAAACCAGCGTTGATCAGAATTTTTATTAAATTTTTTTTAAATAAATATTTTTTTTAAATTTAATTAAAAAAGAATTTTTTTTAAATTTAATTTAAAAAAAATGTCTAAAAATGATGGCTATATAACAATTTGTTATGAATTTATTTGTTTCATTTAAAGCCAATTTTTGCGATGGAATTTTAGTTTTTAAATTAAATATTTTTCAATAAAGAATCTATGGGTTTATTTTATTTTTTTTCACCATTCGCTTTTAAATTATTAATTTTTCCAGACGTGAATTCAAATCTTCCGAACATTTTCGGCAGGTCATTATTTTGAGAATTTTTATCAAGATTGTTTTGAGAAATTTGTTTAAAATTACAAAAAAACTTTTTTTTTTTTAAAGAATTTAAAACCTTGCTTACTGATAATTTTCATTTGAATTTATTTCAGAGTTTCTAAATTGATTTTTTTAAAAAGTGAAAAAAATTCAGCACCATTAAATCATTTTAATTCTAAAGGAAAGTTAAATGATTATTATGAAATAATTTTTGATTATTTTTATTCTATATTTAACAATCATTTGCTCATCGGTCTTATTTGATCTTGTTTTTTTTAAAGCGGAGAATAAATAATAATATCAATTTAATTTTTATTTAATTTTGTTACTTTTATATCATTTTCAAAAAACTGATCTTTAATTGTTTATGGGTTGTGCTAATTCATTTACTAAAATAACTGATTTTTCACCAATTTTACTAGATGAATATAAATATGACAAACTTTTCAAAAAATTACTTAATCCAATTTAAAAATGTGAATTTATTTTAAAAATCAAGTTTGATACTAGTTTTTCTTATATTTAAATTTAAAAAAAAAATAATTTTTTATTTAACTGTTTTAAAAATTTTCTATTTAACTTTTATAAACATTTTTATTTTTTAAATCGGCTAATATAGCGTACAATCGACTCTCGATTATTCGGACAATTCGGTATTCGGATAGATTTTCTTTGGTCCCTACACCTAAATGAATTTTTTCAGTGTAAAATTACTTCTTTAATTTAAAATTTTATTCCGGTTTATTTCGCTTTTCGGACAAAAAAAAGACAATAATTAGATATTTTTATATAAAAATATTAATTTTTAATTCGTAGTTTTTTATTAAGCATGACTTTTATAGTGTTTTAATTTTTTTTTTTTTTTTTTCAATTTGAAAAATGAAAACTTAGCCGAAAAAAAATAAAAATGAACTTAATATTGAACAAAAGCGTGAGATATGTTTGTAAAAAGAAGCAAACCCAAGTTTGCGTTGACAAAAAAAATTAATCATTAAGTTTTCAGAAAAATATAATATTAGAAATCTGACATTATCATAAGCTATATTTTAAAAAATAAAGATCGCTACATTAATTTAGAAAATATAAATAATTATAGAGAAAGTGATGCTAAGAATCCAAAGCTTAGCACCTCAAAATTTTTCTAATTTAAATCAATCGTTAATTTCTTCTTATTTCGTTAAAAATTAATTTTTGTTTAAAAAATTTTTTTATTAAAATTTTAAATAAAATTGTAAATATGTGCTTTATAAAATAATATTTCACTAATCCGGATATTTAAGAAAAAAAACTAAATTCCGATTTAAAACTAATCCGAAAAACTTAATCCGGAATGTTTTTTTTCGGTCCTAATCATTCCGAATTATCGAGGGTCGACTAAAAAATTAATATTAGTTGAGACTAAAAAATTTATTTGATAATAAAATGACTAAAAATCTCTAAAAGTCAAAAATCTGATTAAAAATAAGAAAAAGAAAATAATTGAGAAAAAGATTAAAATTATTTATTTCTTGGTGTTTTGCTTTGTTTGATCATATTTGATTTCGATTTTTTTGACCTAAACGATTCTTTTTTCCTTATTTTCCTAAAACCATCTGCATCCGACAGTGATTCATCATTTTTAGTAGCCGAATATTAAACGAATCCAAAGCCTCTTGATTCAGTCTGACATTTTTTATCAATAAAAAGATTTATTATATTTTTTAAAAGTACCGAGCTTTAACAGATAAGAAAATGACATTTATTTTATTTTAGTCGTTCTAGTAATTAAGCTTAAAAATTAATTGTAGAAATGAGAAGGAAAAAAAAAGTTTCAAAGCAATCATTTTTAAATTTTTGGTTCTAATTTTCATCATCATTGAAATGCTATTTTTTAAAGATTAGATATTATTTTGAGTTTTGAATGATTCAATAAAAAAAATAAAATACTGTAGAAAAATTATATTTAATAAAATAACTAATAAGTAGATACAAAAAACTAATTTGATAATTTGCAAAATTAAAAAATGTAAAGCTTTTAAATGTAGATAATGCATTTTATAAGAGCAAAACTTACAAAAAAAATAATTAATTTAATTAATAAATTTTATTTAATTAATTTTTTTTGTGACTATTATGTCAAAAATAGAGGTTTAAAATCTCTGACCTCAAGAATGTATTAAATTAAATTTGGTAACCTATCTAATTTATGAAATTAAATTTAATAAGTATAAAAATAAAATTAGATTTACAATTAAACTAAAAAAATTCTTGTCATAAATGATTCTTGTTTGGCTACTATTTAATCCAGTAGCAAAATAATTAAACTAGTAGCAAATTTAATAAAAAATAGTAGCAAATATTGCACGTAGTTAATTAAATAAAAAAGTAGTAAAAAAAAGGTTGTTAATAGTAAAATAAATTAATTAGTAGCAAAAGTAATTTTTCAATAAATTAATTAAATTATAAATCAAGTAAATATAAATTAATTTAATTTTTGTTTGATAACTACTCAATTATCACTTATTAATGTATTTAATGTACAAAAATTTTGAAATTAAAATATACAAATCTGAAAATTTAAAAACTAAAAATGAGCGATACCGTATCTTCATCTACATCAATTCTCGTGGCACAAAGAAATGAAGAGGACACCGAAAATTATACCGAAATAGATGAAATTCCCTCGCAAATAAAAAGCGAGGAAGACGAAAACAAGCTACACTTGCTTTGGTACAACGTATTTCGACTGGTCCAATTAATCCAGCTCTACAAAGTTTTAACTACGAATTTCCAATTTCAATGGGTCAATCAATCAACGCTTTCAAATGAAAATGATAATGATCAAGATCAAGCCGAAAGTATTAATAATAACATTCAAACTATTGTACAACCAACAATATCTTCAAATTTAGCTCCGAGAAAAAGAGGCCGTCCTAGAAAAAAACCATAAAATAACACTAAACAACATTCTAAGTAATGTGTGAATTTTTTTAATGAATAAATATTTGTTATAATAATTTATTATTTTTTTACTACTGATAAATTTATCTTGCTACAATTACTAATAAATTTTTGCTTTTATTTTTATTTTTTTTGCTACGAATTTAATTATTTTTACTACGAAAATAATTTGTAGTCATTCTTGTTTTAGTGGTCATTATTTTAAGAAAATTTTTTAATAATTTTTAATAAAGATACAAAAAACACAATCTTAGTAAAAAATCATGTTTCGAGAATATTTTAAATTGTCAACGAAAAAGGAGAAAAATTGACCAAACTTAGATATTGAAAATGTCCTTACAAATCTTTAATATTTGGTTTTAAAATGAAATTTTATTTGAGCATTGTAAATTTTCATACAAACATTCCAAAAATTACAAAAATAATATTCTTTTTCATTTATTTAAATTGGAAAAATTGAGCTTTTTAAAATTTGATGATGAAACAAAATGAAACAAAAAATGTTTCATTAAATTCAACAAAAAAAATAATTTCAATTAACACAGGAAATATTAATGATCAAAAAATATAAATATTTGAGATTACTTTTTTTTCCTCTCTATGACCTATTCAAAAATGGATTTTTTTTCCATTTTATAAAAATTTTAAAATTATCTGATCGTTACTTGAATAATTTTGAATTTGGTGGTTTTAATTTTAAAGAAATACAACTTACTTGTTTAGACTGTTTTATTTTTAGAGTAATTTAAAATTAAGTAAAGCAAAAAATCTAATTTTCAATTCTAAATTAACATACTATTTGATTAAAAATAATCTTTTTATTGCCAAGCAATTCTTTATTTTTTTATTTCAGACTGGATTTTTAAATTAAACATTTTTTGTTTCACCTTTTAAAACTTACAGAAAAATCTGTAGCACAAAAACCATATTTTTTATTAAGAATTTAAATTTTGTATTGAAATTTTTGTATGAAAATTCACAATGCCTTTTTTGGGGTAAAATTATGTGGAAAAGATAAAGTTTTTGGTTTTTCATAATAAAAAAAATTTAATTTGTGAATAGCTTATTTTATTTTTCAAATTTTTTTTTCCAATTTGAGAAAACCTAACTTTTATTTACCTTTCTTTCAATAAATAACTTTAATGAGGCTTCAATCAATAAATTAAAAAACAACTTAAATATTTTTTACAGCAAGTTATTCCTTGAAGTTTTTTTATTATTTTTTGTTATTTTAGTTAAATTTATCACCCATTATTTTTGACCAGTTCTTGATGCCTAAAAAATATCAGCTTATTCTTCAATAAGAAATTGATTTGTTCAATTTTTTTAACCAAATGTTAATGTAAGTAAATAATTTTAAATGATAATAAAATTTTACGGCAAATTGAAGTTTGAGATCAAGATCAAAAGATCAAAATATAAATTGTAATATATTTTTAAATAATAAAGAAAAAATGAATTTTTCCTAAACAATTACTTGACATGTCATGTCAAGTTTAATTTCATATTTAAAATTTTAAAATGTCTATTTTTATTGAACTTTAATAGGTTTAAATTTCTTAATTTATTTTATTAAAAGTTTACTTTTAAAGACAAAAAAATTTAGTGTTTTAGAATTTAAAATTTATTTAAGTTGAAAAATTAAAGTATTTCAGTTTTAATGAATAGATATAAAAGTAAAAAATTTGAATTTTTCAATTTACTTAACTTGAACTATTTAAATTATTTATTGTTTTGTTAAATAAATTAGAGATCAATCATTTTGATGTTAATTTGATAATGAACTATTATTAGACACAACATTTATAGTAATGTTTAGTATTTATTTCTTAAAATTTATCAAAATCAATAAATTAATTAAGATTTAAAATTTTAAATGAACATTTTGATCTTAAAATTTGATCTGAAACTTCAATTTGCCAATTTTACAAAGTACTTTTAATTTTGAATTTTATGGTTTCGTTCTTCGATTACTTTTCCTTTTCAAAATTTTTTAAAATGAATTTTAAAGCTAAAAATAAATTCAACGAGCCACCTTTTCACAGATTAATATATTTTCTTAGACTCACTTGTCATTATATTAAAATTAATCTTTTATCCTTGCTTGCGTCAGTCATTAATTGACGTGATAATTTTAGTTATTTTTATTTTTAGAATCTAAAAAATTTAAAAAATAAATATTCATATTTTAAACAAAATTCATAAATACATAAACTGCTTAAACTTTTGAGGTTCAATTTTATTTTAAAATTAAAGTGAAAAAAAAAATTCTATTTTGAAAAAATATATTTACTTACATTTTTAAAAAATTTTTGATATGACACATTCGATGTGGACATATGAGCCATGTTCGAGGCAGATTGTTGTGTATCATAGTCGCTGAAACTAAGTTGAAAATTGGCACTTTGGTAATTTTGATAAGTATTAGATTGATTTTGTTGTTGGTAGCTTTGTACATAGTTTGGTTGAAAATTGTTCGAGTGAAAGGAGTTTGAATTTGGCGCATTCGTCACTTTATGGTTTATGCTCGAATCAGACAATGCCCTTTAATTTTAGTTAGATTTAAAATAATTTAAATTTTTAAAAATAATTTTTGTACCGTCTAAATGAATCGGTTTGGTTCGGAAGCTGCAGAAAAGAATTCTGCATCGGCTGTAAATTATCTTTAATATTTTCTCCATGTTTTTTAACTTTGGGTTCTTGATACTGATTGACAAAATTATTGTTTTGTTGATTATCGTACGTTACAATTACAGATTCATTGAGCTTCATCGAATCCTACATTAAAAAAAATTCAAAATTTTGTTTTTTTAATTAAATTTTTTAATAAATTTTTTGGCACTAAAGCTTCCTTTTTTAATCTTTATTATTTTTCAATGGACAAAAAATAACATTATTTACTTAAAAAATAAAAAATAATACAATTTTTTACTTTAGAGAATCAATTAAAAAAATTTAAAAATTTTATTTTTAATTTTTTAAAAGTCAAATATATTTTTTTTTAATTTTTATTTGGTTCTTACTCTGAATATTTTTGATTTTTGTGTCAATATTAATATTGTATTTTATTATTTATTAAAAAATTAGATGTCAAAATCGGTTATTATTCTACGATAAATCTTAAATAATGATTCTAATCAAATTTGAAGACTAAATTGATAAATCTTGGAACTAGAAACTTAAAAAAAATCATTATTTTTATTTTAAAATAGATAATCTTATAAAATTTCAATTTAAATAACTTAAAAAGTTCTTTTTTACTGACATAAATTAAATAAGAAGTAAAAATAATTAACTTTTATATCAAAGTAATATTTGGTCAAAAGATGATAAATCTTCTTTTATTCATTTTCATTATTTTTTTTCTTCTGGATCCTTTAGTTCAAAAAGAATCAAAAATAACCAAGGAAAAAAATTATAAAATATAAAAAAGAAGATAAAAACAGGGAAAGAACACAAAAAAAATCAAAAATAAAAAAAATTCCAACATGTTCTTTTTTCGTCGTCTATCCATCCAAAATGCTTTCATAATTTTTCATTCAAAAATTTTTTATAAATTTTAAAATTGTTTTTCCAGATAAAATTATCAAACCAAAATCAAGGTAAATTTTCATTAAAAATAGCATTTTTTACAAGTACACAAACTGAAAAAAAAAAAATTTATGTTTTGATGATTAGAGGCTAGAAAAAATTTTTCCCACTAGAATTTTTGGAAGAAAAAAAATTAAAATTTGCAGCATTAATTTTCAATTTTTTTTGAATGAAAATCTTTTCTCAACTTTTTCAAATTAACTAACATTTTTTATGTAAAACTGAGTGCAAAAATAAATAATTTCAAAATTTCGAAATTTATTTAGCACTTAATTATTTTGATTTATTCTAAATGCTCTTATCATAGAAATGCTCAACTTAATCAAAAGCTTACCAAAAATTAGAAAAAAAAAAAATTGATCATCAAAAAATAAAGTATAAAAAAAAATAAAATTAATTGATTACTTCAGTTCCTTTCATTTTTTGAGCATTTGTCTCATTCGGTTGGTTCATGTCCAATTGACTTCCACTGTTTGTGTGCTAGCCAAATTCAGATATTTATATTTACTTAGTCTTTTGGTGAACAAAATCTACTTACAACTTGAGCAATTTCGCTTAGTATTGAATTGAAGGCAGCATTTGCTTCAGCTTCTTTCTGGTTTAGCAATGCTATTTTCTCGCTGAATTTCCTCGGTCCACCAGCCATACTTTTATTTACTTTTATCTATATATATGCTTTTTTATACTTTTAGTCCAAAATAAACTATTCACATCATTTTAAAACTTATTCTTAAAGCCTTCTCTTTTTAAAGTCAATTTATCTAAATAAATTAACAAAGTCACATCCTGGTTTTTTAAACAAACTAAACCAAAGTGGCCTCAATGGCTGAAAATGAGATGCCAGTCCGAACACGATCGGATCAGTATCTTATCTTATTATGATAAACAAATGCCGAGTAGGGCTTTGACCTAGCCAAGTTTACTTTTAGATTTTTTATCTAGATATAAGTCTGAAAAAGAGAAAAGAAATAATAGGAGAAAATGGATATAAATTTAAACTAGCTAAAATATCGATTGAAATAAATCGTGAGGCTTTTTTTTATTTTATTCATTTTCTCTAAAAAAAATAATATTTTAATTTTGTTTTTGTTTTATGATAATTTTGAAATAAAAAAGAGCCGGCACTGGTTGACAGCCAAACAACAAGGACCCCACTGATCTCTTAATTTCCACTAATTGCAGCATCGCAATTTCTCAAAATTATTTAGATAATTTTAGTTGAGAATATTTACTGCGTTCTCAGTCTAAACCATTCTCTCGGCATACATAATGCTAAATTAAAAATTTTCGGCAAAGCTCTTTTCTGCTCACTCGCACTCTTTCTCTCTCTATCTCTCTTTTTTGAGCCGATTTTGGAATATTTTATAACAATTACAGGTAAAATTTAAATAAAAGCATTTATTAAAATTTTTAAAAGTTGACTCTAATTTTATAATCAATTTTTTTGTGTCGATCAGATCAATTAAACTAATTAATGTATAAAATGGAAAAAAAATTTTCCTTCTTTTTTTTTGTTGTTCAAGTCATTTTTGGAACAATTTGATCCTACTACATTTTGTTAATATAGGAAAAAATAATTTCAAAATTAACAAATTTACTCATGAAAGCTATAATTTATTAAAATAGTTGTCATGGTGAGTTTAAAATTCAAAAAAAAAATCAAATAAACTTATCGAATTGAAAGAAAAAAATTTAAATTAATTAATCTGTCCATGAAAATGTCACTTTCTCCACAAGTTCCAAGCTCTCACAGTCTCAGGGACCCGTCGACTTTTTTGCAGAGGCCCACCTCGGCAAAAATACCCGACGTGTCCCATCTGCTTAACAGCATTTTCGGGTAATTACCTCAAAATAAAAAAATAAAATTTGAAAAAAAAATTTTTTTCTCTTTAATTCCTTTTTTTAAACAGAGATAAATACAACAAAGAAAAATTGAGTGTCGATGTGGTCAAAAATTTGTCCATATCATCCGATGTCGACAACCAATACCACAAAAGATATGTCCAAAAGCTAAAAGAAGTTGAGAAAAATAAAAAAAAAAATTTTAAATTAAATTTGACTTCAATTAAGGCTCAATTGGTGAAAGAAAGCCGCATACAGGAATACGCTATGCTCGAAAAGCATATCTTGGAAGCTCAGGCAAAAGCTTTGGCCTACGAGGACCGCGAAGAAGACAAAAGAATGAAAACATGCCAAGATCCGGACCTATTTGGTGTACCACCAAGTATACATCTAAAATTTTATCTATAAAATTTTAATTAACATCTTTTTTTGTCAGCCAAATCTTATTTTAGCTATTGTCTTGATGATACAATACTAAAAGATCATAATCTTCTAGTGCCCAGTGATTACTATTTTAAGCCCAAAAGACCTTTTGTGCCCATGCCTAAAAGTAATTATTTTAATTATTTTATTTGTTTTAAATATGATAAAAAAAAAAGATGATGATTCTGAACGCTATCTGGAAGAGACAGTCAGTTCCAAAGAACGCTTCAAGCACAAAATTTTGCCACCAATTAATTCGGCAAGAAAATATGATATCGAAGAACTTGGCGATATCTACAAAGAAGGCTCTTCGCTTGGCAATTACTCGGATGACCAAGAGGATGAAGAAATGAAATTAAGTGTAAAATAACAAAAAAAAAAATAAGTTTTTTTTTATTTTTTTAATTTTTTATTTAAGGATAAAAAAAAAAAAAATATTAAACCTTATTGGAAAGACACTTTGAGACAAGAGGAAAGATTGAACGAAAGAGAAAATCTAAAAAAATTGGAGAATCGTACCAATTTTTTGGCTAATCCGCGCCTTGAAGCCAGCAGATTAGCTCAGATGTAAATTTTTTGAATTTAAAGAAATAAAAAAATTCTAAAAATTTTTGTATCAAGTTGTAAAGAAAGTGAGCTAGTTTTTGACATAAACCCAAAGAAAATAAGCTTTGACAAATATGTTATTGGAAAAGTTTACGAAAGTACATTTGAGATACGCAATACAAGCTCTGTTGCGCACCAATTTAGAGCTGTTCCGCCCAAGAAGCTATTTTTTAGTCTTAGTCTGGGCCAATACCCACAAGGACAGTCACTGATTGCTCCCGGTCTATCTGCTCAATTTAACATTAGATTTTCGCCTGACTCCCTATGTTCTTTCGAAGACCAAATCTTGGTCGAATGTTCAAATGGAAGCAAGGCTGTTTTACCACTAGTTGCCAAACGGGAATCACCATGTTTGACAAGTGAGTGTTTATATTAATCCAAAAATTAATCTAATATAAAGAAACATGAATTTAATAATTAAATTAAAAGTCTTTTTTTGGTCTGAATTGTGGGGGTTTTGTTAAAAAAAAATTAGTGGGGTCTTTTGAAAAAAACGTGATTTAAGCTTGACAAAACAAAAATTGTCAGAAAGGGAAATGATCTATTTGTGTTTATATAATAGAAGAACTTAAAATTTTTAATTATTTAAATTGTATTTTTCTCTTCAATTTATAAACATGACACCGGAAATCAATTTAAGTTGTTTTTTTGCTATTAACTAAATAAACTAAAATAAATAGAGTTTAGTTTGAATTTAGTGAAGTCGAATTTCCTTAATAGAACATGTGCCTCGATGTGACAGGCTTTTTATTTTTTTTTTTAAATTATTTATTTCAGTAAACGCCTTTTGGGAAATAAAAACAAAAAATTTGGTAAAATTTTGAAAAAAATATTACGAAATTTGAAATTAAATTCTTTTAAAAATTGAAGATTTCAAGCAAATATAATTTAATCAAAAAATCCATTCTAATTCTTCAGTTAATTAATTTTAACACAAAAAATTTTAAATAATTTTGTGGCACCTTGAATTTCAGAAATGAAAAATAGAGAACAAAATTAAAAATTAAAATAATTTTTTTTAAAGTGCAAAACTGATTCTGTAAATACTGTTAACTGGTAGATTAAATCTACCTCTTAATTCCGACCTTTTCAAAAAATATAAAAAAATAAACAATCATGCTATGAAAATTGTTTAAAGAAGCTGAATGAATTTATCAGCGAGAAAAATTCACAATTATTGTCCTGATTTTTTTGTTCTAAAATGCACTATGTCTTTTGATTTAATTTTAAATTAATAAAATTTAAAAATATAGAGCTTCCTTGTCCTTTTTTTTAAACTAAACTTCAAAAATTTTATAATAATATTTTAATAAAGATTTATTGAAGTTAATAAAATATTATTTATTTTAATATTTTTCTTTTTAAATGAAAAATGAATACAATAATTAAAAATAAAATCGAAAAAATTAATCTGTTCAAAAAAGTCTCTTAAAAACTGAATTATTCACAAAATTCGATTTTTTAGAATGGAAATAATTGTTATTAGATAAAAAAGAAAATCTAAATTTACATTGAAATTGACATTTTCATCAAAAATTAAGAGTTTTTATTTTTTTTTGATAAAATTTTCTTACGATGCATTTATTTTTGCAAATTTGAGAAATTAATTTCATCTTTGATTGCTATGTTTTTAAATTTAATTTTATAATTAAGATAATTAAACACAAACTTCATTTTGGCATCCTTGATTATTTATTTTTAGCAAAATTATCCTAAGAGATGATAAGTGAAAAATAACCAAAAAATGGTTTTGTGAAGTTCAGTACAAAAGAACAGAACAAAGTGTAAAAAAATTAAATAACTTTTTTTCTAAAAGTTTAAAATAAATTCTGTGAATGCAGAATGGTGCAACATTCAATGTTGCATCAACTGAAAAAGTCTGCTAATGTTGTGCAAATCTGTGCAAAATGCACAACGCTCGATTATATTGAAATTTAATTTCTGCCTTACTCTGCAAATTTAGCAGACCTTGATATTTGATGCAACTTTGAATGTTGCACTTTGTTTCATTTAATGAATTAAGTTTAAACCTTTATAAAAAAAAGTTATTCAATTTTTTTATATTTTTTTCTGTTCTTTTTATCATTTTGTACTGAATTTCACAAAACCCAAAAAATTCAAATGCTAGATTTAATATGAAAATAGTTTTAAAATCTTAAATTTGCTTCCGGAAAATGAATTAAATTAAATTTTTTAATTTTATCTCAATATTTTCATATCATAATGAATTTTTGCTTCCTCTGAAAGAAGATACAGCCAAAATTTTTCTAGTCTAAACCACAATTTAATTTAAAATTAGACATTTTAATTAAAAATAACAAAAGTAATTATTTTGTCTCCAAAAACAGCAGTTTCCAAATGTTAATTTTTGTTTCCCAAGGGCTAATTTCTTTTTTACACAACTTTGTCTATTTTTTAACAGAAAAAATTAAAATTTTTAAAAAATCATTTAAAGAAAATATATATTTAAAGAAACAGAATTTTTTTTTAAAAATCATTATTTAAAAAACAAAAAACTTGACTGAATATCTTAAAATAATTGAAATTTTTTTTTTTAATTTTATATCCAAATTTAAAATTTAATATATTTTTCATATTTGAATTTTTTATTTAAAATAATGATTTTAAACTACAAACGGAAACTTTATCTTAAAAGATATCTTTTAAAGCACATTTAAAGTTTATATTTACAAGTGTATTTGTTAATAATAGAAAAAAGATTAAGTTGCAGTATCTTTTTTTATAGTTTATTTTCCTAATATTCCTAATTTTCCCTAATTTAAAATAATTAATTTATTTCAGTGATTTCTGGCAAAAAAATACCTAATTTTACGAAAATTTTGCAAATAAACCATTTGCCAACAGCAATTTTCTTTTTTCATTAATTTTGTTTATTTTTTTAATTATAAAATTCATTTTGAAATTTATATTTTTGTCGACGAAACAAAATTAAGAGATTTGAAAGCCTATTTATAATCTTAGGTTGAAATCTACAAGGTTGGTTTTCATAACTTACACATAAATCTTAAAAGAAAAACAAAAATAATAATATTTTTAATATTATAAATTCTTTATCTAAAATAATTTTAATGTACTTAAAGCCTAAAGTTTAGTTTAAGCTCATGCAACACTTACCAAACATGTCATGTTATAAAATGTTAATAACATGCTAATTCTAAGAACGTGCATTTAGAAAGTAATTTCGACTTTTAGCTCAGCATCAAAATCAAAATTAATATTAACTCAGTTTTGAGTTTTTCAAAGTTTTAAACTAGATATAAAAAAAAATTTAGGCTTTTCAAAATAGAAGAGTGTGATATCAAAAATTTCTTAATTTTTTTCATTCAATTTTCTCAATAAAAAGATTTCACGCGCTTATATTTTGATGAATTTTAAATGCATTTATTTTGATTTAGATTTAAATTTTCTTAGCTTAAAATTTTAAATACCAAAACTTTAAAATACCTCAGTGTCTTGATTCAGATAATTAAAAATTAATCTTTGATTACTTTGATTTTATTTTTAATTTTGATTTTTTATTTCAATTTTTTTCAAAATATAATTAGGAAAAAAATTAAATATTGCTTAAATCGACAAAATTAAAATATTGAAAAATTAATGATTTTCAAAATTGTATATTAACTTTATTTCCATAATGAATTTTTGTTTTGAACGTTAAAATAGAATTTTTAAGCTTTTAATAAAATAAAAGTTTATTTGTCAGAAATTAGAACAAATTTTAATATTTCATTTTTTTTAAACACGATTTGAAGCTTAGAAACCACAGGTTCAAATATTCAAATATTTCTTTCATTTCATCAATCATAGTAGAAAAGGTAGGCTTCGTGACAAAAGTAATTTTCAAGAATTTTAGTGTAAAAGTTTAAGATTTTTTTTCATTAATTTTAAGATCAAGATTATGTTTTTATTTTAAATTTTTGGATTTTTTGTAGCGTGACTTTCAATAAAAATTTTAATCTACAAAGCATTTACGAAGCCATTTTTATAGTTTGCTAATGTAGTTATTTATAGTATTTTCAAGATTTCCTTTCTTTTGAAGGAATGAAAATGTGACCAAGTTATCTGAAATAAGAAGAGAGTTGTGGTTCTGTACCTTTTTTTTCTTAATTATTTCTTTCAAGAAAAATATATGTTCTTTTAAATATAAAATACGTTCAGATGATAAATGACAACCAAAATTTCGCTTGCTGCTTTAAAATCTAGTTTTATTTTAGTCAAAATTTTTTAGTTTTTATTTTCAAGTATAATTGCTTCATTTTATCAAATTTGTTGCGGAAAATAGAAATGAATCTGTTTTAATTATATTTGACACTTTTTAATTATTTTGTTATTATTAATTAAATTTATTATTAAAAAAAATAATTTAATTGGAAAACCACCAAGGTTGCTCCGAACGGCTTTCGCCTTCTTTTGAAGCCCCTTTTTTTTCTGTCATTTTTTTTCTTTCTTTTTTTTTCATTACTAATTTACAATTTTTTAAATAATGGAAAGGAATCTAACAGCACTGTATTAAAAATTTAATTTGGATACAAAAAGAATATCATGAATTAAAAAAAAAATAATTAAAAATAACCCTATTTTCAATATTTTTGTCTTCTTACTAATATTTTTTGTTTTTATTTATATTATACGTGATGTAATAGGTTTTGTGAATTTCAAATACAAGTTGAACAAAAATTCTTCATTTTTTGATAAATTAAAATTAAAGTTAATAAAAAAATTTAAAAAAAAATACAGCTTCAAAGTGTAACATACTTAGTTGCATCTTTTTTACCTAAAACAAAATTTTTATTTTCTTTGTTTTTTGGTTAATCAAATCAATAATCTATTTAAATCTTATTAATTCTTTATTTTTGTCATTTTTTATATGAAAATATTTTTTATTTTTTTATATTTTTGTCATTTTTTTATTTTTTTTATATTTATTTTAATTTTAATTCATTAAACAATGAAGAATTTTTGTTCAATTTGTATTTGAAATTCAAAATATGAAATTATTTAAAAAAGTAAATTAATTTTTTTAAAAAAGTTGGTTCAGTTCTAAATTGTGGTCATTCTTTGGTGGGACAAATAAAAGGATGTCGTTTTGTGATTCAAAATACTGGTGGAGATGGTCGCTTTGTAGTCTTTCCCAAATCTGCCTGGCCAGCATCCACATTTAAAGTAGAAAAGCAATTTTAAAAGTAAAAAATTAATTTATCTAATTAGACCAATGTGTTGTCAACCTCTTTGAATGTGCATCCATTCGAGATACAGCCATCTATCTTTGAGCTGCGCAAAGATGACATTTTTGTTCTTGAAGTTGTTTTTAAGCCGGCCGATTGCAAAAAATACGAACAAGAAATTGTGATTACTTGTGACAATTGCACAACTATTGAATTTAAGCTAATTGGTGAAGGAAAACTTGCCCAAATTGAGTATGTTGAATCCCAGGATTCGGATAATGACCAAAATTTGATTGCAATCGATGACTTTAAAGACAAAATCAGCCAAAAAATAATTCGTTTTCCGACCCTCAACCCTAGAGCTTTGACCAGAAAGCGATTTTCTCTAAAAAATATCTCGTAATTTGGCAAAGAAAATTTTTAAATTTTTTTAAATTCAAATTTTAAATTTGAAGTCAGTGTCCAATTGATTTTTCATGGCTGATCTACAAGCCGATATACGAGGACAGTTTTACATTTCAAAAAAATGACAACTACGTGACTTATTCAGAGAATAATTTTAGCATTTTACCAAAACAGGGTACTCTTGAAAGAGACGACACTCGAACTTTTGAAATTATTTTTAATCCTGATAAAGTAAAAAATTTAAATTTAAAAAAAAATAAAATTTTTTTTTTTTAATTTAAGATTGGTTGTTTTGAAAGTGTGGCTCATCTAATTTTGCATGGAATTCCTGAAATAAACAAACAAATGATGCTTGATACACAAAATTCTGTCCATAAGACTCATTTGGCAAAAGAAGATTTCAATACTGGTGATTTTCTATCGACTGCCATTGAATTAAGGGGAGAATGTGAGCCATTTCAGTTTACTCTTGATCCACCAGCAATTTTTGTTCCGGGTCCCATTTACATGCAATCAACTAATCGAAAGGCGTTTAGGGTAAATAAGAAAAAACCATCTATAATTAATTTTAATTTTTATTAAAGTTAATTAATATGAGTATATGCCCGATTAATTTTAGTTGGAAACAAGTGTTAGAACCCCATATGATTCAAGTTGAACCGGCCTATGGTGAAATAGGTGCTTTTTGTTGAATTAAAAATATTTAATAAATATTTTTAAAATTTATTTTAAAAAAGCTCCGAAAAGCTATGCTCTAATGGATGTTTTGATTACTGGACTTAGCCCTGGCAAAATTGTTGAAGAAGTGGCTTGTTACGTTGAGTATGCTGATGAGCCAATTTATTTGCATGTCGAAGCGGATATAAAAGTAAAAATAAAAATGAATAAGAAAAAAAATTATTTCTTTTTCCAAAGGGTCCTGAGTTGTGTATCAAAGAGGCCGGGGTAGACTTTGGTCTTGTTCGCATAGGCGACACGTCCATTTCTTATGTCACATTTGAAAATGTTTCAAATTTGCTGCTTAAATGGAGCCTTGAGTCCTTGGACTACCAAGTTGACATTTGATTAGCCTTTTTCGAACATTTTGTATTTTTTATCAAAAGGATTTGTTTGATTATCCTCGAAATGGGGAGCTTTTACCTCTAGAATCAGTTCAAGTTTATTTATCATTCCGTCCTAAAGAAGAGTTAATTATGAACTCCATGTTCTCGGTTCAAGTTACCGATGGAAACTCATTGTAATTCGACAATTTAAAAAAAAAATTTGATAAAAAAATAATTTTTCTAGGACATTTAATTGTCATGGTCAATCTCAATTACCCAAGATAAGCTTCACAAACAGCCAGATTCAATTAGACGAACTTTATCTTGGTGTTGAGAAAGTGTTTTCAGTCGAATTAGCAAATCATTCAGCCCTTAATGCCAACTTCATCTGGCAAAGAGTAAATAAATTATTTTTATAATATTTTATATTTTTCAATTTTTTTCAAATTAAAAACTTCATGCCCTAACTTCTCTAATTTTTTTTTAAATTCTGATAATTTTTTTTTAATTTATTACAAAGATTAATTACTCAGAATTTTTTTAGCAGAACAGTTCTATCAGAAAATTAAAAAAAAATTTTTTTCACATTTTTTTTAAGCCATCAATTCATGCTGATTTTGACCTTTTCTTGAATTAAATCTCAAATTCTTATTGTCTCCCAATTATAAGGCGATATTTATTCAAAAATTTTAAATTCAATATTATATAAAATAAATTTTTTTTTCGAACAATCTGATCTTTATATTTTTTGAAATTTTCTTTTTTTTCTTTTTTTATTTTCAAAGTAAATCACCCTTGAAAGTAAATCAGGCACCCTTGTAATGGGTGCCTGCTGATTTACTTTCAAAGCCACAAAAGCCACGGCCACATTTTCAAAGTAATTCAGTACCCTTGTAATGAAAGACTGATTAACACTCCTTTTATCAATTATTATTCAAATTGAAGTTTTAGATCAAGATCAAAAGATCAAAATATAAAATGTAATATTTTCTTTTAATAATAGAAAAATAACAATTTTTTTCCTAAGACATATTATGTCAAGTTTATTTTCATAAATAAAATTTGGGGCTGATCAATTTCATGACCGCTCAGTCTTATTTTTATAAAAAAAACGCTGTTAAATTTATAGACCTGTTGGTCTTAAAATTTATTTGAGAAAATAAAAATTTAGTTTTATGAACAATTTTTTTAAAGTCTCGTTAAGAAAAAATTTAACAGGTAACTGCAAAAAATTAAAAAAATACACATTATTTTAATTCTTGTCTTTACTTCTAAAATTAAATTTACCTATGATATCATTTTTTGAAATTGTATTATTGAATTATCAATGAAATTGGTCAGCCTCTAAAATTTTAAATGTCCTTTTTTATTGACTTTAATAGGTTTAAAATTGTTTAATTGATTTAAAAAAAAATTTAAAGCAAAAATAACAAATTTTTTAAATTAAAAATTTGTTCAAGAGGAAAAAAAAATTATTATTTTTATAAATTTTTAAAATAAGTGCTAAATTATTTGTTTGAAACCTTAATAAATCTTAAGTTGGATTTATATTAAATTATGCCTTCTTCCGTCTTAAATTAAACATTTGTGATATTGTAAATATATTTGTCAAAAATAAGTTTTAAAATTTTAGCTATTTCTTTTGAATCTAATTTTGCATAAAAAAAATTAAAACTCAATTCTCTTCAATAGAATTTTTAAATGTCCTTTTAATAGCAAAAAATTTATTTAGGGGATATTTGAAATAATTTTAGAAAATTAAAAAAAAAATTAAAAATTTTTCAGCCTAAAGGAGAAGATTCTTCATTATGCGAGATACACTATGAACAACCGGATGGCGAAATACCAGGCCGAGCCATTGTTCAATGTTTAGTCCGAATAAAAGCTGATAAAACAACAGAAATAAACGATTTAAGCTTACCTTGTTATCTCCTGGACACAGACGAGACAATTTACTTAAACATTAAAGGCGTTGTAAAAGGAATATCAGTGGAAATTTTTGTCAGTAATGATGAAACTTACAGGTAACTGAAAAAAACAATTTTAAAAATAAAAAAATATAATTTATAAATATTTATATCAATTTTTTCTACTCTTTTTTTTTTAATTGTAAATGATATTTAAATTTATTCATGGAACTTAAAATTTAAATTAAATAATTTTAAGTCGGGCCAAGCTGATTGATTTTGAAAATGTTCAGATGGGCTCGAGATCATCAAGACAATTAATATTTCAAAACATGTCCGGTATTCGAACATCAGTGAATTTAAATATGAAAAACTTTAAAGCTTTCGAAATGATCCAAGAAAAAAGATTGTTCGATGATCCATGCAAAAAGATGCCTTCTTTAATCGACAGATTTAAACTAGAAGACGAATACATTGGAATTGGATTCGGTTTAGAAAAAAGTTATTTTGAACTGCCAGAATTTAGCTCAGTTACCATTTCGGTAGTGGCCATTGCTGATTTTTGGGGTTTGTACGAAGACACTTTGAGCATTGAAATTGATGGAATTGATAAGATAACACTGGTGCCTGTAAAAATAAATATAGCAGGAAGCCCTGTAAAGTTGTACACTGGCAAAGTGGTGCAAATGGACGATATGTCAATGGTAAGATTTGGATCATTGACTCAGGGACACAAACCCGTTGTGCGCAAAGTTCAAATGCTAAACACCAGTCTGCACCCAGTTAATATTAGTTGGAAAATATTTTTAGTCAAAAGTCCTGATGATCAGTTGATAGATGTTAATTTGGTTGATGAAGAAATAAAAGTGTCCTTCTCAAATAGCAGTTCTTTGGAATCGAATAACACCAAAACAAGTATTTAAATTAAATTTGAATCAAATTGGATTTTTTTATAAATTTTTTAAGTGTCACGCAATTCATCTAATTTTGTCTACAGAAATAATTTTGAGCCCATTGAAGAACTTAGAGAGTCAATGTGTGATGACTATTATTATTCGTTTGAAGAACGATTTCCTTTGGTCAAAATCAATTTGACTCCACATTATGGCCAAGATCAGCAAAAAGATAATCAAATATTTTCACTTGACAAATACAATTTGGTAAATATCTATCTATTATATTTTTAAATTCAAGAAAAAATACTTGTTTAATATAAAATTTTTATAATTTTTGATCAATTTTAAATTTTTGGTGTGAATTTATGAAAAAATAACTTTTTTTAACCTAAAATTTTGCTAGAATATGGTAATTTATTTTTAATTGATTTTATAATTTACAATTTATGAAGTTCTTGAATTCAATTATTGGAACAATCTCCATTTTTTTAATAACCTTTTTAATTTTCCTAATAAATATTTAGAATCTTTAATTAAAAAGAAAATAGAAAATAAAACATTTAAAGTAGGGTTGTTAAACGCACTAAATTTTGAAACATTGAATTTATTTTTTAAATTTCATAATTAAAAAATGAACTTTCGAAATGTCTACATACTTTTAAATTTCTTACTTGAAAGCAAAATTTCAATCTTTTTATTTTCTCAGATTGAAATTAAAACTTCAAGATTAAAATTTTATATCTTGAAGTAAAAATTTCAAGCAATTTTTCTACATAAAGAGACTTGAAAAATTATTTCAAGTCAAAAAATTTCTAATGTCTAATTTTTAAATTTTGAATTATACAAATTATAATATATTTACAAAAATATCAAATTAAACTTCTTTTCAGCAATTTTTTATTTTTTTGATTTGAACAAAGGCAACCCGTAGAGAATTAGGTAATACTGGTTTTCTATCGACGATATCTGAAGTTCAATCAGTAAATATTACATCAATAGATTTTAAATTCGAGTTCAAATATTAAGAGATATTAAACTTTAATTTTTCAGAAAAAAATACAATTTATAAGCCGTTAGATTTTTAAAGATATTTTAAAAAAGAAATTCCTATTTTATCTCAAGTATGTGTATTAATTTATTGTAACAGCAACCTAAGTACCCTCTGAAAACCTTTTTAGCAATGTAGGTTTAGTTAAAAATGAACAAAAAGAAATCGAATGGAACCTTCTGCTTTAAATATGGTCAATTTTATTATGAAAAGCAAATTTTAAACTTTTTTCATATTTTAATACAATTTAATTATTTCAAGTTCAAAATTTTTAAATTATGAATTTCTTTTTTTATAAATCGATTTTCTAATGTCGAAATTTTTTTGTGCTAAATTAATTTTTTAATTTAATAAACTACTCAATAAGAAAATTTGAAATTTCACGGTTAAATTTTTTCAAACATTACAAAAAATTTTGAAGGTTTTTTTACTCAATTTGAAAAAAACGATTTTCAAGGTTTTGGAAAAAAACTTCAAGTGAAATAATTTTGAAAAAACTTCGAAATAAAAAATTTCGATCAACAACCCTAATTTAAAGCTCTTAAATGATCAAACTTTTGTTTGTATTTTTTTTCCATTAAGGGTTTTTTTAATTATTTGGTAGCTATTTCAGCATCAGAATAAACTTTTTTCTTCTTAATGCAATGTTTAAGCTCATTCCACATAAATTCGATTTTATTTTAATAGAGAGACTTTATAGAGGATTTAATAAGTAATGTTGGTTAATCAGCGCTTGGTAAAAATAAATTGAAAATTTCGATTTGTCAAAAATTGGCTGGCCACTAAATTCAGCCCAAAAAACACCACCAGATCTAATCTTTATGGTATAAAAATTATAAAAAATTTACGATAGAAATTTATTAAATTAGAAAAATTACCCAAATAATGTAACCTGAATTTTAAAATTACTCTATTTAGCTTCTATTTTTTCCATTGCTCAAAATTTAATATTTTTAACACCAATTAAAAAAAAAAGGTGTTTTCATGAATTCACTAAAATTCCAAAATTCTCCAAAAATCAAGTATTTTTGGAAATTTTTACTCTTAAACTGTAGTAATATTATCTAGTCCAAAAATTTTTTTTAAGCTTTAGTATCTTTTAAAAATGTTCTAAGATTTGTTTTGAATTTTTTTTGATTTCTGATAAAAATTAAAATTAAAAAAATTAGTAGAATTTAAATTAAAATAAAATAGATTTTGATTCACTTATTTTTTTTTTAAATTTTAAAACTAGCTAATAAAGTTTATTGATTAAAAATAAAACAGGTGAAAATCAGATTTTTAAAACTGCAAGAATTCAGACTTTTTTTTAAAATGAATTATTTTAATTAATAGAGTCTTGATGCCAAAGAGAAAAAACAGCTAGAAATCACATTTAATACGCATGCTGAAAAATGTGGTTCATATGAAGCAATATTTGTGGGCTATCTGTCTCTACCAGACTATGTAATACAATTTGGAAAATTATTTGCAAACAATTTTTTTTCTTTTTTAACTAAGTTGATTACAGGAGACGGATTCAGTCGAAAAATAAGCTTCGAAAAAGAACCGGTCATTTTCAAAGCTACTGGATGTTTGCAATCACCAAATTTATTAGTCGAATATGAAAATGAAGACCTTAGTTTTGTGGTATCAACAGGTGATTTGATTGACCCTGAGACAGTAAATAAACTATGAATAAATATTTTTAAATTTTTTAAAATTTTTAAATTTTATTAGAAAATCTTAAAAGATAATTTGAAATTAAATAGCAAAATATGGCTATTGAATAATTCATTGTCTCCCGTGGATTTCAATATCAATGTTGAAAAACCCTTTTCTTTTAATGACCAAACTTTGTCTACAAGATCACTTCAGCTTAAATCAAAAGCAAAAATTCAAGTAAATTTTTCTAAATAATTTTAATAAAAAAAGTAAATTTTTTTCTTTCTTTAAGTGCTCAATTAATTTTGATTTTAATTTTGATTTTGTGTCCAAACTTAACTTTGGCTCTGGTAATAGTCCAGTTTTTTATGAGGACTCTCTGTGGCTTAATTTTGCCAACAATTTAAAACAACGAATTCCAATATCGGTCAAAACTTATCCGCCTCATCTTGTGGTAACGACTGATACAATTAATTTTGGTAAAATTCTTATTGACCAACAAAGACACCATCAGTTTTGGATGCGAAATCATTCATTTTCATCAGCAATCTGGAATATAAAAATAGGTAGATTTTATATTATTTATTCGAAGATTTCGTAAAATTTTTCAAAAAAAATTAAGTTGATGATTCTGATGAGGTGTTTCAATGTGATTTGACACAAGGCTTTATTGAATCCAGACGAAAGAACATCAACAAATGTGAACAATTAATCAATGTCTATTTCAATGCAAAGTGCGTTGCTTAACATTTTAAAATTTTTTCATTGTTAAAACAAGACTCAAATATTTTGGTCTAAAATAATTAATGAAAAAATAATGATTTTTTTAAATTATTTGTGATAACTAAGTTTTTTTTTAGGGACAACAAGAGCTACAGTTCAAAATTAATCATCACGATGAGTCCGAATTTCGGAACTGAGTCGATTCTAATCGAGCTCGAGGGGTCCGGAAGTTATGACCAAAAACAGGAAGCGATATTAAATGTATAAGAAGAAATTTAATTATGAATCTATTCATTTTTAATTAATAAAAGTTTATTAAATATAGAATGGCAACTTGAAGTTCATGATCATAATCAAATGATCAAAATTTAATTGATTCAAATCTTAATAAAAATCTTAAAATTAGATTTTTTTAAATTTTTTTTAAATTAAACATAAGATGTTTATTATTTTAATTTATAAAAAACAAATCTTTTTTTTCTAATTGACCTTTAATTGATTCTTCTAAAATCTTTATTTGAAAATTTTAAAGACAAATTTAAAATCGACATTAAGGTATCCAAATTATGACTTTAAGTGATATTTTGATATTACTTAAAATATATTACGGCGGCTTGTATTTAATGTTGCACTATAAATTAATCAGAAGTTGCACTTTTTTTAATACCAAGCTGCACAATATTATTTCCAAAAAGTACTACATTATTTTATGTGCACTGAATTATTCGGTTTTTTACCAAAATAATTCAAATCAGAACTTTTATATTTCAAAACTTTTCTATTTAAATCACTTCACACTTAAATAATTTTTGATTTTTACTAAAATAATTTTAAATATTAATTTAGAATTTATTTTTATTTTCAAAAAAAGCTTATTTTATTTTATTTTCCGTCCTTTTTATAAAATCCTTGCGGCTACTTATTTAGAAATTAAAACAATTTACAGCTAGTTACTCAACGGTAGATCATCATGGCATGGTAATTTTTTGTTAAGTAATTTTTTTACGCGGCTTCTACCTTAAATACTATGCTACTTCCTGTCTCTCTTATATCTTTAATTCATATTTTCTTTAAACAGCCCATACTCTAAAAAAAATAATTAAAATAAAAATCATATTGAGTTCGCGTGTTTGTTTGAGAAGGAAACATTCAACAACATCGCTTCGGTCAACTAGCCATTAGAAAAAAACTTAGTCGAGGAAGACCCACTTTGGCAGCAGCAGCACTAGTGGTAGATCCTACTGGATTCAAAAAGCTAAAAAGCTTATTTAATTCGTTAATTTAATAACGAATCGGCTACTTAATAAATACAATATTATTTTTTTTTTCAAATTTTATTCTTATGTATGTATTACTATATTTTTTTTCTCTCCAAAATTAAATCACATATTTGAAATTGTAATTTGTATTTTCTTATGTTAAAAAAAAATAAAGTTTTCGAAAGAAATAGTGCTTGTTGTATTTATTTATCTAAAAATGAATTAAAATAGTTCAGATCCAAAATTATTTTAGTGCTTTTTAAACATTAATTTAGTGCTTAGTAAAGATTATTTTAGTGTAAGAATGTTATTTATAGTGCAGCCTTGATTAATATTGTGCATGTAAATATTATAGTGCAATTTAAATATTATAGTGCAACTTGTGATTATTTATAGTGCAGAATGTATTTGATGCCTATTACGGCGAAACAAAGTTAAATTTTGTATTGCAAAATTTCAAAATATTGATTAAGAATTTTTTTGATTTCAGATAAAGATTCATATAATTTTCTATCTAATCATAGATTAAACAAATAATGTTTAATAAAGTATGGTAATTTTTTATTAAAAAATTGATACAAATTACCATTTTGTTTGAATCAAAAACTAAAAATTTTGATTTGAAATTAACAATTGATTATGAACTTCAATTTACCATATAAAATTCTTTTATTTCTAAAACTAGTATAGTGTTGGTGAATAACCAATAAAAAATAAAATATGTTTATTTGCCAAATGAATTTTATTAAAATTTAAACAAAGTAGAGACGGCCGTCTAAGTCAAAGAGGAAATATATTCAATTTATAAATAATTATTTTCTTTGTTAACTTTTTGTTTTACCAAAAATTATTACTTTTGGTCCTATCCTCTTTAACTGTGACTTCTTTTTAAGTGGTAAAAAGCTGAATAGAGTTCCTAGTATAGAATATTTAGGATTTGTTATCAATTCAAATTTAGACTTTATTCAATTTGCAATTGACAAATTTATACAGGTTCAGAAATCTTTCTTTTTTCCGTCGTTTTTGTTAAATAAGATGAGTCATGTTTCACCTTCTCTGAAAAGTTTCATTTACAAAACATTTTGCCTTTCTCAATTCACATATGGTCTGGAAAACCTAACACTGGACAACAAAACCCTCAAAATAAAATAAAAATTTAAGATAATTTAATATACTTTTTATTTAAAAAAAGTAGTTTTTTAATATAAAAAAAAAATAAATTCAAAATTTTTTTTAAAAAAAATAAAAATTTTACTCAAAAAATAAAAAAAAAATTTCATTTAAAGAATAAGAAAAAGAAAAAAAAAATTATTTAGAGATTAATAGCTTTAAATTGTGCTTTATTGTCTTTTAACTGAGGCTACAAACAAAGCAAATCAAATGTTTGGTCGCATCAAGGAATTATTCGCTCGTTTTGATTGTAAGTTATTAAGATCTCTGTATTTAACTTTTGTTCGTCCTCTTTTTGAATTTGCGGTGCCTGTGTGGTCTCAAATTCTTAAGTCTGACTGTGAGAATTTTGAAAGGATTCAACGCAGATCTACGAAATTTGTTTCTTCAATTAGAAACTAACCGTATGAAAGCAGATTAAAGGCTTTGAACATTCTAAATCTGGTGGTAAGAAGAAAAAGAGGTGATCTAATTCAATTATACAAGTTCATGCATGGAATAGAATTGGTTGAAAGAAGCAACAATTTTAATGTCACAAAAAACCAAGGAAGTGGTCACTGCTTCAAATATCAAAAAGAAATTTCGAGGCTCCAACATAGGGTTGTTAACATTCAAATTTTTTAAATTTTGGAATAATATTTTCTCTTTTCTTTTAAAACTTTTAAAAGAAAAATTGAAATTTATGTTTTGTATTATAACATTTGGAAGAGGATAGGAAATCTTATTTTGAAAATTGTAATTTAGTTATTTTGGTTTTCAAAAGGAAATATTATATTTGAAAGAGATTATAAAAACTAAATCGAATTTTTTGAAATAAATTAAATTGTAAAACAATTGTTTAAACATTAAAAAAAATATTTTCACACTTGAATACTACACACAAAAATTATTATCGTTTCATTCAAACGTTTTGAATGCATTCATGTGCAAATTTTTGTTTATCATTTTTCATTAATTATTAATTCAATAAATTTTTATGACTCTAAAAAATAGTGAAATTCTAATGAATAGGTTCAGTATTTGAAGACATTTCAACTTTATTTACATATTAAAAGATAAAATAACATTTAGTAAAAGATGAAATTAGATTTTTTTTTAATTTGAAAAATAATTTTGGAGTAAGATTCTATATTTATTAAAGAAAAAATAAAATATATTATATAATAATAATATATTTGTTTGTATATTTATAATTCTTAACATTCTGATTATAGAATAGAGAGTTTTGAAATTTTAATTTTGAACTTTATAATTTTGTGTCAAAATTTTTCCGTTTTGTTTTATTTTGAATCTTTCAAAAGGAGTGTTTCTGAATAAAATATTTTGAAATTATAGATTTCCAAAACATTTTTATTCAAAAGAGAAAATTCTAATTCAAAACAACAATTTGGAAGCCTTCCAAATCTTCTTTTGAATGTTAACAACCCTACTCCAACATAGAGAAACTTTTTTTTTCAACAGAACCGCTAACATATGGAACTCGCTGCCAAATGAATTAGTTGAAGCCCTCAATGTTAACAGCTTTAAAGCAGGCATTGATTTCTGGATGAGCAGCAATCAATCACATCAGCTGTCTTAGTGTGCCTTATCAGCACACTCGCTGGCTAGCCAGCTACAGTCAAAACTACTACTACTACTACTAACTAGACTAAAGGCAACTTGAGATAATTTTTGAATCAAAGAACATTTCTAGCAATCCAATTAGACATAAAATCCTTTGTTAAGAGGAGACCCACTAGATACATAATTAATTAAGAATTTACCCAGTTATCGGCTTTTTTTGGAGTTAAATTTCCAGAAGTATTCGATATTTCAGCTTCATATCTTTCGGCTATTAGAGTGTGTAATTCTTCTCAACTGACTGAATTTATAATTTTCTTACTATTTTCCTTATTTTAAAGTATTTTATGATTTATTCCCTTAAATATCAAAATTTTTTTTGTAAGGTTTATCTGAAAAAAATTAAAAATTTTTTTTTGATTTTGAAACGAAATAAAAAATTATTGATATTAAAAATAAAATTAAAAAAATTAACGTAAATTTTTTTTATATTTTGATTTTTTTGTTTGGCTAAAATAAAACCCATCTTGGCCGTTAACGTAGTTTTTTTTATTTTGGACTGACAAGAGTTAAAAGCTGTTAGATCAAATTTAAATAACAAGAGAAGAAGGGATGGCCTGTTGTTGACATAAGCCAATTAAAGAAAAAGGAAAGTTGAAATTGATGTCTATTAAACACAAAACTTTACAACGAACCAATAATATATCACAATACAGTCAATAACCGGTTATCCGGAATTTTCGATTATCCAGAATCAATTTTCGGACCAGCACTTTTTGATTTTTTACTTTGAGCTTTTTCGCTTCCTACTTTTTAGGCTTTGAGCTAATTAGAACAGCATTACTTCCGTATTTCTTCCTGTTAAACTTTAATATATAAACATAAATGATGTGAGTCATTCTGTTATTCTCATTAAAAATGACAAGACCTATGTATCAAGTCCCTAAACCTCGCAAGAACGCTAGTAAAAAAGTTATCGATACTCCGATTGCAAAACGCAAGAAGGTTGTTCTTAACTTTGTTCAGCGGGAGGAGATCATCACTAAGAAAAAGAATGGGTACTGCCCAAAAAAACTTGCGCTAGATTATATGGTTGGCTTGAGTACGATTTACGACATTATCGCCAAAGGTTCAGCAGAACTTAGCAAATTCAGAACAGATAATCCAGATTGATATTTATTCGTGATATTGTTGTTTTTATTCGTTAATTGTTTCTTTGTTCTAAATAAACACTCAAAATCAATTATAACTGTGTTTAACCCTCTTTTCGTTAGCAAATCGTGTTATCCGGAAAATTTATTATCCGGACGACTTTGAAAAAAAAGCTCGAATATCATTCCGGATAACCGGTTATTGACTGTAAATTCAATTAGTTCATAAACTTTTTCCTGGTTTTAGTCCAAAAAAATCATTCATAATTGATGAGATAGTAAAAGAATGAAGCAAAGATGAAAATCTAAAGTATTTCATGATTGGGTCATTTCTAAATTTTTTGAAGAAAACAATGAAAATTTTCGAGTTTTAATCCATAATCATTTTTCATCTATAAAAAATGAGATGATTCATAGATGAATCATCCATGAAGTCATCGTTTTTAGCTTGACTGGGCAGGTCTTCCCTGTCAAATCAAAAACAAAAAAAAAAGAAAAATTTTCGAAAAATAAACGTCAAAGATGGCCAAAAATTTCGAAAATTTTTCGCAAATATCTTTCGAATATTTTTCGCAAACATTCTTCGTATAGGAACTGAAAAATTTCAAAATATACTTTTTTTTTATTCAAAATAATAATTTTAAACGGGTGGTTTTTAAACTATCACAATTTTTAATAGAAATCGTCCCTAAATTTAGTCAATATTTATCACTAATTTTAATGAAAATCATCACTAAAAATTATCACTATTTTTGACAAAAATAATCACTATTTTAAATGGAAATCGTCACTATTTAAAAAAAAATTCGTCACTATTTTATAAAAATACCATCACTAATTTTGCTATAAATCATCACTATTTATAATAAAAACCTAACTATTATAAATAAAAGTTAAACCTAAATAAATGGCTTATAGTACCAACTTTATAAAGATGACTAATTATAGAATAAGAAATCAAATGATTGAAAATTACGCAAGAAAGAATATTTTTAGTGATCAAAATTTATTAAATTGATAATAAAAGAAATGCAAAAATAAAAGAGATGCTGGTTTATAAAAAAGATTAATTAGCAAAAAGAAAATCAAGCAATTATTGAGTCAAGATGCAAGCGAGGCTCTTCGATTTAGCTTGCATCACCCGATGTATCATCATCGCTGTAGTATGTTGGAACACAGAAGAGTCAGAAGTTGATGACATTTTTTGAAATATATTTATCAAAATCAATTGGTACGAGTACTTTTATTTATATATGTTCTATACAATGTATAAAAGGAAACAATTTGTAAATTTCTCTATACAAAATATAAATTAATACCTTACATATGAAAACTATAAATTTATTTTTTATTTTTCTATGTTTGGAAACTGCATTGTATCACTAATACAATTTATAAATAAAATTCTAATAGATTTACAAAATGACCATACAAATTATAAAAAGTTTTATTAATAAAAAGAATATAACAAAAAATGTCAATTTTCTTAAATTTATTAACTTTAGTTTTTCTTAGTTTCACAAATTCCTGAACCTGATTTCGAATGACAATGTGAATTTCATTTCATTTCTGCTTTAAAGCATTTACATCTATTATTGCTACACATACCATTGCACTCACATGAGATTTCAATCTCTTTTAGATCCTTTGAACGCTTGTTTACTTACATAGCTGCTTTTCTTAACGGTAATCTACTCTTGATAGACTTGTAATCAAAATTAAGCGGTCCATGGTACATTTCAAAATCACCAGCTCTAAAACAATCATTTAAGATACCAAATTCGGTAACTTTTTCACAAAAATCACCAGATTTTGGACTAATAAAACCTTGCAGCCTAGGTAAGTCAGAGCCACCACGATCAATTCTAGGAATGAGTAAACTAACCTTATATCCTACATCGAATTCTAAAGTTCGTTTATTTCTCTTCTTATTATGTTTTTCCTCCATTTTTTTTGCAGCTTTTTCTTGGTTTAAACTTACAAATTTAGAAGTCTTAGTTGTTGGCTCTACCAGTTCAACTACTTGTTCGACTACCGGTTGGGCTACTTGTTCGACTACCGGTTGGACTACTTGTTCGACTACCGGTTGGACTCCTTGTTCGACTACCGGTTGGACTACATGTTTGACTACCGGTTGAACTAATTGTTCGACTACCGGTTGGACTAATTGTTCGACTCCCGGTTGGACTACTTGTTCGACTACCGGTTGGACTACTTGTTCGACTACCGGTTGGGCTACTTGTTCGACTACCGGTTGGACTACTTGTTCGACTACCGGTTGGACTCCTTGTTCGACTACCGGTTGGACTACATGTTTGACTACCGGTTGGACTAATTGTTCAACTACCGGTTGGACTAATTGTTCGACTCCCGGTTGGACTACTTGTTCGACTACCGGTTGGACTACTTGTTCGACTACCGGTTGGGCTACTTGTTCGACTACCGGTTGGACTACTTGTTCGACTACCGGTTGGACTTCTTGTTCGACTAACGGCGGACTACTTGTTCGACTAACGGTTGGACTACTTGTTCGACTAACATATGGAACTCGCTGCCAAATGAATTGATATGGATTCTAATTGTAGACATATTAACCTAAAAATAGAACATATCACTATTAATTATAGCTAAATTACCTAAATTAGTTTTATCAAAGTCAAACTTTGTGCTCTTATATATGTTCTATACAATATGTAAAAATATACAATTTACAAATTTCTCTATACAAAATACAAATTTATACCTTTCATATGCAAACTATAAATATTTATAAATTTTTTGTCAAATTCACAAATTGCATAATAACATTTGCAAATCTTGTAGCAAATTTATAAAATAGTATGTTAATTTACAAATTATTTTTCTTTTTTTTTTACTTTGAATAAATTTTTAAAAAATGAGTGATTCTATTTCAACCGAACAAGCTGTTCAAGAGATCGAATCTGCCCGTCGAAAGGCCCATTTAGAAGCCTTTGAACAATTTCTAAAACATTACACCGAAAAAGAAGATTCAACTTCAATAATTATAACCCAAGAAAAATATGGTACAATAATGAAATACTTGGATAATTCGATCCCAAATCCTGATCCAAATAAAAGATTTCATAACAAAAAGCAACAATTCAATATACAATTAACCGAAAACGGAACAAAGCTTTATCGTCAATTCAAGAGAAGATAACCAGAATTAAACCTACCAGTCGCTGTTCAAGAAAACTTTTTCGACATATTATATGATTTGCATTCTGTTCAACGAGGACACGTCGGTATTAACAAAATGGAACAACAAGTATACTTTCGTTTTTATGGTATACCTAGAATAGTTTTAATAAATTTCATCAAGTTTTGTCCAATATGTAACTTAAAACAATTTCAAGTTATTCAACCTCGTATAAAAGCAATACGATCAAGTGATTTTTTATCAAGAATGCAAATCGATTTAATCGACATGCGGCATAAACCTTGTAATCGATTCGGTTGTATTTATAGTTGGATTTCTCATGTGATTGACCACTTTTATGGGCTCAGGAAAATAAATGTGCGGAAGAGGTAGGTGAAGTGTTGAAGTTAATGTATTTGGTGTCGTTGGTTTGCCATTTAATTTTCAATCGGATAACGTTACCGAATTTTAAAAACGCTTTAATTATAAATTTAATCAACACTTGGGATGGTAATTGTAAAATAATCTATGGAAGACCTCGACATCCTCAGAGCCAAGGCTTAGTGAACAATCAAATGGAACAGTGGAAAGAATGTTGGCAGCGATGATGGCTCAATTTAACACAAACGATTGGGTTAGTTTACTACCAAAAATCATGTTCAATTTAAATACACAACATAGTTCATGTATGTAATTTTCATAAAGCAAATTATTTAATTAATCAATTAAAAATTTACCCGTATTTTTTTAAAGCAACAAATCATATTCCATAAGAAATAGTTTTCAATTGTAAACTAAATTTAGGTAATGAAAAAAAATTGTTGAGACAAGTTATGAAAATGATAAAGAAGTAGAAAATGAAATTATTGTCGAATAAGTAGCCCAACCGTTAGTCGAACAAGTAGTCCGACCGTTAGTCGAACAAGTAGTTCAACCGTTAGTCGAACAAGTAGTCCGACCGTTAGTCGAACAAGTAGTTCAACCGGTAGTCGAAAAAGTAGTCCGACCGTTAGTCGAACAAGTAGTTCAACCGGTAGTCGAACAACTTCTTTATCATTTTCATAACTTGTCTCAACAATTTTTTTTCATTACCTAAATTTAGTTTACAATTGAAAACTATTTCTTATGGAATATGATTTGTTGCTTTAAAAAAATACGGGTAAATTTTTAATTGATTAATTAAATAATTTGCTTTATGAAAATTACATACATGAACTATGTTGTGTATTTAAATTGAACATGATTTTTGGTAGTAAACTAACCCAATCGTTTGTGTTAAATTGAGCCATCATCGCTGCCAACATTCTTTCCACTGTTCCATTTGATTGTTCACTAAGCCTTGGCTCTGAGGATGTCGAGGTCTTCCATAGATTATTTTACAATTACCATCCCAAGTGTTGATTAAATTTATAATTAAAGCGTTTTTAAAATTCGGTAACGTTATCCGATTGAAAATTAAATGGCAAACCAACGACACCAAATACATTAACTTCAACACTTCACCTACCTCTTCCGCACATTTATTTTCCTGAGCCCATAAAAGTGGTCAATCACATGAGAAATCCAACTATAAATACAACCGAATCGATTACAAGGTTTATGCCGCATGTCGATTAAATCGATTTGCATTCTTGATAAAAAATCACTTGATCGTATTGCTTTTATACGAGGTTGAATAACTTGAAATTGTTTTAAGTTACATATTGGACAAAACTTGATGAAATTTATTAAAACTATTCTAGGTATACCATAAAAACGAAAGTATACTTGTTGTTCCATTTTGTTAATACCGACGTGTCCTCGTTGAACAGAATGCAAATCATATAATATGTCGAAAAAGTTTTCTTGAACAGCGACTGGTAGGTTTAATTCTGGTTATCTTCTCTTGAATTGACGATAAAGCTTTGTTCCGTTTTCGGTTAATTGTATATTGAATTGTTGCTTTTTGTTATGAAATCTTTTATTTGGATCAGGATTTGGGATCGAATTATCCAAGTATTTCATTATTGTACCATATTTTTCTTGGGTTATAATTATTGAAGTTGAATCTTCTTTTTCGGTGTAATGTTTTAGAAATTGTTCAAAGGCTTCTAAATGGGCCTTTCGACGGGCAGATTCGATCTCTTGAACAGCTTGTTCGGTTGAAATAGAATCACTCATTTTTTAAAAATTTATTCAAAGTAAAAAAAAAAGAAAAATAATTTGTAAATTAACATACTATTTTATAAATTTGCTACAAGATTTGCAAATGTTATTATGCAATTTGTGAATTTGACAAAAAATTTATAAATATTTATAGTTTGCATATGAAAGGTATAAATTTGTATTTTGTATAGAGAAATTTGTAAATTGTATATTTTTACATATTGTATAGAACATATATAAGAGCACAAAGTTTGACTTTGATAAAACTAATTTAGGTAATTTAGCTATAATTAATAGTGATATGTTCTATTTTTAGGTTAATATGTCTACAATTAGAATCAATATCAATATTTAAAGTGAGCTTTTAAATAATTTGATTGATCAATAATTAATTTGACTATGTTATCTATTTTCTGATCGAGAATAATTATTTAAAGTTTGTATGTATATTTTTTTTTAAACATGTTAATAAAAAAAAGTGACGATTTCCATTAAAGTAGTGACGGTTTAATATTTCCCCATTTTTTTAAACTGTTTAGTATTAAAAAAAATTAATAAAATTAAAATTAAAAATTGAAAAATATTGTTAAAAAGCTATTTTTAATATGAATTTAAAATGTAAAGTTATTTTTTTTATGTAAAACTCTAACATTGTCGACGAATACCACGTATTAGTTTGTACATTGATTCATTGTATCCTATGTCCTTTATTAAGCAAAAAAGCTAAAAAAATATCAATTAAAAATGAGTTACAATACTTCAAAATTTTTACAGTTTGCAGCCCTGGGAGCTGGATTGTTCTGGACCATTTTTTACCCTGGACTTTTTATTTGCCTTCTATTACATTTTATGAATCATTCTATTCTTGTTTTGGAGAAATCCAAGAGCTGGCCTCAAAGTGAACAATTGTTTCGATTTCCTTAGAATCAAATCGATAGAATTTAGACAAAAATAATTTTGCAGGAATTTTTTAGCCTTATTATCTTTTAAAAAGGTTAAATTCCTTCTGTAGAAAACAATTTTAATTTTAAAAGAATTTAAAATTTTGGAAAGTATAATGTTCAAAAAATTTATGGTTGAGGAAAAACTTACAATTAAGAAAGAATTTTTTTAATAATTAAATGCCTGATATGCATTAATACTAGGTTATTGAAAAAAATTGATTTACTAAAGGCTTTTTAGCTATGCATATACAATATTTTAATATTGCGAGTATTTCAAATTTTTCTAAATTAAAAGCTTCTGATTGGATATTTTTAGTGCCAACTTTACATTTTTAAAAAAATATAGCTTGTTTATAAGTTTTTCTTATAAATTATTGATTAATTATTGATAAATATGAATGAATTGATAATAACACAATTTTAGTTATTCTTATTTAAAAAAATTTAATTTTTAAATCTAAATTAAATCTATAAAATTTAATTTTACGATTAATTCTAATAATTAAACTGGCCATAAGAAAGATAATTAAGAAATTATTGGTTGCTAAATTCACATTCCTAAAACTTGCTTAATTGATATAAATTTTTATCATAATTTAAGATAAAGAAGCAGGGCTTTAATTGCGAGTAACGAGACGTTAACTTTTTTTAAAAAAATTTTATTTATAAAATTTATTATTAGTGTTGGGGGCCGGTCGAGAGGCCACGTGTTCGGCGAGGAAAAAAAATGGCCGAGACCGTGGCCAGCCGTGCTAGCGGCCGGTTCATTTAACGGCCAATGACCGTGACTTTTAATAAACTAAAACTTGCCGTAAGCCGGCCCCCCCCCCCCCCCCCCCCCCCCACACTATTCATTATAAAATTCAATTTTTTTTTCTTGGTTATCTTAACGTATCTTATCGGAATCGTTTTTTTTTTTTTTGAATATTTTATTACTCAATATATCCATATAGCGTTTTAAATAAGATATAATTTAAAAAAATGTTAGGTTTTATAGACATAAATATAAATTATTGTGTTCTTCTAGAAATAACATATAATTTTATTTTATTACGCGTATACTAATCTTAGTTACGTCAAAATTTTTTTTTAAAAAGTCCGTTGAATTCTGTACGCATGCTCACGTCTGCTTAATATGCTCGTCACGCGACCGCTCGTTCCTCGCAAATAATTAAGAGGAAAACGTTCGCATTTTTCATTTTTTCAAATTATCAGCCTCGCACATGGATGATTTGAAATTAAAGGGGTAATGCATACTCCTTTTTTTAATTCGTGGGCTTATCACTATGATATAATACATTCTTTTCTCAATTAATAAAATAAAAATGTATTAAAGAGAGTTAAAGTTAATCATACTAAGAAAAATTAGCAAGTTAAACTCAAAAAAATATCTATGTAATTTCTTTATTATTTTAGAATAATTTTTTTTAATTTAAAAAAAAACTAAATTAATTCAGCATAAATTAAGTCAAAATTTTACTTATTTTAATACTATCAGATACACAAGTAATCATTTTTTCAAAAATTATTCTTAAGACATTCAATTTATCGTCAATTTTACAAATGTTTGACATCTTGAAATTTTTTTGGAATTTTTTCATTTTGATTAGGAAGCTTTACGAAAAATTCCGAAATTATTTCGTAATTTTTTCGAAAACTTTTTGTACGTCAAAAAATAAAACTATTCTGAATTTTTTTTCGAAGTTTTTTCATAGAATTTATGTAGGATTTTTTTTTTTCATTTTTTTTTCGAAAAAAATTTGAAAAATTTTCGAAATTTTTTCGGTAAATTTTCGAAAAGCAATTTGACTGGGTAACACAAGAGATGATAACTGAGATTTGCAAGATCTCCAAAGCTCATACTGATGCAAAAAATGCCAGTTTTCAAGAGCTACTACTGGAGACAATGAAGTCATTGATAACGGTTACTCAAGATTCCTTAGTAACAGAAATTAATCCTGAACAAAGGAAAAAGAGTAATAAGTTTGATGGAGTGGTGGAGTGGAGGTGGAGTAGGAAGTGTGAAAAAATAATAAAAAAGTGTGACAACGTTGTTGTTAACCTTCTAATTTTAATAAATATTAATAATTTATATAAAATTATCCTAATTAAATTGATATAATGAATTATTGCAATTGGTGATATTTTTGATAAAAAAAATTGATTGATCATCACTTGCTAATAAACACTTATCATAAAACTCATTAATTTACTTAATTTTTGAATTGAATTGAACTAAACTGAAAATTGTGACATTTTAATTTATATATAAATGATCTCAGGTATATACATTTTTATCATTGTTAGAATGGATTTTGAATACGTTCCAACCACCAAAGGCTATCCTATGATTTTTTTTAGAGGCTATTTATATCAACGCTTAAAAAAACCAAATATTGATGGTACTGTTACTTGGCGTTGTACAAAATATTAAAATTTAAAATGTAAGGCTATATGTTATTCTAAAAATGATGAAGTTAAGGCTATTACAGGCACACACAATCATCCTATTTTAACAAAAAGTGAGGTAGTTTTTAGTAAAACACAAGATGTAATAAAAAAAAGCGACCAATACCACAGGCTCTTTACAGAAGTTGTTTGAAAATGAAGTCAATAAAGCAATACGCGAAAACCAGTTATCGCTTGAAGAAGCCTCTAGTTTTGCCCCTACCTTTCGTGCCTCAGCCAAACATTTGCAAAAACTAAGGAAACAAAATTTGCCTCCCTTACCTAAAGCAAAAGAAGAAATTACATTTGAAGAAGAATATTGTAGATACACTGAAACTACGTGTGGTGAGAGATTTTTACTTTTTGACACCAAAGACAATGATATAATTATCGCATTTTCATCAGACATTCAGCTTAAAATTTTAAGTAATTCAAAACGTTGGCATATTGATGGAACGTTCAAGGCAGCTCCATCGATATATAAACAGTTGTATCAAATTCATGCTTCAGACTTTGATGAAATGCATGCATGTGTTTTTTGTATTTTTACTTAACAAAACTGAAGATATTTACAGTAAGATGTTAAGGAATTTAGAAAACAAAGCTTTAGAATTTGGTTATAAGTTGGAACCTGAGATTATCGTTAGTGATTTTGAAATAGCTGCGATTAATGCTTTTTCTGACAAATTTCCTAAAGCAATAATCAAGGGATGTCATTTTCATTTTACACAGGCTATTTGGAAAAACATTAGATCAAAAGGACTTACTAATGATTACCAAAATATTGATTTTACCAAAGAATGGTTAAACTATTTTAAGGCTTTAGCTTTTGTCCCAATTAATGAAATTGAAAAATTATTTCAAAATTTAAAACAGAATAGACCAACCATTAATAGAGCTAAAATAGATGAGTTTAGTGAATATTTTGAAAGGACATGGTTAAGACATTCAGTTTTTACAGTTTCGAAATGGAATCATTTTACCACAATTGGTCCAAGAACAAATAATCACGTCGAAGGGTTCTAGACTAGTGACTTCACCATATCAACCCAGAACCAACGGGGTAACTGAAAGAGCTAACCAAACTATTAAGAACTGTTTACGCAAACACGCTGAAGAAAACAGCAACATCTGGAACGAGTGGTAGGATAACATTACGATTGTTTACAACAATCGAGTAAATACAGGCACTGGGTTGTCACCTTACGAGTTGATGTTTGGGAGACCATTTCTAGGTTTTAATAATTGGAAATCCGAGACTGACAACGAACTTGAACTATTCAAAAGAACAGCTCAGATAAAGAAACAAAATGAGCAAGATAATCCAAAAGCTTTATCAAACTTAGAAAAGAACCAGAAAAAACAAATTATCAAACAGAACAAAGCGAAAATGTGTTAATCGAGTCACTGGAACCCGGAACAAAAGTTTTTACTAAAGTATCCGCTATGCAAGGTAATCTTGAGGAAAAATTCAGAGGATCTTATACCATCTCTAAAAAAAAAAAAAAAGGTAATTATATTCTTCTTAATTATCAAGGTAAAGAACTTAACACATCGTATCCAGCTCACTTAAAAAGCAAAATCAACCAATATTAAATAAACACGGTAAGAGGTTCAAGAAGTCTAACTGACTTAAGAATGATTTTCACATTTATCTGCCTTCTTGCGCTTGGACCAGTATTTTGTGAACGATACGTGAAGGATAATTTTTAGTTTTTTACTTTCAATGACAATAGCCCAATTTTATCAACCAGCCTTCTTTGTAGTTACAACACGTTCGAATCAAACTTTCACTCCGAATTATATAATGTTCTTGAAAAAAACCCATTTTATATAAATGGATATGGGTTTATGTGCATTCGAGACAAAATAGATGTAAGAACATGAAACATTCTTTAGACAAAGCATTCATGAAAGAATGGTTACAAATGAAAAACTTTCTAGAGAAGAATGTTTAACACTTATAATGACTAGAAAATGCTACGCTCAAGAAATGAAATGCATGAACAATAATTGTATCGAAGAACCAAATTTAAGTTATTAATGGCTCAAAGAAGTTCCATTTTCATCATATCATTTCACTACGTACAAAATACCTATAAGAGGTTATACAGCGGACGAAAAACTTTACCGGAACTCACAATCAAGTTGTCTGCCAAGAGACCTTTTCTGCAAGGTCGAAGGTACGATATACATTTGGCAAAAGGATTATTCACGAATGTCCATTTAGCTACTTAGCGAGTTTGAAGTTGAATATTAGCGGACCTATATCGATTTCGGAGAATCAACTTTTCGATATTAATGGTTCTACAAGAGAATGTGGTAAAGAGCTTTTAACAACAACCGAAGGACTATTTAACGTAAAATAATGAGTCAAAAAAATTTTCGTTAGGTCTAACAATGGTTCATAATCAAATTAACATCAAAATGATTGATCTCTAATTATTATAAAAAAAATTAATAATTTAAATAAATCAGTAATTCACACTAGAATAATTTTATTTTTTCACTTTAAAAGGTGACCTCCTAGTAGGCCACCTCTGCAAGCTAGTCTTGCTGTAGCCTATAAATATTATTACTATTATTAATTCTTATAATATAATCGAACATAATATTTAATGTCAGATCCAATATTTAATTCTCAAACAATTTATTTTATTTATTATAATTAAATATTTTTAATTCAAAAGAAATGATTAAAAAACTTGATAATAGTTTGGTAGATTAGATTTTTACACATTTAAAAAACTACACTTGTCACTTTTTCTCAAAAATTATAATTAAAAAAGATTTTTTTTTTGGATTTTTGGTTTTAAATTGTATCACAAAACTGTTTTTTCAAAGTAAACATTCAAGCTAATATTTATTCATATTTTTATCTGTAATAAACAAATATATCAGAATTTCTATTTGAAACACTGTTATGAAGGAGCATCAGCTGAAAACAGATAAAAAAATACATAAACTCATAAAATTAATTTAATTTAATGTTATATTAATAATTTCTAGGGAAATAGAAGTTTTAGACCAAATTCTACAATCAAAAGGATAATTTGAGATTTTAAAACTTAATTAATCTAACGATTTTGAAAATTTAAAAATAATCATATACTAAACATTACTAAACATGTTAGGTCTGATAATGGTTCATTATCAAATTCACATAAAAATGATTGACCTCTAATTTATTATAGAAAAAAATCAATCAATAATTTAAATAATTCAAAAATTCACACTAAAATAATTTAATTTTTTCACTTTAAAAAATAACGGAGTGTCTTTTGTATTGACACATTATGTTGCAATAAAAAAATTTTTTGACACATAACCTTTTTTTGAGAGGCAAAAATAAAAATAAATGAAACCAATAGTCTGTCTAGGCGAAAACAAAATGGAATTATTATGGAAAAGTTAGTTATTGAATTAGATTTTTTTGTAATCAATGATAATACCACTACTTTTAATATCTTTAATAGAGAATATTTTGAAATTCTTGATTGGTTTTTAGTATTATCCTCAGTAACAAATAACATAAATGAGTTTTGAGTTCTCAGTAATTAGGATATGATAAGTGACCATTTTCCAATCGAAACTTCCAAAGCTTTCGATTACTTAATAACTTGGAAATCCCTATCAAAGAAGTTTAATTATAATAAAGAAAATTGGCATTTATTTCGTGAAGTTTTAAAATGACCCAAGACATTTCTTTGTGGCTTCTGCAGGGACGATTGACGAACAAAACAAATTAATTACCATAAAAATATTGTCAGCTGCACAAAAAAGTATACCATTTCAGTCTCAAAAAGTTTTCAAGAGCAGTTTACCTCCTTTTATTGAAGATTTGATTAAAGAACGTAGGAAAATAAGAAGATATTTTCAAAAAACTCACTGTCAAATGACAAACAAAGATAAAATCATTTAACTTTCTTTTTCATCTTTATTTAATCTAAAGTTAAATCTTTTTGCTTCTTCTGATAACTTTAAATATTTTTGACTAAGCGAAAAGCTAAAAATTAGAAATTTTTAGGATATTTAACAAACTACAGGAAAAAAATATTACTTCTTTTCATTTAATCTACCAATTTCGATGTTAAAATAATTTTTATTACGCTTGTTTTCTAATTTTAAGTCGTCTATGATTAAAAGCAATTTTTGCTTTTTTTTTGAGATTTGAGATAAATCCTGTGACTTTTCGACGGAAATTTCTTTTGATTTTATTTCTTTCAAAGTAAGTAATTTTGTCTGAATTTCATCAAACTCAATTTTCAATTGATTGAATGTAGCTTCCCTTCAAAAAATATTTTTAAAAAAATTATTTAGAATTTTTGATAGTTACTTTTCTTTGCTCAATATATCAGAATTTTCGATATCGGTGTTGAGAGAATTGATTTTTTCCATGAGTTTAAATATTTCCTCGTTTTTAATAGCCAATTCAAAATTTCTAAAATAAGAATTTAACTTACATAAGGATATAAAAATTAATTTTAAAATTTACTTGTCAGTTTCATTTTGAATTTTGCTATTTAAAAGTAATCTCTTGTTGTCTTCTAGAGTACTTTCTATGCTCTGATAAATTGTTTCTAATGCATCATATTCATTTTTCAATTGATTGAATGTAGCTTCCCTTCAAAAAATATTTTTAAAAAAAATTATTTAGAATTTTAGATAGTTACTTTTCTTTGCTCAATATATCAGAATTTTCGATATCGGTGTTGAGAGAATTGATTTTTTCCATGAGTTTAAATATTTCCTCGTTTTTAATAGCCAATTCAAAATTTCTAAAATAAGATTAGAATCAATATATAAGATATGATTTTTATTTTTAATTTACTTGTAAGTTTTTAATGTTCTTTTTTCATGAAATTTTTCTAGATTAGCATTAGCTTCTTCCAAACGCTTTTGATACATATTTATTTAAAGGAAAAGCACAAGTGAACCAAATTAAAAAGCACGCAGTTTTGTCAAATGGACTCAAATTTTTTGCTTAAAACAAACTGGCCAACGTTTGGACAAGTTTTCATATCTGGGCACTCGAAAACTTTGCATGAATGGTTTGGTAATATTTCGAAATTCGTCATGGAGCTTTCAAATCATTTGAAACTTCTAGAAGAAAGAGAAAAGGAGAAAGACATTGAAATAAATAAACTGAAATCTGAATTGTCAGCAGCAAATAAAACAGCAAACTCATCCAACAACAGTAGCAAGTGGATTCAAACGGTAAAACAAGGAACAAAAAATGCTAAAAAACCAACGGATCAGATATCTGTAGAAAATGCAACCATTAGCGAAATGAATGAAAGAAATAGAAGAAGAAAAAATGTGATTATTTATGGTGTGCCAGAATCAAAGAAAGAGATTTTAGCAGACAAGAAAGCAGAAGATGAAGCAAAAATCAATGAAATTCTATCCACTATTAGAAAAATTGATATCAAGCCAGCGTATTCGAGACGTTTGAGATCTAAAGACCAAAGTAAACCAGGACCAATTCTAGTAGAACTCAAAGAAGAAGCAAACAGAAATCCACTACTACTAGCAACGAAAAAGTTGAGAGATTCAAATATTTTCAAATCTGTTTATCTTAGTCCAGATTTGACTGAAACCGAAAGAGCTTAAGACTATGAATTGGGAAAACAAAGAAATGAAGCAAATAATGGTCTTTCACAAGACTCGCCCTTTCGATATGGCATCCGTGGAAATCAGATCGTCAAATTCAAGAAGCAATAATCGTTCATCAGAAGCGCCATCACGTGTAGATAGTCTCGAATCTTTATAATGTATGTATTTAAATGCTACTTCTTTGGACAATAAACGAGATGAATTCAGTGTCGTTATTGAAACATATAGCCCACAAATTGTAGCAGTTAGTGAGACTTGGTTCAAGAGCATCTCATTTACGAACGTTAAAGGATACAATTTGTACAGAAAGGACAGAAGTGATGGACGCAGAGGCGGTGGTGTATGTCTCTACATTGATGAAAAAATCGACTCATTTGAATTAAATGATGCAGGTTTTAATTTAAGTAAAATAAAACAAATTGGGTAGTAGTTAATTTTAACTGTGAAAAATATTTAGTTGGCTGTCTTTATGGGCCAAACGATTTTGTTGATATGAACGATTTCGATTTAGTCTTCAAACAAGCTAAAGACTATGTGGACGAGAGAGGTTATAAGGATCTTCTAATAGTGGGTGACATTAACTTTCCATCAATCATCTGGTCAAATGGCTGTGTGTCAGAAATCTTAAACGAAAATGGACTCGAACATAAATTCAGAGAAACACTAAGCGATACTTTTCTATATCAGCATGTAAATATCCCAACTTTTCAAATGTCAAACGAAAAAGCTGTCAACACTTTGGATTTGATTTTCACGACTCAGCCGGGCAGTGTTTCTGCAATCGATACAAAATTTGTTCTTGGCAACATTAATAAAGGACATCTGGTTATCTTTTTCAATTTTGTTCTCAAAAACAAGGTTAGTAAGGAATCATATACCTGTAAAAAATTTATTTATAATAAATCTGACTTTGGAAAAATTTCTCATTTTCTATCAAATATTGATTGGGTGCACCTAATTGAGAATTTAAATATTCAGGAAATGTACAATGAGTTAATTTTCTATGTCAGCGAAGCTAGTAATCAATTCATTCCAGTGAAAGATGGCTCTAAAAAGAAAAGTATCTCAAAACCTTGGATAAAAAATGAACTCAAGGTCTTAATTAGAGATAAAAAGAATCTTAAAACTGATTCTAAAGCAATAGCGAAGTATCAAAACAGTCCGAAGAATTCATTTATGCAAAAGGCATTGGTATTTAAAATTTAAAAATCGGAAATTATTATAAAAAATAATTTTTTTTATTTTAGAATAATTCATTTGAAACTGTTCAAAATGTCAGTTATACCTTAGTTTCATCAGTTAAAAACATAATGGAACATGTGGTTGACATTGTTGAAAATGTAATTTGTTTTTTTTTAATTTTTAAATTAAAGCTTATTCTAAATTATAATTTACTTTAAAATAATATAATATTATCTTGAAAAATCATCCACGTTCTTCCACTCCCTTAAATCGTTCACTTGAATTCGAGGAAATAGATGTAAACATAATTGGCCCAATTGAAGATCCTAGATTGCGAGAAAAAAAAGAGGAGCTTCTTTAGGCATTAGAAGTTAAAGAAGTAGAATGCATTTCTTTAAACGGTAAGATTGAAGACATAAAGGATGATCATCAGAAATCAATTTTACTACGTTCAGAAGAATTTGAAGCCCTCAAAGTATTTCTTGATTTTTTTATTAATAATAATCATTTAAAAAATATTTTTATTTAGCTGTCCTGTGACCAAAGAGTAAAATATTTTGAAGAACTGATCAGATTTAATGAAATAAATAAAGAAAAGTTGAATCTCAAAATAAAAGAATTACAGGATCGACTTCGTCAAAAGTATAAAAAAAATCAATTATATTGCCTTTCAAAATATTTATTTTAAGGGAAAAAATTACCGTTGAAAACTTAAGTCTAAATAATAGATTTAAAGACTTCGAATGTCTAATTGAAAAATTGCCAATCGAAAACTCGAGATTAAAAGTGGAAAACAGATAAAGGACTTGCCAGTATAAAGAATGTAAAAACTACGGTAATGTTAACAAGAATGGGACGAATCATCTGAATCATTTTACGTTAGAAAATTGTCCTTTATGGAAGAAAGTAATAATTTTAAACATTTTAATAAAAAATTTTTAAAAAATTTAAAAAAAGGTAATCGATCGGCTAATTGAATATGAGATAGAAAATACAAAATTAAAAACAAAAATTCATGAATCGGAAAGGACTGCAAATCAAAAGACCGAAATTGAGAAAGAATACCATCAATCTACCATCAAAAATTATAAAGATGAAATTTATCGTCTTGAGAAAGAAATATTGCGGATAAACATGAAACTTAACGAGTAAATATTAGATTTGAAAAATTTAATAATCATTCTATTAAAATTTATATTAGAAAATTTGATAAAATCAGAAACTCAAAAGACATAATAATCGAAATGCAAAGCAAAATTGAAAATTTAAATAGATTTGAAAACGAAAAAAATTTCTGCGAGGAATCTGAATGTGACACCATTAAGGATTTTAAAGAAGAAATCAATAAGTTGCATACAAAATATTTAGATAATGAAATGTTTCAAATAATCTAAAAAGCGACTTAGATAACAAAAAGTATTTTTCAATTAATATATAAAAGGTAACCTATTTTTCTTTAAGTAATGACATAAAAGAAATGACACAACATCAGAAAAAAATTTTTTGAGGAAAATATTGAAGCTTTTTCGAGGATAAAAATGTATCAAAAGCGTTTGGAAGAAGCTAATGCTAATCTAGAAAAATTTCATGAAAAAAGAACATTAAAAACTAACAAGTAAATTAAAAATAAAAATCATATCTTATATATTGATTCTAATCTTATTTTAGAAATTTTGAATTGGCTATTAAAAACGAGGAAATATTTAAACTCATGGAAAAAATCAATTCTCTCAACACCGATATCGAAAATTCTGATATATTGAGCAAAGAAAAGTAACTATCTAAAATTCTAAATAATTTTTTTTAAAAATATTTTTTGAAGGGAAGCTACATTCAATCAATTGAAAAATGAATATGATGCATTAGAAACAATTTATCAGAGCATAGAAAGTACTCTAGAAGACAACAAGAGATTACTTTTAAATAGCAAAATTCAAAATGAAACTGACAAGTAAATTTTAAAATTAATTTTTATATCCTTATGTTAGTTAAATTCTTATTTTAGAAATTTTGAATTGGCTATTTAAAACGAGGAAATATTTAAACTCATGGAAAAAATCAATTCTCTCAACACCGATATCGAAAATTCTGATATATTGAGCAAAGAAAAGTAACTATCTAAAATTCTAAATAATTTTTTTTAAAAATATTTTTTGAAGGGAAGCTACATTCAATCAATTGAAAAATGAATATGATGCATTAGAAACAATTTATCAGAGCATAGAAAGTACTCTAGAAGACAACAAGAGATTACTTTTAGATAGCAAAATTCTAAATGAAACTGACAAGTAAATTTTAAAATTAATTTTTATATCCTTATGTTAGTTAAATTCTTATTTTAGAAATTTTGAATTGGCTATTTAAAACGAGGAAATATTTAAACTCATGGAAAAAATCAATTCTCTCAACACCGATATCGAAAATTCTGATATATTGAGCAAAGAAAAGTAACTATCTAAAATTCTAAATAAATTTTTTTAAAAATATTTTTTGAAGATAAGCTACATTCAATCAATTGAAAATTGAGTTTGATGAAATTCAGACAAAATTACTTTAACATCGAAAAAAGAAATTGGTAGATTAAATGAAAAGAAGTAATATTTTTTTCCTGTAGTTTGTTAAATATCTTAAAAATTTCTAATTTTTAGCTTTTCGCTTAGTCAAAAATATTAAAAGTTATCAGAAGAAGCAAAAAGATTTAACTTTAGATTAAATAAAGATGAAAAAGAAACGTAAAATATCAAATAAATATATTTTTGTCTCTTAATTTTTATTTAAGACAAGAAATTTCGATTTTAAAAAGAGAACTACTTGAGTTTAAAAAAAAATTTTAATATTCCTGAGAACATTCATTCAAACGGTATAAAAATACTTCAACTTGATAATAGTACTTTGTGTCCATATAAAATTTGCGGCGGGATTGGGAACTCAATTGTTGGAAGAAAAAAGCATTTTTCGTAAGATAAATTATAAATTTTTATTTTATTGAAAGAAAAAATTATCATTTAAAGTCATGCAAACTGTCCCCTTAATCCCAAGAATTCAGAAAATTTACGGAAAATCAATGAATCAAACGATAAAAAAATTGTTGACTTAGAAAATAGAATTGCAGATTACACTAAGCTAGTTAACCAAATGATCGAGGAGAAAGGTAAAATCATCTAAAAAAATTTAAAAGCAAATAATTAAATAATTTATAATTCAATTTAGATACACTACAATCATCTGTCAAAATGAGAGCTCAAGCAAACATATATACCAGTAATTCGGACGAATCTGACAATGATACAGAATCAAAAATTGGAAATGATTCAATAATGTCAGATGATTATGAATCAGATGTAAATCCTGTATGTGCTCCAAAGACCAGCAAGGTTTTAGCTTTTATTTTATTTTTAAATTTAATAAATTACTTACTTTTAAGAAAAGAGTAGCGTTTGCTGACTCTAAAATATATTCAAAGTTTTCAAAACGAAAACTAGAAAAGCTTACTTCAACCAGTGACTCGGAATCGGATGAAAAAAGTAAAAAGTCATCAAGAATTAAAAAGGTTTGAAATTTTAATATTTTTTTTATAATTTTTTGTAATCAAATTCTTTAAAAAGAATGTTTCAAATAATTCATTTAATGGTGATGGGCCACATGTTGGGCGATATAATATTCACGGTGCCCATTTTGGTCAAAAGGTCTTTGAAGGCCCTAGAAAAGGACTATTCTACCGACATCCGAAATCGCTTGATAAAGTCTATGTGACTGATAGGGCCGATCACTGTGTTAATTTTAAAAAATGGTTTTCTGAAAAATCGTTTAAAAATTAATTTTTTTTTCTTTTCATCTCTTTAGTTTTGTTTTTATTTTTGGTGAGAAAACTTTAAATTAGTTCACCTTTGAATGAATTTGTTAAAAGAGATAATTGATTTTTTTTTAAAAGCAACAAAATTCATTTTTTTAGTAATTCTAATGAAATGATTCTGATTCTTGGATCTGATTTCTCTCATTGAGAAGTGCGATTTAAATTTGTTATAAAGAAATGATCAAATAATGATCTAAAAAACCTCAAAGGTTTCAAAAAAAACTTTATGTTCAAAATTTAATAGCCGCACACTATTTGAAAAGGATTCATTTTCAGGACATAAACGTTGTTTTCGTTCGAATTACTAAAATTTTTGGATTTTGTAGCTTTTTTTAGAATTATCAATCATTCTTCCATACGAATTCATTCACAGGTGAAAAAGTTCAAAGTTATTTCACCAACAATAAAAAGATACATTTACTTTTTATACTTTTTTAACTGGATTGTGACGACAGGAGAGATTCTTCATTTGTTGACTCATTTTTTGAGAACTCTGGAGTTTTGGGTAATCATCATCGTGTTTGTTTTTAATTGAGAAATTTCTTCTTCTTCCTGAATTGCTCGTTCGCTAAAGTCAATTTTAGCTCGTTCAATCGATTAAAGTCTCTCAAATAATGAGCATTTCTCAGTCAAATGTTCTTTTTGATTACATTTTCCGCATTCCTGGTTCTTAAATGGACATCTTGCAATGTTGTGACATCCATCATTACAAAAAAAGCAAATATGCTTTTGTATTGATATTTACGCACTTTAATCTATATAAAACTGTGGGACCAGTCAAATTTCTAACTAACTGATCTGATTATTTCGGTAAGGAAACTTTTACTCGTTTTACACCGTTTTTGACTCATCTATCTTTATATGTTCTGAAATTTGTTCAACTTTAAGACTATTGATTTTGACAACATCAAAAAAGTCTCGAAGTAATTCTTTGTTGAAATCTTCTGGTTGAAAGTTAAATCTTCCTGTAGATTACCTTCTTGTCTCTGGCTAGTTTTTGGCATCTTCAAACTTGAAAAAGTCAAAATTTATTTCGATTGAACGTTCAAAAACTTTCGAGGTGGGAGAGGCGTGTTGGACCTTAACAATGTCACAATGTTTACTTTGAATCTATGCTTGCATAGGCAATAATTTTGTCTAAACTAAAAAACAAAAAAAAACACTCATTACTTAATATTCTTTCTGATAATTAAGCATTTTTGTCAAGGTACAACAAAGGCTACAAAATATTCGGCTGATTTAAATCGAGCCAAAGGTCCCGGAAGTTAGAATATAAAATAAAAAATTTAACTAGAATTCTATTCATTTTATTAATAAAAGTTTAAAAAATAATTCTCTTATTTCCACGCCCTAGAAGGTGCAATCTTTGGACCATTAGTTGACCTATTTGAGAACTCACCGTTTTCGAAATCACAAAATGATTATTTCTCTAATTTAAACACTTTGTCAAGCTAAATAGGATCAAATTAATGTAGGCTGATTTTCAAAGATTTCTCTATTTACTTTAAAATACGAACAAAAAAAAAAACAACTAAAATAAACTTTATTTATTATATAACTTTTAATTGAAGTTAAATGATTAAATTTATCATTTAAATTATAAACTTTACTTTTTCTCCAAACTAAAGCTTAGATATTTAATTTCAAAATTCAAATATCACGAAATTTCAACAACTCCAACTCCAACCACAACAATGACAACACTAATAAAAAACTTGGGTTGAAAATCCAATTTAGCAAATCTCTGAGCAATTTTCTCCCCCCAAGTGTCTTAACGTTCCAGATTAAAAAAGGACGCTTATCTGATTTCGAGACGCAATAATCTTTAAAAATTTTTCTCCCCCCATTTAACTTGACGTTCCATGCTAAAAAAGGACGTCTATCTTAATTCAGGACGCTATAATCATTAAAAATTTTTCTCCCCCAAATATTTTTGACGTTCCAGGTTAAAAAAAGACGTCTTTGTGAATTAGAGACGTTATAAGCATTAAAAATGTTAAACTCATAAAAAGGAAATGCGTTCAGAATTACAAGTCCCCGCTACTTCATAAAATAAGATAAAAAGAGAGAGAAAGAGAGAGAGAGGGGGGTCGCGAGGGTCCAAAGAGAGCTAGGCCCCGCATAAAATCGGGAGATTTTAGGGAGAATGGGGGCGTAGAGAGTCAAAAGACACGCGCTAGTTTTTTTCCTAAGACATATTATGTTAAGTTTAATTTCATACTAGCAAAAAAAACTTGACGAGACTTAAAGTGACATTTTAAATTTTAAATGTCTCTAATTGAACTTTAATAGGCTTTAGTAACTAATGTTAAAAGATGATAGGTAATAAAATATATTGATTCAATAAATTTGTAAAAAAAGAAACCATTGGTGAATGACAATCAAGTTTCGACCACGGTTCGGTTTTGGGATTTGATTGTCATTCACGAATGGTTTCCTATTTTACAAATTATTTAATCAATATATTTTATTCCTTATTATCTTTTAACATTAGTTACTAATAGTTATTTAAGAAGGAAGAGAACATAATTTTAATTATTGTGGTAACTTGACTAAAAATAATAATTTTTTTTAGTTTTAAATTGTATTTTTTACAAAAAAAGTTTTTACATGGTAAAAAGTCAGAGTCAAAGTTTTGACTAAACTTAAAAAAAAAAATCCGGAATTTTGAAAAAAATTAAAAAAAAAGTCAAGTGGACTTAAGACTTGAGACTTGTGACTTTTTAACAACTCTGGTAAAAAATAAAAAAAAATGTTATTTAAATAATTTAGGCAGACTTGGGAACAGTATAAGAAAAATCAGTATCAGTCAGTAACAGCATTAAGCCCAATCAGTATCAGTCAGTATCAGTATTGAGGCCTTCAGTATCAGTCAGTATTCAGTATTGAGGATAAAATTCAGTATCGAAATCAGCCAGTACCAGTATTAAGGCTATCAGTATAAAATCATGTTTTTAAAAAAAATTTAAATTTTCTAATAAAATATATTTCAGTCTTTTTGTCAATTTTGTGACCATTCAGATAAAAATACAAAAACAAAAAAATAAAGTTTATATCAGCATCATATCATATCAGCCAACTTTTCTAAATATATTTTCCCATGCTTCTGTTCAAGGTGTTTTTTGAAGTTACCGTAGTTGCCTTTAGAATCAGTATGCACAGGGTTTTTAGCATTAACACAAAGTGAACATGTCCCTTCATTTTTATTACTATTTATTTCAAGATGCAAATCTTTAAAAAAATAAAAAGCAATTTCTTTTGTTCTCAACTGACTACTTGTCGCCATTTTTCTTAATGAAAGAAAATAAGTTCAAATTTTCTATTAACCGCCCCTTTTATTTTTGTTTGTTTTTAAAACAATTATATCCATTTTACATAAACATGTAAATTGATGAAACAAAAAAAAAATTTATGTTTCAAAATTAATTTGACATTTTTTAATTTTTTTTTCTAATTTTCAGTATTTTCCAGTAATACTGAAATACTGATTATCAGCTCCAGTCAGTAGCAATATTTTAGCGATCAGTATCAGTAAAAATATCAGTAATACTGAATACCGAAATATACTGATACTGGTCAGTATAATACTGTCAGTATCCTAAGTCTGAATTTAGGTATCAATTAAGCAATAAAAGTAATTGTAATTTTTTTTAAATCATAATAAAATTAGATAATATTAGAAATTTGTGATTTTATGTAAATTTATTCCTCAAAATTGAGTTTCAAAATTTTAACTATTCCTTTTGAATCTAATTTTTCATATAAAAAATAAAACTCAATTCTCATAATTATAAATAGAATTTTTTAATGTATAATTATTAGCAATCAATTAATTTAGAGGATATTTAAATTAATTTTTAGAGATCATTTAAAAAAAAAATTAAAATTTTTTCAGCCTAAAGGAGAAGATTCTTCAAAATGTGAGATATACTATGAACAACCGGATGGCGAAATACCAGGCCGAGCCATTGTCCACTGTTTAGTCCGAATAAAAGCTGATAAAATAACAGAAATAAACGATTTAAGCTTGCCTTGCTATCTACTGGACACTGATGAGGCAATTTAGTTAAACATTAAAGGAGTTGTAAAAGGAATTTCAGTGGAAATTTTGTCAGCAATGATGAAACTTACAGGTACCTAAAAAAAAACAATTTTCTATATAAAAAAAAATATAATCTAATTATATACAATAATGATTTGACATTTGTGTTTTTACTTTAATTTACGTAAAAACAAAAATTCCAAAAAATTGAGCAAATTTTGAAAATTTTTCAAAAAATTTGAAAAATTTTAAAAAAACCATTAAATTTTTGTAAAAAATAATTTACCAAATTTTACTTTTTTTCACGTAAATTTACGTAAAAACCTCTTTTTGAAATGGTAAAAAATGGTAAAAAATGGTAAAAAATAGTAAAAAATAGTAAAAAATTTTAATTTTATAAAAATTTAAATTAAAAAAATTATTGATTTGAACAATCTTCGTTTTTCTCGTTCACTAAAGGTAATACCTTTATCAAAAAATTACTCTTTAAGAAATTAGTTTATGAATTTTATCAAATAAAAAGTTTGGTAAATTATTTTTTTACAAAAATTTCAATGGTTATTTAAATTTTTCAAATTTTTTGAAAATTATCAAAAATTGTTCAATTATTTGGAATTTTTGTTTTAATGTAAATTTACGAAATTGTACTTGAGTAAATTTACGTAAATTTACGTATAAACACAGATGTCAAATCACTACTGTTTATTTTACATTTTTTTTCTCTTTTTTCAACTTATAAATTATATTTAAATTTATTCATGGAACTTAAAATTTAAATTAAATAAATTAATTAATTTGTTTTAAGTCGAGCCAAGCTGATTGACTTTGAAATGTTCAGATGGGCTCGAGATCATCGAGACAATTAATATTTCAAAACATGTCCGGTATCCGAACATCAGTGAATCTTAATATGAAAAGCTTTAAAGCTTTTGAAATGATCCAAGAAAAAAGATTGTTCGATGATCCATGTAAAAAGATTTCTTCTTTAAACGACAGATTTAAACCAGAAGACAAACACATTGGAATTGGATTTGGTTTAGAAAAAGGCTATTTTGAACTGCCAGAATTTAGCTCAGTTACCATTTCGGTGGTTGCCATTGCTGATTTTTGGGGCGTGTACGAAGACACTTTGAGCATTGAAATTGATGGAATTGATAAAATAACACTGGTGCCTGTAAGAATAAATGTAACTGGAAGCCCTATTAAGTTGTACACTGGCAAAGTGGTACAAATGGACGATAAGTCAATGGTAAGATTTGGATCATCAACCCAGGGACAGAAACCCGTTGTCCGCAAAGTTCAAATGCTGAACACCAGTCTGCATCCAGTTAATATCAGCTGGAAAATTTTTTTAGTCAAAAGTCCTAATGATCAATTGATAGATGTTAATTTGGTTGATGAAGAAATAAAAGTGTCCTACTCAAATAGTAGCTCTTTGGAATCGAATAACACCAAAACAAGTATTTAAGATTAAAGAGGAATACAGGATTTACATTGAAATTTTGCCCCTGTTTTATTTTTGATTAGATCACTCAAATTTTATTATTTCTATCAATAAAGATACCTTGTTTAAACTTTATCTGGAATATATAAAATATTTTTTCAATTTTTGTTCCAAAGTTTACCAATTTGGGGAATAAAATTTTTTTACTGACAAATCTAACTTAACAATTCATTTTTTTAATATCAATGTTGATTGAAACTAAGAAAAAAATATTTTTACATTACTAGAGTTTCCATATAATTGAAAAAGATTTCTAAGTTTTTAGGAATTTAGTATTTAAATTTTTATTTTAGAAAAATTTGATATTCTTCAAACATTATAGATCAAGAGATTTAAATAAACTTCAACTACTAACACTCTTGATTCGACTTTTTGAATTGAGTCAGAGATATGTTGGAGCAGGGCTGAGTAATTCTGTTACATTGGTCGTTAGATTGGTGAAAGAATATGGATAGGGTTCCGAATCAAGACATATCGACATACTCTTAATCAATTTTTTTTTAATGTATACATTTTTAATTTTTATCTTTATATTTTATATTACTATTTTCTTCTCAGTTTTGATTTGTTTTCAATTTGAAGAAGTTTTAGCTCGACACAGCTTAGCAAAAAAATAATCAATTAATTTATTTCAATTTTTAATTAGCCACAATTATATAAAATCTCAAGCTATTCTTTTACGATTAATTCTTTTTTGTTCTACACTTTTACGATTCATTTTTATTTTTTGCTTTACTTTTAAGATTCATTTTTATTTTTTGCTTTACTTTTACGATTCATTTTTATATTTTGCTTTACTTTTACGATTCATTTTTATTTTTTGCTTTACTTTTAAGATTCATTTTTATTTTTTGCTTTACATTTACGATTCATTTTTATATTTTGCTTTACTTTTACGATTCATTTTTATTTTTTGCTTTACTTTTACGATTCATTTTTATTTTTTGCTTTACATTTACGATTCATTTATATTTTTTGCTTTACTTTTACGATTCAATAATATTTATTTTTAAGAAAAAACAAGTTAAATAAAAATCAAACAACTTTTAAAATAGGTAATGAAAATGGTCATATAAACCTATGATCTAATTTTTGTTTTTTTTTAGTTTGTCAATTTTTACATAAATAACGTAATTATCCGAATTTAGTGATATGACACTATAGAATCTTTTACATGTTATAACAGCATGTCACTAAAATAGAGTACTCTATTTTAAAGACATGTCACTCGATTCGGATGATTACTTTATTTTATAACGAAATGTGAAGATTTGTGAAAATTGTGTCGGATCGAAAAACCGTTTCTCAAAAAAATACTGGATTAAAAAAAAAAAAAGAATATTTATTTTGTTTTGTTTTAAAACAAAATTCTTAACTTTCATATTTTTTGATTAAGGTAAAGAAATTACTTTTTAAAAAGATCTTTTTTTTACTTAATTTTAATTTTGTTTATTCTGAATCGATATGACTTTATTCAAAGAGTTCATTTTTGCATTGTTAAATTTCTGAAATAACTTTTAAAAAAATTAAATTTTTTTTTAAATAAATATTTTTAAAAGTATTTTCACTATCATTCAGTTTTTCTTGGTCTAAAAGTATCGCGTGAAATCGTAAAAATTTATTCAAATTAAAGAAAAATAAAGATTCTTGTAAAAAAAAGGTTGATGATCTTTAAAATTAGAAAAAGAAAAATTCAGGTTTGTCGAAATTCAGGTTTGTCCAAATTCAGGGAAAAATATCCAAAAAGTCTGACACAACTAATGATCGACATTTTTTTTCTAAAGACTTAAATATTTTAATAGAAAAATTTATTTAGATAAAAAAATATCTTCATTTTCTCTTAATTCTATGTAAAATACTATGTCGTTTATTACAGATATCCCAGTCAAAATATTCTTTACCTTTTCTATATTTTTTCTTTAAAATGCTTAATCAGTTTACCTTTTCAAAACATTTTTAGAGATTTTTTTTAGTTTTTTTACAGATTCTTTAAAAAAATCATTAGTGAAAAGATTATTAAAGAAAATTTTGAGATATTTTTGAAAAGAGACAAATTTTAAAAACCTCATTTTTCTTCATTTTTTTATTTGGTTTGAGTTTTATTATTTTATCAGATAATTTTCTCAGTTAATTTTTTTTAAGATTTATTAATACTGATAAATGGAAATAATTTTTTATCTCCAATTTTAAGAAATTAAACAAAATAATAATAATTCTTATTTATTATTTATTTGTTTTATCTGTGCCAATCTCAAAATCCTTCAGATTAATAAAAAATAAAATAAAAATGCAAAGAAAAAATAATATAAAAGTAAAATAAGAGTTTGAGCTAGAAAAATTAGAGTAATTTTGATAGGAAAAATATTAACTTTTCAAAAATATTTTGCAGGATTTTTTATGAACAAAATATTTTATCCGGTTTAATTATTATAAACACTTAAATCTAAGTTTTTTAATAAGTGATGACAAAATTTTAACAATTAAGTTGAATAAATTTACCAATTACAGAATAAAATACTCTGTAGAATATATCGTAGAGACAAATAAATGGATTTGAAAATATTAATTTTTAATTTAATCATTTAAATTTCCTGTATACCCAGTCAAACATTTTAAAGGGATTTTTTGTAAGATTCTTTATAAAAAATTCTATAATTTGATCTACAGGAATTAGTTGGCAGTTGTAACATCCCATCCAGCAGACCCCGGTCTTCTGGGACTTGCTGGATCTCTCTATATATATTTTGTTAATGTTTAGTTTGATGATGATTTTTAATAAAGAAGTAGAGAAGAAAGCTTTTTTATATTTTCCTCTCCTTCCCTCTCTCTCTAAATTTTATTTTAATAGCGCACGCTATTAAACTGTGTTTAGAGCACTGTGTAATTAGCTCTCGAGCATGCTCTAGAGCATTTATATTTTTCTCATGCGCATGGTCTAGAACTATTTTTTTGTTCTAGTGCATCTCTAGAGCATGAGTTTAAACAAGCTGTCAGCTTTTTTCAGAAACGTAAGGTTCCGGCAATTCAAATCGTCCACACTATCTTAGGATTCGATTTTCTACCTCAATTTGTAATCTGCATTGTAAAAATCCATTTTTTTGTTTTTTTTGTATCTAGTCCCAAATGAGATATTCAAATTCTGAAACCAGAGAAAATTCTGAACAAACTGAAAGTTTTATTTTTTCAAATTTTTGATTTTTAAGCCAAATGAATTAGTTGAAAAAGAGGGTATTATCTCAATTTTAATTGAAATCATGGATTTTTTTAGCAAAATGAAAATGATTTTAAATTTTTACATTTTCATATTTTTATATTTTCTAATAGTTTTTTTGCAATATTTTAGAAAATAAAAAAAAGTTCATTACGAAAATCCAAAATAAAAATTTGCTAAACATTGCACAAAAAATATTAAAAATAAATCAAAATAAAAATATAAGTTAAAAAATAAGAATTAATCATTTCGGAGGGTAATAACTGGATAGTTTTAAATTTTATTTTTTTTTAAACAAATTACAACTTAATTGATTCTATGTGAGTATTTACGGTTAAGATCCCAATACTTTTTTCCTGTTTTAGCTACGGGTTTGTTAGATGAAAAGAGATAATCTAAACAAAGCAAATAAAGTAAAAAAGTATAGATGTAAAAATCAAAAATTAAACTATTATGGTTTCGTGAATTTCGATGCAAACCTTCAAGTAATTAAAAAAAATAAAATATTTTTCATTAATTTAATTTAAAAAAATTGAGCATTATAAACTTTATTGATGAAACAACATGAAAAAAATATGTTTCACTAAATTCAACAAATTAAAAATTAATTTTGATTATCCAGTCAACTAGAATTTAAAGGATCTTTAAAGAAATTTTAGAGAATTTTGTAGTTTTTTCAGAGGTTATCATACATTTTTCTCTAATATTTTTTTAAAAATTTCTTTCACATTTCTCTAAGAAGTCTTCAAGTTTAGTCTTAAAAAAGTTAATGAGAGATTTTTAATATAATAATAAAACTTAAACCATATCAAAAATACAGAATGAGACATTTTAAAAAATTATCTCTTCCCTTAAATATCTCAATATATTCTTAAATAATATATTCACTAAAGATTTTTTAAAGAATCTGTATAGAAACTACAGAAAATCTCTGAAAACTTTTTGACTGGTTGAACAGATAAAGCATTCTAAAGAATATAAAGAGAAAAAGTAAAGATTTTTTTATATACATTAATGTATTTATTTTTATCTCTAGAATATCTCTATTTTTTTCTTCAAATTGGTCAAATTATAAAGATTTTTCAACGAATCTTTAAAAAAACTACAAAAAATCTATATAAAATGTCTGATTGTGTAGCCAGTCAACTAAATTTTTAAGTACATTTTTCAAAAAAAAATCTTTAAAATTTATTTTATTTTTCTTAGAATAGTCTTCAAATTTTTTTTCAATTCAGATCAGTAAATTGTAAATATTTGTTTATTAAGGCTAATAAACATGATTTTGCGCCTCAAAAATGGAATTTTCAAGTAATAATACTATTAGAACTTGAATTAAAGACGAAAAACATGATCACCAAATGATATTATTATTTTATTTATAGTAAAAAGAAAATGCATAATAAGCAATTTAAATAAATAAATAGTAAAATATTTTGATCAAGACACACCAATTCCTTTGAAATTGAAAACAGACGACATTGTCACAATGGTTAGGTCATACAAAAAACTTCTGATTATCGGTAAATTACTACAATTTGACGTCTTAATGGTACATTAGTATTTTTTTAAATTAAAAAATCTTAAAATAAACAAATGAATAAAAAGTTGAACATTTTCAAGAGAACATTAAAAAAAATTTAGAACATAAAAAGAAGAGTTTTTTACTAGTCACAAGTCTTAAATCAACTTAAAGACCGGACTTGGAATTTAATTTTAATGACTATGGCTTAAACGAGGCTGTCAAAATAATTACCTGGGATGGCAAAACGATCATTTATCAGTAATTATCACGGTCACATAATTCAGTGTAGAAAAGAAAAAATTTCACATTTATTAATTGAAATTGTAGAGTAATTAGGTTATTATTATTATTATTAATATTATTATTATTGTTAATATTGTTATTATTAATATTATTATTATTGTTAATATTATTATTATTATTATTTATTTATTGATAAGATCTAAGTCACATTTACAAAACAAAAAAATAGATAAAGAAGTGTTAAAGTTATTCGTATTTGAATTTTAAAAAATAGAATTGATAAATAATTTAATTATTGAAATTTACAATACACTAAATGCTAGAAAGAAATTTTTAATAGATTATTTAGAACTTGGTACCAGTAAATAAGATCACTCCTTTGTTCTAAACTTTGACTTGTTTTGTGTATAACAGACTTCAATGAGTCTATAAGACCAGAGTTTGTATTCTTAAAACTGAACTCGATTAGAGTATTAACAATTCTGAGTTGTTAAATGATGTTTACTTTTTGATAGAATGCACTTGTGTTTCTCTTGTGTAGAAAAATACCTCTTTACAACTTGGGCTTCTAAATAATTATTCTAAAAAGAAAATTTTGTGTTTGTAGTATATTTGATTAATTGATTCTAGCTTAATAGCTTCATTTAAAGGGGTAATGTGTGTAAGCTTTTTGAACCAATCATTCACTTAACCAATAAAACTTAAATTGAATGATATTATTTTAGTGTTGTGAGTCGACTTTAAATTTGAAAAGTCGACTCAACTCGGCTTTATTTCTTTAAAGCGGACTAAAAAACGACTAATTTAAAATTATAGTCGACTTTTATTTCGATTTAAGTAGAAAAAGAAAAGAAGAAAATTCAGAGATGTTTAAAAGTCCCAAAAATAAAGTCCAAGTTCGGATTTTTTTTTAAATTTGCTAGATCAGGCTTCATATCAAAAAATTTATACACTCTTGGGTTGTCTAATGCAAATAGATTTGCCATATATCAGAATTTTCTTGAAATTTTAGCATAAAAGTCTTCACAATTCTTCTTCAGTATTCAAAAATTTAAAGCCCAGACTTCGACTTTTGAAAGAAAATTTTTAAAAAAAGTCCGGACTTGGAGGTTTTGTGAAGTTCAGTACAAAAGAACAGAACAAAGTGTAAAAAATTAAATAACATTTTTACTAAAAGTTTAAAATTAATTCTGTGAATGCAGAATGGTGCCACATTCAAAGTTGTATCAACTGTTAAAGTCTGCTAATGATGTGCAAAATCTCTGCAACATGTACTACGCTCGAATAAATCGAAATTTAATGTCTGCTAAACATTGCAAATTTAGCAGACCTTGATATTTGATGCAACTTTGAACGTTGCACTAAGTTGCATTTACAGAATTAAGTTTAAACTTTAAGAAAAAAAGTTATTCAATTTTTTTGCATTTTTTCTGTTCTTTTTATCATTTTATACTGAATTTCACAAAACCAACTTGGACTTTTGAAGATTCTTTAAAAAAGTCCAGACTTGGACTTATAAACAACTCTGATAAAATCCAGAGTTATTTAAAATTCTCAAGTCTCAAAATAGGTTCCTGGAATGGGAGGTAGTTCATTTTCAAATTTTAAGTCCTGAATAGGACAAAAAAAGATGAAATAAGCAAATTATGTCTATGAAGTAATGGAACATAACAAATGTGTTGCACAAAATTAAAGAAAAAAAGGCTTTTAATTTGACCGTTTTATATAAACTTTTTGTGAACTATTAAAATTTAAAATTAATAAAATTTTAAATAAAAGAATAAAATTTATTGAGGAAAATGTTCGACTAAGTCGACTAAAAGTCGATTTTCTGAAAATTGGAGTCGATTAGTCGAGATGTCGACTTTTGTCGAGTCGACTCACCACACTAATTATTTTAAATAAATAGCGAGAATGTAATAGCATGTTATATTTCTTAATATTTAACTTATGACCTTTTAAGCATACGTTTGATTTTTAATTATTATCTTCTAAATAGGGGATCTTTCTTGTAAATAGTTAAACAGTAGCTTGAAATAATAGTACTCTATTTTAAAGACATGTCACTCGATTCGGATGATTACGTTACTTTAAAACGAAATGTTATTCTTAGTTCAACAGTTTATTATCATGAGAATTGACTAGATTGATGAGATCATATAGATTAAGCTAATGCTCCAGATTAAAAAAAACTCATTAGAATTGATATCTTGCTATTTCTTCTTTCTTTCCTCTGACTGATCAAAACTCAAACATTTTGCACCTGTCATTAATTACAATTTGTCTATTTTAATTGTATTTTATATTTTATTTTAACTTATTTTACTTTTATATTATTTTTTCTTTGCATTTTTATTTTATTTTTTATTAATCTGAAGGATTTTGAGATTGGCACAGATAAAACAAATAAATAATAAATAAGAATTATTATTATTTTGTTTAATTTCTTAAAATTGGAGATAAAAAATTATTTCCATTTATCAGTATTAATAAATCTTAAAAAAAATTAACTGAGAAAATTATCTGATAAAATAATAAAACTCAAACCAAATAAAAAAATGAAGAAAAATGAGGTTTTTAAAATTTGTCTCTTTTCAAAAATATCTCAAAATTTTCTTTAATAATCTTTTCACTAATGATTTTTTTAAAGAATCTGTAAAAAAACTAAAAAAAATCTCTAAAAATGTTTTGAAAAGGTAAACTGATTAAGCATTTTAAAGAAAAAATATAGAAAAGGTAAAGAATATTTTGACTGGGATATCTGTAATAAACGACATAGTATTTTACATAGAATTAAGAGAAAATGAAGATATTTTTTTATCTAAATAAATTTTTCTATTAAAATATTTAAGTCTTTAGAAAAAAAATGTCGATCATTAGTTGTGTCAGACTTTTTGGATATTTTTCCCTGAATTTGGACAAACCTGAATTTCGACAAACCTGAATTTTTCTTTTTCTAATTTTAAAGATCATCAACCTTTTTTTTACAAGAATCTTTATTTTTCTTTAATTTGAATAAATTTTTACGATTTCACGCGATACTTTTAGACCAAGAAAAACTGAATGATAGTGAAAATACTTTTAAAAATATTTATTTAAAAAAAAATTTAATTTTTTTAAAAGTTATTTCAGAAATTTAACAATGCAAAAATGAACTCTTTGAATAAAGTCATATCGATTCAGAATAAACAAAATTAAAATTAAGTAAAAAAAAGATCTTTTTAAAAAGTAATTTCTTTACCTTAATCAAAAAATATGAAAGTTAAGAATTTTGTTTTAAAACAAAACAAAATAAATATTCTTTTTTTTTTTTTAATCCAGTATTTTTTTGAGAAACGGTTTTTCGATCCGACACAATTTTCACAAATCTTCACATTTCGTTATAAAATAAAGTAATCATCCGAATCGAGTGACATGTCTTTAAAATAGAGTACTCTATTTTAGTGACATGCTGTTATAACATGTAAAAGATTCTATAGTGTCATATCACTAAATTCGGATAATTACGTTATTTATGTAAAAATTGACAAACTAAAAAAAAACAAAAATTAGATCATAGGTTTATATGACCATTTTCATTACCTATTTTAAAAGTTGTTTGATTTTTATTTAACTTGTTTTTTCTTAAAAATAAATATTATTGAATCGTAAAAGTAAAGCAAAAAATATAAATGAATCGTAAATGTAAAGCAAAAAATAAAAATGAATCGTAAAAGTAAAGCAAAAAATAAAAATGAATCGTAAAAGTAAAGCAAAATATAAAAATGAATCGTAAAAGTAAAGCAAAAAATAAAAATGAATCTTAAAAGTAAAGCAAAAAATAAAAATGAATCGTAAAAGTGTAGAACAAAAAAGAATTAATCGTAAAAGAATAGCTTGAGATTTTATATAATTGTGGCTAATTAAAAATTGAAATAAATTAATTGATTATTTTTTTGCTAAGCTGTGTCGAGCTAAAACTTCTTCAAATTGAAAACAAATCAAAACTGAGAAGAAAATAGTAATATAAAATATAAAGATAAAAATTAAAAATGTATACATTAAAAAAAAATTGATTAAGAGTATGTCGATATGTCTTGATTCGGAACCCTATCCATATTCTTTCACCAATCTAACGACCAATGTAACAGAATTACTCAGCCCTGCTCCAACATATCTCTGACTCAATTCAAAAAGTCGAATCAAGAGTGTTAGTAGTTGAAGTTTATTTAAATCTCTTGATCTATAATGTTTGAAGAATATCAAATTTTTCTAAAATAAAAATTTAAATACTAAATTCCTAAAAACTTAGAAATCTTTTTCAATTATATGGAAACTCTAGTAATGTAAAAATATTTTTTTCTTAGTTTCAATCAACATTGATATTAAAAAAATGAATTGTTAAGTTAGATTTGTCAGTAAAAAAATTTTATTCCCCAAATTGGTAAACTTTGGAACAAAAATTGAAAAAATATTTTATATATTCCAGATAAAGTTTAAACAAGGTATCTTTATTGATAGAAATAATAAAATTTGAGTGATCTAATCAAAAATAAAACAGGGGCAAAATTTCAATGTAAATCCTGTATTCCTATTTGGTAAAATTTTATTAATTTTTAAAACTTGTCAAAAAATCATTGTCAGATCAGAGTATTAAAGTGGAACTTTTTTGTAATGGTAATTTTTTTTTTAAATTAAATTGTTTATTTAAAAAATTTTTAACTAAAATATTTCAAATTAAATTAAATTTTTTTTTTTTTTCTAAAATTATTTTTTATCTGTGGTTTTGCTAGTAAATAATTTTATTTTGTGTATTAAAGAGGTTAAAAAAATAAAATTCCAGATAAAATGTGTTTTAATTAGAGATTTTAGTTAATTAAGCAAAAAAAAAAAGAATTAATTGAATCTTTATACAAAGTAAAGTGATTTCAATTGTCAATCTAATCAATTATGATTAATTTTTTGTTATTTGCACTAGTAAAAAAAAATTCCCATGAGAAAAAGTAATATTTAAAATAAACTTTTAAATTGTTAAGCTGTTAAAAACACGTGAGGTGTATTTTTTTAGAAGAATGGTTGTAAAATCTGTCAAAACTAAAGAAAATAATTAAGTGATCAACTTTGAGATTACTTTTGTATGATTTAATTTTTTAAATGAAAAAAACGCTGACCTATAATAATGCCTTCAAAATAAATCCTTTTGATTATGATTTTTATAATTCCATTGTTTTTTTAAGTGACATATTTTGCACCTATTTATTTTATAAATTTAATAAAAATTTTCAAAGTTTTTTCGCTCAAGGTCTGTGAGTCATCTACAAATTTGATTTTTAATTATTGGCTTTTAATAATTTAATTATCAGGTTAGATATTCAGAAATATTTATTCAAGTGAATTTGTCAGATTCAAGGACTTGCAGATGACAATGGTGCACTTTATTTTTAAATCAAATATACTATGTTACTTAGAAAAACAAAGACTAAATTCAACAAAACATTCATTATGTGGATTAATTATTTTTTAATCATTCTTCAAGTTTTCAAAAAAAATTAAAATTTTTAAAAAATGAATGTATTATTTTTTTCAATTTGATATTCAGGATTTCTCATCATTTTGTATCTAGATTCAATTAGGACGTCTTTTTCACAGATAAAATTTTTTAAGTTTATATTAAAATTAGATTTAAGATTTTTTTGTCATCTTTGTCAAATAATTTTTTTATTTAAAAAAAAATTTTCAGTTTTAAATGAAAAAAAAAGTTACAATAAAAATATTAAAGTTTTCAATTCATTTGGATGCTAATTAAGGAAATGCCCCATAAAAATTTGAGACCGATTTTTTCCTCAACTACACTCTTTGGTCACTTGATGTTATCTTTATCAGTAATAATAGAAATTAATAGATCTTTGACTCTAACTAGAGCATAATAAATACTCTCATATTTAAAAAAGTGTAAAATTACTCTTTTATAAGTTAAGACCAGTGTCTGGAAAATAAACAATTGTATACTATTGAATTTTAAATTAGACCTGTTTTTAACCATAGGCTTTTAATTCAAAATTAAGGACTTTTTGAAGATTTTTGGTTACAAGCACTTTTTTAAATATATTTTCAGAATGTCAAAATACCAATGTTGTAATTTTTTTTTACCTTAAATTAAAAAAAAATAAAATTTGTACTATTTTACGTAAGTTTAGGGAACCAAAATAATGTTAAAATAATTGAATAAATTAGTCTGATTTAGAAAAAATAAGTTTTTTTTGTAAGTTTGCGTAAATTTATTTAAAATGTGATTTTTTGGAGGCCAAAAATAAATTTGGAAACTGAAGTTTATGCGCGCCAAAGTAAAAAAAAAATGGAATTAACAAAGTAGTATTTACTAAGAAACTTAAAAAAATACAAATTTTCTGTATTTGGTCCAAAATCTTGGTCAACAAGTAAAAGTGTTAGATTAAAAGCTTTCAGATTTTCAAGTGAAGCTAGTTAAGATCACAATTCTGAGATACAAAAATAATTTATTGAAATATATAATCTGAAAGGATTTAAGAATGCAGATTTACAATTTTCTAATTTTTTTTATAATCTGTTCAATCTAAACTGTTTTTGTTTAATTTTTGTTTGATTTTTTTTTATTTATACATTAATTGCAATGAAGATGAAATTATTATTAAACAAATAATATTAAAAAATAGTTTCATTAAAATTATGTGGTGTTATTTAAATTTATTTAAAGAAAAAATCATTTTTTCCAAAACAGAAAATTTATTTTAGGAATTTGAAAAAAAACAAAAAAAATACATGAAAAAGAGAATAATCAGAATAATTGTTATTTAAATTATAAAATTTTAATATTTAATCTAAGGTGAGCGTTCAATTCATAGATTTTTTTTCGAAGAATAATTATTTCATAGAATAATTTTCATAGTATAATAATTTCATAGAGTTGCTCTCATAGAATTTTTATAAGGGATTAAAAATAGAAAAATAATTCAAAAAAATTTATCATTTTTTTTTTAAATAACAATCTCTTTTAATTTTTCTTTGACAACATAACTGAAAAATATTCAAAATTTTCCTTTAAAATTTTAATTGAAAAATTTTTTTTTAAAGAGTAAATAAAGCGTAAAAACCTTTAAAAACTGTTCGAATAAAAAAATTTTATTTAATTTTTATTCTTAAAATTTTCTATTAAAGTTTTTTTGAATAATTTTTATGAAAAAAAAAATTCTATGAAATATTTTTCTACCAAAATTTATTCTATGAGTTTTGTTTAATTTTTATTAATTTTCTATAAATTAGTTTTTTGATGAATTGATCTATCATCGTAAACTAAATATTAAACACCATGTCTTTTTATTTTGTTTTCCTTTTTATTATTTTTTTCTTTTGTAATTTTGCGTAGATTGCAGTAAAAAATAAAGAGTGGAACACAATATTTTCAACTATTAGTAAAAAATCTCTTTTTTTTTCATTTAATTAATTTTTAATCACTATTTTTGGGCCATAAAAATAAAAAAAAATATTGAAAAATTTTTGAAAATTTTCATCAATTAATTTATCCAAAACTGTATTTTTTACATTAAAAAAAAAGAATAATATCACGAATAACCTAAAAAGCATTTTTCTAAATTCCTTATCATTGTTTGCAAAAAGAAAAAAATTTAATCGTTTTTATGTCATTTTCGAAAGGAACGAAAACAATTTTAAGATAAAGTATAGAGTTTGGCTCAGCGATATCTGGCTAGGCGATTGCTTCGACGCAATTTATTGGCAATTCAAAGCAAATACATCAATAGTGATAGGCTGGCCGCCTGCTACCAACTACATCCTAGACTTCAGGAACGCCGAAAATAAACATTTGTGGCTGGAAAAGCTGAAAAAGTAATAAAATAAGAGACTAGAGAAAATATTTTACTCAAAATTCATTCAAGTCTGACACAAATTCAAAAAGAAAAAGAGCAAAACTCAATTTTAAACATAAAAATCAGCTACAACACGGACAACTCGGGCACCACAGCTCCCACCAAGTTTTCCCAGTGCTATGTAACAAACTCTCTTTTTCACCAATCTTTTCTCTACATTTTTTTCCCACCATTTCAGACCAAAACAGTCCAAGTGAAGCCTGACGAAACAGCGCTGCATATAGTGGCCAGATGCAAAAGTTTGTTCAATCTAGACAGTGACATTGGAGACAACAGACATCAACTTTGGCTCAAGATAACGGCTAACGAGCCACTGATACCTCTGATAGGTGCGATTTGATTTGACTCTTTTTGGGTATCATGTCTTATGTGAACAATTGTTCATGTAATAGGTGAACATTTTGGATCGATCATGTTCAACGATCGTCCAAGATCTCGGATAGGCAAAAACTCGGACGGAATGTTCTCTTTGACAATGCTTAACAAGATTGCGTCGTGGTTTTTGTGCAATACAAGTATTTCGCTGCATTTCTTTTGATCTTCGTTGTAATGTTTGAACATGTTTTTGAACACGCCCGATCGTATGGGAAAAAAGTGACCGCAAACGTTTTCATGAATTGATTTTAGCGTACTGAATAGTTGGCGAGCCGAATTCAAATTTACAATTTTGAAAAATTCAAGTGCTTCCAACGATCCAAAATGATACAATAAAATGTGTTCTGACGGATAATACTGGTCGATTCCGCTGCCGCCGCTGCCGACTGATACATGAGAACAATTTATGGAATACTCAATAACTATGTTCAACATGTTACCGCCGCCACGACCGCGATCTACCAATTTGTCGCACAGACTCTGAAGGTCAATGTTTGATTCGCGCCCAAAAATGTACAATGACTGAATAATAAATTTTAACATGGTCTTTTCCATTACACACAAAACATTTGACGGATCCATTGTATTTGAAATGTAATTTTGTTTTAATATTACGTTTTGCATCATTGATACAATTGCACTCGATTGTAAATAATGATCTGAAGGTGACGATGTACTTGCAAACGGGTTATTTATTGATAATGAATGTTAAAATGCTTCAATAAATAGTGGCATTTGTATAACGATAAAAGCATAGTCTTCAACATTCTTGCATGTTGCAAGACCTGTTGTCGACAACATTGTATTCATATTTTCCGATTTGATCGAGTCAAATTCTTCTTGCTTTTGACACAATCGGTCCTTGTTTAGCGATGCAAAAATAAAGTCCATAATCTTTACATTCATAAATTTGACCAATGTAATGACATTTAGGTCCGTGTTATTTTGTGACAGTTTGACTTTTAAAAAGGGAGTGGTAGTCTCATTTTTGACAAACCAAATACCCAAAATACCAACATCATATAGTGTGGTTGAAGAGTCACCAAATTTATTGGCATGTTGAACAAAATGTCAGAAATGGTGATAAAATCTGGCGAAAACAACTTGGCTTCTTCAAACTTGTGCGCACTTGATTGAAAGATTAGTCTAAAAAGGACGGCAAGATCGCGAAAATATGAGGTTTAAGGAAACAACCAATCTGACTTGATTTTAATCATGTGCATGTACGTGTTTTCTTCGATTTTTGAACTTAGTGACTGATTATTCATAAACTCATAGATATTATTCCAAATAAACAATGTCTTGTCCAAGTTTGACAAAAATCCACTATTCTTGATTAGTTTTAGCATTATTTTGTAATTTTCGGGCATTGCTGCAGCGAAAAAATGGTTCAGATTTGACCAAAAAATGTCAAAGCTTTCTATACTTGAAACTTAGCGTTCGGGCGAATCGTAGTTTGACTCGTTGAACACATTGTTAAAAAGGAACTTATATGATCACTTAGTAGTATACTACTACTACTTAGTCCCACAAAATACAAAAACGGTTCAAAAAATCTACTCATTTCATTGTCGTCCGCAAATGAACCACCAATGCCGCCACAACCTCGGTCCTCGGCTCTCAAATCGTAAGACGGCATAAACTCGTTTGCTTGTTGAAGGTCAATAATGTCACCGCCATTGCTGCTATATTGTTCAACAAACTCTGGATGAAAGTCGAACCAAACCAATTCGCCAACATCGGTTGCTATGCAATACTTTTTGATAAAATCTTCCAACACTTCTTCAACAGTAAGATCGACTCGGTTGTCCAAGGACTCTAGGCACAAAATTCTTTGCATATTTGTCAAAATTGTCTTGTTGGTCAACATGTTTTGTGCCTTTTTGGTTAAGTTGTATTTGGTTGGAAATTTTAAATATTTGTTGGATATTGAAGAACATTGTTGGGCTGTTATTTTCCCCAAAAAGCCAATTTTTATCTGGTCTATTGGATTTGCGGGTTGGGCAGCTGTATACTTGTCAATGAATGCTGTTTTGATCTTGTAGAAATTTATCGGAGTTTTTCTGAATCGAAGCAAGAGCAAAAATGAAAAGAGGCCAATTTTTGACAAGTTGCCCAATTCATAAAAGTCTTTCACGTCCTCAATTTTTACGTCACTTATATTCCACACACTGTAGTTGGTCACAAACTTTACATGTTCCTTGCTCATGTATTGAGACAAGTTTCGCAAATTTTTCAAAAAGCTCTCAAGACTTGAGTTTAGACCTTTTGACGTTGAATACAATTCTTTCATAGGTCATAATTTTCAACTTTGGTGTTGTTTAACAACTTTCCATAGTCTACAAAACTCATATTTGAACATTGGAACAATGTCATTTTTATCCATAGTATCTGTCTTTAGGTTAAACATTTGATTTGGAATCAAATAATTGTCCGTTTGTGAATTCGAGTCCGTGTCCATCATGTAGTTTTTCTAATTTTAAATGGTATCAATATCAATTTTTCATTCAAATCATTGTACGATCCTAACAAAGCTTCGCCTTCACTAAGACGTTTTTGTTGTATTGATGCCGAACATGTAGCAAGTATTTCATTGGTGTCTTGAAATTGTGCATATTGATCTTGTAGACTTTTGAAGACAATATTGTTATTATTTGTTGACAATTGCTGCTGCATGATGGTAAGCAAATAAATATAAATTTTTAAACTAAATGTGGTTGTTGTAAATTATTTTTAAAAAATGTTTTCAAAAGATTCCTTTTCGACAATATACCGTGCATCGTTGAATGTTGTGGAAGAAAAATCAGAATTGTACAAGAAGCATCAACATGTGCCGAATGAACGAAAATTTGTGCTCAAAGTAATGTAATTGTCCAGACTCGAAATTCATTTCAACATGGAAAATACCTGCTCGTCGTTGTTTGTGCCTTGTAACAGTCTTGATGTTACACAACGGTGTCTTGTCTTTGAGTAAATGAAGCGAACGCTGTGCTATAATGATCGTAAAAACAAACAGTTGCCAATGGAAAAATTTTTAGCCGAGTGTCTGTCATGTTTTAAGAATCACAATCTAGTCTATGCCGACTGGAAATACGACAACATTTATTTTATGGATCAAGAGGGAAATTTAAAATTGGGCGATTTTGGTTCTCTGATGAAAGCCAATGTAGAAATCAAAAACAAAAAAAATTTAAACTTATTGTTTGAAAGTCCGTGGTTGTGCGTTTTTCTGGACACTATTTCTCCAACGTTTCAGGACGACGAGTGGAGTGTAAATTGTTTTCTAAATCATTTTAGAGACGGTGAAAATTTGTCTTGGGAAAACTCCAAATAAACAATGAAAAACAATTGTATTTGGTTTATTATTTAAAATTGCAAAATAACAAATAAAAATTTTTACAATTCTTCATATTCTTCACAGTCTTCTTCGGCTTCTTTTTTTGATTTTGTAGTTTTTTCACCTTTTTGGCTTGGACACGTTCCAAACTTGTTTTTGGTGGCTTCTTCTTTTTGGTGCGCCGTTCCCTCAATTTTTCGCGCATAACCCCCAATTTATCATGACAAGCGTCCAACTTGTCATTTAGTATTTGTTTTTGAGTTCTACGTTTGTATGTGCTCATTTGAATTTTTTTGCGGATGGCTGCACGAGCCTTTTCCAAATTTAACAAATTTTCATTATACCTGTCCGTCGGATCAATTATAAAAAATGTTTTTTACGCGTACTTCAAAACAAATTATATAAAAAAATGAATCATGATTTTATCTTTTTATCAAAAAATTCGTGTATAGACTTTTGCTCAAAGTTGTCAAAGTGATTGTTAATGAGAAATTTTTTTGCAATTGCGTTATAAATGGCCCGATATTTTCGTCGAGTGTCAAAATCCAATACACGTTCAAACCTTGTCATTATAGTGTCCAAGTCCAGCATGAAAATAATTTCACGAAAAACTTCCAATCCTTGACCCATCCGTTGATACAATTCTTCTTTGAGTTGACATTCGCATTTCAGTGTCGAGTACACGTTTTAAATTTGGATTGAATTTTTTATTCAATTCGAAAATTTTGTTGCAATGACATGACTTGTATTCTTTAAGTGTGTTCAACTTTTTAAGGGTTGGGTCACTGCCACCACTGCCACTGCGGGCTCTTGTAATCACCAATCTATTTATTTTTACATTTTTATCAAATTCAAAGATTTTGTTATAAAACGAATATGTAACACTTGAAGAATTTTAGACACCGTATTTGTTCTTCAAAAACTTTAATTGTTCCAATATGGGTGTGGTTTGCTTGTATTCCGACAAATTTTGCTTGACCTTTTTCTTTATAAAAAAATCTTCTCGCGGTCTGTTTACAAAAAAATCTTGAAAAAAAACAAACACTAAAAAACAAACAAACACTTGCCAACACCCAATCCATACGCTGAATAGTCCTTTTCCAAAAAAAATTTTGTTATTAAAATTTCAACATAATCATACAAAAAGACCCGAAAAATTATAGTTTGAGATTTTTTAATGAGCCCTTTCAACGTAATATTGTTGTCGTGCATCATAAAATAATTTTTTTTGTTAAAAACAATGCAATTGTCAAAACTTTTTCAATTTCCACTTGAATAATGCCACTGTATTTTTTTAATCTATTAAATTCAATGACCAGACGTGTAAATGGTTCGTATCGACCACTTATAAACACTGAATCTGTGTCACCGTAATAAAATTGGATTGTACGGGACGGATCAATAAGTTCAAGACCCACTTTTAAAAAGGTGTACAAGTTAATTAGTAGACCACGACCTTGTTTAGTTACAAATGATCCACAAAATGGGTTGTATACTGGCGACCCACAGTTATTTTGTTTTCCATAAAATGAATTGCCCAACAATTTCTCAAATTCTTGTTTCATATTCAAACTCTTGTATTGAAAAGAATCTTTGGGCCAATTTTTCATTTGGGCTTTTGTGCACTTTCTAATCTCGCGACACGAAGAAATAATTTTTGAATTTAAACTTGTGTACACCTCTTTGAAGGCAATAAACATCATAATTGGTATTGATTTGTTGCATATTTTCAAATCGACAGGAGTTAGATAAAAAAAATTTGAGTTGATGAGCCATTTTATTCGTCCGTTGAGCATTGCGGGAAACTCTGCAAAAAATTGCACTGAACTTGTAAACACAATAAACTTGTCCATAATACTAGAGTACATTGATGAAAAGTCGACAACAATCAATTTCGTGTCATTACTGGACACAAACAAATTCTTGCTCAATTTTTTGACAATTGCACCTTGAATTTTTAAGTGAAGCGTTTTGGCGGAGCTTTGAAATTTTCGACCAAATGAGACAAATCAATAGAGTACATGTAATTGTCTGCGCCTGTTTAGCTGGCAGCGGCGGCGGCGGCTCTCGGATTTTGCATCTTGTTTGTTTCAAAATAATCATGTGAAAGTCTTGTTCATTCGTTCGGTTTTTTCAGTGTCTTTAACTATGCGAACTACGCTGTCTTCATAGTCGGCGTCGTCGTCAGCATCGTTGTCGTCGGATGACAAATCATATTGGGTTTGTAATATATTTTTGCCTAGTGATTGATGACGGACATCTGTCTTTGTTTCGAAGGCGGGCATTATCTTTTCGGGACAGAGAAATTAAAATGGACATGTTTGTGTGTGTGTGTTTAACAAACTTTTATTAAATTAAAATTAAAATTGGAAATAAAAATTGGCAAATAGACTTTATAAAAATTATTGTGTACATGTTTAATTTGTACGCCTGACGGTCTTTTAATAATGCATTCGTGTTCAACTTGCTTCACTCTTGACGAAATAAAACAATACGCTTGTTTTTTTTCCTAATCTCTTTAAATGTCTACATCACTAGAATGTTTTTGTCTCGAATACAATGAACACTTTGAAAAATAAACTTCTAATGATAATATTTGCCAACTGAACGGTGTTATTGAAGTCGATATTTATATACATTTGCTCTTGTACCAAGTAATGCTAGCAGCAATTATTGTTCCAAATGGGTTTGTAAATGCTGAATGGTTTAATAGGTTTACTTCGGTGTCTGATAACACATATCCAACATTGTGAGTGTATATTAAACTTTTAAAGAACCAAAATGTGGAATCCATTATGAATTTAACTTTTGTGTGTACAACAACAACTGTTATGTCTACGACTGTGATGGTAATATTATCTAGAAAAAAAAGGTTTATACCGAGTTTTATTGATTGTATAACTACGTTTATACGACCAAAAACAAACTACGATCAACTAATACTAAGCTCTACTGTTAGAGAGAATGAGGCAAAATTCTCCACATTTATAGAAGATGCAATCAGACATGTGACTAGTATGTTGAATGAAAATATTACCAATGAAGATTGTAAAATGTTTCAATTAATTGACGCAACCATATCATTAGATGTCAGGCGTAATCTATACGTTGATATGGATTTAAATCAAAACGCCAATGTAAAGAAAGTTTCGAGTAGAAACAAACAATAACTGTTTTCAACCATTAAGACCATAACGAACGATATTGTAAACGCGTCAAAAACTGCATTTGAAAACATGTCCTTCAAAGAACTCGATCAACAGCGAGACCTTAGAGAATCCAAGTCAATAATTGGACAATTTTTGCGCACATCTTCCCCATCGTTTATTGAAAATTCCAAACTGTCCGACCATCTGGACAGCAAAACCTACTTGGACAATGAATTTAAAACACTAAAAATCAAAATAAAACATAAAACTTTTGTGGAAAAACTGTGCACAACAGCCATAACAAATCTTAATCAGCAACTGATTACAAACTTTAGTGCCAAAAGTAACCAAGATGCTTTTGTGCGTTTAACGATTGGACAAGTGTCGAATGCAATTGAAAAAAGTGTGCGTGACTCAAATCTGACAAACCACTTGTCCACTTAACTAAATTCTCATTCAACTATTAAATTTGATTTTGAGGGAACTGACACGACTCGTTCAAGACAACATCGAGTGGAAAACATTGAACATCAAGAGGAACGATTGTCCGAAGTTTTTAATCAATTTAAATACATAATTGTGATTGTGGTCATTGCTTTTGTTATTAAGATAGTGTACAAATCAACTGCAAGCAATGACAACAGTCGAGTACCCCCAGCATCATCATCAACCGAGAGTCGGGCGAGGACGCCGCACTCGACTGAGCTCGCTGCTCTGTTGACGACGATGACAACAATATATTATAAATAGACGAAAAATGACCGTCGTCGCTTGTTAAAAAAATGGACAAGCAATTAAAATTTTTTCCGGTAACTCAACCATGGTTTGACTATTATTGCTTTTTTTCGCAATATTTTTTCCCAACAGGAACCATTGACTTGGATGTGACCAACATGTATTTGCAAAAGATCGATCAGCTTACTTGTGGCAGCATTGTTGAGGAAAATGTGCATATCCAAGCGTGTATTACACATTTGTATTGTCAATTTAGAATATTTTACAGAAATTTTATTCTATGTGAACGTCGTTTGGACGCAACAGAGCGAGCAACAGAGCTAGCCCTGTCAAGTGACCTATCGAGTTCTCAGTCGAGCCGTCCAAGCGATATTGAACATTTTTTGAATGTTGTAAAAAACTATTTTAAATCAATAAAAGTATTCTACCATTACTACTACTACTTATTCTCCTTGTCCTAAAATGTCCACTAATTCATCAACGTCCAACTCTGGTAACTCTTGTCCCAAAAAGAAGCAAATTGTCAGGTAATTGTTCAACGTGTTCAAGAAAGGGTGGAATTTTCTCTTTGTTGTTGTTTCTAGGCAGCCGCCGCCGGTGCATCGGTTGTAATGTAGGAAGTTTTAGTTTGTCATCATCATTGTTACCAATTGAATATAGGTCGCAGGTTAACAATTGTGTATCGTAGTCTTGTTTGCATAGAATAAATGATTTTTTTTGGTTATCATACGAATGTAATAAAAGTTGATTGTTGATACATTCATGTCCTTATAATGGTTGCTCGTCGTAGTCGTAGTCTTCTAAATTGAATACTAAACAACAACAATAGTCTGTTAGGGCCACGAGGTAATTGTCTGAAAAAAAGCAAACATCGTACGCATTGTTTTTAATAGTTGTTACAAATTGTAAATTTTTTTGTAAATTGAACATGCATTGTTGTTGCTAAATATTGCAATATAGTGATTGCCGTCGTTGCAAACATGAGTGCAAATTTTACGGCAACTGTCACCGAGGTCGCCGAATGTAATTGTGTGAATGTGCGGGGTACTTAAACTTTGATCTCTATCACGAAAATTGATTTCTGATTGTTTTACAATTATACAAAATCGATCATCAAAAATAAATTGACTGATTTTTACTGATGTGTTGTAGTTTCTGACAACATTAAATTTATTTTTTTTCATATTGATAAAGAATTGCAATGTGTTCACCCCAACAAAATAGTTAATTTTTTACAGCAGTCGGTGCAACCCCACAAATTCGGTCGGGAAATTCAGCAACGCTCATATAATACATTAGACTGTCGTCGTCTGGTCTAAATCCATATTGAACCAACGTATGACCATAGCCCAAACAAATTTTTTTATTTTCAAACGCACAAACAGCGTCTACATATTCAATTAATTCTGAATGAAGTCGTGAGCATATAGTGTTGCGTTTTGTATCAAAATTCACGACTACAAATTGATAATTGCCGCGACCACTTTTGTTTATTACAATCATTTTGTTTTTGCAGAAATAAATGTCTGATGCAAAAGATAGTTTTACCTTCAATATCCTTGCCAACAACTTTAGTGCAAATGTGTCTAGATAGTCGTTCAACAACTGGAATGTTGGGGGGAGGCCGGTTGCAAATTTTCTAAATGAATTTAGATGGCGCTCTCTTTTGCTCAACTGAGCTCGCTCTGGTTCCTCTGGTAGTGGTTCATTGTTAAACAAGTGAGCCTGAATGTAGGGTTGAGAGAAATAATTAAGTTTGGACATGATTATATTTAGTAGTAGTAGTAATAGTAGAAGTAGTAGTAATAGTAGTAGTAGTAGTAATAGTAGTAAATTAAGATTAAAAAAATGAGGAGTAACATTCATCGTAGATGTACGATTTAAATTTGGCGTCAAAATGATCCGAGGGCTCCGAATGATTGTCAAAATTTGACACATACGTTCTAACGTAATATGACTTGTCCTGAATTTTGAAGAATTCAAGATTCAAGATCAAGTCGCGTGGACAATGATCAACAATATAGTCCAAACACTTTGTCGACTGCTGTATCAAGGTTCTGTACAATAAGTAAAATTATTAAATTGGTAAACGCAAAGGTGGTTGATTTAACTTGTGTAGACGCAGCGATACTCGTTAGGAATGTTGCACAAATTTATTGGTCATTGCAAAATTGCACAGATGTTTTGGAAAATTATCAATCAAAAAAATGTAAAATGTCTCGTCGTAGTCGGACATGGTTAGAAATGGATAAATGTGAGAATTTATGAGAATACAAGTGCGGGCTATGTGTGGAACCGTCCTTGTTTGAACAAGTGTAAACAAATTTGGATCGCGAACTAAACAATAGTCTATGGTCTTTATGCTAGGATTGTCAATTTTTCCGATTGAATCACTAATTAGCGAAACTGCCTTGAGCTGCAATCAGTACTTGGGTTGTTAATCATTGAAATCGACATAGGATCACACTCAATTAAAAAATCGATATAGGGTTCGTTTTTTTCAATGTGTAAAAAATTTTTGGCACAATGCGCAACAGACATTTAATTTGTTTGATACTTGGTCGTGGCAAAATTGAAATTGCATTTGGACACAAAAATTCCGTGTAGAATAACTCTCGTTGAACAAGGTCAAATCGTTCCGATTTTTGTGACAATATTTGCGAATTTAGCAAAAAAGTCAAAATTCGAATCCAGTGTTTGAAAGACACATATTTTATGAGAAGAGGATTGCGCTCACACTGTTCAACACAAAGCCAGATGGGTTTTATGCGCGCATGAATAAAATTATCATTATTGCACATTATGGCTTTGATACAAAATTTTTTTGTATGATAAACCGGGTACAAAATGTCGAGTCAATTAATCATACAGTCCTCGTTTGGATGATACCGCTTTCGGATAAATTTGAGACAATAGGGAAATTTCAAAATCACTTGACGCATTAGTATTTGATTAAGATACAACAATTGATCAAGTACACCCGCAAGTCTAAAATCTTGTTGAATGGCATTTTGAATTTTATTCTTTGAATAGGTGGTGGTGGTTGTGGTGTCGGGCTCGCTCTGTTGCGCTCGACGGTTTTAGTTCAAGGGTTAGATTGTTGTTTGTGAAAAGTTTTGTGTGAAAAAGGTTGCATTGAAAAAATAGGCTAAACTCAATGCCAAGCGTGCTCATACACATTTTTTTGACAAAAATTCGAGACGCGGGCTGCGTTCTGTTGCGTCATGTTGACTACTACAAGTGTAAATTTTTCAAATTAGATCTAACAGTGACAAATTGCCGTTATTATACTTATTTTGAAAACCTAGCTCATATTCGTTGGTATTGTTGATTTATTTATTTTACAAATAGCCATTTAGGCCGGCTGCTTGGAGATCTCACGCTCCCATTTCAGCAAATTAAGCGCTTTACAAAAATAATTTACTTGAATTACAAGTAATAAAGTTTTTAAATAAACAAAAAAGTTTTTTAAGCATAAATTAAAGTTGACCAAAAAAATTTTTTTTAATTGAGATGTTTTAGTACTGATTTAATCGGTTTAATTATAGAGTTGTTGTATGAGTTAACTATTTTTGCAACCTCTTCTTCATATAAAGTTGAGCGAGTTAGATAGTTTGTTGTTAATTTTCTGAGCCTTTGTTCTACTGTCGACATTTCAGCGATTGCGTGGAGTATATTATTACTTGTATTTCGATTGACTTTGAAATTAATTTTGAGTGCTTTGTTTTGAATAATTTGAAGTTTTTTCTGATTTTTTCGCGAGTTATATGATATGGTAACATACTATATTGAACTATTGATTGTAATGTTAACTTAAAGACTGTAATTAGTGTTTTCGATTTGATCCCATAATGTTTTGAGCTTAGTATTTTAAGCAAGTTTAATTTATTGCTACAATTGTTGATTGTTTCGTTGAAATGAGTTTCGAAATTAAGACCGGGGTCAAAATTGATACCTATAATACCAATACAAAATTGATATCTATAATACCAATACAAAATTGATACCCCTTGCTTGTTTTACTTTTTCAATTTTTTGGTTGTTGATTTCTAAGTTTAAGTTCGATGAAAACTCATACGATGGTCTATTGTAGTTGTTGGCAATTAACATGTATTTTGTTTTGCGAATATTGAGTTTCAGACCCCACTTTTGTGAATATTTATTGATTTTGTCGATCGCTTTTTGTAACAATTTGTTTATTTTTTTAAAACTTTTAGCACTAAACCAGACTGTGATGTCATCGGCAAAGAGCGCGAATTTAACTCCGATTTTTTTAAGTTCGTTTTTAATGTCGTTTATGAAAATCGCAAATAAAAGGGCACTTAGGCAGCCACCTTGGGGTATACCTGATTTGATCGTTTTTTTAGTTGAGTCTTACTCGTCATTTATTTGAAAAGTTCTTCCTTCCAGATAAGATCTGATCCATTTTCCGATCATTACTGGGCACCTGTGTTTATGAAGTTTTTGTAGTATATTGGCATGTGGAACTGAGTCGAAAGCTTTTTCAAAGTCGAATAAAACAAGGCCAGTTTTGTTTTTGTTTTTTAAATTTCTAATTGTTGGTTCGATTATTTTGAAAAGAACGTCTTGAGTTGATCTATGTCTACGGAATCCAGATTGTTCGTTTATTAATATATTTCTTTGTTCAGCCCAAGTTGTAAGTCTCTCGTTTAAAATTCTTTCGAGTAATTTGCCAAGACAACTCAACAATGAAATTGGTCAAAAAGATGCTGGATCATTAGGGTCTTGTGGTTTTTTGTGTATCATAATCACCTTAGCATTCTTCCACAAACTTGGAACGTGTCCTAATGTAAATGAAGAGTTAACGATTTTTAAAATGTTGTTAAGACACGTTTGATTAAAATTTTAATTGTTTTGGTACTGATTTTGTCGCATCCTGTTGACATTTTTGTTTTTGCTTGATCAATTGAACTCATCAACTCGGTCATACAAATTGGTTGATTGTATTTTTTTGACTTGTAGTATTTAAAAAAATTGCTTTAGCTTTTATTTTGTGAGTGTGGATTTGAAAAGACGTTTTGAAGGTGATCTGCTCGTAATTCTACTTTTTCATTGTTTGTTTTATCAGAACTTGGTAAAAATTTTTTTTCTGTTTCGTTATTTGTATTGATTGCTCGCCAAAATTTTCGTTCACTTGGATTTGTATTTGTTTTGCTTTCGAAAATAGAGTTCCATTTTTGGTTATTTAGCGATGTTATTGTTCGTTTGATTTTGTTATCAAGGTTGTTTGCTAAGTTTTTTGTTTGTGTGTTTCCGGTTTTCGAGTATTCTCTAAGAAGCTTTTTTTTAAGACAAATAATATATAATAAAGTACCTGGTAAATTTATTTTTTGATTTTGGATTGTTTTTTCAGTTGTTGCGTTTTCTAGTGATGTTTTGATTGTTTCAGTGAATTCATCGATTTTTTGTTCAAGTTGTTCGATTGTTTCAATCGGATCAGTAATTGGCTCAATATATTCTATACTCTCTCTGAAACAATCCCAATTGATTATCTTAATTTTCGTCCTTGTTAATTCGATTTGAGCTTCGAAGCTAATTGGATAGTGATCTGATGCTGTAAAGTTCGTGTGAACTTAAAAATTATTTATACAATTTGCTTAGTCGTTTGAACAAAGAGCCAAATCAAGGATGTTTGAGCTTTTACGAAATGTTGGGGTGTCATTATTTACGATGCAAATTTTATTTTGGTTCAATAAATTGTTTAATATTTTGCCTCTTTTATTTGTATTTCTGCAAAACCAATCTGAGCTAAGAGAATTAAAATCTCCAGTAATGATTAGCTTTTTCTGGTTTATTATTTTTGATAAAAAATCAAAATTAGTTTTGCTGTATGGGTGAACATATATCGATAAAAAAACGATTTTTTGCGATTTGTCTAATATTTCAATTGATATTAGTTCGTATTGTTCAGTTGATAAAAGCGTAAGAATTTTGAATTTCAAATTGTTTTTTATAATTAAGGCGACTCCACCACCTTAAGAATGTGTTCGATCGCATCGAATCATTCGGTGACTTTTTATGAAGTTGTGATTATTGTGTTTTTTTGATAGATTCGTTTCATTAAGAGAAATGACGTCGATTCCTTCTTTATTAATGAAATCGAAATTTTGTGTAAATTTGTTAGAGAACGAGCGACAATTTAAATGGGCGATTTTTTGCCGTTTGTATTAGTGATTCGTTGAAACGATCATTGTTGTATGTGGCATTGAGTCGTGCAACAAAATTAAATGGTTTGTATTTGTACTGAAGTTTGTCAATTGAGAGTGCACGTGTACAACGATTGTCCAAGCGACAACGCCAACAAGAATTGGAATACTTTGAACAAAATGATCCAGTTCGCATTGAAATGAGTCGTTTGCGCAGCCAAGCTCAATTGAAAAATAGCTACTCTTTTCTAGACTACATATTTGAAAAGAAAAGAACATGTGACTTGACAATTGTATTTAAAAATATTCAATCGTTCAATGCGAACAAAGAAAATTTAAAATCAGACTTTGGCTACAAACAAGCTGACATTATACTTTTGAGTGAATGTCACAATACAAGAGCAAATCGTTTGCATGCAACTCGATTGTTTGAATCAAATAATCAATACGATTGTGTGTACTATTCGTATGCAACTGATTTAAATGCGTCAAATGGTCAAATATGTTATGTTCGAAAAGAGTTGAGCCGTTCTTGTTTCAGATTGTTAGCTCACAATGCATCATTACAATACGAGTACACTGGTATAACACAAAATAAATGCGTTGAATTGAGTCTATTTGAATTTGTTTGTCGTAAACATGACTTGGAAGTCAATAAAATCTATTTGCTTAACTTGTACAAACATCCCAAGTACGAAAATGAAATGTTTCTAGTCGATTTAAACAAATTCATTTCAAAATATTACACAAATAGCACTAATTGTTCACTAATTGTAATGGGCGATTTTAACATTGACTTTAATCAAGCGTCAAACAAAAAGTATTTGCACTTTTTTAAACAACAATTCAATTTGGAATCGTATTTTGACAAGTGCAAAACACACAAAAACATATCTCAATTGGACTGGTGTTTCTACAATAAACACAATCATATTTTTGCCACCGCCGCCAATCTAAATGCCGGTTTTCACTCAAAGCCTTACACGACTTGGTTCAGCGATCATTCGGCAATATTTGATGAAATTACTTTTTAGAAAATTGTTCAATTAACCCACTTTTATTTATTAAAGACTATATGTTTGTGTTTTTTATAATTTGATTTAATTTTAATTTGATTCAAAAAAAGCTTCAGTTGTTTTCTATTTGATTGAGAACAAAAAAAATAAAATTTATTGTTTATGCTAAACAATTTTTATCTTCTCTTTGGAATACTCAATCAATTCATTCTTTCTATTTATACTATTAAAATTTTTTTTTCCATTTATATTAATATCTTGATTGATATTTGATTTAGAAAAGCACAAACAAAACTCGATGAACATTGTTTTTGCTTACTATCACACTCAATTAAACTAGAACTAAACACGAGTTTAAATTTTAAAAAAATTTATTTTGCCTAGATTTTACACAGATATTTTTGACTTTTAGTTTTTTTTCATATTTTTTTTCTCTCTAAACCTATTTTTTTTGTGACAAATTCAGTTTTTTAATTAATTAGATTTGAGATTGATTGATTTGTTTGGACGTAAATTGACGTTTTTGAGCGTAAATATGCCAATATTTGAAAATGGAGTGATGTATCAGTTTCAATTTGGCAAGCACTCTTCTTATCATTAAAAGATTATGCTCACAAATTTTCAGCTTTTTAGCTTGTTTCCTTCGTCGATTTTGGCCTGTCAACGGACGGACGGACACGACAAACGTAATACCTAGATTTTTTTTTACTAGCATAGTAAAATCTAGGCAACCCTAACCTTAACCCTAGCCCTAACCCTAACCCTTAATAATGATAGAGCAATCTCCTAATTTAGCAGAAATAAATTTCACAATATTCCATTAACGGTAAAGTTTTTGACTTTTTAAAAAAATTAAAGAAGGAAATAAGTTAGTATTGATATTTAATTTTTGGTCTTTCGTACTTAATTTGACAAAACCAAATAAAAATCCAAAATTACTTAAATTTTAAATAAAATTCACAATTTTAAGCAAATATTTCGAACAAATGTATATGAAAAAATTGAAATTAAAAAAAAAACGTGAACATTCAATTCAAAACGATTCAATCAACTGTGGAGTTTATGCTTGCTTCTTTTTGGAACAAATAATTGAAAAAAAGAAATTATTTGTAAAAAATGATAAAACAGAATTAGAATGGCTTAGACATTATATCAGTACTGATTTTAGAAATTTTGGATCAAAACTATTTTGTTCCTTATGTGGATCGAATATCAATAATGAAGATGTAATCTCCTTGAATTGTTCCCACAGATTTCATAGAAACTGTAAAAATCCAAATAATAGAATGAGACATTTGATTCAATTAAAAGAAACAAAAAAAGAATGTCCACTTTGTTTTAAATAAAAAGAAAGATAAAAATTTTCAAAGTTTTAATAAAATATTAATCCCTTTAGGATTTGTGAAAAAACGATTTAACTTTCAGTGACAGCAATTATTCATATTTTTCTATATAGACAAAAATTTTATTAATTTTTATTTTTATTCTTTTTTATGTCTTTAGAATATACAAATTATCAAAAATAAACTATCATTTTTAAAATGAGTTTACAAGAGAAGGAAAATCCTAGAAAGCGACAAACACAAAGTGTTTAATTAAGCTTTTCAAAAGAAGAGCGTCTTTCAAAACGTCATCAACTAGGTCTTAACCCTGAAAATGTTTCACTTATCGAAGATGATGAACTCTATGAAAATGAGAGCTATAATGGTGATATTTCAAAGAAAAAGTTTTTTGGTATGTAATATCGAAAGTTTTTAATAAATTTTTACTAATTATTCTTCAGGATGAATCATTAGAAGCTATCGAAAATTTTTCAAATAGCATTTTTAATGTTTTTGGTTGTAGAAGTATTAATCAAAAAAAAGTCTCGTTTAGTGCAGAACATGTGAGTAAATTTGAATGAATTGAACAAAATTTGTAATATTTAAATTTTTTGAAGACAAGGCCAAAATCATCAACGCCGAAAGAAAATTTGAGTCTTGTTAATGAACAAGATATAAAACTTGGTAAAAGTCAAGTCTTATCATCTGATGTTATGAAATTGTACGAATTAATCAGTAAGAAAGAAGATGAAATTGCAAAGTTAAATGAAAAATTGGACGATCAAATCAGAGATAATCGTTTTTTACAAAACGATTTGATCAAAATTGAGGTTATTTTTTAATTCTAAACTAGTTGTCATTACACTTTTAATAAATTCTTTTATAAAAAAAGAATAAGTATAATGGGAAATGCGAAGAAATTAAATGTCTTATAGAACGAGATGAAAAATTGGAGGAAGATATGTATGAACAGGTTCAAAATATAAAAAAAACAGTTATTGAAAAGTATTCTTTAAAAAAATGATTGATTTTAAATTAATTCCTTTATACAAAGGGATAAAATAATCAATGAAATAAATGATGAAAAAGAAACAAGGCTTTTAGAAATCGAGTCAAAAAATATTGAACTCGAAAATGAAATAAGAAATTCCGGACTTAAAAGAAAATGCCCATTTGATAAGAAATGTAAAGGAGAAGGAAACATTAATCTGAAATATAAATCACACTCAACTATTTTTAGCTGTCCTTTGTATAAAAATGTAATTAACAATTTATTTCTTCTTTTTTTTAAATATAACTTAAGGAACAAGACGCCATACTTGTGTATTTCGGGCAAGTGTATATGTTTCGACTATAAAAAAACGCCATACTTACTAATTTCTAAATAATTATACATGTGTGTATTTTTTTTAGATGAACAAATTATACATATATGTATTTTATGATTTTAGAAAAAAAAAGTTAGTCATTCAAATTTTTAATTCCTCATCCAGACAAAATTAAGTGCACTATACAAATTTATAGTTTTGTTGAGTTTAATTTTTTTTTATAAAATCTTAAACATGTATTATTTTTTTAAAATTATATAAGATTGCTTTTTTCTTGTCTTGATCAAAATTTTATTTCACTCAAAAAATTGTAAATGAGCAAGTATGACGTTTTTTTATAGTCGAAGCATTAGCTCTTCCCTGAAATGAGCAAGTATGACGTAGTTGTATAGCTGAAGCAACGTTATGTGTAAAGTATGGTGACATGCATAAGACAGTTTGGTGCTAATTTCAGCACAAATCTCGTTTACACATTTAAAAAAAATGCAAAAAAAAAAGATTTTTAAAAGCTAGAGCAAGTTTTGATTTTTTTTGCTCAATTTTAACTTGCGCAATTCAGACAAGTGCATATGCTTCGACTATAAAAAAATGTCTTACTTGCGCAATTCAGACAAGTGCATATGCTTTGACTATAAAAAAACGTCATACTTGCGCAATTCAGACTGTGCATATGCTTCGACTATAAAAAAACTCGAACTTCGACTAGATTCTTGCTGACTTTTCTTGGTCTACCGCGCTTTCGGCTAATTTTGATTTTGTTTTTACTAAAAACTAAAGAAGCGCATTTCTTAGTTTTCATCTTAAACGAACGATCTGGTTTTTCGCCAAGATCATCAATCACTTCGTCGGCGCACAATAATTGCATTGGGCTTCCGTGATATATTTTGAGTCTATTCCTGTGTACAAACAGGATTTTATATTTACCCGATTTTGAAAAACACTGTATACGATAATTTAAGTCGTTGACATTCTCAATGACAGTGAAAGGTCCGCGCCACTTTTCACTCAACTTTTTAGTTAAACCGACTTTAGAAGCGCTGTTTAGGAGAAGGACATTGTCGTTTATTTTGAAAGCAGCTGCCCTATTACAGGATCATAGTTAGTCTTAGCTTTAATCTTACGTAAGTCTCTATTTTTCCTCACCATTTCGTAGAGCTGATTAAAACGTTTTCCAATTTTGGTTGCATAACCATCAGCACTCAATTGTAAATTGACAGGACAATGGTCTCTCTCCTCGATGTCTTCATTTTCTAGGCTTTTGTAAAACAAATCAATTGGCAAATTAACTCTTCATCCGAATAAAAGCTCGTACGGGCTAAATTCTGTGGTGCTTGAGCGCTTGTTATTATAAGTAAATGCCAATTGGTCCAGATATTCGTCCCAATCATTTTGTTCGGCATTTATAAAACAAGTTAGCATCGTTTTTATCGTCTTGTTGAAACGCTCGGTTATTCCGTTACATTCTGGATGGAATGGACTCGTTCTCATTCGGTGAACATCGAGAAGATCCCAAAGTTCAGCGATTAAATTCGACTGAAAATTGGTACCTTGGTCGGACAGTACAGCTTCTGGGACACCAAATATACAAATAAATTTAAACAACCACATTGCGGATTCGCGAGCTGTTAATGATTTTAGAGGAAATAACGTTACCCATTTTGTGAAGTGATCGATAATCACTAGAATGTATTTGGATCCGTTTTTTGTGACAGGTAAAGGTCCGGTGATGTCAAACGTTACGATCTGCATTGGTCTGGATGGTCTGATTGGGTTTAGATGAGCTTTTATAATCTTGTTTGATGATTTTACTTTTTGACACTTGTCACAAGTTTGGACCCATTCTTTAATATCAGAACTAATGAACGGCCAGTAAAATCTTTCGTCAATCTTTTTGAACGTTTTATCAAAGCCTAAGTGTCCACCAAAGACACTCGAATGAAGTAGTTCAAAAATTTCTTTTCTTTTGGTTTTTGGTACAACAAATTGATAAGCAATTTTGTCGGATCGAGGAAAGTATTTTTTTTATAGAGACATTCGTTTCGGATTATTAAATTGTCATAATTACTTAAAAGCGCTTTTTGCCATTGGCTCGAGCTATAAATAACCCTCGGTAATGTTTCAATGGCGGTATTTATTTTTAATTCAAAAATCCATTTTATGTCGTTATCACATTTTTGGACTAAAGAGTACTCATTTGAATTTAGAGGAGATACATTTGTTGATGGATTAGGGTTTTCGATAATCAAAATTTGCGGTGGTTTATACCAGTTCGTCTCGGTAAACTGAGAAGAATGATCGTTATCTAGATCAATGTATTTGCTCTTGTCCGTGTAAATGACGCTGGTTTTGCGAAAAAATTTCTCGACGGCGTCCAACGCATGCAAGTCGCTCTTAAATGACGGTTTCCTGAATGGATCTTTTGAAAAAGTTAAGTATGCAGTTTGGTTATAACCATTAATAAATTCAATTGACAAAATTTGAATGACATTTTCTTCAGCGCTGTTACCATACCACATATTTGTATCGAAACATAGACGGGACATTGCATCAGCATTCTGGTGATTTTTTCCTTTTCTGTACTCAATAACAAAATCAAAGCATTGAAGACGCAACAACCATCTTGCCAGTCTATTTGCTGGTTCTTTTACACTTAACAACCATTTTAATGGCAAATGATCTGTCACAAAAATAAGAGTTCTTCCATAAAGGTCAAACTTAAAAAATTCACATGATTTTACCATAGCTAGTAATTCGCGCTCTGAAACTGAATAATTCCTTTCAGCCTTTGTGAGAGACTTACTAAAAAATGCGACCGGTCTTAGTCCTTTATCAGTTTTTTGTGAAAGAACACCACCAATACCAGTGTTGCTAGCATCAGTTTCCAAGTAAAATTTTTTAGAATAATCTGGTAAAATCAAAACTACTTCAGAGCTTAAAATATTCTTTAAACGAACAAAAGCCCTTGAACAATCTTCATTCCAAATAAATTGTTTGTTAGTTTTTGATGTACTTTCGTACAATGGTTTTGCAATTTCCGTAAAGCCTTTAATAAATTTACGATAGTAGGACGCTAAGCCAATGAAGCTTTGAACTTCTTTTACACTTTGCGGTCTCTGGAGTGACTTGATGAAAGCTACTTTATCATGCATTGGGCTTATTTCACCGTTCGAAATAATATGGCCAAGGAATGAAATCGTTGTTCTCACAAACTCACATTTTTTGAGCTTCACTTTCAAATTGTTGGCTTTCAACGTATCAATCACCAAATTTCCGTGTTTAATATGGTCGCTAATAGATTCTGAAAAGACGATTATATCGTCTAAGTATACCATTACAAAATCATCAATAAATCCACCAAGCAAGTTGTTCATTGTTCTCTGAAAAGTAGCGCAAGCGTTCGTTAAACCCATTGGCATTACACAATACTCAAATAGCCCAAATTCGCAACCAAAAGCCGTGTATAGTCGGTGTTCCGAATTCATGATGATTTGGTAATAACCAGAGTGTAAATCCAGTTTGGAGAAATAACGCGCTTTTCCAAGTCTGGCTAACAATGTGTCGATATTCGGCAGTGGGTATGCATCCTTGATGGTAACATTATTTAACAATCTATAATCGACTGTGATTCGTGTGCTTCCGTCAGGTTTTAAGACCAGGCACAACGGTGAGCACCAGGATGAGTTGCTAGGTTTGATTAACTTGTTCTCTAGCATCTCCGTAATCAATCTTTTCACCTCGTCTTTTATTGAGATTGGAATTTTGCGAATTTTTTGCCTAATTGGGCTGCTGTCAGTAAGAGAAATTGAATGATATAGTGCTTGATTTGGTGTGAAATCCTTCATCGATTCAGCTTTGATTTGTTTACATTTTTCAACAAGCGATTCTTCAGCGCTTTTCAACTCATCATATTCGTCTACGTTCGATAAAATAAACAATGATGGTATGCTTTCCTTCTTTTACAATGGCTGAAACTAACTGGATCGCTGGAGGAAAAAGCTAAATTTGAAATGTTGTTCACCATACTTCTAAGTCCATCATACAGATCTCTTGTAGTTGGACAAACAGATAGGATATCTTGTCCTTGAATAAAAGATTTTCCTAAATTTATAATTACCAAAACTATTGCATGACAGTAGTGGTCTGCAAGCTGCACCTTCACGAGCGCGCCGAATGAACTTACAAGTTCTCCATTTGCGGTTTTGAAAAGTCTGTTACCATCTACTCTGGTAGCTTTGGCAGTATGGTATATATTTTCATCCATTGCTGATACATCAGCACCTTTGTCTAACCTAAAATCAACTAAAACGTCGTTGACTTTACAAATACCGTCGATACGCTTTGTCGACATTTCCTCAATCAAGAACAATTTTGGTGTTTGTTTTGAAATCGACATTGGTGTTTTGAAATCTTCTTGGTTTGTACCAAACATTGGTAAAGGATCTTGGTACAAGGTACTTGTCAACGTGCTCTGGTTGGGTCCCCCAACGCTTTTGAAACTCACACTTTTCATGTCGTTTGACGAACGCTCTCCGTAATTTCCATTTTTTAAATTTGGGCAGTTTGTCTTATAATGACCAGGGTTGTTGCAGTGGTAGCAGATTGGTGTTCGAGATTGTTTATCTGAAAAAGCGCTTCTTTGGGTTCCATTTCTGTACCCTGAGTTGTTTGGAGATTGGTGTTTGTACATTTGGGAGTTTACAAATTCTTGCTGCTGATTTTGTTGGGATGTATACTGTCTATTTTGTTCGAACGAACTACCTGGGTTATTAGTTCCATAATCATTTAATAAATATCGGTTATCGGATGAATTTTCCATTTCACTTACCTCATCAAGTATTTGTTCAAGGCTGACAAATTTTCTAAATCGCAGACACTCTCTGATCGCTTGAGATCTCAGTCCATTTTCGAATTGTTCCAACACAAATTGTTTCAAAGATTCACTATTTAAGTCTGGCCAGGCTTGTCTTGATAGTTTGCTTAACTCGGCTGCAAACAAAAAACAATTTTCATCTGTGCGTTGGTATCGTTCATAAAACTGTTTTCGTGCCTCAGCAGTCGGAACACTCGGTTTTTTAAAAAACCTAATCATGGCTTCCTTGATTTGTTCATAACTCATTCGACTACCATCTCTATGGCGGAGCTCTCCTAACAATTTTAAACATTCATGGTTCAAACATGACAATAATACATCTCGCTTATTCGGCATTTGATTTGCCTTCACATAAATTTCAAATTGATTCAACCATGTTACAAAATCATGTTTCCTAGTAAACTTCTCGGGTGGCTGAAGCGTCGTGCAGTTGAACACAGTCAACTGTTTGCCATGATCGCTGTTCGGTTCTTTAGCATCTTTTAATTTTTTCTTTTTAAGCGCTACATTACGCTTTGATTCAAACGAATTCTCACTAGAATCGCTTGAGAAGTACTTCTTCGTGCTCCTAATTGGGGTAAAATTTAATCTTCTTTGCAATGGCATTGTTGGATTATCATTACCATACCACACATTATACAAATGACTTCTAGGTGTCATAATTGTTTTATTATTCAATTCAACGCCGCTTGATGCATGATTTCTTTTTAACTCGACTGATCTTAAATCTGTGTAAGCTTTTGGTTTAGTGTGACAGCCAATGTAGTTCACGTGGCTTCCGTTTACATCTTTGGACATTCCACCGTCTTTCATTGCTTCACCATTAACCTCATTTCCACTTTGATCCGTTGTCTTCGACCTATACCAATTTTGAAATCCCCTGCACGTGCGCTTTGACAATTTTAATAATCCAATTAGACACCAGACTAAAATTACTGACAACAAAAATCATTGGGGATAATAAGAATTCCAATAAAATTCATTAATATTGTACCAAATCCCATCATAATACGTTCTACGCTCCGTATAAGCGCTAAAATACTCAAAAATTTTCATCTTCCCCCTTCTTAACTTAACGATTAAATCCGATAATCTTTTAGGCGTGCTTTGTTTTTAATTAATTCAAAACAAATGCACGATGATCAAACAAAGTATATGCCTAATCCACTGGTCACGGCACCAATGTTATGACCGAGACTAAGCAGGAGCTAAATTAATAAATTAAAAGGAAGATTTTGTGCAATCTCTTTATTTAGTACTTCTCGTTGCCGTGAATAATAATAATAAAAAAAAGAACAAGTCAAAGCTAAAACATGTTTGAAACTTGATAACTGTGATGCTGAAGATTAGAAGCGCTTTTCAGCAGTCATATTTCAGTCTCAAACATGAATGTTGTACTTTTAAGATGACGACTGCAACAACATGTATTATTTTTTTAAAATTATATAAGATTGCTTTTTTTTTGTCTTGATCAAAATTTTATTTCACTCAAAAAATTGTAAATGAGCAAGTATGACGTTTTTTTATAGTCGAAGCATTAGCTCTTCCCTGAAATGAGCAAGTATGACGTAGTTGTATAGTTGAAGCAACGTTATGTGTAAAGTATGGTGACATGCATAAGACAGTTTGGTGCTAATTTCAGCACAAATCTCGTTTACACATTTAAAAAAAATGCAAAAAAAAAAGATTTTTAAAAGCTAGAGCAAGTTTTGATTTTTTTTGCTCAATTATAACTTGCGCAATTCAGACAAGTGCATATGCTTCGACTATAAAAAAACGTCATACTTGCGCAATTCGGAAAAAAAAATTTATGTTACAAGTATTTTTTTTAATGTTAAGTTTTGTGCATTAAAAAAAGAATGGATTATGTTTATACATTTATTTTTAAAAAATTTATACTTTTACCACAAGTTAAAATAAAAAATTTGTTTAGTTTTAAAAAATTAAACGAAAACAATTTATCAGTCTTCTACACACATTTGCCTTGTTCATCCCAAATAACTAATAAATTGTCCACATAACATGCTAATACATAATTTGAAATAGACACAATAGAATATAAAAATGTTTTGTTAAGTTGTTTATTTGATCTCACAAGTTCAAGACTGCTACATTGTTCATTTAATTTGTTCCACATTCATGAGCAATAACTATAATATCATTATTAAAAACAATTGTTCGTATACTTGCATCAAATAGTTTGCATTCAACCAACTCATTGTTACATTTGTAAATGTAAAGTTCTTTAAATCTCCATGTAAACAAATATTTTGTCTATTCCAAAATACCACATTTCTATAATTTGTCAATAAACAATCTAATTTTGTCCTTGTTATATTAATTCCATTGTACATGTAATTATTGTGCAACATTAATATTTTTGATTCAATAAAACACATGTCTTGATAGTGACTTGATTCAATGTCCCAATTTTTAATTAATTCAAGTCGTCCATCAAAATCAACTTTAAACATTGATATACTTGATTCATTCCTAGAAAATATACAATCCCATTTGTCAACAAATAATAATTGTAAACTTTTACATTTGTATTCTTCTTCAAGTATACCAGTTGTATTGCATAGTTTGATTGAAAACAAATCTCTGTACAAAAATTTGTTATTTTTTAAACAAACAACTTGATAAATAAGACTATCTGTTGGAAATTTGTTTAAACATTCAAATATTTGCAACATTGTTTAATTTTATTTAATTTTCCAATTATGTGTATATATATATATTTAATTATGATACCAAATAAAATAAGCAGTCTTCAAAATTTGACAATAGATAAATTCATAAAACATGCTATAAATCATGCTAACAATAACAAATTTAAAACATTGCAAGAAATATTTGAACATATAAAAAAATATGATCTACCGATTGAATATTACAAATTGGTTAATGAATCCCTATTCAATTATTTAAATGTTAGACTAGATGAAATATTTGAATATGACGAATTGAATGATTTTTTCAAAACACACATGCCAAACTATTCCCAATTGTTTTTCAAATTTTTATCATTTGAAATTAAAAAAAAAAAATTTGATACAAAAAAATATTTGCCAATTGAACATATAAGTCTAACCGAAACAGAACAATATAAACCTAAATATTATCTTGTTGGAACAATAAATTCAATCAGACTACTTGTAAAACCAGATTACTCATCTAACAATCCATCCGAACTAATTATAAATTATAACAAAACAGCAATTAAATTTAAACTGTCTGATGAATTTAATGATAATTTTTTTAGAACCAAAAAACCATTTCTTCTTGTAATCTTGTACATGTTGAAGAAGATCCATTTGACAAAAAATTCGATTTTTTAATTGTTGAGATTCCGTATGTACATCAAGATTTGTATAATTATGGTGGTAAAGTAGATAGTAATTGGTTTAAACTTTTGTTTGATGGTACTCTAGTTGATATTGTGAAAATATTCAAAAAAAACTTTGACACAAGACAAGTAATGTCATTTTTTTCTTTGGGAAAATATTACAATCTAGACAATTTCAAAATAAACATGCTTATCATGATCAATATAATACATTCTGTCTTGCCCTATCTTGTTTATGCACCAGAAATCAATCAAGTGATTGTCGAAATGCCATATTATTCTGAAGATTTATCTTATACTCGGGTGAGATGGTTCAAATTTTCTATTGAATTAAATTACATGATTGATTTATTAAATACATTTAAAAATACACTTTACTCATTTTATAATATTGAATTTGTACATTATTATCCAAACATAACTGTTCTACACGAAATACACGAGTTGATAGAATAAAATTATGATGCCGTACTAATTGGAAATATAATGTTTAACACATGTGCATCAATTGGTTGTTTTATACATGCACAAACAAATTCAACAAATACCAAATTGCATATTTATGGATATTTGCACATGCATAAATGGGATCCCCAATATAGAGCACAACAAATATCATTTGATTATGAAGAACTATTGATTAATAGAAATTATTTGAGATTTTATCTTACAAACGACATGTTAACATTTATATGGTGTTATAATCAATTAAACTGTGACTTGTTAATTTACAAGTTTACGAGTTTGAACAATAAATTTGTACTCAAACACACCTATAATATTAATAACATAAAGTTATTTAAACAATTTTTTCAACAAAGAACAATACGCTATTTGCATTGAATTTTGGACCTTTTTTATTTATTGAACCTATAATAACAATTAAATGAAAAATATATCATTCAAGAGGTCTTTTAATGATCTACCGGCAAAATGAAACTAAATCAAGAAATTCAGCAAAATTGGTGAAGAATTTTGGTATTAAAAATAGCATTTTTTTCAAAATAAACTTAACAAAATTTATCATGTCTCTTCTTTCCCTTTTCTTATGTTAATTTATAATCTGAAGAGGAAAGTAAGAAAAACCGTAAAAGTAAGTTTTAGTCTGTACTAAATATATTTTAAGTTTACTGTAGAAAAAAAGGGTTAAAAAATTTAATTGTTTAATAATTTTGAGAATCATGATTAAAATAAATGATAAAGTCAGATTCAAACGATCTAATGGTGTGTGTGATTTTTTAATTTAATATATTTTCCTTTTTCAAATATTTAATTTTTGTAGGATCTTTTCAAGAAGGCTTTATAGTCAAGATTGATGAAAAGAAGTTAACTGTGCAGTGGATTGTCAACAAAAGAACTTTTATAAAGAGTCTTTTAATTGAAGACGTCGAAAAACTTAATCTTTCTCATATAGATATTTTGTGTTTTATCAGAAAACTAATATCCCTTTTTATTTTTTATATGCTGTTATTTGTACTGTACTTTTTTTTTGTTTCTGTCCTTTTGTTCACAGTGTTTTTTGGTGAAGGTGTTTATGTTAATTATTATGACCTCGAAACAGCTTATAAAAAATGTTTGCCTTATAAAGATTATTTTATTTTTTATTTTTTTTCAAGTGACTTCTGTTCAAAAAGTCCATCTATATATAGAGCTTTGATACTCACATTAACAGATTTTTTTTCTGGTTTAGGACAATGGAATGGACATTTTGTAAATTCATTTTTTAAAGGCTTATTCTTTGATGTTGGTATTTTTGGCTATTTAAATTTTATATTTGTAATTTTTGTTTTTTGTTCAGTGTTGTTGATTACTTTTTTTCTAGGGATGTTGATATTTATATTGTTTAAAAAATCTTTTAAAAATTCAATTATGTAAAAAAAAAATTTTTGGACTTGTATTTTGTCAATATTTTTTATTTAATCAATTTTTATAAAATATTAAAACATAATTTTTAAATAAATTCTTAAATGAAAATTATTCTTAAATTACATTGTTTTCTTAAGTATAAAAACTTTAACAATACAGTACGAGTGTTCGCAGTCATCTCTTTTGAACTCCATGGACTCGTCATCGGACCGGTTGAATTTGCGATGTTTACGGTAATTCCTGTACCTGTATGAGCTCAGTGCACACAAAATCGCTGGTGTTAGAGGACAAAATGCGGATTATGAAAAATCCGTCGGACTCCAGATAGTCGTGGTTAAAGTGTTGGATGAGGTCTTTTTCGAACTCGTGCAGTTCCAGGCATTTGCTAATAGTTGAGCGTATTCTTCGGTTTTTTTTTTTTTTTATATATTTTTTCAACTTTTTTACTTCCTTTTATTCCCCTAATACATTTTATTACAATCAACATTTAAAAAAGATCATCAATAGAAAAAAATGTAAAATAACAGCAATTTAAGAGCTTTATTTTTTATCCAAAAAAATTTTATTTTTTCCTTTACTCAAATGAATCCGAACGACATCTAATTAATAAAATAACAAAAAAAATTACAAAAAAATTTCTTAATGGCTTACTGATGCAAGAGATGTGTGGTTAAACACATCTCTTGCATCAGTTCATCTTTAAAAATTTAAACGAGCTAAAAAATGACTCCATTAGTCCAGCCAAACCCAGTCTGTAGGTCATACTCGCCACCTGCACCTCTCTCTACAGGCACATGCTCATCATACTTCTCATAAATCATACCACTTTTCTTCCACCCATGATATACACTATCAAAAAACTTCCTCGCCAACTTTAATTCCATACGCGGTTCATGCTTCAACATCATCATGATATACGAGTGTTGGTTGGACGCCCACACATTATTAAAGTCCCATTGCTGCGTGGTCTTTAACAGAGAGACGGGCACGCTGCCCTAGTATCTAACAAACAAGTACCAATGCTTACGGATCACTTCAGCCGCTCTCACACCTGACGGCGGTCTCATTTCGAACCAGAGCGGCGTTAGATTCGACGCGTAGAAGCCTTAGACTCTTTTTATTGTAGTCGGACTAGCAGCAGATCTCCTTGGACCATAATTGTGACCAAAAAAAATTAAGGTGACAAGAAACATTTTCAAATAAAAACTTCCAAATTAAAAATTTAATATTTTTTTATTAAACATAACTCTCTTTTCCACTTCAAAAAAATTTACAGAATGTAGGAATAAGACTTGATTTTTTTTCGGCTTATCAAATAACCAAATTAGTAGATAAAGCTTCAAATAAAAAAATATTGTATTACCAAGTATTTATTCTATGAAAGAAAAAAAAGAAATTATTAGATTAAATAAAACTGAAGCCCTATATTGAAAAAATAAAAGAAGTTTAAAAATAATGTTATAGAATTGAAAAAAAATGGATCATAAAATCAAAATTGCTTAGTTAAGTAAATTAAAAAAAGCTCTTCGAAATTCATTGATGTCCAACTTTCCATCACCATTTAAACAATACTTGAAAAGAAAGCCTTGACTTCATCTTCGCCATAGCTTCTGCCCAAGCGACTGTTCAGTCTTAATACAGCTTTTTCAGCTTCACCAATTGAAACAGAATTATCACCATCAACATCCAATTGATTGAATATTTGTTCGGCCAAAGCAGAAATTGAAACTCTTGAAGCAGATGAGGATTCAGCACCGAATGAAGCTCCACCACCAATGCTATATCCAGCACCTGATGATCCACCACCAATGCTATATCCAGCACCTGATGATCCACCACCAATGCTATATCCAGCACCTGAAACACCGTAAGATGCTCCACCAGCCGAATAGGAAGTAAACGAAGCGGCAGCTGATGCGGAAGAAGCATCATAGCTAATTCCCAATCTTTGCAAATATGATCTGTATTCAGCCAAACCTTCACGGTCCAAATCGATCAATCTCAATGCTTGCACATCTCCTTCTAATTCATACAAACTGTTGTATCTGTAGTTGGCAGCCAAGACAAGACCATCTGGAGTTTTGATGTCTGTTATAAATGATGGCAGTTCGCCTGATTGTTTCAAGCTGGCACCGTATTTTGATACATATTCGGCTGGATTAGCTCTAATCACGCCTAAATATTTGATTTCTTTTCTAATGTTCACTTGTGGAGCTTCCCATTGAACAATTACATTTCTTGGCTTAACAACAACTGGATCGACTTCAGCTGGCTTTTGGAATATGACTCTTCATTTAACTTCTGAGTATGGCAACCATCTTTCGATGATCACTGATTGTGGTTTAGCTGGAAGAGGAGCAAGTCTTTCAATCACTACTTTTCTTGGTGGTGGTGGAATGCGTTTGCCAGAAATAGTTACCACTTTTCCTGTTTTAATCAGAAAAAAGTATTAATTTAATAAAGGCATGTTAAAAGTTAATTTTTTTGTTTATTGTTAAAAACACCTACGTCAAACTTGGGCAGGTGGTTGTGGTGGAGCTTCACGAACAACTAGCGGTTCTGGAGTAGCTTGTCTAGCTGGCTGTTGACGGATAATTAGCGGTGGAGCTGGAGGAGTCAAAGTGTTTGGTTGTTGTTGATAGTTTGTTGATGGCGTAGCGTCGTATAGCAGCGAATTGTTTGCATTACGTGGACCTATAATTGGCCGTCAGCATGTAGGCCATGTATTTTTGGCGATTTTCTGACTTGTCCACAGATTTATAGTTCGATGCTGTCTCGACTATGTCGCAGATGTCTACTCCGAATGGCAAATTTTTCATGTGAGACTTAAAAAAACTAACAAATAAAAAGTTTGACTTATCAATTAATATATTTTTCAAATGAATTAAAAATAAGAATATTTTTATTGATTAGTTTCTAAGAATTTTATTTTATTTTTAAAAATAAACATTAATGATTACACATTTATTTAGATTTTTTATTTTATTAATTTAAAACATATTTAATAAAAAAATTCACAAACTATTATAAAAGCAAAGTGTTAATTATTTGTCGGATTTTTTTTTAAAAACCTACAAAAAAAAAATTAATAAAAAATTATATCCATTTTTCAAGTGTTTTGATTAGATTTATTTTCGAATTTTATCAATTCTTTTTGCAGTTTTTTCCTTCTTTATCGATAAAACCACTGTTTTATCTGTCTATTTGAGATAGATAAAGAAGTCGACAATTTTGATTTTTGTTCCTTATTAGGATACATGCTTTCTGTTTTAAAGAAATCGTTTAAGATCACTTCTTCACTGAAAGAAATTCGCTTTAACTTTGTCTTAATTCGAATTGGATTTGAAGTAGACTTTGAAATCTGACGAACTGATTTATTGGTTTTCTGTGATAATTTCAGTTTTCCTTGCCTTGAATTTTTTTTTTTTGAATAAGTATTCAAAAAAAGTAATTTTCGATTTCTACAACAAATTCGTCTCCTTTTTAATACTTTTTGGTTTTTTTTCTTGTTCTCTAGCAAAATAATCTTATTAATTAAGCGACCAATTTTTGCCATACCATTAAATGAAAAAATGGTTGAATATTTGACACCACGAAAAACTTGAGTTGTTAAATTCACGCTATATATTGCTGAATTTTTTTGATAAAAAAAAATTTATTTCGAGAATGAAAAAAAGTATTCAATTTGTCTATTCATCTTGAATCAAAGGAGATTAAATGAAAAAAAAATGAAAATGTCTTTTTAATTAAACTAATATAATTCCAAGATGAAACACAAAAGAAGATTAATGGAAGTTTTAAACATTTATTTTTTCATATTTTCTAGTTTTTGCTGATAAAAAGATCTTTTTTTGAGCAAAAATCAATTTTTTATGCTAAAATAATTTATTTTGAACTCTAAAAAAGACTAAATGATAGCACAAAAAGATATTTTTTTTCTAGTTTTTGCTGATAAAAAGATCTTATTTTGAGCAAAAATCAATTTTTTATGCTAAAATAATTTATTTAGAACTCCAAAAAAGACCAAATGATAGTACAAAAAGATATTTTTTTTCGTATTTTCTAGTTTTTGCTGATAAAAAGATCTTTTTTTGAGCAAAAATCAATTTTTTATGCTAAAATAATTTATTTAGAACTCTAAAAAAGACCAAATGATAGTACAAAAAGATATTTTTTTTCATATTTTCTAGTTTTTGCTGATAAAAAGATCTTTTTTTGAGCAAAAATCAATGTTTTATGCTAAAATAATTTATTTTGAACTCTAAAAAAGACCAAATGATAGTACAAAAAGATATTTTTTTTCGTATTTTCTAGTTTTTGCTGATAAAAAGATCTTTTTTTGAGCAAAAATCAATTTTTTATGCTAAAATAATTTATTTTGAACTCTAAAAAAGACCAAATGATAGTACAAAAAGATATTTTTTTTCGTATTTTCTAGTTTTTGCTGATAAAAAGATCTTTTTTTGAGCAAAAATCAATTTTTTATGCTAAAATAATTTATTTTGAACTCTTAAAAAAGACCAAATGATAGTACAAAAAGATATTTTTTTTCATATTTTCTAGTTTTTGCTGATAAAAAGATCTTTTTTTGAGCAAAAATCAATTTTTTATGCTAAAATAATTTATTTAGAACTCTGAAAATAAAACAAATAATAGTATTTGAAGATAGAGATTTATTTTAATAACAAGATTAAATGAATTCTTTTATTTTTATTAAATAAATTAATTCTCAATTCCAATTTCTTTTCACTTAAAAAATTTTTTTTTTATTTATTTTTTTATATTTAGATTATGTGTTTCTATAATTTTAATTTCTTCTTAATTTTATACTTTGCAAAATCCTGTTTTTTACTTTCATCAGCGCATATTATTTCAGATCAAAAACCTGCTTCGGCTGAGTCTCATTCAAGCTTTACCTCAAAAACAATTTTCAATGATGTATCAAATGCTGTTGTTTGTGATGATTCAGAGAGATGTGTGAGGATAAAAGAATTCTCTATACCTGATAACCATTCTCTAAATTGCTTCGAATATTTTCTACCAATTTATTTTCGTGATATGCAATTAGGATTTTATCATCCACAAGGTGGAATTATTTATAGTAAACAAAAATACCTCGACCATTGTCGAAAGATAAAATGGTAAACAATATGTAATGAAATTATATTATATTGTCTTAATAAATTTTTTTAAAGATATACTTTAAATGAAAAAGATTTATTAATTGTGATAAGAGACTCGATTGTTTTAAATGAAAAAAAGAATGCGGATGAAATTATCGAATGGCAATTATTTAAGAATAGTGAATTTTTATGCTGGATTTATTTTAAATTAGGAATTTATGATGAAGAAAATGACAAATTGCTTTTGTTTGCTGCATTAAAGGTGAGATTTTATTGATAATAACTTGATTTATAAAGAATTTTAATCTAAAGAATGCTTTATTTTATGTCACGATTCTTTCTATTGGCAAACATCTTGGGTTTAAATTGTACTTTATATATGAATGCTTGATTCTTTTAACAGAAGAAACCAAAATGAAAGAAAAAGTACAAAAATCACAAATGTCAAAGAAAACGAAATAAGTTTACAGATGGAAAATACAGATCAATCAATCTTGTTTTCTTTATAATTTTTTATTCTTTAGTTTAGGCTTTTGTTAAATGTTATTTTTATTTGTCAAATAAAAAAATTGTTTTAAAGATATTATTTATTAAACAATTGATGTTCATTTATTTTATTTCTCAATGTCTTATATAATTTTAGACAAAATTATTTTTTAAAATGGCTCCTAGAAAAATTCAAGCCGCTGTTACAACAAATCATAAGTGTTTTATTTGTCATCGAAAACGTTCTGAACGAATAAAACCTTCTCGTATTTCAATGAATTTAGTTTTGCATGCCTAAAAGAAACACAAAATAGTAATTAATGAAAATTCAAGATGCTGCAAAAGTCATTTAGACAATGAAGGTTTGATAAAAAGTGAATGTTTTAGCAAAATTCGTACAAAAATGAAATCTTTTAACAATGTGCTGATTTCTATGCTTGACATTTCAGAAATTGGTCAAAAAAGTATATTTGAGAAGTTTGCTGATTTTTCTTCTCTTGAAGAATCTCTTTGCTTGGAGATCACAGGATGGACAAAAGAACAATTTTTACGCTTTTCACGATTTATCACAAAAATTAAAAATGCCAAAAACAGAACAAAAGAACAGCTAATTGCATTATATCGTTTCTGGTTACGTACAGGCACAAAGCAATATGTCATAGCGAAAATGTTCAATAAAAACACAACTCAACAACATATTAGTAAAAACTTATCCCAAATTAGAGAGGCTATTTATCAAGATTTTGTTCCATTTTTCCTTGGAACAGAGAAAACGAGGGAATTTTATTTGAAACATAATAATCTAATGGTAACAGAGCTACTTGAATTGAAAAACCAAGAATTAGTGATAATATATGATGGGACTTACACTCACATTGAGAAAAGCTTTAATAATGAGATGCAATATCGAACTTATAGTGTTCAAAAATCTACATCTTTAATAAAACCATTTATTATATGTTGCTCTGATGGTTACATAATTGATTGCTACGGAGCATTTGATGCAAACCTAAACGATGCTAGTATATTAAAATACGTTTTGTCTAAAGATCAAAATTTAAAAAATAAAATTCTCCTTCCTGGAAAAACTAAAATTATTCTTGATAGGGGTACAAATTATTTATAAAATCATTTTGATAAATAATGGATTATTTTTCATTAGGATTTCGAGATGTTGTTGAATTATTAATGCAAGAGTTTGAATACGATGTGAGAATTCCAACATGTTATCAAATAGAAAAATCAGAAGACGAACAAGAAAAAAATGGATGCAAATCAAAACAGCTTTCCTCAGAACAGGCAAATAAAACAAGGATTGTAACAAAAGTAAAATTAATTTTTAAATTCAACTCTAATAATTAATTATTTAAAATAAGTGTCGATTTATAATTGAAAAAAAAATAGGAGATATAAAAAAATTTCAGGCTCTAGATAATGTACGAAATACTGAAATAGGTCATATTCAAATTGATTATCGAATTGCTTGTGCAATGCTTAACTTATATCATTAGCCATGATGCCCAGATGAAAAAAATGTAGTTAAAATTGCCCAAAGGATAAAGAAAAAAAGCAAAACGTACTCAAATAAGCTTAATTTTCTTTTAGCAAAACAATTAGATACGAAATTAATCACTCCGATTGATTTATTCAGTATAATTGACTTCCCTGTAATTAGAAAAAATAAAATTCGAAATAAAATATTTTTTGGATCATATCAATTGAAACAAGCAAATTCTTATGTAAAAGATTTAATCTTTAGTAGCACTGCTTATGTTGTCAGCAATAATATGATTAAAAAAATTGTAAATGAAAGATTCATAAACGAATTCAAAGATTCAAAAATACTGGCATTTGAACTGATTTCGCGTCATAGACGTTCAAAAAAGAAAATAAACAAAGAGCAAGATGTAAACTATATAAGAAAATTTAGAAATACATATAAAGTATTTATTCAATATATACCAGGACTAAATAGAACCAGAGCAATTCAAGGTTGTTGTTTTTTTCTTTTATATTATTTAATTATTATATTTTATTTCAAGCCTTCATTTGTAACTGTTTGTCTGGTCAAAAAACAGCTGGTTGTTGTAGTCATGTTGCCAGTGTAATTTATTTCCTCAGCTACTTAAAGTTCCGTCTTTCGGGCATTAACTTAAGAGGAGAGTATTTGAACAAGATTGTGATAGATTTAGATAATAATCAGATTCCAAACAGACCAATTAATATTCGAGGAAAAAGAAACAGAAAAGAAAGTTCAAGCGATTCTGAATTAACTTCAAGTGAATCGGAACAAAGTGATTTTGATAATTCTGTTGAGCAGGTGACAACATTACAAAATCACCATGATGAAATTGCAGACTCTGAATTGATCAATTTTAAAATGAATCTCCCAACATGGGGTTCTTCAATAAAATACAAAGGAATATCCGATGTTTATGTTTCAAACACAAGTCCAGTTAACTATTTTTTACTTGCATTTTGGCTAATTTTCTCAAGAAATCCTAATATTTTTAATAATTTGCCCTCAAATGATTCAAAATTTATATTAATCGAAATTATCCAAATGATAGATAAAAAAAATTGGAACAAAGCAATAGAATTATGGATTAATAGTATAATGGAAGATGGGAAAAATCTAAACGTTTCAATGCATACAAATCAGATTACAATGCATGGGACAGAAAAAAATTGTTTTCTTGTATATTTAAATGATTTTCAAAAACATCGATTGATTAACAAATGTACTTTAAGCTGTAATTTAAATGACAGGATAATTAAAGATATTTCATACGATATATTTTTTAAAAAATCAAATCAAAAAATCATTTTGTTTTATTTTAATCTAGAAAAATGCAAAGAATGTTGTGCTGATTCTAAATGTGAAGTTAAATTTTTTAATAGCCCATCATTTTTATTCATTCAATCCTATCATAATAATGTTTTTATAAAAGAATTACCAAATGTGATTACATGTGATAATAATAAATATCAGTATCTATGCTCAACATTAAAAAAGCCTGGACAAATTGTTGGGATTTTTAAAATTGCGGGAAAATATTGGGTAATTGACGACATATATCAAAGCGCAAAAGAATTGGCGGGTTCAAAAAAATTAGAAAAAAATCAAAAAAAAGAAAATTACATTTTAGAAAGATACCAACAAATATTTCTCTTTATTATTTAATTTAATTTTTTTTTTAATTTTTTTAATTAATAAATTAATAAAACAAAAAATATCAAACTTTCAATTATTTTATTTATTCAAACTTAAGTTTTGCGAAAATGGTTTAAAATATTTATATCAAGTAAAATAACACGAATTTATTTATAAAGTTATATACAGTCCATGTTGATTTGAAAAATATTAACATGAAAAAAAAAACTTTTTCTTGTTCTTTTTCTAATTTTTGTTTTTCACTTACAAATTACAAAATGTATATACAAAAAAATCGAACATTTAAAGAATACTATTTTAGTCACAGAAAATTAGTGAAAATCAAAAATTAAAAGAAAGAACAAATATTAGATTTTTGACACACAAATTAGCAATTTACAAATAAATAAAGTAACAATTATGAAAAAATACATAAGAAAATATATAAATGTCATTTTTTTAATTTAACTTTAGGGTAAGTGTGCAAAATTATGAAAAGGAAACTAAATTAGACAATCTCACGTGTAATGATAGAGTCTGTTTCGTTCATCTTTATTATTGAAAAAAATTCATCCATGATTGCATTTTCATAAGGATTAACATCCCATTGACCGGACTAAGTAAAGAAAAAAATAATTAATTTTTCAATTTTTTAATTTAAAATACTCTGAAACTGTCGTCAGTATAAGTTTGGGATTGCATTGGGACGCAATGAAACAGGTTCGGATCATATATTTTCTAGTAGTAAATTGAGAAAATTAGAGTTGAATTTTTCAGTAAAAAAAAATTTACCTGATTATTTATACTAAATTGAGTTTCAGCATCATTTTTTTCCAAGACAAGTGACGACACAAGATTGCTTTTATTTTGTTTGACAATCTTAAATACTTAAAAATTATAAAACTGAATAAACTTAAATAACAATTAAACTTACAGGATTTTGAGTTTTTGATCAGAACAAGTTAAAACCAAAAAGGCAAAAGCAAGCAAAAAACATGAAAAAAACAAAACCAAATATGGTTTTCATTTGAGCAAATTGAACATAAACTTCAAATCTCATCGTGCTTAAGGTTGCTTGGAAGCTTGTCAAATTAGTAGAGTTGTCAACTGGAATTATTTTTAATGGGATATTTTTGGTCGAACTAGACCAAATGTCTTTGATGAAATTGTTGAAGTTAGCATGCACTAAATTAAAGAAAATTAATTCTGAATGATAAAAATTAAGAGTTAATCGATTTTAAAAGTTTAAACATTCAAAAAAATTAATATAAAAAAAATTAAGATCACTTAATTTTTTAACTTTGTTTTTTAAAGCCAAAAAATAGAAAAAGAAAAACTTTTTTTAAAAGATTTTTTGAAATTAAAAAGAAAAAATAAACAATTTTTTAAAGAGCTTAGTTTTTTTATTCAAGTCAAGTGGTTTAAAAAAAAATCTTTTGACTGTGTTTTCTAGTATATGCTTACAAAAAAAAATCAAAAAGCTTGAGAACAAAGACTTAAAACAAAAATTCATTTGCTTGAAAAAGCAGATTTATATACTCAAAAAATCCTATGAAAAATAATTCAAAGAAATTTGTTAATTTAATTTTGCAAAAAATTTCCATTTTTTATTCCCAAAATTCTGGTAAATTTTGGCAAATATCTCTAAATTAATTTTAGTTTGCCGGAAGCCCTTAAAAAGTTCTTCAAATTGATGTTTTTTACAGTAAAAAATTTAAAATAGTTCACAAAATAATAAAGGTCCAAAATTCAATGCAAATAGCGTATTGTTCTTTCAAACGATCTGTATCGAGCAGTTTGTGTTGGATTTGATTTAACATGTTATATTTGTTGGATAGAATTGCGAAATGAATTGTGCAGTGTTCACTTATTTCCAGCAATTGATCAATCATGTGACAATATATTACACAAATTACCACTTGAATCAGATATTTTTTTTGATCAAAATGAGACCAAATACCACAAGATTGAATAAATTAATATAATTTGGGTGTGTGTGCGTACAAATTTAGAAAAAAAAAAATATTTCAACACAATGTCAAGCAGTAAATATAATGATATTGATTTATTTATTAGAAAACGTACTCCGATTTGGGATAAATATGGTTGGTCACATGAAAAACGAAAATCAATCATTGAACGTATAAAAAATGTACAAAATCGTCATGCCAAAGACGTGAAAAAAAGAAGAAATAGTCTACCAGTATACAAATCATCAAGTTTATTAGACAACAAGAATGAAACTAATAACTCACAAGATAAAGTATTAAATATCGAAAATTTTGAATCTTATTTGAACAATTATACAAATTATTAAAATATACATTTTTTTTTTTTATAATTCTATTTTAATTTTTTGCGAACCTTGTCCATAAATTCCAATATTCCCAATGGAATCATTCTTATAATATGATTATACTTTTCTAGTTTTTGTAATGTTTTTTTTGTATCAAGTTTGTTACGTATTAATAAATCCTTAAGATCATCTTTTGTTTTGTTTAACGAAAAATATTTACTACCATCAACCCTGTCATCTTCGTATGTGGGTGGATTTATTGGATTTTCATATTTATTATTTCTACAAAAAGGACATATTGGTGATTCTTCATAACATAACATCTTTCTAAACAATATTCGTGTATCCAATTTTTACAACAACTAATCTTAGTTGTAGTCGTTCCATAACATATACCACATTCATTCATGTTATCTGTAGGTTGTGATTCTATTTTTTTAATTAACTTGAATAAAGAATCTGAATAATGAGTAGCAATGAGATTGTATGAAAGTTCTGATGAACTATAAATTTTATCAAGTACATTCATTAAACTTGTCCAATGATCAGTACCAATTAATTGTTCATCAGGTGATTTGAATTTTGATGAATGTCCAACATTTTCATGGTGTTCTTCAACATTGTTTTTTTTACGTCATGGTGGTGGTTGTGATGATGGTGTAAAATCTAAATCAAATGATAACAAGTGGAATAAACTTGAGTATCGTGTATTTGATTTGCCATTTATTAAAAAAACATTTAGAGAACGTTACAAAATACTATTTCAAATGGTTTCAAAATTTAAAAAAATTGTCAAACTTGTAAAACAAATCCGTGATGAAAGTGTTCAACATTTGCGTAATATTCACAAAAAATTTGTAAATGACAATGGTTACGAAGGTTCAATGCTACGCGATCCTGATAGTTACTATGAACAAACACGTAGCCGATTTCTTTTAAAATTAAAAGATCATTTGGATGATGAAGTTATTGTCAAGTGTTTTGAGTATGGTAAAGGAAAGTACAAAAATATGCTCGGCTATTTGATTGTAAAGTGGAAAGCAAAAAAATTGAATTGGGTCGGAGAATTCAAAGTGGGTACAGGATTTAGTGATGAGGACCGTACATTTCCAATTAAATTCAAAAAAAATTCCACAATAACAATAAAATTTCAAGAGTTGAATCAAAAAAGTGGAAAACCTCGATTTCCTGTTTACATGAGACCGTTTAACAATTAAATTTTACATTTATACATTGTTCCTATTGAATTCATAAATATATTTGTTTCAAGTGGTAATTTGTGTAACATATTATTATTAGTTGTATCTTTAAATGGAGGAACCAAAATAACATTACACATCTCATTACGCAAATCTATCCAACAAATGTACTCTTTTGAATCATTCCCAACACAAACACCACGATAAACTTGATGAACAATTTCTTGAAAAAATTGTTGAAAAAACTGTATGCTGTTTAATTCAAACGTTAATTTATGCATAAACATGTTGCCAGAAGTATCATATTTGTAAATGAACAAATTTCTGTTTTTACCATTTAGTTCATAGCACCATATATATATTTTATAATAGTTTGTGAATTTTTTTATTAAATATGTTTTAAATTAATAAAATAAAAAATCTAAATAAATGTGTAATCATTAATGTTTATTTTTAAAAATAAAATAAAATTCTTAGAAACTAATCAATAAAAATATTCTTATTTTTAATTCATTTGAAAAATATATTAATTGATAAGTCAAACTTTTTATTTGTTAGTTTTTTTAAGTCTCACATGAAAAATTTGCCATTCGGAGTAGACATCTGCGACATAGTCGAGACAGCATCGAACTATAAATCTGTGGACAAGTCAGAAAATCGCCAAAAATACATGGCCTACATGCTGACGGCCAATTATAGGTCCACGTAATGCAAACAATTCGCTGCTATACGACGCTACGCCATCAACAAACTATCAACAACAACCAAACACTTTGACTCCTCCAGCTCCACCGCTAATTATCCGTCAACAGCCAGCTAGACAAGCTACTCCAGAACCGCTAGTTGTTCGTGAAGCTCCACCACAACCACCTGCCCAAGTTTGACGTAGGTGTTTTTAACAATAAACAAAAAAATTAACTTTTAACATGCCTTTATTAAATTAATACTTTTTTCTGATTAAAACAGGAAAAGTGGTAACTATTTCTGGCAAACGCATTCCACCACCACCAAGAAAAGTAGTGATTGAAAGACTTGCTCCTCTTCCAGCTAAACCAAAATCAGTGATCATCGAAAGATGGTTGCCATACTCAGAAGTTAAATGAAGAGTCATATTCCAAAAGCCAGCTGAAGTCGATCCAGTTGTTGTTAAGCCAAGAAATGTAATTGTTCAATGGGAAGCTCCACAAGTGAACATTAGAAAAGAAATCAAATATTTAGGCGTGATTAGAGCTAATCCAGCCGAATATGTATCAAGATACGGTGCCAGCTTGAAACAATCAGGCGAACTGCCATCATTTATAACAGACATCAAAACTCCAGATGGTCTTGTCTTGGCTGCCCACTACAGATACAACAGTTTGTATGAATTAGAAGGAGATGTGCAAGCATTGAGATTGATCGATTTGGACCGTGAAGGTTTGGCTGAATACAGATCATATTTGCAAAGATTGGGAATTAGCTATGATGCTTCTTCCGCATCAGCTGCCGCTTCGTTTACTTCCTATTCGGCTGGTGGAGCATCTTACGGTGTTTCAGGTGCTGGATATAGCATTGGTGGTGGATCATCAGGTGCTGGATATAGCATTGGTGGTGGAGCTTCATTCGGTGCTGAATCCTCATCTGCTTCAAGAGTTTCAATTTCTGCTTTGGCCGAACAAATATTCAATCAATTGGATGTTGATGGTGATAATTCTGTTTCAATTGGTGAAGCTGAAAAAGCTGTATTAAGACTGAACAGTCGCTTGGGCAGAAGCTATGGCGAAGATGAAGTCAAGGCTTTCTTTTCAAGTATTGTTTAAATGGTGATGGAAAGTTGGACATCAATGAATTTCGAAGAGCTTTTTTTAATTTACTTAACTAAGCAATTTTGATTTTATGATCCATTTTTTTTCAATTCTATAACATTATTTTTAAACTTCTTTTATTTTTTCAATATAGGGCTTCAGTTTTATTTAATCTAATAATTTCTTTTTTTTCTTTCATAGAATAAATACTTGGTAATACAATATTTTTTTATTTGAAGCTTTATCTACTAATTTGGTTATTTGATAAGCCGAAAAAAAATCAAGTCTTATTCCTACATTCTGTAAATTTTTTTGAAGTGGAAAAGAGAGTTATGTTTAATAAAAAAATATTAAATTTTTAATTTGGAAGTTTTTATTTGAAAATGTTTCTTGTCACCTTAATTTTTTTTGGTCACAATTATGGTCCAAGGAGATCTGCTGCTAGTCCGACTACAATAAAAAGAGTCTAAGGCTTCTACGCGTCGAATCTAACGCCGCTCTGGTTCGAAATGAGACCGCCGTCAGGTGTGAAAGCGGCTGAAGTGATCCGTAAGCATTGGTACTTGTTTGTTAGATACTAGGGCAGCGTGCCCGTCTCTCTGTTAAAGACCACGCAGCAATGGGACTTTAATAATGTGTGGGCGTCCAACCAACACTCGTATATCATGATGATGTTGAAGCATGAACCGCGTATGGAATTAAAGTTGGCGAGGAAGTTTTTTGATAGTGTATATCATGGGTGGAAGAAAAGTGGTATGATTTATGAGAAGTATGATGAGCATGTGCCTGTAGAGAGAGGTGCAGGTGGCGAGTATGACCTACAGACTGGGTTTGGCTGGACTAATGGAGTCATTTTTTAGCTCGTTTAAATTTTTAAAGATGAACTGATGCAAGAGATGTGTTTAACCACACATCTCTTGCATCAGTAAGCCATTAAGAAATTTTTTTGTAATTTTTTTTGTTATTTTATTAATTAGATGTCGTTCGGATTCATTTGAGTAAAGGAAAAAATAAAATTTTTTTGGATAAAAAATAAAGCTCTTAAATTGCTGTTATTTTACATTTTTTTCTATTGATGATCTTTTTTAAATGTTGATTGTAATAAAATGTATTAGGGGAATAAAAGGAAGTAAAAAAGTTGAAAAAATATATAAAAAAAAAAAAAACCGAAGAATACGCTCAACTATTAGCAAATGCCTGGAACTGCACGAGTTCGAAAAAGACCTCATCCAACACTTTAACCACGACTATCTGGAGTCCGACGGATTTTTCATAATCCGCATTTTGTCCTCTAACACCAGCGATTTTGTGTGCACTGAGCTCATACAGGTACAGGAATTACCGTAAACATCGCAAATTCAACCGGTCCGATGACGAGTCCATGGAGTTCAAAAGAGATGACTGCGAACACTCGTACTGTATTGTTAAAGTTTTTATACTTAAGAAAACAATGTAATTTAAGAATAATTTTCATTTAAGAATTTATTTAAAAATTATGTTTTAATATTTTATAAAAATTGATTAAATAAAAAATATTGACAAAATACAAGTCCAAAAATTTTTTTTTTACATAATTGAATTTTTAAAAGATTTTTTAAACAATATAAATATCAACATCCCTAGAAAAAAAGTAATCAACAACACTGAACAAAAAACAAAAATTACAAATATAAAATTTAAATAGCCAAAAATACCAACATCAAAGAATAAGCCTTTAAAAAATGAATTTACAAAATGTCCATTCCATTGTCCTAAACCAGAAAAAAAATCTGTTAATGTGAGTATCAAAGCTCTATATATAGATGGACTTTTTGAACAGAAGTCACTTGAAAAAAAATAAAAAATAAAATAATCTTTATAAGGCAAACATTTTTTATAAGCTGTTTCGAGGTCATAATAATTAACATAAACACCTTCACCAAAAAACACTGTGAACAAAAGGACAGAAACAAAAAAAAAGTACAGTACAAATAACAGCATATAAAAAATAAAAAGGGATATTAGTTTTCTGATAAAACACAAAATATCTATATGAGAAAGATTAAGTTTTTCGACGTCTTCAATTAAAAGACTCTTTATAAAAGTTCTTTTGTTGACAATCCACTGCACAGTTAACTTCTTTTCATCAATCTTGACTATAAAGCCTTCTTGAAAAGATCCTACAAAAATTAAATATTTGAAAAAGGAAAATATATTAAATTAAAAAATCACACACACCATTAGATCGTTTGAATCTGACTTTATCATTTATTTTAATCATGATTCTCAAAATTATTAAACAATTAAATTTTTTAACCCTTTTTTTCTACAGTAAACTTAAAATATATTTAGTACAGACTAAAACTTACTTTTACGGTTTTTCTTACTTTCCTCTTCAGATTATAAATTAACATAAGAAAAGGGAAAGAAGAGACATGATAAATTTTGTTAAGTTTATTTTGAAAAAAATGCTATTTTTAATACCAAAATTCTTCACCAATTTTGCTGAATTTCTTGATTTAGTTTCATTTTGCCGGTAGATCATTAAAAGACCTCTTGAATGATATATTTTTCATTTAATTGTTATTATAGGTTCAATAAATAAAAAAGGTCCAAAATTCAATGCAAATAGCGTATTGTTCTTTGTTGAAAAAATTGTTTAAATAACTTTATGTTATTAATATTATAGGTGTGTTTGAGTACAAATTTATTGTTCAAACTCGTAAACTTGTAAATTAACAAGTCACAGTTTAATTGATTATAACACCATATAAATGTTAACATGTCGTTTGTAAGATAAAATCTCAAATAATTTCTATTAATCAATAGTTCTTCATAATCAAATGATATTTGTTGTGCTCTATATTGGGGATCCCATTTATGCATGTGCAAATATCCATAAATATGCAATTTGGTATTTGTTGAATTTGTTTGTGCATGTATAAAACAACCAATTGATGCACATGTGTTAAACATTATATTTCCAATTAGTACGGCATCATAATTTTATTCTATCAACTCGTGTATTTCGTGTAGAACAGTTATGTTTGGATAATAATGTACAAATTCAATATTATAAAATGAGTAAAGTGTATTTTTAAATGTATTTAATAAATCAATCATGTAATTTAATTCAATAGAAAATTTGAACCATCTCACCCAAGTATAAGATAAATCTTCAGAATAATATGGCATTTCGACAATCACTTGATTGATTTCTGGTGCATAAACAAGATAGGGCAAGACAGAATGTATTATATTGATCATGATAAGCATGTTTATTTTGAAATTGTCTAGATTGTAATATTTTCCCAAAGAAAAAAATGACATTACTTGTCTTGTGTCAAAGTTTTTTTTGAATATTTTCACAATATCAACTAGAGTACCATCAAACAAAAGTTTAAACCAATTACTATCTACTTTACCACCATAATTATACAAATCTTGATGTACATACGGAATCTCAACAATTAAAAAATCGAATTTTTTGTCAAATGGATCTTCTTCAACATGTACAAGATTACAAGAAGAAATGGTTTTTTGGTTCTAAAAAAATTATCATTAAATTCATCAGACAGTTTAAATTTAATTGCTGTTTTGTTATAATTTATAATTAGTTCGGATGGATTGTTAGATGAGTAATCTGGTTTTACAAGTAGTCTGATTGAATTTATTGTTCCAACAAGATAATATTTAGGTTTATATTGTTCTGTTTCGGTTAGACTTATATGTTCAATTGGCAAATATTTTTTTGTATCAAATTTTTTTTTTTTAATTTCAAATGATAAAAATTTGAAAAACAATTGGGAATAGTTTGGCATGTGTGTTTTGAAAAAATCATTCAATTCGTCATATTCAAATATTTCATCTAGTCTAACATTTAAATAATTGAATAGGGATTCATTAACCAATTTGTAATATTCAATCGGTAGATCATATTTTTTTATATGTTCAAATATTTCTTGCAATGTTTTAAATTTGTTATTGTTAGCATGATTTATAGCATGTTTTATGAATTTATCTATTGTCAAATTTTGAAGACTGCTTATTTTATTTGGTATCATAATTAAATATATATATATACACATAATTGGAAAATTAAATAAAATTAAACAATGTTGCAAATATTTGAATGTTTAAACAAATTTCCAACAGATAGTCTTATTTATCAAGTTGTTTGTTTAAAAAATAACAAATTTTTGTACAGAGATTTGTTTTCAATCAAACTATGCAATACAACTGGTATACTTGAAGAAGAATACAAATGTAAAAGTTTACAATTATTATTTGTTGACAAATGGGATTGTATATTTTCTAGGAATGAATCAAGTATATCAATGTTTAAAGTTGATTTTGATGGACGACTTGAATTAATTAAAAATTGGGACATTGAATCAAGTCACTATCAAGACATGTGTTTTATTGAATCAAAAATATTAATGTTGCACAATAATTACATGTACAATGGAATTAATATAACAAGGACAAAATTAGATTGTTTATTGACAAATTATAGAAATGTGGTATTTTGGAATAGAAAAAATATTTGTTTACATGGAGATTTAAAGAACTTTACATTTACAAATGTAACAATGAGTTGGTTGAATGCAAACTATTTGATACAAGTATACGAACAATTGTTTTTAATAATGATATTATAGTTATTGCTCATGAATGTGGACGAATAATCTGGAACAAATTAAATGAACAATGTAGCAGTCTTGAACTTGTGAGATCAAATAAACAACTTAACAAAACATTTTTATATTCTATTGTGTCTATTTCAAATTATGTATTAGCATGTTATGTGGACAATTTATTAGTTATTTGGGATGAACAAGGCAAATGTGTGTAGAAGACTGATAAATTGTTTTCGTTTAATTTTTTAAAACTAAACAAATTTTTTATTTTAACTTGTGGTAAAAGTATAAATTTTTTAAAAATAAATGTATAAACATAATCCATTCTTTTTTTAATGCACAAAACTTAACATTAAAAAAAATACTTGTAACATAAATTTTTTTTTCCGAATTGCGCAAGTATGACGTTTTTTTATAGTCGAAGCATATGCACTTGTCTGAATTGCGCAAGTTATAATTGAGCAAAAAAAATCAAAACTTGCTCTAGCTTTTAAAAATCTTTTTTTTTTGCATTTTTTTTAAATGTGTAAACGAGATTTGTGCTGAAATTAGCACCAAACTGTCTTATGCATGTCACCATACTTTACACATAACGTTGCTTCAACTATACAACTACGTCATACTTGCTCATTTCAGGGAAGAGCTAATGCTTCGACTATAAAAAAACGTCATACTTGCTCATTTACAATTTTTTGAGTGAAATAAAATTTTGATCAAGACAAAAAAAAAGCAATCTTATATAATTTTAAAAAAATAATACATGTTGTTGCAGTCGTCATCTTAAAAGTACAACATTCATGTTTGAGACTGAAATATGACTGCTGAAAAGCGCTTCTAATCTTCAGCATCACAGTTATCAAGTTTCAAACATGTTTTAGCTTTGACTTGTTCTTTTTTTTATTATTATTATTCACGGCAACGAGAAGTACTAAATAAAGAGATTGCACAAAATCTTCCTTTTAATTTATTAATTTAGCTCCTGCTTAGTCTCGGTCATAACATTGGTGCCGTGACCAGTGGATTAGGCATATACTTTGTTTGATCATCGTGCATTTGTTTTGAATTAATTAAAAACAAAGCACGCCTAAAAGATTATCGGATTTAATCGTTAAGTTAAGAAGGGGGAAGATGAAAATTTTTGAGTATTTTAGCGCTTATACGGAGCGTAGAACGTATTATGATGGGATTTGGTACAATATTAATGAATTTTATTGGAATTCTTATTATCCCCAATGATTTTTGTTGTCAGTAATTTTAGTCTGGTGTCTAATTGGATTATTAAAATTGTCAAAGCGCACGTGCAGGGGATTTCAAAATTGGTATAGGTCGAAGACAACGGATCAAAGTGGAAATGAGGTTAATGGTGAAGCAATGAAAGACGGTGGAATGTCCAAAGATGTAAACGGAAGCCACGTGAACTACATTGGCTGTCACACTAAACCAAAAGCTTACACAGATTTAAGATCAGTCGAGTTAAAAAGAAATCATGCATCAAGCGGCGTTGAATTGAATAATAAAACAATTTATTTTATTTATTTATTTGACGAAAGACCGCTTGCCGGTCATTGATATCCTAGATATGCTGTTAAAAATAGCTTACCTAGGTTTAAAACAAAATTTGTAAAAAGTATGTTATTATAAAAAAAAAATCAAAATAAATCATTATAGTCCTATATACAATTTAAACGAATAAAAGTGTCAATAAAAGTATTTTGACTAATCAGTTATCTCTGTCAAATCTGAGCCACTTGAAAAGTTCTTCTTTTAAGTTCGTTTTTCTTGATTGAAGTAATTGCTTAATTGATTTAGAATTATTATTTGATTCTTTATCTGCTTTAAAATCCACATCTATTACATATTTTATAGCCTCAAGGATTATCTGAACTAACTGAAAATTACGTAAGACTTCGCAATCCAGAATCATTGCAAAAGGCAATTGAATACGCTGAAGATTATAATAGGTTTAATACTTCCCGTCACCCAAGAAATGCAGATATATTAATGATTAACAGAAAAAATTTTGGAAACAAATTTTCTAAGGTAGGAGGTAAACAATTCAATTATCCTTTTTATAATAAAAAAGCTAATAATATCAGAGATACAAAAAAACTTTACTGTAAAATTTGTAGAAAAGACAACCATAACACAGATTCTTGTTACAATAATAAGAAATCAAAACCTAAAGTAGATTATAAAAGAGGTAATAACCAAAAAACAAAATTTAAAAATAAATTTAATAATGTATTACACATTAATGAATTATATAAGAGTAATGAGCTACTAAGACATTTCACTTATATCAAAGGTGAAAGAATAGAAACTGTATTTGACACGGGTGCAACTATTTCTATAATTAGTCTAAGTGTAGCCAAAAAACTCAATTTACATATAAATCCATCACATCAGAAAATTAACACAGCTGATGGAAATACCCACGATGTGTTAGGTGAGACGGACTTAATTAAAATTGAAATTGAAGAGACCGTAGCTCATTTAAATTTCGTAATAACTAATATATTACACATCGAAATTCTATTAGGATTAGATTGGTTTGAACAAACAAAAGCCATTATCGACCCTTCTAGAAGACAGCTTTCTATACCAGGAAAAAGAATATGCCTAAACCCACAATCTGAGGAATCAGATGATGATTATTCTTATAATTCTATTTATAGTATTGAGGATGATGATCTAACAAACGAGATAGTCGAATTGAACTATAATGATAATCCTCCCTTAAGTGATAATAAAAAACTTAATTTTCTTTTCGTACACAACAAAAATTCTTTTTCTTTAAGTCTTAATGATCTTGGTCTATGTAAATCAGTTACTTTTGAAATAGAAACGACTAGTGAAAATCTAATAATGACACAACCTTTTCATCAACCCGTAGGTTTAATTGATGAAATGAGAAAAGAAATTAAATTAATGCTAGACGCAGGTATAATTAGTCACGGTAAAACGGGTACTTGGGCTAGTCCAGCCTTTCTTATTAAGCAGAAGTCTTGCTATCGTTTCGTTGTAGACTATAGAAAAGTTAACAGTATAACCAAACAATATTTTCATCCTTTACCAAGAATTGATGATATACTGGATAAACTGTCTAAAGGTAGAATTTTCTCGGATCTTGATTTAAGAAAAGGTTATTTTCAAATTCCTGTAGCAGAAAATTCAATGCATAAAACTGGATTCATAGTTCCATTTGGAATATACGAATTCAATAGAGTTCCTTTTGGTTTGACAAATGCACCAGCTTTTTTCAGTGCAACAATGCAGTCTATATTAGGAAACCTAGAATTTGTACAAATATATATTGATGACATAGTGATTTTTTCAGAAAATGAAGATGAGCACCTTAAACATATACAAATTGTTTTTGAAAAGTTAAATGAAAATAATTTGAAAATTCATCCAAAAAAATGTCAATGGCTAAAAAAGACTATAAAAAATTTAGGCCACATTATTGACGAAACAGGTATCAAAATGGATCCTGAAAAAATTTCTGCTATTAGAGATATGAAACCACCAAAAACAGTTAAGCAACTAGGATTTTCTAATTACTATAGAAAATTCATTTAAAATTATGCAAAAATTACTTCACCCTTACATTCTTTGTCTTCGCCTAAAAATAAATGGTACTTGTCAGATAAATGCCAAAATGCTTTTGACACATTAAAACAAAAATTAATTGAATATCCCATTCTTAGAAAAGTAGACTTTAATAATAGGTTTATCTTATACACAGACGCATCAACAACTGCTTTGGGCGCTATATTAGCACAAATTGATAACCAAGGTAACAAATACGTAGTAAGCTACGCTTCACGATTACTTAAATCTAATGAAAAACATTATTCCGTTACTGAACTTGAATGTTCATCTGTAATTTTTGGCTGCAAGGAATACAATAACTATTTATTTAACATCAAGTTTTTAATAGTAACCGATCACTATTCCTTAAAGTGGTTATTAACACTTAAAAGCCCCAACGCTAGACTAACAAGATGGGCGATACTTTTACAAACTTATAACTTTGAAATTATTCATAGAAAAGGTAAAACTCATACAAATGTTGACCCTTTAACATTTAGACCCATATCAAGACCCATATCTAATGCACTTCTTAAAATATAATAGACATACGGAGGGATCTTCGAAAAAGCAAGTAAAAAGAATTAACAAATTAATTAAATTTTATACATTAGAAGGAGAACTACTTAAGTATAGAAAAAATATTAAGGATGAACATTTTAATTTGATAGTTCCAAAAATGGAATCACGATTGGATATCATTAAAAACACTCACAATTTAGGACATTTTAAAAGTGAAACAGTTAATTCCAATCTTTCGTCTTAATATTTTTGGAAATCAATGAAAAAAGAAATTGAAAATTATATAAATAGATGCAATACTTGTCTAAAATATGATAAAAAAGGAGTCGTAGAACATCCTGCTCTTGCTTTACCTATTGTAAGTGTTTTAGATCGTGTAAGTTTTGATCTTGTTTTAGGTTTTCCTGAAAATTCAAAAGGATATATCGGTTGTCTTGTAATTACCGATCACTCTCTAAATTCCCATTTGTTTATAAAATTAAATCCAAATCAATGGATGAAATTTTTGAAAAAGTTTTAGATTGGATTTCAATCTTTGGACCCCCATAAGAATGGCTTTCGGACCGTGGCAAAGAATTTGTCAATGAGCTATTAGATAGGCTATGCTCGACTTTCAATATTAACAGAAGATTCACTTCTCCCTACAACCCAAGAGCTAACGGTTTAACCGAACGCTTTAATCAAACATTAGTTTCTGCTTTAAGAAAACAAGCAGCAAATGAAATCCCCATCAGGAATTTTATTGTAAATATAATAACTATCATCACATTCCATTATTTTGTTTTCACAAAGTTTTGTTTCTACCATTGCGAGACATTCAATTCGACTTAATCGTATAGTTTCCTTAATAACATTGTCTGTTTTTCTTAGAAAAAATGAAGTATTCATGTATCTTATTACTTTTTTCTTAAAACACTGATGTCCGAAATCATTAATTAAATAGTTCTGCTTTGCCAGAATCCAAATGTTAAAATTTTCATTGAATGAATATGTTTTGTCAAGGAAATTTGAACGTTTACAATTGTTATTTAAATCAGCTAATCTATTATTATCATTGTGTTCACAAAAGTAAAATTTTTCACTTATTGTTTGACCATTTAGATAATGAAAGAATGAAAAGAAACTAAGAATAGAAAGAAGAAGATTAGAATTTGTAGTTTTCTTTTTTCTCCCACGTTTAGGCCTGTTTTGAAGATTGTTATGATATTCATTGATATGATTTTTATTATGAATATCAGTTGATTTTTTCCATTCATTTTTCTTGTGTGGAAAATTTTTCCATTTAATTAGGTATCTAAAACCTCTTCCAATTTTCTTGTGGTCAAGAATTTTTTCAATTTCAGATATTTCATCTTTCTGTTCATTTTGTCATCTGAAATATAAGGATTAGTTGTACTTACTTCTTGTTTTGTTAGTTTCAAACGCCATCTAGGGTAACTTTCTTCAATTCTTTCTCCTTTTTCATTTTTCAAATTGTAATTACCGTTTTCGGTAATTCTGTCAATTGAAAATGGACCTGTATATGATGGTTCAAATTTATTCTGTATTTTTTCGTTTTTTATATAAACTTCATCATCTATTTTAAGAGTATCGAAAGTAACTTTCTTTTGTCTATTTTGGGTTTTTATCTGCTTTATCTTGGAAGACCTTAAGTTCTCTATTGTTTTAGGTAATTTATTTTCTAATAAAAATTTTATTTCAGTTGTCTTCTTAACAAAGTTAATTCTTCTTCATCGGCTATATTTGAATCTATTTTATCAAAGTTATTCATAAGCCTTCCAAATAATAGTTCAAAAGGGGTAAAATTTGTCGAGGAATGAATTTTATTTCTATAGGACATTAGAACTATTGGTAAATACTTATCCCAATTTTCTTTATCATTTGCTGCTTGTTTTCTTAAAGCAGAAACTAATGTTTGATTAAAGCGTTCGGTTAAACCGTTAGCTCTTGGGTTGTAGGGAGAAGTGAATCTTCTGTTAATATTGAAAGTCGAGCATAGCCTATCTAATAGCTCATTGACAAATTCTTTGCCACGGTCCGAAAGCCATTCTTATGGGGGTCCAAAGATTGAAATCCAATCTAAAACTTTTTCAAAAATTTCATCCATTGATTTGGATTTAATTTTATAAACAAATGGGAATTTAGAGAGTGATCGGTAATTACAAGACAACCGATATATCCTTTTGAATTTTCAGGAAAACCTAAAACAAGATCAAAACTTACACGATCTAAAACACTTACAATAGGTAAAGCAAGAGCAGGATGTTCTACGACTCCTTTTTTATCATATTTTAGACAAGTATTGCATCTATTTATATAATTTTCAATTTCTTTTTTCATTGATTTCCAAAAATATTAAGACGAAAGATTGGAATTAACTGTTTCACTTTTAAAATGTCCTAAATTGTGAGTGTTTTTAATGATATCCAATCGTGATTCCATTTTTGGAACTATCAAATTAAAATGTTCATCCTTAATATTTTTTCTATACTTAAGTAGTTCTCCTTCTAATGTATAAAATTTAATTAATTTGTTAATTCTTTTTACTTGCTTTTTCGAAGATCCCTCCGTATGTCTATTATATTTTAAGAAGTGCATTAGATATGGGTCTTGATATGGGTCTAAATGTTAAAGGGTCAACATTTGTATGAGTTTTACCTTTTCTATGAATAATTTCAAAGTTATAAGTTTGTAAAAGTATCGCCCATCTTGTTAGTCTAGCGTTGGGGCTTTTAAGTGTTAATAACCACTTTAAGGAATAGTGATCGGTTACTATTAAAAACTTGATGTTAAATAAATAGTTATTGTATTCCTTGCAGCCAAAAATTACAGATGAACATTCAAGTTCAGTAACGGAATAATGTTTTTCATTAGATTTAAGTAATCGTGAAGCGTAGCTTACTACGTATTTGTTACCTTGGTTATCAATTTGTGCTAATATAGCGCCCAAAGCAGTTGTTGATGCGTCTGTGTATAAGATAAACCTATTATTAAAGTCTACTTTTCTAAGAATGGGATATTCAATTAATTTTTGTTTTAATGTGTCAAAAGCATTTTGGCATTTATCTGACAAGTACCATTTATTTTTAGGCGAAGACAAAGAATGTAAGGGTGAAGTAATTTTTGCATAATTTTAAATGAATTTTCTATAGTAATTAGAAAATCCTAGTTGCTTAACTGTTTTTGGTGGTTTCATATCTCTAATAGCAGAAATTTTTTCAGGATCCATTTTGATACCTGTTTCGTCAATAATGTGGCCTAAATTTTTTATAGTCTTTTTTAGCCATTGACATTTTTTTGGATGAATTTTCAAATTATTTTCATTTAACTTTTCAAAAACAATTTGTATATGTTTAAGGTGCTCATCTTCATTTTCTGAAAAAATCACTATGTCATCAATATATATTTGTACAAATTCTAGGTTTCCTAATATAGACTGCATTGTTGCACTGAAAAAAGCTGGTGCATTTGTCAAACCAAAAGGAACTCTATTGAATTCGTATATTCCAAATGGAACTATGAATCCAGTTTTATGCATTGAATTTTCTGCTACAGGAATTTGAAAATAACCTTTTCTTAAATCAAGATCCGAGAAAATTCTACCTTTAGACAGTTTATCCAGTATATCATCAATTCTTGGTAAAGGATGAAAATATTGTTTGGTTATACTGTTAACTTTTCTATAGTCTACAACGAAACGATAGCAAGACTTCTGCTTAATAAGAAAGGCTGGACTAGCCCAAGTACCCGTTTTACCGTGACTAATTATACCTGCGTCTAGCATTAATTTAATTTCTTTTCTCATTTCATCAATTAAACCTACGGGTTGATGAAAAGGTTGTGTCATTATTAGATTTTCACTAGTCGTTTCTATTTCAAAAGTAACTGATTTACATAGACCAAGATCATTAAGACTTAAAGAAAAAGAATTTTTGTTGTGTACGAAAAGAAAATTAAGTTTTTTATTATCACTTAAGGGAGGATTATCATTATAGTTCAATTCGACTATCTCGTTTGTTAGATCATCATCCTCAATACTATAAATAGAATTATAAGAATAATCATCATCTGATTCCTCAGATTGTGGGTTTAGGCATATTCTTTTTCCTGGTATAGAAAGCTGTCTTCTAGAAGGGTCGATAATGGCTTTTGTTTGTTCAAACCAATCTAATCCTAATAGAATTTCGATGTGTAATATATTAGTTATTACGAAATTTAAATGAGCTACGGTCTCTTCAATTTCAATTTTAATTAAGTCCGTCTCACCTAACACATCGTGGGTATTTCCATCAGCTGTGTTAATTTTCTGATGTGATGGATTTATATGTAAATTGAGTTTTTTGGCTACACTTAGACTAATTATAGAAATAGTTGCACCCGTGTCAAATACAGTTTCTATTCTTTCACCTTTGATATAAGTGAAATGTCTTAGTAGCTCATTACTCTTATATAATTCATTAATGTGTAATACATTATTAAATTTATTTTTAAATTTTGTTTTTTGGTTATTACCTCTTTTATAATCTACTTTAGGTTTTGATTTCTTATTATTGTAACAAGAATCTGTGTTATGGTTGTCTTTTCTACAAATTTTACAGTAAAGTTTTTTTGTATCTCTGATATTATTAGCTTTTTTATTATAAAAAGGATAATTGAATTGTTTACCTCCTACCTTAGAAAATTTGTTTCCAAAATTTTTTCTGTTAATCATTAATATATCTGCATTTCTTGGGTGACGGGAAGTATTAAACCTATTATAATCTTCAGCGTATTCAATTGCCTTTTGCAATGATTCTGGATTGCGAAGTCTTACGTAATTTTCAGTTAGTTCAGATAATCCTTGAGTATAATATGTAATTTGATCATATTCACTTATTTCAGATATTTGATTTAATATTATTCTTAAGTCATTGATATAATTTCCTATATCTTTAGATTGTCTAAGACCTCTTAACTTATCTCTCATGTAAAGTTCATGATCTTTACGTCTATAACGTTCTTTAAGCATGTTTTTAAACTGAACCCAACTAATAGAGTTTCTATCTCTATTTTTGGTAAATGCTTGATATTCGTGAAGCGCAGAATCTCTTAAGTATGAACTTGCAAAAAGGATTTTGGACTTGTCTTGTGTTACTCCATGTCCTTCAAGTATTAGTTCGACAATGTAAAGCCAATCTTCAATTCTTTCATTTTCTTTTCCATGAAAGGGGCTTATGTTATTATTTGTTTTAGGAAAGGGAAGATGGGTAAAGTAAGGCGACGGATTTCGGGAAAACTTATTTCCTTCTTTATCCTTAACGTACAAAGAACCTAATTCAAGATTATTACTGGTTATTTTTTCTTCAATATCCGGTATTATTTCACTTCTATTTGTTAATTTATAATCTACAACCGATCGTTATTTTGAAGATTCAGTACCTAACGATTTCTTACCTGTTGAGAAACTAGGTGTGTTAATAGGTAAAGAGTAAGAAAATTCTAAATTTGGGTCTAAAGCATTTTTATCCAATCTATTTAATTCTATTTTTCTCTCAGAATATCTTAATTTGTCATTTAGATCATTTTTTAAAGTGAGTAGTTCCTTGTTTGTCCTTACTAATTCTGTTCTTTCTATATGTAGAGTCAAATTTTCTTTATTAAGATTGTCGTTTTCATTTCTTAAATTATTGATTTCGAATTCGAGATCAGCAATTTTTGTCACATCTGATTCCCTATTTGATTTAAACTGTGAAATTTCATTTTCATATGAATTAATTTTTGATTCATATGTCGAAATTTTACTAACCAGAGTCATGTTTTCACTTTTTAAGTGATTATGTGAAAAATTCAACTTTTCTAAATTTTCATTTAGTTTACTATATTTTATTTCTATCAAGTCGTTAACTTTTGCTAAGTTTGCTAGGTTAGTTTTCAGTTCACAATTTTCCGATTCTAGCTTTTTTATTTGTTCATCATTGGACTTTATTGTTTCTTCGAAACTATTTTTATCGTTGTCAATGATTTCTAGTTTTTTTCTCTCTTAGAAAAGTTCATTAGAAAGCTGTTCTTTTTCAGAATCAAGTCTTTCATTTATTTTACTAATCTCATCATTTTGAGATTTTAGTTTTTTATAACCTATCTCACAGTTATATAAGTCATCTTTTAACTTATTTAATTTTAACGCGTCATTTTTTCTCTCTAATTCCAAATGTATTGCGTATGCTTCGATACGCCTGGCTAAATTTTTAATCGATTTTAACCCCTCCTTATCAAAATTATCTGGTAATCTTTCTAAAATTCTTAACTTACCTTCCATTCTTGATTTGAGTTTTGGTCAGTTGATTATTTGAATAGGATCCTTTGAGTGTGAGATTGTTACGATTTATCACGATATCGATTAGGAGTATTTCTTTGTTTTTATTGTTTTTCTTGTTTTTCGCTGCTACCAATTCTGTTAACCCTCTTATAAGGTTAAGTTAATAAAATTCAGTTTATTTGTTTTTTAAATTTTATTTTATTAAATGATAAAATTACACTTATAACAAATACGACAATAGGCCTAGGTAAACGTTTATGTTGTTTGTGGAAATATTCGAATAAGACGAATAAATGAAATAAAGTATTACATTTTTATAGTAAAAGAAATAATTAAAAAAACATCAATCACAAATCAAGATAATACCAAATAAAATATTAAAAGTAGGAAAGATTGTAGACAATGGTCATTGAGATAACGATGACACTTTATATTAAATTAATTTAATTAAAACATCAAGATAAATAACTTGATAAGTTATTGAATTTGAGGATCGTAGATCATAGTAGCATCTTTCTTTTTATTTAAAACAAAGTGGACATTCTTTTTTTGTTTCTATTAATTGAATCAAATGTCTCATTCTATTATTTGGATTTTTGCAGTTTCTATGAAATCTGTGATAACAATTAAATGAGATTACACCTTCATTATTGATATTCGATCCACATAAGGAACAAAATAGTTTTGATCCAAAATTTCTAAAATTACTATTGATATAATGTCTAAGCCGTTCTAATTCTGTTTTATCATTTTTTACAAAAAATTTCTTTTTTTCAATTATTTGTTCCAAAAAGAAGCAAGCATAAACTCCACAGTTGATTGAATCGTTTTGAATTGAATGTTCACGTTTTTTTTTTAATTTCAATTTTTTCATATACATTTGTTCGAAATATTTGCTTAAATTGTGAATTTTATTTAAAATTTAAGTAATTTTGGATTTTTATTTGGTTTTGTCAAATTAAGTACGAAAGACCAAAAATTAAATATCAATACTAACTTATTTCCTTATTTATTTTTTTAAAAAGTCAAAAACTGGAACCGTTAATGGAATATTGTGAAATTTATTTCTGCTAAATTAGGAGACTGCTCTAACATTATTTATTGAATTTTTATACCAAATTTAAACAAAACCAACAAAATTTTACCTCCAGTTTTTAAAAAAAAGATCTTTTATTTCTCCTTTCTCACCCATAGGATCAAGATAATCAAAGTAAAGATTTTTCAAATTGATACAAATTAAGCTCCAATGATTATGATTTTCATTCACGAATCCAACCAAATATTCACATCTATCAACCTTTATGAAGACTTTTAAATAATTAGTTCTCAAATGATTTATATTTAGTTTACTGGAAATTTCTGGCGACATTTTGGAAATCCATTATAACTTATCTCTGTTGAATAAAAAGAAGAAACTAAAGTTATTTTCTTTTTTGATTTTTTCGAAACAATCTTTCCAAAAGCCTCTAGTATCTAAAAAGTAAATTAAAAGAAATATTTTAATAGATTATGTAATTACTTTGTCTGTTAGCCAGTTATTGTTAAGAAGACTTCGTACATCACTCTTAGTTATCAAAATATCTTCAATTTTGTAATAAAATATCATGTCAAAACTGAAATCTTCTTCTTTAAATAATTGTTCATCAGGTGATTTGAATTTTGATGGAGGTCCAACATCTTCAGGTTCCTCTTCACGTCTTGGTGGTGATGGTGTCGAATGTCTTCTTGGCCGTTTTGTAGACAAGATTTGTGGGTCAACATCTGAATCATATGAAATAAGTCGTTTTCTAGCCATTTTTTTACCCCATTTCAATTCCAGATCCCACTCAACGCCCCACTCTTCAGGATCTAAAGATGATGATGATGAACGTCGTGATAATGGTGGTGGCGGTGTCCTACTTGTTCTTGGTTGATTTTCCCAATCAACAGTGTCTAGAGATGATGATGATGATGAGCTTTTTGGTTCAATTAAATCAACTGGTTTAGATCGTTTAGAATTTCCTCTATTACTTTTTGGTTCAATTATATCAACTGGTTTAGATCGTTTAGAATTTCCTTTATTAGGTTTTGGTGTAGGCAAAATTTCTATTGAATCATCTGAATTAGATCGTTTTCTAGTGTCTAAAGATGATGATGATGATGAGCTTTGTCGTGGGGTTGTAGCTGTCCACCTACTTGCTCTGGGTTGATCAAATTGCCGATTGCTTAACACTTCTTTAGTTCTATTATATGAATAACCACTATTTTTAAGTGCAGTTTCTATATCAGAAAGACTAAAAGTGGTAAATACTTGGCCCAAACGATAAATCGATTTATAATAACGTCTTTCTTCTGGATAGATAATGTCATAATTCCTAGGAATATGTGTTGAATTTTGGTTACTAACTGTATTTTGTGGTGTCAGTATAGTTTTTATCCAATTGATAATGTTGTTCATAATAATGTAAATCCTTTGGATAAATAATGTCAAAATTCTTAGGAATATGTGTTGAATTTTGGTTACTAACTTTGTAGGTTTGTAAACTATGGTTGCTATAGAAACTACATAAGTAATAGTAATAATAATAAAAAATCATTTAAAGAAAATATATATTTAAAGAAACAGAATTTTTTTTTAAAAATCATTATTTAAAAAACAAAAAACTTGACTGAATATCTTAAAATAATTGAAATTTTTTTTTTTAATTTTATATCCAAATTTAAAATTTAATATATTTTTCATATTTGAATTTTTTATTTAAAATAATGATTTTAAACTACAAAGGGAAACTTTATCTTAAAAGATATCTTTTAAAGCACATTTAACGTTTATATTTACAAGTGTATTTGTTAATAATAGAAAAAAGATTAAGTTGCAGTATCTTTTTTTATAGTTTATTTTCCTAATATTCCTAATTTTCCCTAATTTAAAATAATTAATTTATTTCAGTGATTTCTGGCAAAAAAATACCTAATTTACGAAAATTTTGCAAATAAACCATTTGCCAACAGCAATTTTCTTTTTTCATTAATTTTGTTTATTTTTTTAATTATAAAATTCATTTTGAAATTTATATTTTTGTCGACGAAACAAAATTAAGAGATTTGAAAGCCTATTTATAATCTTAGGTTGAAATCTACAAGGTTGGTTTTCATACCTTACACATAAATCTTAAAAGAAAAACAAAAATAATAATATTTTTAATATTATAAATTCTTTATCTAAAATAATTTTAATGTACTTAAAGCCTAAAGTTTAGTTTAAGCTCATGCAACACTTACCAAACATGTCATGTTATAAAATGTTAAAAACATGCTAATTCTAAGAACGTGCATTTAGAAAGTAATTTCGACTTTTAGCTCAGCATCAGAATCAAAATTAATATTAACTCAGTTTTGAGTTTTTCAAAGTTTTAAACTAGATATAAAAAAAAATTTAGGCTTTTCAAAATAGAAGAGTGTGATATGAAAAATTTCTTAATTTTTTTCATTCAATTTTCTCAATAAAAAGATTTCACGCGCTTATATTTTGATGAATTTTAAATTCATTTATTTTGATTTAGATTTAAATTTTCTTAGCTTAAAATTTTAAATACCAAAACTTTAAAATATCTCAGTGTCTTGATTCAGATAATTAAAAATTAATCTTTGATTACTTTGATTTTATTTTTAATTTTGATTTTTTATTTCAATTTTTTTCAAAATATAATTAGGAAAAAAATTAAATATTGCTTAAATCGACAAAATTAAAATATTGAAAAATTAATGATTTTCAAAATTGTATATTAACTTTATCTCCATAATGAATTTTTGTTTTGAACGTTAAAATAGAATTTTTAAGCTTTTAATAAAATAAAAGTTTATTTGTCAGAAATTAGAACAAATTTTAATATTTCATTTTTTTTAAACACGATTTGAAGCTTAGAAACCACAGGTTCAAATATTCAAATATTTCTTTCATTTCATCAATCATAGTAGAAAAGGTAGGCTTCGTGACAAAAGTAATTTTCAAGAATTTTAGTGTAAAAGTTTAAAATTTTTTATATTAATTTTAAGATCAAGATTATGTTTTTATTTTAAATTTTTGGATTTTTTGTAGCGTGACTTTCAATAAAAATTTTAATCTACAAAGCATTTACGAAGCCATTTTTATAGTTTGCTAATGTAGTTATTTATAGTATTTTCAAGATTTCCTTTCTTTTGAAGGAATAAAAATGTGACCAAGTTATCTGAAATAAGAAGAGAGTTGTGGTTATGTACCTTTTTTTTCTTAATTATTTCTTTCAAGAAAAATATATGTTCTTTTAAATATAAAATACGTTCAGATGATAAATGACAATCAAAATTTCGCTTGCTGCTTTAAAATCTAGTTTTATTTTAGTCAAAATTTTTTAGTTTTTATTTTCAAGTATAATTGCTTCATTTTATCAAATTTGTTGCGGAAAATAGAAATGAATCTGTTTTAATTATATTTGACACTTTTTATTTATTTTGTTAATATTAAATAAATTTATTATTAAAAAAATAATTTAATTGGAAAACCACCAAGGTTGCTCCGAACGGCTTTCGCCTTCTTTTGAAGCCCCTTTTTTTTCTGTCATTTTTTTTCTTTCTTTTTTTTCCATTACTAATTTACAATTTTTTAAATAATGGAAAGGAATCTAACAGCACTGTATTAAAAATTTAATTTGGATACAAAAAGAATATCATGAATTAAAAAAAAAATAATTAAAAATAACCCTATTTTCAATATTTTTTGTTTTTATTTATATTATACGTGATGTAATAGGTTTTGTGAATTTCAAATACAAGTTGAACAAAAATTCTTCCTTTTTTGATAAATTAAAATTAAAGTTATTAAAAAAAAACAGCTTCAAAGTGTAACATACTTAGTTGCATCTTTTTTACCTAAAACAAAATTTTTATTTTCTTTTTTTTTTGGTTAATCAAATCAATAATCTATTTAAATCTTATTAATTCTTTATTTTTGTCATTTTTTATATGAAAAAAATTAATTTAGGTAATAAAAGTTGCAGTATTTTTTCAATATTTTTTATTTATTTTAATTTTAATTCATTAAACAATGAAGAATTTTTGTTCAATTTGTATTTGAAATTCAAAATTTGAAATTATTTAAAAAACAAATTAATTTTTTTAAAAAAGTTGGTTTAGTTCTAAATTGTGGTCATTCTTTGGTGGGACAAATAAAAGGATGTCGTTTTGTGATTCAAAATACTGGTGGAGATGGTCGCTTTGTAGTCTTTCCCAAATCTGCCTGGCCAGCATCCACATTTAAAGTAGAAAAGCAATTTTAAAAGTAAAAAATTAATTTATCTAATTAGACCAATGTGTTGTCAACCTCTTTGAATGTGCATCCATTCGAGATACAGCCATCTATCTTTGAGCTGCGCAAAGATGACATTTTTGTTCTTGAAGTTGTTTTTAAGCCGGCCGATTGCAAAAAATACGAACAAGAAATTGTGATTACTTGTGACAATTGCACAACTATTGAATTTAAGCTAATTGGTGAAGGAAAACTTGCCCAAATTGAGTATGTTGAATCCCAGGATTCGGATAATGACCAAAATTTGATTGCAATCGATGACTTTAAAGACAAAATCAGCCAAAAAATAATTCGTTTTCCAACCCTCAACCCTAGAGCTTTGACCAGAAAGCGATTTTCTCTAAAAAATATCTCGTAATTTGGCAAAGAAAATTTTTAAATTTTTTTAAATTCAAATTTTAAATTTAAAGTCAGTGTCCAATTGATTTTTCATGGCTGATCTACAAGCCGATATACGAGGACAGTTTTACAATTCAAAAAAATGACAACTATGTGACTTATTCAGAGAATAATTTTAGCATTTTACCAAAACAGGGTACTCTTGAAAGAGACGACACTCGAACTTTTGAAATTATTTTTAATCCTGATAAAGTAAAAAATTTATATTTAAAAAAAAATAAAATTTTTTTTTTTTAATTTAAGATTGGTTGTTTTGAGAGTGTGGCTCATCTAATTTTGCATGGAATTCCTGAAATAAACAAACAAATGATGCTTGATACACAAAATTCTGTCCATAAGACTCATTTGGCAAAAGAAGATTTCAATACTGGTGATTTTCTATCGACTGCCATTGAATTAAGGGGAGAATGTGAGCCATTTCAGTTTACTCTTGATCCACCAGCAATTTTTGTTCCGGGTCCCATTTACATGCAATCAACTAATCGAAAGGCGTTTAGGGTAAATAAGAAAAAATCATCTATAATTAATTTTAATTTTTATTAAAGTTAATTAATATGAGTATATGCCCAATTAATTTTAGTTGGAAACAAGTGTTAGAACCCCATATGATTCAAGTTGAACCGGCCTATGGAGAAATAGGTACTTTTTATTGAATTAAAAATATTTTAAATTTATTTAAAAAAAAAAAGCTCCAAAAAGTTATGCTCTAATGGATGTTTTGATTACTGGACTTAGCCCTGGCAAAATTGTTGAAGAAGTGGCTTGTTACGTTGAGTATGCTGATGAGCCAATTTATTTGCATGTCGAAGCGGATATAAAAGTAAAAATAAAAATGAATAAGAAAAAAAATTATTTCTTTTTCCAAAGGGTCCTGAGTTGTGTATCAAAGAGGCCGGGGTAGACTTTGGTCTTGTTCGCATAGGCGACACGTCCATTTCTTATGTCACATTTGAAAATGTTTCAAATTTGCTGCTTAAATGGAGCCTTGAGTCCTTGGACTACCAAGTTGACATTTGATTAGCCTTTTTCGAACATTTTGTATTTTTTATCAAAAGGATTTGTTTGATTATCCTCGAAATGGGGAGCTTTTACCTCTAGAATCAGTTCAAGTTTATTTATCATTCCGTCCTAAGGAAGAGTTAATTATGAACTCCATGTTCTCGGTTCAAGTTACCGATGGAAACTCATTGTAATTCGACAATTTAAAAAAAAAATTTGATAAAAAAATAATTTTTCTAGGACATTTAATTGTCATGGTCAATCTCAATTACCCAAGATAAGCTTCACAAACAGCCAGATTCAATTAGACGAACTTTATCTTGGTGTTGAGAAAGTGTTTTCAGTCGAATTAGCAAATCATTCAGCCCTTAATGTCAACTTCATCTGGCAAAGAGTAAATAAATTATTTTTATAATATTTTATATTTTTCAATTTTTTTCAAATTAAAAACTTCATGCCCTAACTTCTCTAATTTTTTTTTAAATTCTGATAATTTTTTTTTAATTTATTACAAAGATTAATTACTCAGAATTTTTTTAGCAGAACAGTTCTATCAGAAAATTAGAAAAAAAATTTTTTCACCTTTTTTTTAAGCCATCAATTCATGCTGATTTTGACCTTTTCTTGAATTAAATCTTAAATTCTTATTGTCTCCTAATTAAAAGGCGATATTTATTCAACAATTTTAAATTCAATATTATATAAAATAAATTTTTTTTTCGAGCAATTTGATCTTTATATTTTTTGAAATTTTCTTTTTTTTCTTTTTTTATTTTCAAAGTAAATCACCCTTGAAAGTAAATCAGGCACCCTTGTAATGGGTGCCTGCTGATTTACTTACGATTCAAAGCCACAAAAGCCACGGCCACATTTTCAAAGTAATTCAGTACCCTTGTAATGAAAGACTGATTAACACTCCTTTTATCAATTATTATTCAAATTGAAGTTTTAGATCAAGATCAAAAGATCAAAATATAATATGTAATATTTTCTTTTAATAATAGAAAAATAATAATTTTTTTCCTAAGACATATTATGTCAAGTTTATTTTCATAAATAAAATTTGGGGCTGATCAATTTCATGACCACTCAGTCTTATTTTTATAAAAAAAAAACGCTGTTAAATTTATAGACCAGTTGGTCTTAAAATTTATTTGAGAAAATAAAAATTTAGTTTTATGAACAATTTTTTTAAAGTCTCGTTAAGAAAAAATTTAACAGGTAATTGCAAAAAATTAAAAAAATACACATTATTTTAATTCTTGTCTTTACTTCTAAAATTAAATTTACCTATGACATCATTTTTTGAAATTGTATTATTGAATTATCAATGAAATTGGTCAGACTCTAAAATTTTAAATGTCCTTTTTTATTGACTTTAATAGGTTTAAAATTGTTTAATTGATTTAAAAAAAAATTTAAAGCAAAAATAACAAATTTTTTAAATTAAAAATTTGTTCAAGAGGAAAAATAAAATTATTATTTTTATAAATTTTTAAAATAAGTGCTAAATTATTTGTTTGAAACCTAAATAAATCTTAAGTTGGATTTATATTAAATTATGCCTTCTTCCGTCTTAAATTAAACATTTGTGATATTGTAAATATATTTGTCAAAAATAAGTTTTAAAATTTTAGCTATTTCTTTTGAATCTAATTTTGCATAAAAAAAATTAAAACTTAATTCTCTTCAATAGAATTTTTAAATGTCCTTTTAATAGCAAAAAATTTATTTAGGGGATATTTGAAATAATTTTAGAAAATTAAAAAAAAAATTAAAAATTTTTCAGCCTAAAGGAGAAGATTCTTCATTATGCGAGATACACTATGAACAACCGGATGGCGAAATACCAGGCCGAGCCATTGTTCAATGTTTAGTCCGAATAAAAGCTGATAAAACAACAGAAATAAACGATTTAAGCTTACCTTGTTATCTCCTGGACACAGACGAGACAATTTACTTAAACATTAAAGGCGTTGTAAAAGGAATATCAGTGGAAATTTTTGTCAGTAATGATGAAACTTACAGGTAACTGAAAAAAACAATTTTAAAAATAAAAAAATATAATTTATAAATATTTATATCAATTTTTTCTACTCTTTTTTTTTTAATTGTAAATGATATTTAAATTTATTCATGGAACTTAAAATTTAAATTAAATAATTTTAAGTCGGGCCAAGCTGATTGATTTTGAAAATGTTCAGATGGGCTCGAGATCATCAAGACAATTAATATTTCAAAACATGTCCGGTATTCGAACATCAGTGAATTTAAATATGAAAAACTTTAAAGCTTTCGAAATGATCCAAGAAAAAAGATTGTTCGATGATCCATGCAAAAAGATGCCTTCTTTAATCGACAGATTTAAACTAGAAGACGAATACATTGGAATTGGATTCGGTTTAGAAAAAAGTTATTTTGAACTGCCAGAATTTAGCTCAGTTACCATTTCGGTAGTGGCCATTGCTGATTTTTGGGGTTTGTACGAAGACACTTTGAGCATTGAAATTGATGGAATTGATAAGATAACACTGGTGCCTGTAAAAATAAATATAGCAGGAAGCCCTGTAAAGTTGTACACTGGCAAAGTGGTGCAAATGGACGATATGTCAATGGTAAGATTTGGATCATTGACTCAGGGACACAAACCCGTTGTGCGCAAAGTTCAAATGCTGAACACCAGTCTGCACCCAGTTAATATTAGTTGGAAAATATTTTTAGTCAAAAGTCCTGATGATCAGTTGATAGATGTTAATTTGGTTGATGAAGAAATAAAAGTGTCCTTCTCAAATAGCAGTTCTTTGGAATCGAATAACACCAAAACAAGTATTTAAATTAAATTTGAATCAAATTGGATTTTTTTATAAATTTTTTAAGTGTCACGCAATTCATCTAATTTTGTCTACAGAAATAATTTTGAGCCCATTGAAGAACTTAGAGAGTCAATGTGTGATGACTATTATTATTCGTTTGAAGAACGATTTCCTTTGGTCAAAATCAATTTGACTCCACATTATGGCCAAGATCAGCAAAAAGATAATCAAATATTTTCACTTGACAAATACAATTTGGTAAATATCTATCTATTATATTTTTAAATTCAAGAAAAAATACTTGTTTAATATAAAATTTTTATAATTTTTGATCAATTTTAAATTTTTGGTGTGAATTTATGAAAAAATAACTTTTTTTAACTTAATATTTTGCTAGAATATGGTAATTTATATTTAATTGATTTTATAATTTACAATTTATGAAGTTCTTGAATTCAATTATTGGAACAATCTCCATTTTTTTAATAACCTTTTTAATTTTCCTAATAAATATTTAGAATCTTTAATTAAAAAGAAAATAGAAAATAAAACATTTAAAGCTCTTAAATGATCAAACTTTTGTTTGTATTTTTTTTCCATTAAGGGTTTTTTTAATTATTTGGTAGCTATTTCAGCATCAGAATAAACTTTTTTCTTCTTAATGCAATGTTTAAGCTCATTCCACATAAATTCGATTTTATTTTAATAGAGAGACTTTATAGAGGATTTAATAAGTAATGTTGGTTAATCAGCGCTTGGTAAAAATAAATTGAAAATTTCGATTTGTCAAAAATTGGCTGGCCACTAAATTCAGCTCAAAAAACACCACCAGATCTAATCTTTATGGTATAAAAATTATAAAAAATTTAAGATTGAAATTTATTAAATTAGAAAAATTACCCAAATAATGTAACCTGAATTTTAAAATTACTCTATTTAGCTTCTATTTCTTCCATTGCTCAAAATTTAATATTTTTAACACCAATTAAAAAAAAAAGGTGTTTTCATGAATTCACTAAAATTCCAAAATTCTCCAAAAATCAAGTATTTTTGGAAATTTTTACTCTTAAACTGTAGTAATATTATCTAGTCCAAAAATTTTTTTTAAGCTTTAGTATCTTTTAAAAATGTTCTAAGATTTGTTTTGAATTTTTTTTGATTTCTGATAAAAATTACAATTAAAAAAATTAGTAGAATTTAAATTAAAATAAAATAGATTTTGATTCACTTATTTTTTTTTTTAAATTTTAAAACTAGCTAATAAAGTTTATTGATTAAAAATAAAACAGGTGAAAATCAGATTTTTAAAACTGCAAGAATTCAGACTTTTTTTTTAAATGAATTATTTTAATTAATAGAGTCTTGATGCCAAAGAGAAAAAACAGCTAGAAATCACATTTAATACGCATGCTGAAAAATGTGGTTCATATGAAGCAATATTTGTGGGCTATCTGTCTCTACCAGACTATGTAATACAATTTGGAAAATTATTTGAAAACAATTTTTTTTCTTTTTTAACTAAGTTGATTACAGGAGACGGATTCAGTCGAAAAATAAGCTTCGAAAAAGAACCGGTCATTTTCAAAGCTACTGGATGTTTGCAATCACCAAATTTATTAGTCGAATATGAAAATGAGGACCTTAGTTTTGTGGTATCAACAGGTGATTTGATTGACCCTGAGACAGTAAATAAACTATGAATAAATATTTTTAAATTTTTTAAAATTTTTAAATTTTATTAGAAAATCTTAAAAGATAATTTGAAATTAAATAGCAAAATATGGCTATTGAATAATTCATTGTCTCCCGTGGATTTCAATATCAATGTTGAAAAACCCTTTTCTTTTAATGACCAAACTTTGTCTACAAGATCACTTCAGCTTAAATCAAAAGCAAAAATTCAAGTAAATTTTTCTAAATAATTTTAATAAAAAAAGTAAATTTTTTTCTTTCTTAAAGTGCTCAATTAATTTTGATTTTAATTTTGATTTTGTGTCCAAACTTAACTTTGGCTCTGGTAATGATCCAGTTTTTTATGAGGACTCTCTATGGCTTAATTTTGCCAACAATTTAAAACAACGAATTCCAATATCGGTCAAAACTTATCCGCCTCATCTTGTGGTCACGACTGATACAATTAATTTTGGAAAAATTCTTATTGACCAGCAAAGACACCATCAGTTTTGGATGCGAAATCATTCATTTTCATCAGCAATCTGGAATATAAAAATAGGTAGATTTCATATTATTTATTCGAAGATTTCGTAAAATTTTTCAAAAAAAATTAAGTTGATGATTCTGATGAGGTGTTTCAATGTGATTTGACACAAGGCTTTATTGAATCCAGGCGAAAGAACATCAACAAATGTGAACAATTAATCAATGTCTATTTCAATGCAAAGTGCGTTGCTTAACATTTTAAAATTTTTTCATTGTTAAAACAAGACTCAAATATTTTGGTCTAAAATAATTAATGAAAAAATACTGATTTTTTTAAATTATTTGTGATAACTAAGTTTTTTTATAGGGACAACAAGAGCTACAGTTCAAAATTAATCATCACGATGAGTCCGTATTTCGGAACTGAGTCGATTCTAATCGAGCTCGAGGGGTCCGGAAGTTGTTACCAAAAACAGGAAGCGATATTAAATGTATAAGAAGAAATTTAATTATGAATCTATTCATTTTTAATTAATAAAAGTTTATTAAATATAGAATGGCAACTTGAAGTTCATGATCATAATCAAATGATCAAAATTTAATTGATTCAAATCTTAATAAAAATCTTAAAATTAGATTTTTTTAAATTTTTTTAAAATTAAACATAAGATGTTTATTATTTTAATTTATAAAAAACAAATCTTTTTTTTCTAATTGACCTTTAATTGATTCTTCTAAAATCTTTATTTGAAAATTTTAAAGACAAATTTAAAATCGACATTAAGGTATCCAAATTATGACTTTAAGTGATATTTTGATATTACTTAAAATATATTACGGCGGCTTGTATTTAATGTTGCACTATAAATTAATCAGAAGTTGCACTTTTTTTAATACCAAGCTGCACTATATTATTTCCAAAAAGTACTACATTATTTTATGTGCACTGAATTATTCGGTTTTTTACCAAAATAATTCAAATCAGAACTTTTATATTTCAAAACTTTTCTATATAAATCACTTCACACTTAAATAATTTTTGATTTTTACTAAAATAATTTTAAATATTAATTTAGAATTTATTTTTATTTTCAAAAAAGCTTATTTTATTTTATTTTCCGTCCTTTTTATAAAATCCTTGCGGCTACTTATTTAGAAATTAAAACAATTTACAGCTAGTTACTCAACGGTAGATCATCATGGCATGGTAATTTTTTGTTAAGTAATTTTTTTACGCGGCTTCTACCTTAAATACTATGCTACTTCCTGTCTCTCTTATATCTTTAATTCATATTTTCTATAAACAGCCCATACTCTAAAAAAAATAATTAAAATAAAAATCATATTGATTTCGCGTGTTTGTTTGAGAAGGAAACATTCAACAACATCGCTTCGGTCAACTAGCCATTAGAAAAAAACTTAGTCGAGGAAGACCCACTTTGGCAGCAGCAGCACTAGTGGTAGATCCTACTGGATTCAAAAAGCTAAAAAGCTTATTTAATTCGTTAATTTAATAACGAATCGGCTACTTAATAAATACAATATTATTTTTTTTTTCAAATTTTATTCTTATGTATGTATTACTATATTTTTTTTCTCTCCAAAATTAAATCACATATTTGAAATTGTAATTTGTATTTTCTTATGTTAAAAAAAAATAAAGTTTTCGAAAGAAATAGTGCTTGTTGTATTTATTTATCTAAAAATGAATTAAAATAGTTCAGATCCAAAATTATTTTAGTGCTTTTTAAACATTAATTTAGTGCTTAGTAAAGATTATTTTAGTGCAAAATAAAAATTATATTAGTGCTTATTAAAGAATATTATAGTGTAAGAATGTTATTTATAGTGCAGCCTTGATTAATATTGTGCATGTAAATATTATAGTGCAATTTAAATATTATAGTGCAACTTGTGATTATTTATAGTGCAGAATGTATTTGATGCCTATTACGGCGAAACAAAGTTAAATTTTGTATTGCAAAATTTCAAAATATTGATTAAGAATTTTTTTGATTTCAGATAAAAATTCATATAATTTTCTATCTAATCATAGATTAAACAAATAATGTTTAATAAAGTATAGTCATTTTTTATTAAAAAATTGATACAAATTACCATTTTGTTTGAATCAAAAACTAAAAATTTTGATTTGAAATTAACAACTGATTATGAACTTCAATTTACCATATAAAATTCTTTTATTTCTAAAACTAGTATAGTGTTGGTGAATAACCAATAAAAAATAAAATATGTTTATTTGCCAAATGAATTTTATTAAAATTTAAACAAAGTAGAGACGGCCGTCTAAGCCAAAGAGGAAATATATTCAAATTATTAATAATTATTTTCTTTAATTATTAACTTTTTTGTTTAAATACATAATCATGCAAATCTAAAATTATTACTTTTGGTCCTATCCTCTTTAACTGTGACTTCTTTTTAAGTGGTAAAAAGCTGAATATAGTTCCTAGTATAGAATATTTAGGATTTGTTATCAATTCAAATTTAGACTTTAATCAATTTGCTATTGACAAATTTATACAGGTTCAGAAATCTTTCTTTATTCCGTCGTTTTTGTTAAATAAGATGAGTCATGTTTCCCCTTCTCTGAAAAGTTTCATTTACAAAACATTTTGCCTTTCTCAATTCACATATGGTCTGGAAAACCTAAGACAAGACAACAAAACCCTCAAAATAAAATAAAAATTTAAGATAATTTAATATATTTTTTATTTAAAAAAAGTAGTTTTTTAATTTAAAAAAAAAAAATCCAAAAATTAAAAAAAAAAAATAAAAATTTTACTCAAAAAATAAAAAAAAAATTTCATTTAAAGAATAAGAAAAAGAAAAAAAATTTATTTACAGATTAATAGCTTTAAATTTATTTTTATTTATTTATTTATTTTCTGTACCGAGCTAGAGCTCCTTCAGAATAAGTAAAAAATTAAAAAAATAAAAATGAAATAAAATAAAAATAAAATTAAAGTTAATAAAATAAGATAAAAAAAAAAAAAAAAAGAATTAAAAAAAAAGTAAATAAGCTAAATAAATTAAAATTAAGAATAAATAAAATTGGAAAAGATTGTTACATGTGGCTCATGTTTGAATAGTTCAAGTTTCAGGAAAAAAAGAAGAAATAGTAAGGTAGCAATTACACAATGGAGTAGGGTAGTCAATATATCTTGATTCGAAACCTTCTTTGTATTCCTTCACCAGTCTTACAACCAATGGAATAGAATGACTCAGTCCTGTCCCACCTAAAAAAGACTACTGAACACGACTTTTCAACTGATATCTTCATTTTCCACTTAATAAGCCATTGTTCTAGTTCGTTGAGGTATTTATTGATCTTATTTTCTAGGTTCCCCTTTTTGTTATAAATGAAGAATGTAACTAGATCATCTGCGAAAAGAAGAGAGTATTCATTATTTGTTTTGTTTCTTTTAGGGATGTCATTAATGTATATACTAAATAAAAGAGGACTAATTACTGAGCCTTGAGGAACACCTGCAGTTATTTGATATTCTTCGCTCAAATGGTCATTCACATTTACCTTAAATGTCCTAGAGTCTAAAAAGGATTTTATCCAGTTAGTCAAGTAATGAGGTGGATTTATTTTAATCAATTTAAAAAGTAAACCTTCATGCCGAACCCTATCAAAGGCTTTAGAAATATCAAAAAAAAGGCCGCAAACTCTTTTTTTTCTATTAAATGATTCCACAATTTTTTGAATTAAAATGAAAAGATTATCTGCTGTTCGCCGGTGTTTCCTAAATCCAGATTGCTCCTGGATAAGGAGTGAATTTTGCTCTAAAAAATTGTATAATCTTGAATATACTATGCGTTCCATTAGCTTTCCTAATCAACTCGTTATACTTATTGGTCTATAATTTAAAGGATCGTGTAAAGTAGAGGCCTTTTTTTGAATCATAGTAATGTAAGATGTTTTCCACGCTTTCGGGACTCTACCTTCTCGAAGAGATAAATTAAAAAGTTCTATGATTTCTATTAATGAATTTCTAGGTAAGTTTTTTAACATTAAATTATGAATTTGGTCAGGTCCTGATGCCGCTTCATTTTTTAATCTCTTTAAAGCCATAATTAATTCATTTAAGCAAATTGGATCATTAAAATTAGACTGGTTATAATTCCTAAAGAAAACAGAGTTAAAATTTAGTATTTCGATATCTTTCTCAGTATCAATTAAATCAGAATTAGGACTAAATATTTAAGATAAGAGTTCTCCAAAGCATTTTCCCTTTTCTTCATTAGTTTTGAATTCCCTTTCATTTAAAATCAATTTAGGAATTAAATTTGATCCTTTTTTTGTTCTAAATTTATTTATTTTTTTCCAAAAAGGTCTACTTGTCAGTGGGTTTTTTCCCATCTTCTCAATAAAATCAAACCAATTTTGATTCCAGAATTTTTTTAAAGAGGCCTTTAACTCAGATGTAAGTTGATTAAATTTTTGCTTGAGCTTTTGACAGCGAGTTTTCTGGTAATTTCTTCTTACTTTCCTACGTTCTTTTATCAAATTAACAATGTTTGGCGGAAGACTCGTTTTGTAGATTTTCTGAGAAAGATATGGAATGCTTTTATGTGAAGCAGAAATAATTTTTTCTGTTATTTTATCATTTAGTTGATCTATTGTGAGGGAACTTTCAGTGACATTCACTATTTGAGAATTTAAAATCTCGCTGAATAACTGCAAGTTTGCTTTCTTATAGTTAAACTTTTTAGCTGCAGATTTATTTTCTAATTGATAGCCAATAGAAATCGATGCTTCGATTGGGAAATGGTCACTAGTCATGTCTTGACTATTTAAGACGCTGAAGTCGGTAATTTTGTCAATTAATGAAGATGAAACTAAAAAAAGGTCAAGAATTTCAAAGTAATTCTTATTAAAAATATTGAAAGTAGGATGCTTTTCATTGATTACTGAAAAGTCTTACTCTTTGATTTTTCTTTCTAATATTATCCCGTTTTCATTTTCCCCTACGCAGCTTATTTGCTTTGTTCTAGCGTTTAGATCACCACCTAAAATGTAGTTTCTGCATGTTTTATTAACTGTTTTAAAAAACTCAAAGTTCAGAAGCACATTGGGTGGATTATAAAGACTAAATACAAACAATTCATTATTCTTTCCTAAGTGCATTTTTATACAAAGGAGTTCGGAATTGAATTCCTCGTAAGAAAAATCTTGTATAAATTCGATTCCTTCTTTAATTAAAATAGCTACTCCTCCTCCGTACTTGTAGCGTGGTTTTGTTAAGAACTGATAATTTTGAAAATCAAGATAAATATTTGCCTCACTCAAATCTATCTTTAATTCAGTGAGCAAAACAATGTCGGGACATTTTTGAGCTAAAAAATTGTCTAAGAGATGAACCCTACTAGGTAAATGAAGACAATTCCAGTGTGTAATTACTAACCTTGTTTTAATAAGAGGTTTTGTTCTTAAAATTGATTTATTTGTCTTCTTGTTCATTCTAAATCTTCTTCAAAGCTGTTTTGACTGGAAGTTTGCTGAACAACTTCACTGGATGATTGATCTACTTGACTTGTACATTCAGTTATTGAAATGTTTGAATCAGACTCGAAGGTGTTGTCATTTTCATTTTCTCAGACAACTAATGGCTTCTTTGATTCGTTTTCGGTGAATTCTTTTTCATTTGGATCAGATTCGGAAAATCTCTTGATTTGATTTTTTGTTTGGAAAAAAGCTTCAGTCTCATTCTGATCATTTGAGAGGACATTGACAGGTCTCTGACTTATTGGTAAAATTTCGTTTATACGGCTTACCAAACTGTCTTCTAACACTGAAGTTTTGAGGTCTTGAGGACTAAATTGTGACATTACGTCATTGAGATTTGATGGCTGATATCCAGGCGTTTTTGGCATCATATTTTCATCATTTTCTTTTTCGTCAGCTTCAATTATTGATTGGGTTTCTTCTTGGTCAATGTTAAGATCATTGTAGTCAATCTTTTTCCTCTCAAGCTACTTTAGCTTTTCAGCAATGGAGCATTTTTGTGTTAAGTGTCCTTTCTGGTGACACTTTTCGCATAGTTTTTCTTTGACAGGGCATTTCGCTATGTTGTGCCCTTCTTCATCACAAAAATAGCATTTCTGCTTTTGTCCAAATTAAATTGTGCTTTATTGTCTTTTAACTGAGGCTACAAACAAAGCAAATCAAATGTTAGGTCGCATCAGGAAATCATTCGCTCGTTTTGATTGTAAGTTATAAAGATCTCTGTAATTAACTTTTGTTCGTCCTCTTTTGGAATTTGCGGTGCCTGTGTGGTCTCAAATTCTTAAGTTTGACTGTGAGAATTTTGAAAGGATTCAACGCAGATCTACGAAATTTGTTTTTTCAATTAGAAACAAACCGTATGAAAGCAGATTAAAGGCTTTGAACATTCTAAATCTGGTGGTAAGAAGAAAAAGAGGTGATCTAATTCAATTATACGTTCATGCATGGAATAGAATTGGTTGAAAGAAGCAACAATTTTAATGTCACAAAAAACCAAGGAAGTGGTCACTGCTTCAAATATCAAAAAGAAATTTCGAGGCTCCAACATCGAGAAACTTTTTTTTTCAACAGAACCGCTAACATATGGAACTCGCTACCAAATGAATTAGTTGAAGCCCCCAATGTTAACAGCTTTAAAGCAGGCATTAATTGCTGGATGAGCAGCAATCAATCACATCAGCTGTCTTAGTGTGCCTTATCAGCACACTCGCCAGCTCGCCAGCTACAGTCAAAACTACTACTACTACTACTAACTAGACAAAAGGCAGCTTGAGTTAATTTTTGAATCAAAGAACATTTCTAGCAATCCAATTAGACATAAAATCCTTTGTTAAGAGGAGATCCACTAGATACATAATTAATTAAGAATTTACCCAGTTATCGGCTTTTTTTGTAGTTAAATTTCCAGAAGTATTCGATATTTCAGCTTCATATCTTTCGGCTATTAGAGTGTGTAATTCTTCTCAACTGACTGAATTTATCATTTTCTTACTATTTTCCTTATTTTAAAGTATTTTATGATTTATTCCCTTAAATATCAAAATTTTTTTTTGTAAGGTTTATCTGAAAAAATTGAAAAATTTGTTTTTGATTTTGAAACTAAATAAAAAATTATTGATATTAAAAATAAAATTAAAAAAATTAACGTAAATTTTTTTTATATTTTGATTTTTTTGTTTGGCTAAAATAAAACCCATCTTGGCCGTTAACGTAGTTTTTTTTATTTTGGACTGACAAGAGTTAATAGCTGTTAGATCAAATTTAAATAACAAGAGAAGAAGGGATGGCCTGTTGTTGACATAAGCCAATTAAAGAAAAAGGAAAGTCGAAATTGATATCATACTCCTGTTCTACAAGTCAATCTTAAAAATACTCTTAACAAATTAATTGCTCAAATTTTAAAAAATTAAGGGATCTTTCAAAAAAGTCATTAAAATCCTTTTTTATTAATCTTCAAACAAGTAAGCCAAATCAAGCGCGTCTCATAATTCGAAGAATCACATTCAGCAGAATCGAAAAAACAAAAGATCAAGCTTATTATCAAGAAAACAGTGAATTTAATGGATTTTTTTCAAGATTTTGGACTCACATTTAATGAAAACTTTTTCGATTTTATACAAAAACAGCCCAACTCAAGTAAACAATGAAGAAAAATCTTTTTAGCCGACCTTCTCCTAAAAACAGGTTAATAATTATTCACTGGAATTGTCTTAACTTACCTAGTAGGATCCATCACTTAGGCAATTTTTTAACTCAAAAAATGTTCTGAAATTGTTTTGCTCAATAAATTAAAAATTGATTTGAGTGAAGCAAGTATTTACCTTGATTTTCAAAACTTTCAATATGTAATAAAACCATGCAACAAGTATGGAGGAGGAGTAGCTATTTTAATTAAAGAAGGATTGAATTTATTCAAGATTATTCATATGAGGAATTCAATTCCGAACTCTAATGTATAAAACTGTATTTAGGAAAGAATAATGAATTATTTGTATTAAGTCTTTAAATTCCACTCGATATGTATCTGAATTTTGTACTTTTTATATCAGTTAACAAAAAATGTAGAAACTACATTTTTGGTTCACAAATATATTGGGTGGATTATAAAGACTAAAAGCGTAGGGGAAAATGAAGACGGTTTAATATTGGAAAGAATTTTCAATGAGCATTACTTTTATGTAATCAATGATAAGCGTTCTACCTTTAATATTTTTAATAAGAAAAACTATAAATTTATCGACCTTTTTTTAATTTCTTCCTCATAAATTGACAAAATTACCGAGTTTAATGTCCTAAATAGTTAAGATATGACTCGTGACCATATACCAATCGAAGCATGTATATTTATATGGCCTATCAAATAAAAAATAAATCGTAAGCTAAAAAGTTTAACTAGAAGAAATTAAACTTGCATTTATTCAGCGAAATTTTAAATGCTCATATAATTAATAACACCGAAAGTTAACTCACAATAGATCAACAATATGATAAAATTACTGATTAAAGAATTTAGGAAAATTAGAAGAAATTTTCAGAAAATTCACCGTCAAAGACTCAAATGAAAATTTAATAAACTTTCATTTTAGTTAAAAGCCTCTTTAAAACAATTCTGGTATCAAAATTCGTTTGGTCTCATTCAGAAGATGGAAAAAACCCACTGTCAAGTAGTTTTTTTTGGAGAAAAATATATATGTTTAGAACAAAAAAGGATCAAATTTAATTCCAAATTCGATTTTAAATGATATGGAATTGAACACAAATGAAGAAAAGGGAAAAAGTTTCGGAGAACTCTTATCTTCAATATATAGGGATATCGTGTTTTGACAACAAAAAATCTGCTTTCTACACCCAAAAAAAAGATTATCACAACCAAACCGTAAAATAAAAAAATTTGGGTTGTGATAATCTTTTTTTTGGGTGTAGAAAGCAGATTTTTATAAGAATAAAGATGAGGACGAGTTAGTTGAGGATGTACAGTGAATTCTCGATTATCGAGACTCGTTTGGGAAACAAAAATATTAGTCTCGATAATTTTGTCTCGTTATTCGATATTCGAGACTTTTTCAATTTTAAATAAAAGTCTCGAAAATTTTTTATATAAAAATATTATTTAAAAATAAAAAATTTAAAGTATATTATACAAATTAATATCATTTAGATTCAAAATCAAAAAATGAAGTTATCAATTTTTGAGATTTGTTTGTTTCTTTCAAGCTATCCAATCTGATTTTTATCGGAGCAAGGTGATCTAAATCACTTTCATAGCTTTCAGAATCTGAATAATGGGTTTCAAAAAAACTAAATAATTTTTCATAGCAAACTATTGCTTCTTTGTTTGAAACATCTCTTAATGTATCCTCTTTTTCTTTTTCCGAATCATCAACATCTTCTAAATTTTCAATACTTGTCACCATTTCGAATATTTCACGCTCAGTAAAATTATCATTAAATTAACATTTGAAAAAATATTCAATAAGACATAATTTAGGTCTCGAAAATTAAGTAAACTCTACTATTAAAAGTCTCAGTTTTATTATAAAATATAGTCTCGATAATAAAAAAATTATCGGAGACTCGAGTCTCGATAATCAATTTTTTTTTACGTGTAGAAGGATTTAAAAAATTCGGGAAACAAAAATTTATATAAAAAGTCTCGAGTCTCGATAATCGAGAATTCACTGTAATAGATGTTGAGACTGTAGTTGAAGTTGCCAAAGAGAACAAGCGAGGTAGATCAAAAAAATTGTAAACAAAAATTGAGCATTGGAGAAAGAAAAGCCTAAAAAGAGAGGAAGACCTCCAAAATCTAAAAAAAATTCTAAAATACTATAAAAATTAAATAATAGACTTATTTTTTTTTGAGTGTAAAAATTATTTTTTATTTGATTTATAAATAAATTTATTCATTTTACAAAAATTGAGTACTTTTGATCAGGAATTTTTTTTTGGTTGTGAAAATCTTTTTTTTGGGTGTAGAAAGCAGATTTTTTGTTGTCAAAAGGTTTTTACCAATATATAATCCTAATTTTGATTTGATTAATACTGAGAAAGATTTCGAAATAACTAATTCTAACTCTGAATTCTTTAGAAAATATAATTTGTGTAGTTTTAACGATCTAATTTGCTTAAACGAATTAATTATGGCTTTAAAAAGATTGAAAAGTGAAGTGAAACAGGGCCTGACTAATTTCAAAACTTAATGTTAAAAATTTACCTAGAAATTCTCTAATCGAAATCAAAGAACTTTTTAATTTATCTCTTCGAGAAGGCAAAGTTCCGAAAGCGTGGAAAACTTCGAACATTACTATGATTCAATAAAAGGGTGTTATTTTAAAAAACTGGTAGATGAAATTAAAGAAAGCTTCAATAAAAGGCAAAATTTTATTGAAATATTGTCAAACATAAATGAGGTCTTATTCAAAATACACTAGGAAATTTATACAAATCTTTATTCGGGACTATTTTAGGCTATTATTTTCCGTGCTTGAATTCATTTTTAGAAAATAACAGAGTTGTTTAAAAGTCACAAGTCTTAAGTCAAGTCCAAGTCCGGACTTTTTTTTTTACAAAGTCCTGACCAAAGACTTTAATTTTTTAAAACTAGGTTTTAGAAAAATCGACGAATAGCTGATAATTTTTTTCTTCCTTATTCAAAAAATTGTTTAATCATTTAAAATTCATTTTTATTTTATTTAATTTTTTCTTAATTTTTAATTATTTTAAATTTAATCTGAAGGAGCTTTGGCTCGCACAGATAAAACTTTATTGACAATTATAGGCGTATAAAAAAGTTTTTTAGACTTTTAATCTTTTGATCAGGATGTGCTCAGTTTTTATAGAGTAAGTAGACGCTCTAAGGCAAAACAAAAGCAAGTAGACGCGTCTACCATGTAAAAATAAAGGATAAATTAAAAATCAAGTTTTTTTTGTTTAAAAAATTTTTATATAAAAAAAAATCTATCTAAAATAATGGATTTAAAACGTAATTAAGAAAATTTTTTTTATCATTTTTTCAAAATAAAGATCTCTTACATATTTTTAATTTGTTTTTATACTTGTTTCGAAAACAGATTAAAATTAGCTAGAAGACTTAATTTGAAGCTCTTTTTTCAGTTATTATTTTTTTTTGCTTGTTTTATATGATTTTTTATATTTTTTGCTTTTTTTTTGAAAATTAAGTCCAAGAACGAGAAGACGCGTTACAAAACATAGAAGAAAAGCAAGTCGACCCGCGTTTCAATGGTAAGCTCAAGCCTGCCTTTGATTTAAACGATTTGAAGACCGAATTTTGATCGAAAAGCAATTGACTTTCTACCTTTTTTTAATTTCCTCTTTTAACTGCTCGTAAGTCTCAAATTTTTATCAAACGACAACATTTCAATCGATTTTTACTTATTTGTTTCACATTTTGAAAACCGCAGAAAATTCCATTAATAATTAATAAAACAAAAAAATAAAAATTTATTCAAATCAGAAAACAAACTATTTAAATTAGAAAAAAAATGCTTCATTTTTTCTTAAAACTTTTGTTCTAATTAATTAGAAGATACTTTCTTCAAATTAGAAAACAGTTTCTTCAAATTAGAAAGCATAATGAATTTACCCCATAAATAAATAATAATGAAAAACAGAAACACAAATTCTTTTTTCTCTTTTCAAATTTTAATTATTATTATTTTCCTTTCCGAAACTTCATTCAAAACTCAGCAGTTAGATCTTATCTTATTTTTAAATACTTATATTTTATTAAAGTTTAATTCAACCTGAAATCTAGTGTTGGCAATCGATTATCAATAATCGATTCAATAATCGACTTTAAATCGACTAATTTTTACTACTTATTATTACTTACTTTTTACTACTTATTATTACTTACTTTTTACTACTATTTATACTTTTATTTTTTATTAAAATATTTTTTATTTTGCTTTAAATCTTAAATTTTAAATCAATTAAAAAGCCTTTTTTATTAAAAAATAATATTTTTTGCCTTCCTAAATTTTAATTTCGAGATAAATTAGAAGTATTATAGTTATCTAGTAAAAATTTAATCGATTTAATAGTCGACTAAAAAAAATCAGTCGATTTAACAATCGATTTATTAAATTTATCAATCGATTGGAGTCGATTACAAACACTACTGAAATCAAATTTATTGAATTTTCTCTAAATTTAAAATTCTACTAGAACAACTTAGGAGATAATTCAAAATTAAAATGAAAAACAAATAATCAAGAAAAAATAAAATAAAATTAAAATTTAAAGAAATAACTTTAACTTTCAGAGTTAATCAACAGGCTAGTGCCCATGCCATGAAGACCGATTGACATTTCTTTTATTTGATTTTAAATCTTTTACAAATTAAAAAAAAATGATGCTTATAAAATCATTTAAAAAATTTAAAAAATAGAAATATTTAAGTTAAATTTAGTGAATTTTTTACAAAAACTTTAATATCAAATTAATATTATTGAAAATTGAATGCTTGAATGTTGCAAACTTCAACATTGATCTCTTGATCACAAAGCTTTTCATCAGTCTTGTTTAAAAAGATCCAAATGTTTTTTCACCATTTGCTTTTTTTGATGCTGGTTCAATCAGATTCTCACTATTCCTTAAATCATATGGATACTTAGCCATTTAGTTGCAGAGTTTTTGTGGAGCCTGGTTTTTTGTGGAGTATTTAGCATGTTAGTTGCATTATTTTGCATTTTGCAGAGAGATTTAATCAAACACCATTTAAAAGATAAAATGTAAAAAATGTAAAATTTTAAGTTGAAAAAATGTAAAAAAACAAAAAAGGGTCTACCCGGTTTTGTTATCAGTTGATAACATTTTTTGTTATCATAGTCCATCTCCCCGGTTTTGTTATCAAGGCTGATAACAAAAACGTTATCATTACAAAACGTAATCAAAAAAAATAAAATATAAAATTTTATGAAAAAATGTTATCAAAAAGTAAATTATGTTATCAAATATAAAATTATAATCATTTTTTAATTGTCAAAAAATTTTCTTTAATAAGTTCGATACAGAATAGTTTTATTTTCAAGTAAATTTTGAGTTAATAAAAAGTTTTAATTCAAATTTTATGTTTTCTTCTTTTTGTGAATCTTTAAACCACGTTCCCCTTCCATAAACTCCCCGCAATATTACAAGCAATTGGATTTTTTTTATCACTTAAAACTTGTTTGATGGCATCCAACAATTCACTTGAAGAATGAGGTATTTCTCGTGATTTAAGTTCATAAGCCTTTGCGTTAGCTTTAATCTCAGACTTTTTGTTCGAGGTTCAATTGAATCATGCTAATAGTTTTCGAAATTGTTAATTGATCAGACCAACATTTGATATGAGTTAAAATAATAGCAGGCGATTTTTTAAACATTGAAAAAAAGGAATCTCTAAACGCTGATTTAAATCGGCCACAAGACGAACATCGCCAGTAAAGCAATTTATATTTTGATTCTTTAGAACGCTTTTGTAAATAGGGATCCTTCACTTGATTAATCTTTTTACATTTAGGGTTCACAAAAGAGCTAGGAGGCAAAACAAGTCCAAATTTAATAATTTTTTGGAACTTTGAATTCTAAACTCTCTTTAATATCAATTTTTTCCATTTTATACATTGAATTTTTTTTTCAATAAATTTTCTTTGGTTTCCCATTTTTTTGCAAAAACATTAGAATTACAAAAGCTAATTTAAATAGCTAATTAAGTTTTTGTTTTGTCCTTTAAAATATTAATTTTGTAAACTTATTTTATGTTATCAAAAATAAAATTATGTTATCATTATTGATAACATTTTTGAATGATAACGTTTTTGTTATCAGCCTTGATAACAAAACCGGGTAGACCCACAAAAAAGAAATTTAAAAAAAATAAAATTTTGTTCGAAAAATTGGACTTTTTTGGCCATCAGCATTTTTTAAATTCTAAAATAGAATTAAAAAAGAATTGTAACTATTTTTTTTTGAAAATTTAATTTAACTTATTTAAATGTCCGAAAGACATGAAGACTGTTTTTCGGTCTATATCGAATAAATCATAAAGTAATGCTTGCGAAACAAAAAGTGAATTTTTAGTATAAAAAAGATTGTAATTTTGATAAAGATTGAAAAACAAAAACATGGACAAATTTGATCAACTTTTGAATATGTTTCTAGAATTGAAAGACAATGTGACAGAGCTGCAAGAAACAATAGAGAGACAAAATGCCAGGATATTAGAACTCGAAGAACAAAATCGACAGCAGCAACAATTGATTAACAGGCAAAATATTACCATCGATAACCAGAGTGTTCAAATTCATAACTATGAAATCGAATTGCAATCTCATGATTTTGAAAATTTGCCAATAGCAGGTAAAAAAATGCAGAAATTAGAATTAAATTTTATTTTAATCATTTTATTAATATATTTTAATTTCTTTAAATCTAACAATTAAGCATGTTTTATTATTTTTTAACTCTTTAAAATAAATTTTTAATTTATATTAAATTATGTCTTCTTCCGTCTTAAATTAAACATTTGTGATATTGTAAATACATTTGTCAAAAATAAGTATTAAAATTTTAGCTATTTCTTTTGAATCTAATTTTGCATAAAAAATATTAAAACTTAATTCTCTTCAATAGTATTTTTAAATGTCCTTTTAATAGCAGATAATTTATTTAGGGGATATTTGAAATAATTTTAGATAATTAGAAAAAAATTAAAAATTTTTCAGCCTCAAAAAGTATTAGTAGTCATTTCAAGAGATCAAGTGAAATATTTATTTTTAAGCTTTTACTTATATTCGATTTACAATAGAAGACCATTGTAGAGGTTTTATACACATTTAACAAAATCAAAAAATAACAATAAATTTACTTTAAAAACTAATTCAGATAGAACAAATCTGATTTTACGGACGATATGTCAATGGTAAGATTTGGATCATTGACTCAGGGACACAAACCCGTTGTGCGCAAAGTTCAAATGCTGAACACCAGTCTTTTCATCAGATCAAAAATCAAAATGGTTAAAAATAAGTAGTGATTTTATAATTTAAAATATTTTTAGTTCTTGAAATTTAACCCATTTATTTTTTTTCAAAATCAGTTCTGATAGTTTTTTTTTATATTAAATTTATTCATAATTAAAAAAAATTATTTTAACAATCTAGTTTATAAAATCGAATAAAAATTAAGTTTATTAGTTCAGATCTAGTCATGTCATTCATTCTTTATTTGTCCTTCCTTTATTAAAATTGATTGAATTCTAAATAAAAAAATAATTTTCCATTAAGTTTATTTTTTAAATCAATTATTTTAAGTTTTGAAACTAAAAATCTATTTTAAAGAGTTAAAAAATAATAAAACATGCTTAATTGTTAGATTTAAAGAAATTAAAATATATTAATAAAATGATTAAAATAAAATTTAATTCTAATTTCTGCATTTTTTTACCTGCTATTGGCAAATTTTCAAAATCATGAGATTGCAATTCGATTTCATAGTTATGAATTTGAACACTCTGGTTATCGATGGTAATATTTTGCCTGTTAATCAATTGTTGCTGCTGTCGATTTTGTTCTTCGAGTTCTAATATCCTGGCATTTTGTCTCTCTATTGTTTCTTGCTGCTGTCGATTTTGTTCTTCGAGTTCTAAAATCCTGGCATTTTGTCTCTCTATTGTTTCTTGCAGCTCTGTCAAATTGTCTTTCAATTCTAGAAACATTCTTCGTCTTTCGGACATTTAAATAAGTTAAATTAAATTTTCAAAAAAAAAATAGTTACAATTCTTTTTTAATTCTATTTTAGAATTTAAAAAATGCTGATGGCCAAAAAAGTCCAATTTTTCGAACAAAATTTTATTTTATTTAAATTCTTTTTTGTTTTTTTTACATTTTTTCAACTTAAAATTTTACATTTTTTACATTATATCTTTTAAATGGTGTTTGATTAAATCTCTCTGCAAAATGCAAAATAATGCAACTAACATGCTAAATACTCCACAAAAACTCTGCAACTAAATGGCTAAGTATCCATATGATTTAAGGATAAGTGAGAATCTGATTGAACCAGCTTCAAAAAAAGCAAATGGTGAAAAAACATTGGGATCTTTTAAAACAAGACTGATGAAAAGCTTTGTGATCAAGAGATCAATGTTGAAGTCTGCAACATTGCGTATATTTTCATTTTTGCCTCGAAAAAATGTAATGTTTCAATTAATTATTTCAATTAATAAAAAATAAAAGTATTATAGTCATCTAGTAAAAAGCATTCGATTTAGTAGTCGACTAAAATAATAATCGACTAAAAAAAATTAATCGATTTAATAGTCGACTGAAAAAAATTAGTCGATTTAAAGTAAGTCGATTATTGAATCGATTATTGATAATCGATTGCCAACACTAGATTTCAGGTTGAATTAAACTTTAATAAAATATAAGTATTTAAAAATAAGATAAGATCTAACTGCTGAGTTTTGAATGAAAGTTTCGGAAAGGAAAATAATAATAATTAAAATTTGAAAAGAGAAAAAAGAATTTGTGTTTCTGTTTTTCATTATTATTTATTTATGGGGTAAATTCATTATGCTTTCTAATTTGAAGAAACTGTTTTCTAATTTGAAGAAAGTATCTTCTAATTAATTAGAACAAAAGTTTTAAGAAAAAATGAAGCATTTTTTTTCTAATTTAAATAGTTTGTTTTCTGATTTGAATAAATTTTTATTTTTTTGTTTTATTAATTATTAATGGAATTTTCTGCGGTTTTCAAAATGTGAAACAAATAAGTAAAAATAGATTGAAATGTTGTCGTTTGATAAAAATTTGAGACTTACGAGCAGTTAAAAGAGGAAATTAAAAAAAGGTAGAAAGTCAATTGCTTTTCGATCAAAATTCGGTCTTCAAATCGTTTAAATCAAAGGCAGGCTTGAGCTTACCATTGAAACGCGGGTCGACTTGCTTTTCTTCTATGTTTTGTAACGCGTCTTCTCGTTCTTGGACTTAATTTTCAAAAAAAAATTCTGTTCATATAAAACAAGCAAAAAAAAATAATAACTGAAAAAAGAGCTTCAAATTAAGTCTTCTAGCTAATATTAATCTGTTTTCGAAACAAGTATAAAAACAAATTAAAAATATGTAATAATGTAAATTTTTTTAACGCTGTTCGGATTGATGGTCTTAAGATTGAAAGTATCACTGAAGAAAAATAAAAAGATAGACCCGAGAGGAAAAATGTTGTCAGAAGAGTAAGAATATCATTTCCAAAAGAAGTTGAGAACATTATTAGAAGCTTGTCAGGCCCTACAATAATGTATGGTTTAAAGTGTCTTGTGTCAATTGTTGGACAAAAGCAGAAATGCTATTTTTGTGATGAAGAAGGGCACAACATAGCGAAATGCCCTGTCAAAGAAAAACTATGCGAAAAGTGTCACCAGAAAGGACACTTAACACAAAAATGCTCCATTGCTGAAAAGCTAAAGTAGCTTGAGAGGAAAAAGATTGACTACAATGATCTTAACATTGACCAAGAAGAAACCCAATCAATAATTGAAGCTGACGAAAAAGAAAATGATGAAAATATGATGCCAAAAACGCCTGGATATCAGCCATCAAATTTCAATGACGTAATGTCACAATTTAGTCCTCAAGACCTCAAAACTTCAGTGTTAGAAGACAGTTTGGTAAGCCGTTTAAACGAAATTTTACCAATAAGTCAGAGACCTGTCAATGGCCTCTCAAATGATCAGAATGAGACTGAAGCTTTTTTCCAAACAAAAAATCAAATCAAGAGATTTTCCGAATCTGATCCAAATGAAAAAGAATTCACCGAAAACGAATCAAAGAAGCCATTAGTTGTCTGAGAAAATGAAAATGACAACACCTTCGAGTCTGATTCAAACATTTCAATAACTGAATGTACAAGTCAAGTAGATCAATCATCCAGTGAAGTAGTTCAGCAAACTTCCAGTCAAAACAGCTTTGAAGAAGATTTAGAATGAACAAGAAGACAAATAAATCAATTTTAAGAACAAAACCTCTTATTAAAACAAGGTTAGTAATTACACACTGGAATTGTCTTCATTTACCTAGTAGGGTTCACCTCTTAGACAATTTTTTAGCTCAAAAATGTCCCGACATTGTTTTGCTCAATGAATTAAAGATTGATTTGAGTGAGGCAAATATTTATCTTGATTTTCAAAATCATCAGTTCTTAACAAAATCACGCTACAAGTACGGAGGAGGAGTAGCTATTTTAATTAAAGAAGGAATCGAATTTATACAAGATTTTTCTTACGAGGAATTCAATTCCGAACTCCTTTGTATAAAAATGCACTTAGGAAAGAATAATGAATTGTTTGTATTTAGTCTTTATAATCCACCCAATGTGCTTCTGAACTTTGAGTTTTTTAAAACAGTTAATAAAACATGCAGAAACTACATTTTAGGTGGTGATCTAAACGCTAGAACAAAGCAAATAAGCTGCGTAGGGGAAAATGAAAACGGGATAATATTAGAAAGAAAAATCAAAGAGTAAGACTTTTCAGTAATCAATGAAAAGCATCCTACTTTCAATATTTTTAATAAGAATTACTTTGAAATTCTTGACCTTTTTTTAGTTTCATCTTCATTAATTGACAAAATTACCGACTTCAGTGTCTTAAATAGTCAAGACATGACTAGTGACCATTTCCCAATCGAAGCATCGATTTCTATTGGCTATCAATTAGAAAATAAATCTGCAGCTAAAAAGTTTAACTATAAGAAAGCAAACTTGCAGTTATTCAGCGAGATTTTAAATTCTCAAATAGTGAATGTCACTGAAAGTTCCCTCACAATAGATCAACTAAATGATAAAATAACAGAAAAAATTATTTCTGCTTCACATAAAAGCATTCCATATCTTTCTCAGAAAATCTACAAAACGAGTCTTCCGCCAAACATTGTTAATTTGATAAAAGAACGTAGGAAAGTAAGAAGAAATTACCAGAAAACTCGCTGTCAAAAGCTCAAGCAAAAATTTAATCAACTTACATCTGAGTTAAAGGCCTCTTTAAAAAAATTCTGGAATCAAAATTGGTTTGATTTTATTGAGAAGATGGGAAAAAACCCACTGACAAGTAGACCTTTTTGGAAAAAAATAAATAAATTTAGAACAAAAAAAGGATCAAATTTAATTCCTAAATTGATTTTAAATGAAAGGGAATTCAAAACTAATGAAGAAAAGGGAAAATGCTTTGGAGAACTCTTATCTTAAATATTTAGTCCTAATTCTGATTTAATTGATACTGAGAAAGATATCGAAATACTAAATTTTAACTCTGTTTTCTTTAGGAATTATAACCAGTCTAATTTTAATGATCCAATTTGCTTAAATGAATTAATTATGGCTTTAAAGAGATTAAAAAATGAAGCGGCATCAGGACCTGACCAAATTCATAATTTAATGTTAAAAAACTTACCTAGAAATTCATTAATAGAAATCATAGAACTTTTTAATTTATCTCTTCGAGAAGGTAGAGTCCCGAAAGCGTGGAAAACATCTTACATTACTATGATTCAAAAAAAGGCCTCTACTTTACAAGATCCTTTAAATTATAGACCAATAAGTATAACGAGTTGATTAGGAAAGCTAATGGAACGCATAGTATATTCAAGATTATACAATTTTTTAGAGCAAAATTCACTCCTTATCCAGGAGCAATCTGGATTTAGGAAACACCGGCGAACAGCAGATAATCTTTTCATTTTAATTCAAAAAATTGTGGAATCATTTAATAGAAAAAAAAGAGTTTGCGGCCTTTTTTTTGATATTTCTAAAGCCTTTGATAGGGTTCGGCATGAAGGTTTACTTTTTAAATTGATTAAAATAAATCCACCTCATTACTTGACTAACTGGATAAAATCCTTTTTAGACTCTAGGACATTTAAGGTAAATGTGAATGACCATTTGAGCGAAGAATATCAAATAACTGCAGGTGTTCCTCAAGGCTCAGTAATTAGTCCTCTTTTATTTAGTATCTACATTAATGACATCCCTAAAAGAAACAAAACAAATAATGAATACTCTCTGCTTTTCGCAGATGATCTAGTTACATTCTTCATTTATAACAAAAAGGGGAACCTAGAAAATAAGATCAATAAATACCTCAACGAACTAGAACAATGGCTTATTAAGTGGAAAATGAAGATATCAGTTGAAAAGTCGTGTTCAGTAGTCTTTTCTAGGTACAAAAAAGAGAGTGATAATCTTAACTTAAAAATTTATGGAAACAGAATAGAGAGACAAAAAGAAATCAAGTTTCTTGGTATTAAATTTGATTCTAAATTAAACTTTAATATACTGGTAGATGAAATTAAAGAGCGCTGCAATAAAAGGCTTAATATTATTAAGATATTGTCAAACAAAAAATGGGGTCTTAATCAAAACACACTCGGTAATTTATATAAATCTTTAGTCGGATCAATTTTAGACTATTCTTTTCCTTGCTTAAATTCATTTTCAGAAAATAATATCAAAAAACTACAAGCAATTCAGAATACAGCAGTCAGATCTATTCTTAAGTTAAAATATGATACTCCCTCCAACATCGTACATCATGAGGCTTTTAATAAACTAAAATTACTAACAGTCTCGAATCGGCTTTTTGAATTGAGTGAGAGATGTGTTGGGACAGGACTGAGTCATTCTATTCCATTGGTTGTAAGACTGGTGAAGGAATACAAAGAAGGTTTCGAATCAAGATATATTGACTACCCAACTCCATTGTGTAATTGCTACCTTACTATTTCTTCTTTTTTTCCTGAATCTTGAACTATTTAAACATGAGCCACATGTAACAATCTTTTCCAATTTTATATATTATTAATTTTCATTTATTTAGCTTATTTACTTTTTTTTTTTAATTCTTTTTTTTTTTTTTTTTTTATATTATTTTATTAACTTTAATTTTATTTTTATTTTATTTTATTTCATTTTTATTTTATTTTTTTTAATTTTTAACTTATTCTGAAGGAGCTCTAGCTCGGTACAGAAAACAAATAAATAAATAAATAAATATGTAAGAGATCTGTATTTTGAAAAAATGATAAAAAAAAATTGCTTAATTACGTTTTAAATCCATTATTTTAGGTAGATATTTTTTTAAATAAATATAATATTTGTATAAAATCGAAAAAGTTTTCATTAAATGTGAGTCCAAAATCTTGAAAAAAATCCATTAAATCCACTTTTTTCTTGATCATAAGCTTGATCTTTTGTTTTTTCGATTCTGCTGAATGTGATTCTTCGAATTATGAGACGCGCTTGATTTTGCTTACTTGTTTGAAGATTAATAAAAAAGGATTTTAATGACTTTTTTGAAAGATTCCTTAATTTTTCAAAATTTGAGCAATTAATTTGTTAAGAGTATTTTTAAGATTGACTTGTAGAACAGGAGTATGCATACTTTTTTAACTGGATTGTGACGACAGGAGAGATTCTTCATTTGTTGACTCATCTTTTGAGAACTATGGAGTTTTGTGTAATCATCATCGTGTTTGTTTTTAATTGAGAAATTTCTTCTTCTTCCTGAATTGTTCGTTCGCTAAAGTCAATTTTAGCTCGTTCAATCGATTTAAGTCTCTCAACTAATGAGCAATTCTCAGTCAAATGTTCTTTTTGATTACATTTTCCGCATGCCTGGTTCTTAAATGGACATCTTGCAATGTTGTGACATCCACCATTACATTCTTTCAAGAAGGATGATCACAATAGATATTTCCCTTATATCAAAATTAGTTGAATTTTTATTACTGAAAGAGATGTTAAACAATCTTTTAATTTTTAAATTTATTTCTAATTTTAAAATAACTAAATAAAAATAATCTACCTTAAAACACTTTAAATCAAGACACTTATTCAATGTTTATTAGGTTGAGATGATTGAAAAAATTACTAATGCGAGAACGGATAAATTTAGACTTTGGTGGCATAATAAAAATATTAAATGGGATTGGTTTCAATATTTATTTAAAATATTCGAAAAATTGTCAATATAGTTAAAATACTCAAAATTCAAATCAAATCACATGATTTTAATACTTTATTTAAATGAAATAAAACATAAATTAAAAAAAGCAAAACAACAGATTTGTTCAAAATTTTGTCTAGTTATGTTTAAAATAAAAAAAATTGGTTTATTAAGTAATCCCTGGGACTACATACAATTAAACTGAAAAAAAGTATTCTTTTTAACTTTTTTCAATAAAAAAATTTGCACACCTTTTTTCAAACAAAACTATATACCAGGTTGTAGAAAATTTTATGCTCTTTCAGAATATATATAATTTTAAAAAAGATTTTTATTTTATCTTTGAGTAATTGAGTCTGAAAGATCTACAACTTTTTAAAGGGTTAGTTCTTTTTAGACACCTGGATATAAAATTTTTTTTTGTCCCCCAAAAAAAATGAAATCTAGGGTTTCAAAAGACGAAGTTTACGAATTTTAAGTCAAAAATTCAGATAGCACTTAAGTTTTGAATTTCTGGAACCTTGCCAAGTCATGATGATCTGTCAAATCCGTAAAACTTAATTTTTGATCATGTCAAAAATTATTTTAGTTCATGTTAAAAATTATTTTAGTGAAACTGAAAAATTATTTTAGTTCAATTTAGGAATTATTTTAATGCAACTCAGAAATTATTTTAGTGCAAGGTGATTTATATAGTAAAATTTTGAAATATAAAAGTTCTGATTTGAATTATTTTGGTAAAAAGCCGAATAATTCAGTGCACATTAAATAATGTAGTACTTTTTGGAAATATTATAGTGCAGTTTGGTATTAAAAAAAGTTATAGATTCTGATTAATTTATAGTGCAACATTAAATACAACCCTATGCTTTTGTATTGATATTTACGCACTTTTATCTGTATAAAACTGTGGGACCAGTCAAATTTCTAACTAACTGATCTGATTATTTCGGTAAGGAAACTTATACTCGTTTTACACCGTTTTTGACTCATCTATCTTTATATGTTTCACCTGAAATTTGTTCAACTTTGAGACTATTGATTTTGACAGCATCAAAAAAGTCTCGAAGTAATTCTTTGTTGAAATCTTCTGGTTGAAAGTTAAATCTTAATGTAGATTACCTTCTTGTCTCTGGCTCTTTTTTTGGCATCTTCAAACTTGAAAAAGTCAAAATTTATTTCGATTGAACGTTCAAAAACTTTCGAGGTGGGAGAGGCGTGTTGGACCTTAACAATCCATATTTTGTTTGAAGAGAAATAAATAGCGATAATTTCTTTAAATTCCAAGTCTATGAGTACACATTTTGCTTAAAGATTGTGTTGTGATTTACAGGTCTCTCTTACTTTTTTTGATTCAATTTCACTGAATTCTTGAAAATCCAACGTTTAATTTAGCTTGGGTTCGATTAGGAACTTTCGGTGCTATCTTAAAATAGTAATCTTAAATTAGCATGATCAATTAAGCACAATCAAAAAAGCAAAAAAAAATTAATTAATTTATAAAAATAGCAATTAAGAGGATAAAATTAGCATAAAAAATAGCAAAAAAATTCACATAAAAATTAGCCAAAAAAATAGCAATCTTAAATTAGCATGATCAATTAAGCACAATCAAAAATGCAAAAAAAATCAAAAAAAAAATCTGCGATTTATTGTTTGCTGCCAGGAAAGAGTGAAGCTCTGTATTCTCGAGTTCTGGATGTCATTAAATCTAAGCTAAAAAATAAACCAAAATCATTGATGTCAGATTTTGAGAAAGCTTTCATAAATGCAGCAGAAAAATCTTTTAGTGGTTTATCTATTCATGGATGTTTTTTCCATTATAAACAAGCAGTATGGAGAAAAATCCAGGAATGCGGTTTAGCAAAAATATATATTGATAATAAAGAAATTAGAAAAATTCTAAAAATAGCTCAAGTATTAGCTTTTTTTCCATCTAATGATGTTAAGTATCAATTTTTTAAAATTTATGACAATTTGGAAAAAAATCAAGAATATTTTAGTCAATTGGATACTTTTTTTAACTACATGAAAGAAACATGGATTGGATATGATATAACCAAAAAGAGTAATTTAATTGGTGCTAATTTTTTCTATTGCTATTTTAATAAAGTTTATTGCTATTTATATTTGGCTATTTTAAATAGTGCTATCACTTTTTTATGCTCAATTAACCTGGCTATCTTAAATACTGCTATTTTAAGTGACCCCCGGAACTTTCCATTAGAAATTTAGCTTTTAAGTCACATGATGACTCTATAAATTAAGATCAAGATTGCTTAGCCAAAAGTAAATTTCCAAAAATCTAATAAAAACTATTATTATTTATTAACTATTTATTTATTTTTCTATCTGTACCGAGCTAAAGCTCCTTAAGATTAAATAAAAAAAAAATAAAAAATTAAAATAAAGTTAAATAAAATAAAATAAAAATTAAAAAAAAGAAAAAAATATAGTTAAAATAATATATAAATATTAAAATTAAAATAAGATAAATTTTGATTGAGAGTAACAGAATACATATTTTTAAATATGTATTTATATTGATGATTCAGAAAAAAAAGAAGAAATTTTAAGCTAGCAATTACACAATGGATTTGGGTGCTGGACGTATCTTGATTCGAAACTTTTGTTATATTCTTCCACCAGTCTAACAGTTAATGGAACAGAATGGCTCAGTCTTATGTGCATTTTTTTATTATAAAATGGGATCAATCATCCCCTCTTGGTTTTGACCTTAGGTCTCTTTGATTGAGTTGGAATATAAAACATATAGTATAGAACGAACTGCTGAATTTTGGATTACTTCTAACCGTTTGATATTAGTTTCTGAGAGAGAGTAAAGACAAGGAAAAGAATAATCTAGAATAGATCCAATCAAAGACTTATAAAGGTTTCCTTAACTGTTTAAGTCAAGGCTCATTTTTTATTCGACAAGATTTTTATTAAATTTAGCCTTAAATTGCAACGTTCTTTAATTTCTTCTATAATTGAAGAAAAGGTTAATTTAGAATTAAATTAACCTTATACTTAAAGCAAGCTGCTGCTCCCTTTAACCTTTTTAATTCCATAATCATTTCATTAAGGCTAATCGGTTCGTTGAATATTGGCTGACTATTATTCTAAAAGTATTTAAAATTAAAATGAGTTATCTCTGTATCATTTTCAGTGTTTTCGAGGTCAGATTTAAGACTGAATGTTGATGATAATATTTTCCCAAATAATTTCCCTTTTTCCTTATCTGTTTTGAAATCTAGGTTGTTAAGAGTTAGAGTCGGGATTAAATTTGATCCTTTTTTTGATCTAAACTTATTTATTTTTTAAAGAATGGCCTGCTTGATAGGGAGTTTTTCACCATCTTTTTAATAAAATGGTTATTCTAAAAGTACTTAATGGTTCCGTGAGTATTTATTCATCTTATTTTCTATATTTCCATTTTTTTTTATAAATAAAAAATGTGACAAGATCGTCTGAAAAGAGAAGTGAATATTCTTTATTAGATTAATTTTTTTCAGGAATATCATTAATAAAAATCCTAAATAATAAAGGACTAATAACTGATGCTTGATGAACGCCTGCAGATATTTTGAATTCATCACTAATGTGATCATTTATATTTACTTTAAATGTTCTACAGTTAAGAAATGATTTAATCCAATAAATTAAGTAGGCAGGTATATTTATCTTTACCAGCTTCTTAATTAAACCTTCATGCCAAACTTTGTCGAAAGATTTAGAAATGTCAAAAAATAAGCAACATACTTTTTTCTTTCTATTAAAAGATTCGACAACTTTTTGGATAAGGAAAACTAAATTATCTGCGGTTCTTCGATGTTTCCTATAACCAGATTGTTCCTGAATTAGCAAAGAATTTTTTCCAAGAAATCATATAACCTTGAAAAAATAATACGTTCAATCAGTTTACCCAGACAGCTTGTAATGCTTATTGTTCGATAATTAGATGGGTCTTGTCTAGGAGAAGATTTCTTAGGTATCATTGTGGCACTTTTCCAAGCTTTAGTAACTTTACCTTCTTGGAGACTAAGATTAAGAAGATCTATTATTTCTTTTAAAAATTTAAAAGGGAGGTTTTTTAACATTAAATTGTGGATAAGGTCAGGTTCGCAAGCTGCTGCTCCCTTTAACCTTTTTAATGCCATAATCATTTCATTAAGGCTAATCGGTTCGTTGAATATTGGCTGACTATTTTTCTAAAAGTATTTAAAATTAAAATGAGTTATTTCTGTATCTTTTTCAGTGTTTTCGAGGTCAGAATTAAGACTGAATGTTGATGATAATATTTTCCCAAATAATTTCCCTTTTTCCTCATCTGTTTTGAAATCTAGGTTGTTAAGAGTTAGAGTCGGGATTAAATTTGATCCTTTTTGTGATCTAAACTTATTTATATTTTTAAAGAATGGCCTGCTTGATAGGGAGTTTTTCCCCATCTTTTTAATGAAATCAAACCAATTTTGATTCCAAAATTTTTTCAGGCTCAATTTAATTTCCAATGTTAAATGATTATATCTTTGTTTCGTCATTTGACAGCGAGTTTTTTGAAAATATCTTCTTATTTTCCTACGTTCTTTTATCAAATCTTCAATAAAAGGAGGTAAACTGCTCTTGAAAACTTTTTGAGAATGAAATGGTATACTTTTTTGTGCAGCTGACAATATTTTTTTGGTAATTATTTTGTTTTGTTCGTCAATCGTCCCTGCAGAAGCCACAAAGAAATGTCTTGGGTCATTTAAAACTTCACGAATTAAATGCCAATTTTCTTTATTATAATTAAACTTCTTTGATAGGGATTTCCAAGTTATTAAGTAATCGAAAGCTTTGGAAGTTTCGATTGGAAAATGGTCACTTATCATATCCTGATTACTGAGAACTCAAAACTCATTTATGTTATTTGTTACTGAGGATAATACTAAAAACAAATCAAGAATTTCAAAATATTCTCTATTAAAGATATTAAAAGTAGTGGTATTATCATTGATTACAGAAAAATCTAATTCAATAATTAACTTTTCCATAATAATTCTATTTTGATTTTCGCCTAGACAGACTATTGGTTTCATTTATTTTTATTTTTGCCTCTCAAAAAAAAGGTAATGTGTCAAAAAAATTTTTTAATGCAACATAATGTGTCAATACAAAAGACACTCCGTTATTTTTTAAAGTGAAAAAATTAAATTATTTTAGTGTAAATTTTTGAATTATTTAAATTATTGATTGACTTTTTTCTTTAATATATTAGAGATCAATCATTTTTATGTGAATTTGATAATGAACCATTATCAGACCTAACATGTTTAGTATATAATTTTTTTTAAATTTTCAAAATCGTTAGATTAATTAAGTTTTAAAATCTCAAATTATCCTTTTGATTGTAGAATTTGGTCTAAAACTTCAATTTCCCTAGAAATTATTAATTAAACATAAAAATAAATTAATTTTATGAGTTTATGTATTTTTTATCTGTTTTGAGCTGATGCTCCTTCATAACAGTGTTTCAAATAGAAATTCTGATATATTTGTTTATTACAGAAAAAAATATGAATAAATATTAGCTTGAATGTTTACTTTGAAAAAACAGTTTTGTGATACAATTTAAAACCAAAAATCCAAAAAAAAAAATACTTGTTTATTCAGAATTTGTATAATTTTGGTCAATTTTTAATTTTTGGTCAATTTTTAAATTTTTGGTCAATTTTAAATTTTTGGTCAATTTTAAATTTTTGGTGTCAATTTATGAAAAAATATCTTTTTTTTTATTTAAAATTTTGCTTAAAAATGGTAATTTTAAATGAAAATAGTTTAAAAAAATGTTTACGATTTAAGAAGTTCTTGAATTCAATTTTTGGAACAATCTCCATTTTTTTAATAACCTCTATAATTATCCTAATAAATTTTTAGAATTCTTTGGTAGCCATTTCAACATCAGAATAAACCATTTTCTTCCTAATGCAATGTTTAAGCTTATTTCATATAAAATCAACTATTAATCGGGAGACTTTAAAGAGGATTTAATGAGTAATGTTGGTTAATCAATGCTTGGTAAAAATAAATTAAAAATTTCGATTTTCCAAAAATTGGTTAAGCAAAAATATGAAAAATTTATTAAAGACATTTGTTCAATTAGGAAAATTATACAAATAATAATGCTAAATTTGAAAATTACTTTATTCATTTACAATTTCTTCCTTTGCTCAGAATTTAATATTTTTTACACTAATTGAAAAATTTTTTTTTTTTTTAATGAATTCATACCTAAAATTTGAATTTTCATTCTAAAACTGTAATTATACCGTATTCCCTCGTTCGATATTGCAACCTCAGAATCCGAAGCACAACTTTGGCGCAGGCAATTAATACCATCTCACCCATTTTAAAACATTCTTAACTTACACCGCATGCGTCAAAGTTGTAAAATTGATAAAAATATTGACCACGTTTTTCAAGCAAATTTTAAATTTCTCTAAGAAATATTTTTTTCTGTAATAAACAAATATATCAGAATTTCTATTTGAAACACTGTTATGAAGGAGCATCAGCTCAAAACAGATAAAAAATACATAAACTCATAAAATTAATTTATTTTTATGTTTAATTAATAATTTCTAGGGAAATTGAAGTTTTAGACCAAATTCTACAATCAAAAGGATAATTTGAGATTTTAAAACTTAATTAATCTAACGATTTTGAAAATTTAAAAAAAATTATATACTAAACATGTTAGGTCTGATAATGGTTCATTATCAAATTCACATAAAAATGATTGATCTCTAATATATTAAAGAAAAAAGTCAATCAATAATTTAAATAATTCAAAAATTTACACTAAAATAATTTAATTTTTTCACTTTAAAAAATAACGGAGTGTCTTTTGTATTGACACATTATGTTGCATTAAAAAATTTTTTTGACACATTACCTTTTTTTTGAGAGGCAAAAATAAAAATAAATGAAACCAATAGTCTGTCTAGGCGAAAATCAAAATAGAATTATTATGGAAAAGTTAATTATTGAATTAGATTTTTCTGTAATCAATGATAATACCACTACTTTTAATATCTTTAATAGAGAATATTTTGAAATTCTTGATTTGTTTTTAGTATTATCCTCAGTAACAAATAACATAAATGAGTTTTGAGTTCTCAGTAATCAGGATATGATAAGTGACCATTTTCCAATCGAAACTTCCAAAGCTTTCGATTACTTAATAACTTGGAAATCCCTATCAAAGAAGTTTAATTATAATAAAGAAAATTGGCATTTAATTCGTGAAGTTTTAAATGACCCAAGACATTTCTTTGTGGCTTCTGCAGGGACGATTGACGAACAAAACAAAATAATTACCAAAAAAATATTGTCAGCTGCACAAAAAAGTATACCATTTCATTCTCAAAAAGTTTTCAAGAGCAGTTTACCTCCTTTTATTGAAGATTTGATAAAAGAACGTAGGAAAATAAGAAGATATTTTCAAAAAACTCGCTGTCAAATGACGAAACAAAGATATAATCATTTAACATTGGAAATTAAATTGAGCCTGAAAAAATTTTGTAAATTTTTTTTTAAAGTCTCCCGATTAATAGTTGATTTTATATGAAATAAGCTTAAACATTGCATTAGGAAGAAAATGGTTTATTCTTATGTTGAAATGGCTACCAAAGAATTCTAAAAATTTATTAGGATAATTATAGAGGTTATTAAAAAAATGGAGCAGATGACATTGATAACATCAACCAACCATGTACGTCATATCGAGTTCATTGAACGCTCAATTCAAAAGTCATTAACCCGAGGAGTATTTAAGGAACTTCTCAAAATTCAAGACGATAATGATTTCATATTCTATATTACAAGTATTTTAGACGACGAGAACATGAGTCAGAGCTAAATTTTTTAGATAAATGCTATTATTAATAATATGCCAACAGACTGGAGGTCGAAACTAGCAAGAAGAACAATTTGTATTTTTATACGAATTTATTAAAAAATTGAACAGAGTGAAAAGGGCATGACTCAATTGGACTTTTTTTAATTTGAATACTTCATTTTTTTACGTTTCTGATGTTTCATTTTGAATTTTAAAAGTAGACACTGTCACCTTGTTTGATGAGACGATGTTCAAGAGGTCGGCAAACGACCTCAGCATTAGTACAGTTTTTAGATTTAATATAACACCATTTTACGCAATTTTTCATCTATATATGTAAGATTACATAAAATTACATTAAATTTAGAATTTAATTAAATAAAAGCTTACGTAAAATTATGAAAAATTTATTAAAATTACGTTATTTCAAGTAAAACACAACAAATATACTGACGGACAAAAAATTCCAATTTTTCAGTTTAAAATTTGATTTTTAAAAATTTTTTTGGCAACTTAAAATTTTAAATTTTTTTTACATTTATTACATAATTATACACAAGTTATAGCTAAAAAATGTAATAAAAGATAATTTTAAGAAAATTTTCTTTTTAATGAAAAATTTTTTTAAGTTTTAATCCTAAAATTTCTTTCTTTTAATTCATAAAATTATTTCAAGATTTCATTGGGTTTTTTTTTGATCTTTCGGTGATTAAACATCTTTCAGCCTTCTTCCAGCACTTTTTTTGATGTAAAATTTCGTAAAATGATGTAATATTACCCGTTCTGCAGTATAAAGAAAAACACTGTAAATAAATAAAAAATTATTCAAAAATATAAAGTTAAAATTCTATTTTAATTACAATGAAATTTTGCTAAACATATTTTTATGCTATCAATAAACATCTAACGATAATGAAATGGTCCGATTTCAAAAGTATGAAGTCAAGTTGAACAAAAATTACTTGAATTTGAGCTTTTGATTCAAGCTGATGCGATCTAGTTGACAAAGTTTGGTCACTTAATGAAAAAGGCTTATCAACATTTATATTGAAATCCACGGGAGACAATATAGAATTATTTAATTTTAAATTATCTCCTAAGTTGTTCTAGAAGAATTCTAAATTAAAAGAAAATTTAAAAATTTGATTTCAGATCGAAAAAAAAAAAAGTATTTAAAAACAAGATTAGATCTAACTGCAGAGTTTTGAATGAATTGTATTTTTTTGATGTTAGTTTCGGAAAAATTCTGACAAGGAAAATAATAATAATCTTAATTTAAAAAAAAAAAAAAATCATTTTATGGATTAGAAAAGATTTCCCAGTGTTTTGGGTTTTAGAGCTAATTTATTATGGGTTTAAATATAAATACTTTTTTGAAATCAACTATATTTTTGTTTGTTTTTATTAAAAATCTAACCTACCAAACCATTTCTAAGTTTTTCATCATTTCTTTTGAATTAAAAATATTTAATTTTAGCAGTTTAAAAAATTATTTACATTTAATTTGAATTTTTTCAAGTGAAAAAGTGAGGATTTATGAATTATTTGAATAATTGGTTGTTTTTTTTAAATAAATTATAGGTCAATCATTTTGATGTTAATTTGATAATGAACCATAGACCTAACATTTTTAGTTATGTTTATTATTCATTTTTAAAAATTTTCAAAATAATTAATTAATTAAGATTGAAATATTAAATGATTTCTTTGATTTTATAATTTGATCCGAAACTTCAATTTGCTTTGAAAATACTAATTAAAAAGATAAATAAATAAATTTTATTAGTTTATTTAATTTTTTATCTGTTTTGAGCTGATGCTCCTTCATATCAGAGTTTTTAAATAGAACTGATATAATATATTTGTTTATCACAGATAAACAAAAAAAATAAATATCAGCTTGAATGTTTACTTAGAAAATTAGCAATACAATTTAAAACCAAAAAAATCTTCAATTTGCAGATTTTTGATTAATAGTGACAAGTATAGTTTTTTAAATGTGTACAAATCTAATCTCCCAAACTATTACCAACATTTTTAATCATTTCTTTGAATTAAAAATATTTAATTTTAGCAATTTAATAAATTGTTTTCTTTTAAATATTAGATCTCACATTAAATATTATGATAGATCAAAATATTATTATAAAAAAAAACTTTTAAAATTCTGAGTGATTAGTCGAAATTTTTGTTCAAATAAATTAGAGATTTATATTTGTTCAAAAAAAAATCCTTCCAAAAACACTTTGATTTAATGAATAAATATTTTTATAAAAATTGCTTAAGAGTTCGGATTAAGTTAAGTCACAATGTTTACTTTGAATCTATGCTTGTATAGGCAAAATTTTTTTCTAAACTTAAAAAAAAACCCTCATTACTTAATATTCAATCTGATAACCAAGAATTTTTATTAAGGTACAACAAAAGCTCCAAAATAATTCAGCTGATTCAAATCGAGCTCAAAGGCCCATGAAGTTATGTCTAAAAAAGAAAATAAAATTTTCTAATTAGAATCATTTTATTAATAAAATTAAAAAAAATAATTCTCTTATTTCCAACCCCTGGGAGGTCCAATCTTTCAACCATTTGTTGACCTATTTGAGAACTCACCGTTCGCAAAACCCCAAAATGCTTATTACTCTAATTAAACACTTTGTCAAGCTAAATAGGATCTAATTAATGTAGGCTGATTTTCAAAGATTTCTCTATTTACTTTAAAATACGAACAAAAAAAATAAAACAACTAAAATAAACTTTATTTATTATATAACTTTTAATTGAAGTTAAATGATTAAATTTATCATTTAAAATTATAAACTTTACTTTTTTTCCAAACTAAAGCTCAGATATTTAATTTCAAAACTCAAATATCACGAAATTTCAACAACTCCAACTCCAACAATGACAACACTAATAAAAAAACTTGGGTTGAAAATCCAATTTAGCAAATCTCTGAGCAAACACACTTTGGCAATCTTGGGCCGACCGGTCAAAATTCAAGTGGAATCAACATTCTTAGCAACAATGAATTAGACCGCTAATGGCTTGTAAACAAATGGTCACTATGCCTTGCTTGATTTCAAATAGTTCTCGGCCTGACAAAATAAATTAAAACTGTCCTAAATTTGGACTAAGAGCTGAGCTGGCTTAGGGGCCGGTTTAGAAAGGAGTTGTACATTTGTTTGAGTTTGTTTTGGCCGCAAATCTTGGGGATTAAGATAAATTTAAAGCAAACATTTGTTAAGTGTCAGCATTGGACCCTTTTGCTAATTCGACAAATTTTGTTTGTTTTATTTTGAAATTAAACTTAATTAAACACATAAATCTCTAACTTTTGATCAGTTTTTCTAAATTTAAAACTAGAATTTTTAGATAAAAATGATGAGCAAAAATCGATGATGAAAATGAGTGACAAATGGGTATTTATCGACCATGGTAGAACGAGTCGTAAATTTTCTATCTAGCGTTACGACTCGCATAAAAAACATTTTAAATAAAAGGTTTTTAAAAATTTTTTTCTTTCTTTTTTTCAAGTCTACGATTCACAAAATGCCCAAGCGGTCCGACTAGAACCGATTTCGATCGCCCGCTATTTCGCTGCTAACCAAAAAGCCTTCCAACAAAATGGATACCACGCCAGTGCACAATTCCAAGAGCCTTTTCTCAAGCATTACCGAGGTAAGCACTCAAACACTTCCCAGATTACTTAATAACTTTTTCTTTTGGTCAACGAATACTTTTTTCTCATTCAAAATAAAATTGAAAAAAAAGTATTCTAAAATTTATTTTTATTTTTAAAAATAAAGAAAGTTTTTTCCTAAAAATTAGTTTAAAAAATTAGTTTTCAACGCCAAAGTTTGAATAATTCAAAGAATTTCTCTTGTAATCTTGTCAAATCTTAACTCAAAGAATACGAAAATTTGCCACTAAGTTAGCTTCCAATTTTACCATTCTGGCGAATTTTTGATTTTTGGGTTAATTAAAATTTTGTCTGAAATCAATTTAAAATTTATGTCTTGGAGATATTGAAATCAATTTGACAGTCATTTTTGAAAAAAAATTTAGTTTTCACTAAAATTTACAGTAGTGATCATTAGAATTAATGCTAAAAGCGCTTAGAATTTTTTTTAAAATAAATTTTCACATTTCACTATTAAAAAAATTATAAAAAATTAAAAAAAAAAAATTTTTCTACTAAATTTTACGTAAATAGGGATGCTATTATGAGAATAATTAAAAAAAAAGACTTTCATTTTTTTAATTTTTTTTACTTTTAAATTATGATTTATTATTACTTAAGAAAATTTCATTTTTTTTTCGTAAATTCTCATTTTTTTTTAATTATCGAAAAAAATTTACAGAAATTTAGGTAAGAAGAAGAAAAAATTTTCAAAATAAATCAAAAAAATTAACAACTTTGGAAAAATTGCTTTTACATTCATTTTATTAAAATTGTAATCTAAAAATTTAGAAAAAATATGTATATTATGATGAATTTAAATTTTATTTTGTATATAAAAACCATTTTAAAGAATTATTAGTCTTTAAAATATGGGAAATTTTTTATTTAAATAGATTTTAATATTAATTATGACGATTTTTTATTTAAGAAAAAAAATCGTAAATTTTTAATTGTGATTTGATTTTTTGCTTTATTGTCAAGAGGGTTTACATCTTATGAAACTTTATTCTTAAAAAATTAATGAAAGAAATTAAAATTTAATTAATTGACCACTGTATTTTAATTTTCCTTTATTTTTTAATATTTAGCTATCTGAAAGAGCCTGATCAAAAAATAATAAAAAGCTTTGCAATTTGGATACACAATTCTTCAAAGATGAACATTTTCTTTTTAGCATCTTTTGATATTTTGATATCGATTAATAAGAAACAAATTTAATAATTAAATATGGATTCAATTAATTTTTAAAATGATGAGATGATTTTTAAGTACAAAATCATGATTTTACATTTTGAATTACCGTAAAATATTATTTTATTTTTCCATTTTTTTTTGTTTATTGAAAGCTCATTCAGATTTTAGTTGAAGGAAAATTTAATTTTAGAAACTAATTAGATAAGGTCTAAAATCACTCAATTGAGCTGTCAATTATTCTGTAATTATTCTTTCTCTAAACCAAGCAATACTTAAGCATCCTTTACCTGTCAATGTTTGTTTCATTTTTTTCAAAATATTTTACTTTTAATTTTTTATTTTATTTTTTAAACAAAAGGAGCTTTAGCTTGGCACAAATAAACTAATAAAAAAATAAAATAATAAATTAAAAAATTTAGAAGTTGCATAAAATATGATTTTTTTTTTAAATGAACTTTTAAAAAGTTTATTTTTTTAAGCAATTTAGATCAGAGTCGAACAAATCTCATTTATTCGGCTCAAACTTGGAGCTTTCGTCAACTGGCAATGTAAATTTGATCAACGAGAGGCTGAATTCGGCAGTGCAGCAAACACCCATTGTAACCAAACGACCGACTACCAGCAACAGTGGAGGCGGTGTCGTGTCCAGTGGCAAAAGCTCGTTTGTCAACAAACATCTCTTGGTCCAGAGACGCCGGACTATTCATGACATCATAAACTTGGATCTACTAAGCAACATTATAAATTCTACTTCTCCTAAAAAATATGACAAAAGATCTCTTTCTTCTTCGATTACTTCAGACAAAAAACTGGGTAAAAAAAAATTTTTTTTCAAAATTTTAATTTAGTATTAATTTTGTTAAAATTGAAAAAATTTAATAAATTAGAGAAAAAAAAAATTTTTAATTTTTTATTTAGATTTGGACGAGTTGAGTAGTTTGAAGGCGTCCAGAGACTTGCTAATGGAAGCAAGTGTTCTTCTTTTGAATGTAAGATTCATTGCTTTGACCGGATTTAAAATTTATTTGTTTATTAAAAGCAATACGACAAACAAGAGAGACATTTATTTCTATTCACTGATCTATTGATAATAGCCAAACAAAAGTAAATATTTTTATTAAGAAATTCTAAAAAAACAATTAAATGAAAAATAAAATGAATTCTTGATAAGGAGTGAATTTTTGCTGTCTAAAATTACAGTCATTTATTAGTAGCTATTAATTCTAATCTCGGCTTTAAGTGTCCCATTCAAAGTTTATATAATTGGCCTAATTCCTTCATAAATAAAATACGGTATTGGTAGTGACCATTGGCAAATTTCTTTCTTTTTTTTTTTTATTTGAGGAAGTTCTGGCTTGCTGGAAGCATTTTTTGGCTGATATTTATTATTGTATTTTATTTGAAAAAAAAATAAAAACAAAAGCCATAAAATGGTTAAATACTACCATGAATAATTTTAGAAGCAGTTTTGAAAAAAAAATTTTATGGGAAAAAAAATAAAATATAATGAATTTATTAGTAAATATTTTTGAAAATTATAATCATTAAATTTGGTATAATTTTATTAATTTTTAAAACTTGTCAAAAAAATTAGTGTCAGATCAGAGTATTAAAGTGGAACTTTTTTGTAATGGTAATTTTTTTTTTAAATCAAATTGTTTACTTAAAAAATTTTAAACTAAAATTTTTCAAATTAAATTAAAATAAATTAAAATTAAAAAATTAATTTTTTTCTTAAATTATTTTTATCTGTGGTTTTGAAAGTAAATAATTTTATTTTGAGTATTATATAGGTAAAAAAAAATAAAATCCCAGATAAATGTGTTTTAATTAGAGTTTTAAGTTAATTGAGCAAAAAAAAACAAGTTTAATTGAGTCTTTATGCAAAGTTAAGTGATTTCAATTGTCAATCTAATCAATTGTGAATAATTTTGTATTATTTGCACTAGTAAAAAAAAATTCCCATGAGAAAAAGTAATATTTAAAATAAACTTTTAAATTGTTAAGCTGTTAAAAACACTTGAGGTGTATTTTTTTAGAAGAATGGTTGTAAAATCTGTCAAAACTAAAGAAAATAATTAAGTGATCAACTTTGAGATTACTTTTGCATGATTTAATTTTTTAAATGAAAAAAACGCTGACCTATAATAATGCCTTCAAAATAAATCATTTTGATTATGATTTTTATAATTCCATTGTTTTTTTAGTGACATATTTTGCACCGATTTATTTTATAAATTTAATAAAAATTTTCAAAGTTTTTTCGCTCAAGGTCTGTGAGTCATCTACAAATTTGATTTTTAATTATTGGCTTTTAATAATTTAATTATCAGGTTAGATATTCAGAAATATTTATTCAAGTGAATTTGTCAGATTCAAGGACTTGCAGCTGACAATGGTGCACTTTATTTTTAAATCAAATATACTATGTTACTTAGAAAAACAAAGACTAAATTCAACAAAACATTCATTATGCTGATTAATTATTTTTTAATCATTCTTCAAGTTTTCAAAAAAAATAAAAATTTATAAAAAATGAATGTATTATTTTTTTCAATTTGATATTCAGGATTTCTCATCATTTTGTATCTAGACTCAATTAGGACGTCTTTTTCACAGATAAAATTTTTTAAGTTTATATTAAAATTAGATTTAAGATTTTTTTGTCATCTTTGTCAAATAATTTTTTTATTTAAAAAAAAATTTTCAGTTTTAAATGAAAAAAAAAGTTACAATAAAAATATTAAAGTTTTCAATTCATTTGGATGCTAATTAAGGAAATGCCCCATAAAAATTTGAGACCGATTTTTTCCTCAACTACACTCTTTGGTCACTCTATGTTATCTTTATCAGTAATAATAGAAATTATTAGATCTTTGACTCTAACTAGAGCATAATAAATACTCTCATATTTAAAAAAGTGTAAAATTACTCTTTTATAAGTTAAGACCAGTGTCTGGAAAATAAACAATTGTATACTATTGAATTTTAAATTAGACCTGTTTTTAACCATAGGCTTTTAATTCAAAATTAAGGACTTTTTGAAGATTTTTGGTTACTAGCACTTTTTTAAATATATTTTCAGAATGTCAAAATACCAATGTTGTAATTATGGCCTGATCTTTGTTTTTTTTACCTTAAATTAAAAAAAAATAAAATTTGTACTATTTTACGTAAGTTTAGGGAACCAAAATAATGTTAAAATAATTGAATAAATTAGTCTGATTTAGAAAAAATAATTTTTTTTTGTAAGTTTGCGTAAATTTATTTAAAATGTGATTTTTTGGAGGCCAAAAATAAATTTGGAAACTGAAGTTTATGCGCGCCAAAGTAAAAAAAAATGGAATTAACAAAGTAGTATTTACTAAGAAACTTAAAAAAATACAAATTTTCTGTATTTGGTCCAAAATCTTGGTCAACAAGTAAAAGTGTTAGATTAAAAGCTTTCAGATTTTCAAGTGAAGCTAGTTAAGATCACAATTCTGAGATACAAAAATAATTTATTGAAATATATAATCTGAAAGGATTTAAGAATGCAGATTTACAATTTTCTAATTTTTTTTATAATCTGTTCAATCTAAACTGTTTTTGTTTAATTTTTGTTTGATTTTTTTTTATTTATACATTAATTGCAATGAAGATGAAATTATTATTAAACAAATAATATTAAAAAATAGTTTCATTAAAATTATGTGGTGTTATTTAAATTTATTTAAAGAAAAAATCATTTTTTCCAAAACAGAAAATTTATTTTAGTAATTTGGAAAAAACCAAAAAAAATACGTGAAAAAGAGAATAATCAGAATAATTGTTATTTAAATTATAAAATTTTAATATTTAATCTAAGGTGAGCGTTCAATTCATAGATTTTTTTTCGTAGAATAATTATTTCATAGAATCATTTTCATAGTATAATAATTTCATAGAGTTGCTCTCATAGAATTTTTATAAGGGATTAAAAATAGAAAAATAATTCAAAAAAATTTATCATTTTTTTTTAAAATAACAATCTCTTTTAATTTTTCTTTGACAACATAACTGAAAAATATTCAAAATTTTCCTTTAAAATTTTAATTGAAAAAATTTTTTTTAAAGAGCAAATAAAGCGTAAAAACCTTTAAAAACTGTTCGAATAAAAAAATTTTATTTAATTTTTATTCTTAAAATTTTCTATTAAAGTTTTTTTGAATAATTTTTATGAAAAAAAAATTCTATGAAATATTTTTCTACCAAAATTTATTCTATGAGTTTTGTTTAATTTTTATTAATTTTCTATAAATTAGTTTTTTGATGAATTGATCTATCATCGTAAACTAAATATTAAACACCATGTCTTTTTATTATGTTTTCCTTTTTATTATTTTTTTCTTTTGTAATTTTGCGTAGATTGCAGTAAAAAATAAAGAGTGGAACACAATATTTTCAACTATTAGTAAAAAATCTCATTTTTTTTTCATTTAATTAATTTTTAATCACTATTTTTGGGCCATAAAAATAAAATAAAATATTGAAAAATTTTTGAAAATTTTCATCAATTAATTTATCAAAAACTGTATTTTTTACATTAAAAAAAGAATAATATCACGAATAACCTAAAAAGCATTTTTCTAAATTCCTTATCATTGTTTGCAAAAAGAAAAAAATTTAATCTTTTTTATGTCATTTTCGAAAGGAACGAAAACAATTTTAAGATAAAGTATAGAGTTTGGCTCAGCGATATCTGGCTGGGCGATTGCTTCGACGCAATTTATTGGCAATTCAAAGCAAATACATCAATAGTGATAGGCTGGCCGCCTGCTACCAACTACATCCTAGACTTCAGGAACGCCGAAAATAAACATTTGTGGCTGGAAAAGCTGAAAAAGTAATAAAATAAGAGACTAGAGAAAATATTTTACTCAAAATTCATTCAAGTCTGACACAAATTCAAAAAGAAAAAGAGCAAAACTCAATTTTAAACATAAAAATCAGCTACAACACGGACAACTCGGGCACCACAGCTCCCACCAAGTTTTCCCAGTGCTATGTAACAAACTCTCTCTTTCACCAATATTTTCTCTACATTTTTTCCCACCATTTCAGACCAAAACAGTCCAAGTGAAGCCTGACGAAACAGCGCTGCATTTAGTGGCCAGATGCAAAAGTTTGTTCAATCTAGACAGTGACATTGGAGACAACAGGCATCAACTTTGGCTCAAGATATCGGCCAACGAGCCACTGATACCTCTGATAGGTGCGATGATTTGACTCTTTTTGGGTATCATGTCTTATGTGAACAATTGTTCACGTAATAGGTGAACAGTTAATTCATTGGAGTAAGGTGAACACCGCTGGTCAACTATTACGTGAACAAGAAAATATAAAAAATTCATTCAACTAAATTTAGTGAACAAAATTTTAGGTGACCATTACCAAAATTAGGTGAACAATAAAAATATTAAGTGAACATATACTGTACTGCTATGATAAACTGTTTTTACGAAATTTTACGTGATTTTACGAAAATTTAGGTAAAATAACTAAAGTAAAAAAAAGTAAATTTCCGAAAAATTACGAAATCTTACGTAATTTTACGAAAATTTTAGTAAATTTTAGTAAATATAAAAAGGGCCAAAAAAAAACTGAAAAAAATGGCGATTTTTAGGTATTTTTCTCTTTTTTTGGAAAATTAAAATGAAAATTGAAAAAAAAAATAACGAAATTTTGCGTAATTATACGTAAATTATTATTATAAAAAACGGGAAAAATGGTAAATTTTAGTAAAAAAACAAAAAAAAAATCGTTAAAAAAAAACAACTACAATACAATTATTTATGATCCTACCAGTCACCGTTTTTCTCAATAACTTTTTTAATTTCCTAAGAATTAATAACTTTTAAAGGAATATAAAATGAATATCTTTTATATTAAATAATACCTTTTTTAAGTGATCAGTTCATCTTTTACATTTAAATGATTTTTTTACTAAATTTTACCATTTTTCCCGTTTTTTATAATAAAATTTACATAAAATTTCGTAATTTTTTTTTTCAATTTTCATTTTAATTATCTAAAAAAAGTGAAAAATTCTTAAAAATCGTCATTTTTTCAGTTTTTTTTGGCCTTTTTTATATTTACTAAAATTTACTAAAATTTTCGTAAAATCACGTAAAATTACGTAAAATTTCGTAATAACAGTTTATCATAGCAGTACTTTAAGTAAAATTGGTGACTAAGTAAAAATTAAATATAAGAAAATTAAAAAAAAAAATAAACTAGTGAGTACGGGACATGTGTGTTTTTAGCCCTCTTTTTTCATAAAAATTACCACAAATTGGACACTTGATTAGATCGTGTTTATTGCTTAATTTTATTTTTACTTTTTCTATGGATTCTGAATCAATAGGTACTTCTAGAGATTGTTTAGTATAGATCAATGATTTCTGCTTGACGCTTTCAATCGCGACATTTTTTAGCTTAAAATTTATAGAATCAATTTTATCTTCGACAGTTGTAAAAATCTAGATCTAATATTTTCATTTTCATCATTATTAAAATCTTCATTTTCATCGATCAATTCTTGGGTATCATCTAAATCATCATTTGACTTCATAGTATTTTTTATGGTCCTTGAGTCTGTACCAGTGCGAGAATCTTCTAGGCTTTTATCATCTTTTTCTTCTTTTTCCTAATCTTGCTGCTGAATTTTCGAATAAAATTTTTCAATTTTTTTATATTTTCTAGTTCACCTATTTTTTGTTCACGTAATAGTTGACCAGCGTTGTTCACCTAACTCCAATAAATTAATTGTTCACCTAAGACATTAGACCCCTCTTTTTGAATGCTCAATTAATTGATTCTTTTGCAGGACACGAGTTTCCCTATGCCATCAAAATGAACTCGCTGAGAGAAACCGGAGCCACTTTGATCGAAGAAAACAACACCAACTACAAATTTGTTCTAATTGACAACAAAAAGTATTCCAATGCCATGCAGGCAAAGTCCAGTGCACCACCCAAAGGAGTCAGTGCTGCGCCTAATGGTAAGTCAACAATCAGGCTTAGAATTAAGCTTAAGGAATTTTTTTAGATACTGACAAGCTGTACAGGCTGAGAAAAAAGATGTTCTGGAACAAGAACTCTTCATCGAACCGCAATTTGGACTCACTTTTGGACCTGGACGGAGTTTTGTTGCCCAAAAAAAATAGAGAAAGCAAAACTTACATCAATTCAATCAGAAGCAACAGTCTGCATCATGTGCACCAGGGTTTTACTGACACATCTAAGTCCTCCAAGAAGAGCATTTCGACAAGCTCTAGCATAGCTACGTCCACTCTTAGGCCATTGTACCACAAGCTGAAAAGGGCGCATTTGTTTGGCGTTAAGCTGGAGAAAATTTGTGGCCCGTATTCAGCCACCAATTGCCGGCTGCCAGCGCCTATTATGAGTCTTATGGAAAAGGTGGCCAATGAAGGAATTAATGCTTTGATGATTTTTCGCAAGTCGGCCAGTGCCAAGCTCAAAAAGACCTACCGTGATAAAATAGACTCCAACCAGGCGTTTGATTATGATGAAATGAATGTGCACATTGCTGCCCTTTTACTTAAAGTAATTAATTTTTTTCTTAAATTAAAAAATTTTATTTTTTTAAATTAAAAAATTTTATTTTTTTAAATTAAAAAATTTTATTTTTTTAAATTAAAAAATTTTATTTTTTTAAATTAAAAAATTTTATTTTTTTAAATTAAAAAATTTTATTTTTTTAAATTAAAAAATTTTATTTTTTTAAATTAAAAAATTTTATTTTTTTAAATTAAAAAATTTTATTTTTTTAAATTAAAAAATTCTATTTTTTTAAATTAAAATTTATTTTTTCTTAAATTAAAAATTTTTATCTTTTTAACACTTGAAAGGCCAATTTTTTTAATACCGTTAAAGCCCAAATTCGGCTATAATTAAGGCAAATTTAAGTTTTTATAACCAATAAAGTTTTATTTTTTGTTACATATTATATATTATATACTTACAAATAAAAATTGTAAGTAATTATTATTTTAGATGTGCCAAATAAACCAAAAATGTAAGTGGGTTTTTTTGAACCCACTTTGGGCTTTTATGTTTATTTTTTTTATTTTGACATTTAATAATAATAATCTTCTAACATAAAAATTAAAATTTTAAATTTTATGTAATTTCATATTGAAGAATAAAAAAATTTATAAGTTTTAATTTTTTCCAAAAAACCCGTGGCCTTTCTAGTGTTTAATTAAAAATTTTTATTTTTTTTAAGAAAAAATTTATTATTTTTATTAATTTATTAATTTTTTTTTTCTTTCCAAAGGAGTTTTTAAGAGATTATCCGGACGGAATTATTGACTATCGTTTGTTTAATGATTGTGTCAAAACACTTTCGATAAAAAGTCAAGATCAACAATTAAAAGCCATTAAAGTGTAAGTAATGAATATTTTTTTTTGAATAAAAATTGCCTTTTTTTCTTTTATTTTTTAATTGTAAAAGGATCTGTGTTTGAAAAAACTATTTATCTTGTAATAAAAAGTTTTATTTTAGTGACGAGATTAGAAATTTAAAGGATTTTTTTTAATTTTAAGTTTGTAATACAACACTCATTTTCAGGATAACGAAAACTTTTTTTTATCTTTAATTATTTTTTAAAATGAGATAAAAACTTAAATTTTTATCATTTTTTGCATGAAGTGTTCACATATAGCAAGAATTAATTTTTCTGGCAATGTGAAATTTTAGGACAAAAATTACAGTACAAAAAGTAAAAACGATATAATTTATTTTCAAATTGTTCAAAAATTTGATTCTATAAAAAGTACTATATTTAAAAAATTTGTACATCCGAATTCCAAGCCCTGCAAAATCTCTGCAATTTTCTGTAAAATACACACCATCAAAAATATTTTATTAAAAAATGCAATAAATTGCAGAGTTTGTGCTGTAATTTTTGTACTAAAATTTCACATTGCCATTTTTTTACTTATTTTAATAATTAACAAAATATAATTAAGTTGAAGTCATAATATTAATGAATTTTTTTTTGTGATAAAGCGATACTGTGACGTTCGACTTATCCGTAATTTTACATATTTTTTTTATTCCTTTGAATGTGGAAATTTAGTTAGAATACAATTTTTTTGTATTATATCACAAGGGGCAAAAAATAAGCAATGTTTATAAAAAATATTCACAAGATGTTAGGATCATCTTACTTTTTCTTTTCTTTTCAAACAATTTTTTATTACTTTATTTATCTTACTTTTTTAATTTTAGTTTAAATCCATAGAAGCTTTAACTCGGTACAGTTAAAAAAATGAATGAATTTCAATATTTTATAAAAGATATTTTATCTTGTACAGAAAGAAAATATAAAATAAAACAAAAGATAAATGTTTCATATGAAGGGTTATTTATTTATAGAAAAAAAAAGATAAAAAAAAAGTCAAAATCACAATTTTATTTTTGATTAAATATTCGATGAATTGAATTAATTGATAAAAAAAGAACAATAGTTTATAAAATCCTAGTAAAAAATACAAGAAAGTAGCAAAATAATTCAATTTGTAAATTTTGTAAGTTCACACATTGCCTTAAAATGATAACTGTTAAATGTTTAATAAAATTATTCTGGAATTTGGTCAAATTCAAAATCACTTAATAATTTTATTCATTTGGTTGTGTTGTACACCCAAAAATATTTATGAATTTTCACAGATTCTTTAAAGATTTTTTTAAATTTCTTTAATATAATTTTGAACAGATTGGAAAGACTTAAAAAAAGACCTAATTTTGATGCAAAAATTAATTAAATTTGTCGATTTATTATTTTTTTGCAAAGATTACTAGAACTTAAACTACTAATTACCAAAAAAATTAACTATTAATTTAATAATATTGTTTTTAATATTTTTTAAGTCAATAGATTATTTTTTATAATTTTGTTAAATATTAGAAAATTAGCAGAAGCATTATTATTTATTTCATTATTCATTTGTTTATCTGTATCGAGCGAAATGTATTCAAATCCTCCAAATAAAATTAAAAACGACTAAAAATGAATTTAAAAAAAAATAAGTAATAAATAAAATAAAGTAAAATTTAAAAGTGAATATTTAGATTAATAAAGTATGACAACCATTGGTACACAGTGATTCAGCACTGTCCTGAAATATCTGCACTCAACTAACAAAGTAAATGTTGGAGAGAGTATCATATTTTAGTTTTAGTATATAGGACTGTTTGTGTATCTCAAATTAGTTTGAGATAAAATTAATTATTTCCTTATCTTTTTCAAAAAAAAATATATTCCATATTCTGATAATTTGAATCTTTAAGATTTAAATGATTCAAGAATCTGATAATAAAATAAAAACAAATTTTAATAATAATCTATAATTTTTTTACAAATCATTAGAAAAAATTTTAGAGTGTCTAAAGATGCAGTTCATTTTCTTGGGTTATTTTTTGAATGGGCATGATTTGAAAAATTTTTAGCAAAAAAATTGAAGATTATCTTATTTTTCGTCTTTTTTGAGAATTTTACGAAAAAAAAAACTTTCCACAAAACTAAATTACGAAAAAAATTAAATATTAAGAAAAATGACAAATCTTTTATTTTCCCGAATTTTAATTGACTAAAATTTTTTCATATTCAGAGGGAAAAAATTTAAAGGGAAAAAGTTTAAGAGGGAAAAATGCTGTTAAATATTTTGAGAGAAAATCTGGTTGAAAACAAAGCCTCTCAAAAATTTTTAATTTTAAGTCTATTTAGATAACTTCGAAATTTACTTTGATGAGTTATATTTTCATTTCAAGACTTTACCAAAAGATGTTAATTTTACGAAAAATTACGCAAGAAAAGCTATGGCTTGTTGAAATTTTTTTATTTTTTAATAATAAAATTAATTAAAATCCAGAATTGTTTAACAGTCTAAATTACAGTCCAAGTAATAAAAAAAATGTCCGTACCCAAAAAAAAAGCAAAAGTCTTTGACTTGGACTTTTGATTAAAAATAAATTAAAAAAAAGTTTTGACTTGGATTTGACTTGATACTTTTAACAACTCTGTTAAAAAAATTTGGTAAAAATTCAATTTTTGATTTTTTTATTGTGTATTTTAATCAACCCTTTTTAAAATAATAATTAAATATTCTAATTTTTTTTTATAAAAAAAAAAAATATATAATTCATATAAAAGATAATGTTTTTCGTTTCCTTGACAAACAGGAACCTTGGCAATTTCCTCCAAAATCTTCCAACTAAAACCAACTCTTTCTCTGAATTTTACTTTGAAGAACCATATTTTCATTTCAAGGTTTTATCAAAAGATGTTTAATTTTACGAAAAATTACGCAAGAAAAGCTTTGGCTTGTTGAAATTTTTTTATTTTTTAATAATAAAATTAATTAAAATCCAGAATTGTTTAAAAGTCTAAATTACAGTCCAAGTAATAAAAAAAATGTCCGTCCCCAAAAAAAAAAGCAAAAGTCTTTGACTTGGACTTTTGATTAAAAATAAATTAAAAAAATACAGGGACTTGGATTTGACTTGATACTTTTAAACAACTCTGTTAAAAAAATTTGGTAAAAATTCAATTTTTGATTTTTTTATTGTGTATTTTAATCAATCCTTTTTAAAATAATAATTAAATATTCTAATTTTTTTTTATAAAAAAAAATATATATATATAATTCATATACAGTGATGTTCCGGATTTAGTAATTTACGATAATTTACGTAAAATGTTGAAAATTGACGTAAATTTACAAAAGTAAAAAAACGTAAATTTATCAAATTTTTTGGACATTTTTTTTTACCAAATTTTACACAATATCTGATAACTTTACGTTTTTTTACTTTTGTAAATTTACGTAAATTTACAACATTTTACAATAAATTTTGGTAAATTTACTATTTTTTTAAATTATCGTAAATTACTAAATCCCGAACACCACACTGTAATAGCCAACATTTTTCTTTTCCTTGACTAACAAGAACCTTGGCAATTCGCCCCAAATTATTCCAACTAAAGCCAGCCATTTCTCTCTTTAAGCATCTTGAACCGTTTGCCCAAATGGAACTATGTGTGCCTCAAACATTTCACGTGTTTATTTCACCTGATATCATGCCACTCATCAGTGAACAAAATGGACGTGCACAACATCTCTGTGTGCGTGGCACCCAGCCTATTCCACAAGATCGAGAAGCCCAGCGACGTAGAAACCAACTTCAAGGCGATAGCATTCGTCGAGTTCCTGATCCAAAGCGTTGCCGAGCTGTTCGGCGCCGACGCCCTCGGCCTTCTCACCAAACCAGCCCAAGTCCTCATCCAGATACACAGCGACGTGTCCAAGTCCAACGAGTCGCTGTGCCAGCCCAAGCGCAACGCCTCCCACACCACCAGCCACTCTACCAGCGACGTCACCGCCACTCACCAGTTCGTTTTCGACGCCGACGACTCTTCGGTCTACGAGGCGTCCACCGACGACGACGACGACGACGACGACCACGACATTGTCTGCCAAACAAAAAAAAACAAGCTGTTCACCAAACGCAACCTGTTCAAAATAAAGTCCAACTCAAAAAACTTCCACAAGGTCAAACCAAACAAGCACGACTTGTCGTCCAACACGCTAAGTGTGGACTCTGGTCTGTCAGTGCCGACCACGACCAACAGCGACCCGGAGAGCGAAAAATCGCTCAAAAAGCCCGAAGAGAGCCAGCTGAAGCGGCAGAAGCGCATGCTCGCCCTTCACCCGGACTCCGAGCACACCGACCTCACCTGCCACCGCTCCTCCACAGTCCGGACCAGCAGCGAGTTGATGGACGCCTTTTTGAGACAGAATTCCAAGCGCTTCTCGCTCAAATCGATGGCCCCGCTGGCGCCCCACAAAACCAGTGACCAGGCCAGCGTTCCGCAGTCGAGCAGCAAGTCCACAGTGACTGAGAGCAGGACGCACGCCAGCCGCAAGTCCATAGTCAAGCTGAGGCTGGATCAGGCGGCCATTGAGGGCCATGTGTTCAAGAGCAGTGTTCAGGTTGGATGTGGAGAGGCGGCGGAGGTGATGTGGTGTGCGGACGAGTCGCCAAAGCGGCGACACTCGTCCATGGTTTATGTGAGTGTGGCTCAGAGCAAGCAGTTTAATTCGAAGAGTTTGGTGGCGGATTTGTTCAGTGAGGAGAGCGGTCCGGCACGGTGCATGGTCAAGAGGAGTTTGTCGCTGAAGAATGAGGAAGAGGAGCCCAAGCCGCTGAAGATAGCGGTGTCGGCCAAGCAGGTTTGTGGTGCTGGCAAAAAGAGTGGGGCGAAAGTGAGGAATGGTGGTGAGGAGAATTGGTCGAGTGTGGAGAGTGGTAAGGTGAGGGGTATGGACGACAATAATAATGATAGTGGTTCGAGGAGTAAGTGTTTGGATGAGTTGGAGATGGCTGGGGTGACGTGGAGTGTGCCTAATATAAGAAAGCAGTTTGAGAGGAGCAGTGAGAGCAAGCGGGTGGAGAGTTTGGCGAGTGGAAGGCGAAAGACTATTAATATAGAGTCGGGACTTGCTGATAAGAATAGGTTTGTGACTCACAGGACTACTTATATATGAGAGAGTGGACAAGGTTTTTTTTTTGGCAATTTCAGTGAATCGGCCCGGTGTACAAATCGCCATGGATATAAAATGAATTTATGGATTTTTTTTTGATTTTTTTTTTATTAATTAAAGATTTTTTTCTCTTTTTTTTTTAATGATTGATTAATTATTGAGCAAAAAATCACCTTTATTTTTTATGTACTTTTATTTTTTTTTTTTTGATCAAAAAATTGAATATATTGTGTTTGTTAAACAAGTTTTATTGATAAGTAAAAATTAGAAAAAAATTCACACACACACACATGAAACTGAACAAAAAGAGACAATTTTTTTTAATCTATTTTATTCTGGTAAATTTTCTTTTTTTTATTTAAAATTAATTTTTAATCGCAAATAATTAATTCCAATAAAATTAGTTTAATTATTAAATGTTTTTTTTTTAATTTTGTTTATTGGCGCTTTTTTTAAACTTTTTTACAAAATCCTAATAATTATTTTAAATTTAATTTGAATTGTTTAAATTTTTGTTTTATTCTAAAATGATTATTTCAGCTAGAAAATATTTAAAAATAATTTTTGGACATTATTTTTTGATAATTTAAGCGAATAATTTTTAGACATTATTTTTTGATAATTTAAGTGAATCGGCCCGGTGTACAAATCGCCATGGATATAAAATGAATTTATGTTTTTTTTTTTGATTTTTTTTTATTAATTAAAGTTTTTTTCCCTTTTTTTTTTAATGATTGATTAATTATTAAAACACGAGGAGAGATTAGATACATTAGAATCGATAACCTCTCAGCATACGAGTGAAATTGCTCAAATATCAAATGATTTAAATATTGTGTATGGATAGAAAGAACATCAAAATTATGCTCACAGAAACAATCAACAAAATAAGTAGCATCATGATTAGCTCAGTCGCAAATGTCCAAAATAGAATCAAAACACTATCAAAAAGAAAAAAGAAAAAAATTGGACAAAAAAAGTTAAATCGATTGTGGGATTCGAATATGCTGAGACTACACAATAAGGTAATTTCTTGTTATATAAACTATAAAATGGCAAATTTTGGGGAAAATGAGAAACAGGAGCTCATTAAAGCTAAAAGAGACTTTAGAAAACAAAAACGAGTCAACTTGTTAATTAAAAGAGATAAAAAAATTAAGCAAATAAATGATCTATTTACACTCGACAAGCAAAGTTTTTGGAATCGTATAAAAAAACTACAAAGACCAGATAATACGATCGATATAGACTTAAGTGAATTAACTGATCATTATAGTCACTTATTTAACACTAGAAACAAAGAGGAACATATGAGGACATGTGTGACAGAAAGGAAGTTGATAGTTACTTACAACAGCACAAAAACACCGTGTTTAACCATAAAATAGATCTCACAAAATTTTTAGAAATTATTCAGTCTTTACCGAACAATAAGGCTATTGGAATAAGTGATGTTAGTTACGAAATGATTAAATGCGCCGAAAATAGAAAACTGGCTCTTTAATATCTAGGCCATAAATTTAGAATAAAATACCCCAAATTTAAAATTTTTTACCCCAATTTTTTAATAAAATACCCCTTTTAATTAAGTAAACCATAAAAAATTAAGATTTACACCTAATTAAATAAGATGTTACTTTTTCTTTTATTTTGACACTAAATCAATTAAAACTACACCTAATTAATTAAAACGAACTCTAGTTTATTAAAATGAAACCTAAATTTTTTGACACTTTTTTAATAAATATTTAAAAAATATTCCTATATAAGAAATTCAGCTTGCTAAAATGTGTATTGATTATTATTAAATGTCTAGTTCTGCGAGTATTTTAGAAAATAATTTCAACGACACCTTAAATGACGCTGAAGAATTGCCGAAAATAAAAAGAAGCGTATCTAAAGCGTACGATTTCCTTGAAGATTGTGAATCTTTAATGGAATTTAAAAAATTGGTCAAAAATTTACATTTTGACAATGTAGCATGGAACTTTCATTCAAAAAATAACCTAGCCGATTGCGATAAACATACATTCAACTGCAAATTCAACAAAAAAGACTGCAAAAAATCAATTTATTTCAAAGTCAAAAATGGTGAAATTGGTGGTTCAGTCTATATATCAGACAATGAACATTCAAATCATTCGAACGAAGAAAATTCAGCTAATGTTCCTCCTAAAGTGAAAGAAAAAATTATTTATTTTCGTTCGCTTGGACAAGCAAAAAAAGAAATCAAGAGAAATTTAATCAAAGAAAATATTCAGCCACCAACTGACAATCAAATTCAACATATTATAAATTCAGTTAGTAAGGACTTAAATAAAAATTGTTCATTGACAGATTTCAAAAAATGGTGCGAAGATAATTCAGAGATTCCAGACGATGAAGACGCGGTTTTCGTTGGGAAATTTGAATATGCTGCCATGCCATCACAAATTTTTCGAGTGTTTTTAACATCAAAACGTTTAATTAAAATCGCAGAAAATGCTCAACATTTTTTGAGTGATGCTACGTACAAGTTAACATATGAAAATTTTCCAATTATTACAGGTGGTACAACTGATCGTAATAAAAGTTTTCATCCGTTCGGATTAGCTATATGTCGTACTGAAAATGAAGATGATTTCGGTTTTTTTTTCAACTCAGTCAAAGAAACACATGAAAAAGTATTTAACAAAACAGTTAATTTTTCAATTTTAATAGCAGATAATGCTGGTGCTATCACAAACGGATTTGCAAAAGTATTCGATTTAAAAACAAGAGTAAATTGTTGGGCTCACGTCAATCGTAATATTGATATTCGTGTAAAATCAATTAGCAAATTACAAGCAGAACGAATTGTCTACGATATAAGCGAAATTCAAAAAATTTTTGAGCCAGAATTATTTCCAAGAGCTCTTAAATTATTTCAAGAAAAATGGTCAAGAGTCAATAGTCCAGCCATCAAAACATTTTTAGAGTATTTCGATAATCAATGGTGCAAAGATGGAAATAATGGTTGGTATGAAGGCTTTGCACCTGGTTTACCAAGTACAAGCAATTCATTAGAGTCAACTCATGCTCAAATCAAGAAAATTTTAAATTCAAAACGTTTTGGTTTGATTCCATTTCTAAACGAATGTCGAGATAATATTTTGAAAGAATGGTCAACTGAACGTGCACCTACATTATCATTGATTGATCCAGAAACAAATCAGCCTCAAATCGTTGACAACTTAAATCAAAAAATATTTTATGAATTTCCGAATGTTACAAAGGATGACTTAGTAAAAGCTTATAAATGGAACAGTTATAACAAAACAATTATTCATTTGAAAGATGATAATTATTATTATTTAACTGCTGATGACAAGATAGATATCAACAAAGAACAATGTAAACAATACAATCAGTCATTAATTGAAAAAAAATGGTTTTCATTCGATCATATGATTACTTCCATTTTTAGTATTCGTAAAATTAAATTCAATGAAAATAGTTGGACTTTGAGTAGTTGCAATTGTTGGTATTGGTTAAAAAATTACAAATGTTATCATCTTACAACTATTGCAGCAAGAAAAAAAAAATGCAATTTCGACTCAGTTGGTATGGATATACCTATACAAGCCAATAGAAAGAAAGGAAGGCCAAAAGACACAGCTGGACCACTTGAACATCAACCGAAAGAAACACAAGCAACAAATTCGGCACCTAAAGGGATTGATACAGATGATGAAGATTCGAGTTCGACAAAAGAAAATCCATCAAAAATACCTCGAATTGATTCAATCAAACAAGTCGAAGAAAAGTTTTGTGATAAATGTGGCGCTAAAATGACTAAAAGAAGATATTGGGCTTGCTCAAATAAATGTGGAAAAAAGTAAATTTTTGGGGTAAGTATGCTCTGAATTCGACTAAATTTTTGGGGTTAAAAATAATAAAATAGTTCATTTTTATTAATTTTGGTATTTTTATAATTAATTTGGTGTCGATTATAAAATAAAATTGTCATTTTATTTTTTTAATTTCTTTTTTATTTTTTGGTGTTATCTTAATAAAATAGGGGTAAAAAATTAAAAATTTGGGGTATTTTATTCAAAATTTGGGGTAATAAAACTAAAAAAGTCTAGAAAACTGTATGAATGTTTAAAAAATGTATTTGAGAACATAATTAACCACCAAACAGTCCCATTTTTTTTCAACATATCTATTATTAAGCCACTGATCAAAGATAACAACAAGTCTAACAACGAATTGTCGAATCTGAGACCCGTTGCGGTATCAGACAGTATATCAAACCTATACGAAGCAGTGCTACTAGAGATGTTAAAATCAGAACACAAGGATCACTGGAAACAATTTGGATTTAAAAAAAAGTCATCATGTCAACACGCAGTATGGACACTAAAACAGGCCATTGATTATTGTAAAAGAAGGCGTAGATGGACTTATGTTGGTGCAATCGACGCAAGTAAAGCGTTCGACAAGGTCGAACGTACAAAATTATGGAAAAGACTGATAAAGAAAAATCTAAGCCCATTTATAGTCATCAGCATCATATATTACTATAAAGAATCACTCATGGTAGTAAATAATGGTAATGAATATTCAAAAGCATTCAAGACCACGGTTGGAGTACGTCAAGGCGGAAAAGCATCACCCATCCTATTCTCAATTTATATTGAAGAAATACTAATTGATGTTTCAGAAAGTGATATTGGCATCAGAATTCGGTCAATAAAAATCGATGTCATTGCGTATGCGGATGATTTGTTGCTTATCTCGGAAACTAAGAAAGGTCTTCAGAGCTTACTAGACATTGTCACACTACATGGGTCAAAACTTGAGATAAAATTCAATCCGAGCAAAACAATCTACATCATATTTAACAATAAATGTAGTAAGATAGTAGCCAATAGAAGAGAAGACTGGTGGCAGGGTGCACTTACAATACAAGGTGAAATAATACAAAAAGTAAACTTTATGAAGTACCTTGGAGTAGAATTCAACGAAGATAATAATGACAGCTCTCACCTAGAAGGGCGAAAAAAGGCAGCATTGAACGCACTAGCAAAACTAAAGAACTTGGAAATACTGAAAGAAAACACAAGCCTTTATTTAAAAGGGCATTTATACAAGACTTATATACTACCAGTTCTAATGTATGGTATGGAAACGATTAACCCAATTAAAACTACAGTCAACGCGGTGACTAAAGTTGATAATAATATGCTCAGATACACATATTTCATTCCAAAGAGATGCAGAACAACAAACCTTAGACTGATAAACAATCTACATAAGACTAATGCCAGATTAAAACAATTACAAATAGATTTCTTTGAAAGACTTTTAAACAACAAGTTTACAATATCAATCATCAAAGAGCTGTTAAAAATAGGAGATCAGAATGACTATGTGAATAGTATTCTCAGTATATTGAATGAAATACAGTATGAGAATGACATTGTCCTTCTAGAGAAATGTAAATACCACAGATACTTAAATGAATTAGAGCTCGAAACGTGTAAGAAAAGCAACACCGTACTTGAAGAACTACGCGAAGTGTTTAAGCGAAACGGTCAAAAAGCAGCCGTTTATAGCCTTTTAAGATATGACAACAATACAAACAGTGTAAATAGTTAAAAACTTTCATTAACTTTTTTTTTTTTTTTTTTTTTTTTTTTATATAATTTTGACTATTTTATTATATTTTACTCTAAAACTAAATATTGGTAAATACATCGCCACCTTATTTAACGGGGCGTTGAGCAAGTGGTCGATTTACGGCCTCAGCCATAGATATAAATAAATAAATAATTAATTCCAATAAAATTAGTTTAATTATTAAATGTTTTTTTTTAATTTTGTTTATTGGCGCTTTTTTTAAACTTTTTTACAAAATCCTAATAATTATTTTAAAATTAATTTGAATTGTTTAAATTTTTGTTTTATTCTAAAATGATTATTTCAGCTAGAAAATATTTTAAAATAATTTTTGGACATTATTTTTTGATAATTTAAGTGAATCGGCCCGGTGTACAAATCGCCATGGATATAAAATGAATTTATGGATTTTTTTTTGATTTTTTTTTTATTAATTAAAGTTTTTTTCTCTTTTTTTTTTAATGATTGATTAATTATTGAACAAAAAATCACCTTTATTTTTTATGTACTTTTATTATTTTTTTTTTTGATCAAAAAAATTGAATATATTGTGTTTGTTAAACAAGTTTTATTGATGAGTAAAAATTAGAAAAAAATTCACACACACACACATGAAACTGAACAAAAAGAGACAATTTTTTTTAATCTATTTTATTCTGGTAAATTTTCTTTTTTTTATTTAAAATTAATTTTTAATCGCAAATAATTAATTCCAATAAAATTAGTTTAATTATTAAATGGTTTCTTTTTATTTTTTTTTGTTTTGCAATCGTTTTTGACTCGAACATAAAAAACAAATTATTATTTCTAATAATTTTCTCTATTTTAAATTTTATTTTTGATCAAAAAATCATAAAGTTATAAATCTGATTCTCTGCTGATCGTCTAGAATGCGTCTAATTTTTATCCTGGATGTTAAGTTTTTGAGATGTTTAGATTTAAATAATTAAATTTAATGCAATATACCATTTTCTCAGCTTTTTGAGTGATATGACGTTATTTTTTTAATGCCTTTATTATTTTTAGCGGAAAAAAAATTTTGCTTTCTTTTGCCTAGTTTTTTCATCTACGTAATTTATTCTTTCACATATGAATTTTTCTTCCTGGAAAAAACAAGACACATTTTTGGAAAGCTCATAAAATTCTCTACAAGCATAAAGACTTGTGTTTAGGGTCATTGTCTTGATGAAGTTTGAAATTATCATTTAAATTAGAAGCAACATACGTTGCAACATACATAAATATTCTGCCAAAATATCTTTATACAAAAATTGATCCATATTTTCTTTAAATACCTTTTTAATTTAGAAATGATATCAAAAGAAAAATTTTTTTCAAGTAAAAAAATATACTGCGAATTCTGTAATTCCTTTACGAAATATCCCACCCCAGATATGAATTTTACTCTTAAACTTAGATGTACATGGTATTGCTTCTTGGAATGAATTAAAAAGATTAATTAGAGCAAATGATCCTGATGATGATCCAAAATGATGAAGAATTGACTAATTTAATTTTCGAATTTCAAAAAAATTTTGCAATTACTAAATGTAATAATTACATAAGTCAATTAAAAAAAGTAAACAATTCTTAAAATTGAATAGATTAAATATGTGTTATTTTTTGTTTTATAGGTAATTTATATAGTGTTAGACAAAAATGGCGGATGGTCGGACTCCTACTTTATTAGAAAAATTAAAAATTTATTAATTTTCTTTCGAAGGTTACTTTTTTTTACCATATTTTTATTTTTTTACATAAATTTACGTAAAAATAAGTAAAAAAAAAAAGGAAGATGCTACATATAAGTAAAATATCTTTCCGTAGCATTGTCTTACGACAGATAACTATCTGAAAAAAAATTTTCTGCAGGTAGATAAAATATGTGTAAAAATTTATAAAAGGCTAGAAAAAGATAATTAAGTGTGAAAATTTTATTTAAAATAGAAAAAAATAAAGAAAAGAATACAAGATCTAATTAGTTTTGATGTTGTGTATATCTTTTGTAAGCACAACCTTTCCAGTTCGCTCGGACATTGTTTGAGCTATTAACTTTACATCTGCCTGTGCTTTATACATTTCTAATGCTTCATTTGTTATTGATCGCTTGGCGCTCGCTGTGAGTGATGATTAATGTAGTAGGATGATTGTCATGTGTTAGATTACACTTTGTTATTACAAACTTGTTTTCTAACGTTTTTTAAAACGTAACTCGAATTTCAGCTGGGCAGTTGAATGCGTGATACGATTGAACAGGTCGAACTCCGGTTGTTTTCGATACAATATTGTCTTGGTCCCTCCAAAACATGCATTTGTATTCAGCATACTCGTATTTGGTTCGATCTGGCTTTAGGGAACGACTTGTTGCTTTTGGGAAGATGTGATAATTGGTATGGCAGTAATTTTCAAGGACCTTGTCAAATTATTCAAATGTCGCAAAATTTTCTCCTAATTGTATCTGTGACATTTTTAATTCTTTAAAACTAAGTGTTAAGCTTACAGTATTATTTATTTATTTATTTGTTTTCTGTACCGAGCTAGAGCTCCTTCAGAATAAGTTAAAAAAAAAAAAAAAAAAAAAAAATAAAATAAAAATAAAATTAAAGTAAATAAAATGAGATAAAAAAAAAAAGAATTAAAAAAAAAGTAAATAAGCTAAAAAATGAAAGTTGAAAATACATAAATAGGATATTTTTATATATTATAAATCAGGAAAAAAGATCTTATAGATTAAAAAATAAAGTATTATATACTTGCTAAACATTTTTATAAGAGTTAATTAGTTGATTAATTAGTTGTCAACTAATTTGAAGAAAATCAAGAAAGTGAAACCTAAAAAGGTAGCTTCAAAATTTCAATTTTATCAAAGTATCTTTATAGAGCTAATTTAATTCAAAAAGATATTATATCTTTTAATTTTTTTTTCTACGTACAGATAATTATCGGTCACAAGAAATTTCTACGTACAGATAAAATATCTTTCCGTAGTCATTCTCAAAAAAAAAGTTAAAAAAAGTAACTTTTGGTAAAATTTGATTTAATAAATAGAAACTTATTTTTTCAAAATTTATTAGAAAATAATAAAAAATTCAAAAATCGAGTTTTTTTTGGCATTTTCATTTTTACCAATTTTTACGTAAATTTACGTAAAATTACCAGAAATCCACTTTTCAAATCGGCACTGTAGCTTAATTGGTAATTCTTTTAGAAAAGATTTTTTTCTTTTTTTAAATTTAATAATATTTTTGTTTTATCAAGGATTTTTTAACCAAACAAAAAGATTAATAATAATTACTGATTTCTCAAAAGATCTTGAAAATATATAGCTATTTCTCATTTTAATTATTGACAATAAATTAAAAAAAAATATTTTTAATCTGAAAGTAGTGTTGGGTAGCAGTCCCATGGTTCGAGTAAAAGTCCTTTAATGGTCTTGTTGACTTGGACTGGATCTGGTCGCGGTAGCAAGATGAATCATATAGTTATTCCCTATCTGTTAGACTTATATTTCTTTATTAAGACATTTTTTTATTTCTATTTGGTATTTAAAATTCTTAAATAAAAAATAAACAAAGAAATTTTCAATTACAAAAAATAGTACTTAAACTTAATCAATAGAATCTGATAAATATTAAATAAAATCTAGGTCGAAAACTTCTGAAAATAATATAATTTATAAAATATTTTTAAAAATTTTCAGATTAAAATCAATTAAAAAATTTGACAAGAAAATTTTATTTTTGTTAAAAAAATAAAATTAAAATGGTCTGATTCTAAAATTACAAATAATAATTAAATGTTGGTTATTTTTAGATTTTCATCATTTATTAATAAATTTGATTTAATTTTTTTCAAAAAATTTTACACTCATAGGTATAAATTTGCTATATGAAAAATAAAAATATTTATAGGACAGAGTATAGATTGAGTAAATTTGATAAAAAAGGATATAAAAATTACTTTATTGCTTAATTTTTAAAATTTCTTGTAAATTTTTATTTTATATTAAATATTCAAGTATATTTTCATTTTTCTTCGACTTTTTCAATTTTTTAACTATTATTTCTCTGAATTTCCAACGAATCATCACTTAAGCAATGTATATGAAAATAAATAAATTAATTGAGATAAAAAAAAATTTTTTATGATATTTGAAAAGAGATTCAATTGATAATTTAAAATTTGAACATTCAAATTTTGTTTAGATTATTTTAAAATGATTTAAATCTTGAATTGTAAATTTAAAATATTTTCAATATTAATATTTTAATTCTCTAAGCCTTCAAATGTCAAGACAACAAATAAAAAACAGTTAAAGTTTGTCCTGCTAAATTAAAGAGGCAGTTCAAAAAAAAATTTATATTTTTTGAAAAGTCAAAAAAAATAATCTTTTATTATCTCAATGCAAATATTTGATCATGAAATTTTTTGTTAAAATTTTAATCTTTTTTTAAGTTTCATCACAAAATACAGGTGACAATTTTTTCAGTTTAATCTCCCTCAAAAAATAAAATCTAAATATTTTGTCAAAAAATTCTCTTTTATCATAAATTCTAAACTGGATTCTTATTTCAATTACATAACAACTAGAACACTTTAATCAAAAAAGGAACACGTGATGGTAATTAATAAGGTCACTGACCTTATTTTATAATTAAATAACATCATTTTCAAAGTTTAAGCTTGTTTTAAAACTAGTTAAGTAAAGTCATTTATTTTAATTCTTTGCATAATTATAAAAAAAGCTTTATTAATGTCTTAAAAGTGATTACTAAAACTTAAATTGTTTAAAAATCAATAGAAAATAAATAATAAAAGATTCACAGAAACTAATTTTGTCATTATATTGATTTTTGGTGCTCAAAAACAACCCTTTTGAAGCATAAATTTTGAAGGATAAAAATATGAATAATTTTATTGAATAAAAAATGATAAATAAAATAAATTGAAATGAAATTAAATATTTTTTTTTAATTTACTCATTCACAACACAAAAAAAAATACTTTTAAAATTCTCGACTAACAAAATGATCTTGTTACATTAACATTGATTTTTAATTTTAAGCCAAAATTTTTAAACCAAATATAAAAATCTATCTATTTATGATAAAAAACATTTAAGTCGTGGCAGTCAACCAAAAAAAATCAAGTTCCAATTTAGTATGAATTTTTTCCTCGAAGAAGAATTTAATTTTAAATCTGGCGTTCTAAAAATAGTGTAAAAGCTATTTTATTTTGAATAATCGATTGATTTTTCTTCACAAAATAAGTCAAAGAGTTTTTATTTTTGAATTTATCATGGGACATAGAAAAAATAAACAACATGGTTTAAAAAATAACAATTTTTTATTCAATTAATTAAAAGCATCCGGTGTCAATTTTTTTTAAATGAAATGCAAGGTTCCTCTTCTTGAAGTGATAAAAATTTTTAAAAAAAAATTTAATTTTTTTTCCAAGGTAGAGAAAAAGCATCCGAATATTTTTCCTTCGAAGCCAATTTTTTTCTTTATATTAGAAAAAAAGCTTTTTTTTTAGCTTTTTCCGATTAATTTTTCTTTTAATTTTTAGTAAAAAAAATCCATGTATGCACTAGTTATCGATTATCCAAAAAATTACCTCGAAAAAACCGCTTAATCTATCTAACTCTATCAATTTTTATGATAATAAGCAATTGGTGGCAGACTCATTGGAATTTTGAAGCATTTTTTTTTTAATTATTTTTTAGACAGGAGGCCTCAATCGGCACCAACCAAGTCTCTGAACCTAGTAATTTAATTGATCTTGGAAATCAGAGTCAGAACAAAATTCAATTGTACTATTTACTACCTGGTTGAAATTTTTTCAAAAATTTATTTTTAATTATCTTTCTTTCCCAGAATAATCGACTAAAAATAAATCCATACTTAGAATCTAAGAGTCTAATAAATTATTTATAAAGATGATATATTGTTTTGGAATTCATATTACTAATTCATGTAATTCATGCATTCTAGTTCAATTGAAAATTAGCGAGGCATGAAATTTTTATTACGACAGCCTTGAGTTTGATTATGTAAAAATATTTCTAATTTACTCCACGAATTTTTTCAGTCACATAGGTTGAGCATTTTTCTATTGAAAGCAACATCAGGTCGAAAATTTTTTTTTTTTCTTTTAATTTTTTTTTAGTTTATTAAATTTAGTCAAAGAGTTTTAAATTTATTTCAATTCATTAATAATTCCGGGACAAAAAATGGAAAAAATTTAATTGATTCATGTTTTATCCAGGCAACAAAAAAAAACGAATGCTTTATTTATTAAAAATTAGATTGGTAATAATTTAATTTAGTTTAATTATCCTAGATACCGAAAAGAGGCTAAATTATTTAAATGAATTTTAATTATTAATTATAACAAATGTATCAATCAATCTCTTCTTTCAAATCAATATTCTCAATTGAAATTTTTTTAAATTTTTAAGTTCTATCAACCAAAATATTTAGATTTTATGTTGAAAAAAATCGAAAAATTAATTAATAATAAAAAACAAAGATTAATTTCTGATTTTAAAAAATTCATAAATTAATTTTTATTTAAATGATCTAATTACCAAAAATGAAAATTAATTTTTTATTTTATTTTAATATAATTAATTAATAATTCAGGGACGAATATCAATTTTTTTTTATCAACATCTCAATAGAATTTAAATTAATTAATTTTGAGGAAAATTTTAACTAGAAAAAAACAATTCAAAATTTTGATTTATTAGAAATTGACGATTTATCAATCGTTAAAATTAAAATTTGTTTTTTATTTAAACAAAATATATTACGGTATGCCGTCAAATTTTTTTTGTCAGACATTTTTTATTTTAAAAATGAATTTATTAATAATTTAAGTCACCACGTTAATTCAGGGCAAAGTACCAATTTTTTTATCAGCATTTTAAATGGATTTAAAATAACTAATTTTGTCGAAATTTTTAAAAAGACATATATTTTAAAAAAATTTTAATTTTTTTTTTAAACTAAAATATTTTGATTACCGAAAAACAGCCTTAATTTTTTGAGATATATTTTATTAAAAAAAATTAATTAGTTAAAATTAAGTCACCGCGTTTATTCAGCGAAAAGTACCATATTTTTATCAGCATTTTGATTTAATTTAAAATAATTTAATCTTTTGAAATTTTTTAAAAGACAAAAAAATTAAAATATTGGAAAGTTTGATTTTTTTTAGAATTTAAAATATTTTAATTACGCAAAAACAGTCTTAATTTTTGAAGACATTTTTAATTGAAAAAAAAATTAATTAATCGCGTTAATTCAGGGTAAATTACCATCATCAGCATTTTAAATGGATTTAAAATAATTAATTTTGTACAAATTTTTAAAAAGACAAAAAAAGTTAAATAAATTGTAAATTTTAATTTTTTTAGAAAAGAAAATGTTCTATAACACCAAAAAGAGCCTGAATTTTCTCAGGCATTTTTAATTTATTTTAAAAAAATTAATTAATAATTTAGTCATCAATAAAGTAAATGCATTTGGAAAAACACTGAATTAATTTTTTAACAAAAATTTTTTCATAAAAGTCATGGGTTAACTATGCATTAATAAATGAAAAAAAAAAGATTCGATAGAATTTTTTATTAAAAATTAAAAAATTTTTAAAAAAAATTAAAAATTATTCAGCTTTAATTTTGGCCAAAAAGTTGGCGAATTTTGTCGGTGCAACATCAAGTCTGACGCTATTAAGTGAGCTATCTAGCATAATTTGGCAACAAAAAAAAGCGCAATTAAAAAGCCAAACTTGCATGTAACTTAAACTACGGTAAATCTATTGACTTGAAGCGTCAGTGCTTGTTTACATTGTGCCATTGCTTTCATTATGCTAATTCAGCAGAGATCGGTGTCTGTGCGAGTTGCGTAATAGGAGCACCAAGTTCTGACAGATCGGACCAATTCTTAGCCAAGGGTTGTCTTGATCTATTCTAGATTTTTATTTAAAGAAGATAAGTTTTGTGTTTTTTTTTCTCTCAACAAATTAGCTCTGGCAACTAGTGACATGATCGAGACCCAGATAGGGCTCGAACTAGTTTACAAAGTATTTCTTTCATAATAAATATTTAGATAAAATTATGCTGTAGAACAGGCGTTGGCAAAATAGGAGCTGGCTCACCAAGTGGGGTGGCTGTGCGCATTTATCATAATTTATTATGTAACTTAAAAAGCAGGCAGCCAAAAAATAATCTCTAAAATTACATTTTCTCTTTTTTTTTCTTTTTTTTTTTTTTTTTTATTTTAGTTCAAAATAAATTATGGTAATGTATATTTAAATTTTGTTTAAAATTTTGTTTATATTGCCGGATGGTTGGATTGGAAAATTTCACAATTGGCAAGGATCGCACTGCATTCACTAATAGAACAGCTACACCTAGACATAGACACGTTTGTAGCACGAGCTGCATTTGGCCAGCAAAAATTCCATTTAAAACAAAATTCTATTTTTGCCTTTTTGTTCGTCGGGCCAAATTTAGAATTTAGACTATTCTATTTGGAACGAAATTCCTTAAATTTCAAATTTAAATCTAGTTAAATTTAGAACTCTAAAACTAGGATTCTTGTCCACACAATTAGTCAGCACCTTTTAATTGTTCCATTTGGCTTTAGATAAACTAAACATCCACAGAGAATTAGTTGACGTATAGACACACATTGGTAAGCATGGGACGCAAAAAAATAGCCATTTCAAAAATAAATGATGAACGCAACAGACAAGTAAAGTTTTGGTCAGGAGAAGAAAAAAAATTTTTTTCTTTCATTTTTTTTTATTACAGGTGACATTTACTAAGCGTAAATTTGGTCTGATGAAAAAAGCCTACGAGCTGAGCGTTTTGTGCGAGTGTGAAATAGTGATCATCATTTTCAACAGCAATAACAAGCTATTCCAGTATGCTAGTTCCAATGTGGACAGCATTTTGCTCAAGTACACCGAGCACAACGAGCCCAACGAGACCAAGACCAACGAGGACATTTTAGATGTATTTTAATAAAATTTAACAAAAAAAAATTTTTTTTTTATGTTTTTTTTTGGCTAGATTTTGAACAAAAAAGGTGGAGATTGTAAAGGAATGGACGATGACTCGGGCGATGATGACATGCCGGTCTCGCCCGAGCAAAAATACCCGTACCAGAACCCGGTAAGTGCCGGTGCTGGCAAAAAAAATTTTTTTTTCTAATTTTGTCTCAAAAGCTGTCTAGTTATGACTTGAACAACAATAGCCTGCTAAACATGCCGTCCATGAACCCGCTGCAGACACACATGAACGGGAACAATGCCGGCCTGCACCAACACCACATGCAGCATCACCACCAGCATGGCCAGACCCAGCATCAAGTCCACCACCAGCATCAGCAGCAGCAGCAAAGCTTTAATGGTAAACTAAAATCTCTTGTTCTAAATTTAACTCTTTTTCAATCAGACAACGATGGTATATCGACCTCGTCATCGTCCTACTCGTCACAAGCATCACCAGACACCATTCAGCAAAAAAAAGAAGAGGCCAAATTCAACCGCTTGCACTCTGATTCACTGCAATTGTCTAATTCAATGATCGATCCAGCGCACTTGAACCACCATGGTTCTCTCCAGCCATCGCTTATTCACCAGCTTCGGAACAACAACAATTCAATTAACTCAGGTATTGTCTCAATAAATTTTTTTTTTCAATTATTTGATATGTTGCAGAAGGTGCAAAGGAATAAAAAAATTTTTTTTTTAAATTATTTGAAATGTTGTAGAAAATGCAAAGGAATAAAAAAAATTTTTTTTTTAATTATTTGATATGTTGCAGAAGGTGCAAAGGAATAAAAAAATTTTTTTTTTAAATTATTTGAAATGTTGTAGAAAATGCAAAGGAATAAAAAAAAATTTTTTTTTTAATTATTTGATATGTTGCAGAAAATGCAAAGGAATAAAAAAATTTTTTTTAAAAATTATTTGAAATGTTGTAGAAAATGCAAAGGAATAAAAAAATTTTTTTTTTCTTATAAAGAGATTAAAAATTAATTGTAATTAAAAAGGGAATTCTAAAAATTAAATTAAAATACTAGGACAAAAATTGATTTTTATGGCAAAATTAAAAAAAAAATTTTAGTGTTTTTTTTTGTGATCATTGAGAAAAAAGTAAATTAGTTTTTTTTTTTTTAAATTGATTATTTAATATGTTGCAGAAAATGCAAAGGAATAAAATTTTTTTTTTCTTTTAATTTTTTGATATGTTGTAGAAAATGCAAAGGAATAAAAATTTTTTTTTTTTCTTATATAAAGATTAAAAATTAATTGTAATTAAAAAGGGAATTTTAAAAATTAAATTAAAATAGTAAGACAAAAATTGATTTTTATGGCAAAATTTAAAAAATAATTTAAGTGGTTTTTTTTTGTGATCATTGAGAAAAAAGTAAATTAGTATTTTTTTTTTAAATTGATTATTTAATATGTTGCAGAAAATGCAAAGGAATAAATAACATTTTTTTTTCTTATATAAAGATTAAAAATTAATTGTAATTAAAAAGGGAATTTTAAAAATTAAATCAAAATACTAGGACAAAAATTGATTATTATGGCAAATTTTAGAAAAAAATTTAAGCGATTTTTTTTTGTGATCATTGAAAACAAAGTAAATTAGTAATTAGAATTATTTTTTTTGTATAGAGAATAATGAAAGAATTAGATTTATTTAATTGTAAATCAGAAATTTTAATTATTTTGATATTTTAGTATTTTAGAAAAATTTTAATTGATTTATTTAAAGAATTAATGAATTTGAAGAATAGAAAGAAGAATATTAAAGGGAAAGAAATTTAACTATTGATTAAGAATAGGAAAAAAAATTGGTAAATTTACTTTTAAAAAAATTGGTGAATTCAAAATATTTTCTTATTTCGAACGATTACTAAAATTAAAAAAAAATTATCTTTAATTAATAGGAAAAAATTTTAATTATTTAAACAATATTAAAAAATTTTTAAATTAAATTTTTTCGAAAATAATAGAAAAATAATTCTTTTGATAAAATTTGAACCATTTATTAGAAAAATTAAAATTGATTATATTTTCGAATTAGAAAAAAGAATTAATCATAAGAATTTAAAAAAAATTAATTTATTTCATATTTGAAGAAAAGACAGTAAAAATTATAAGAAAAAAATGTAATTCTTTTTTTATTGATAAAGAAAGGAATAAAATATAATTCAATTCAAAATTTTCTCTTAATTCGATAGAAAGTATTAAAATTAAATAGAAGAATTAATAACTAAATTGGTTAAACAATGTCATCCAAATTTATAAATTAATTTTTTTCAATTTGGAAGAATACACTGTCAAAAAACGATTGAAAAATAATTTTTGAAATAAATGTTAAAATATTCTAACAAAAAATTTTAATTGATTAAAACGAAAAATTATTAATTTTCTTTAAATTTTGAAAAAAAGACAGTAAAAATTAAAGGAAAATATTTTAATTCATTTTTTATTAATTAAGAATTGAAGCAAAATTGGTATATAAATAAATTTTGGAAAAAATTAGTAATTACAAAATTTCCTCTCTTTACGAAAGATGAATACTAAAATTAAATAAATTTATAAATTAATTTGTTCATAATAGGAAGAATACAGATTCAAAAATAAAAGAGATATAATTCTTTAGATAAATATTGAACGTTTTACAAAAATTTAATTGATTATTTTTTGGAATTATAACAAAAAAAATAATCATAAGAATTTAAAAAATTATTTTACTATAAATTTGAAAAATAGACAGAAAATAAATTAAATAAGGAAAAGCATTTTAATTATTTAAATATGATTACGAATAGAAAAAAAATGAACAAAAATTTTCTCTATTATTTCTAAAGATAAATACTAAATTTTTTAACAAACAAAAAAATTTTTTTATCAAAGAAAAATAGCTATAATTGTTTAAACAAAACCATTAAATTAGTAAATTAATTTTATTCAACTAAGAACAATGCACATTTTAAAAACGAATCAAAAATAATTCTTTAAAAAAAATATTAAAATATTAAACAAAAAAATTTTAATTGATTATTTTTCTAAGAATTAAAAAAAAAATCAAAACGAAAAATTAATCATTAGAATTTTGTTAAAAAATAAATTTACTTTAATAAAGAAAGTAAAAGACAGTAAGAATTAAAAGAAAGCAATTTTGTTTCTTTTGGAGAAAAAAAATTCAGTTCAAAATTAATTTAAATTTAAAAAAATTTATAATCAAATCAAATATGTCGGTAGAAATAAACTAAAAATAAAGTCTACTTTAAGCTTAATTAACCGTAGAATATTAGTAGTAGTAGTAGTAGTAGTATAACTGCGTGGATCTTATCCACAAGCTGTAGCGTAGTAACGTACAGCTATAGCAGTAAGAACTAGTACTCCATAGATTTATTTATAATAAAAATTTTTTAATGCTTTTTTAAATAAATAAATAAATATTGTAATCTAAGAAGTTAATATAAAGCTTAAAATATAGTTTAATTATTATTATTATTATTAAAAAAAATATTTTCTATTCAATTATCTTTCCTTATAAAACAAAATAAACTAATTTCTTTATTTTCAATCCATGAGAAACAAAAAAAAAAAATTTTCCAACCAAAAAACCATCATAAAATAATCAAAAAAAAATTTTTTTTCCAACCAAAAAAATATCATAAAACAATCAAAAAAAAAAAATTTTTTCCAACCAAAAAACTATCATAAAATAATCAAAAAAAAAATTTTTTTCAACCAAAAAAATATCATAAGACAAACAAAAAAAAAAATTTTTTTTCAACCAAAAAAATATCATAAAACAATCAAAAAAAAAATTTTTTTCAACCAAAAAAATATCATAAAACAACCAAAAAAAAATTTTTTTTCCAAAAAAATATCATAAAATAATCAAAAAAAAAAATTTTTTTTCAACCGAAAAAATATCATAAAACAACCAAAAAAAATTTTTTTTTCCAAAAAAATATAATAAAATAATCAAAAAAAATAAAAAAAATTTTTTTAACCAAAAAACTATCATAAAAAATTTATTCCAAAGGGTCAAATTGTAACCTGCAGCAGTCAATGCTAGCCATGAACAGCCCCAACATGAACAGCCTAATATCGAACCACTTTAAGAGCGGCATGAAGCACTTGGACAGTCCGGGCCAAGTGCTGTCATCAAGCAGCCCGTCATCCTACCACAACACCTTCGCCCAGCACTTGATCAACCCGAGCTCGTCCAGCGCTCAGCCAATGCACCTGAGCTCCAACCAGCAAATGGGCCACCACATGCAGCCCAACATGCAAAAGGCCAACTTGATAGCATCGCTGCACAGCGCGCCAATGTACGCGTCGTCCTCGTCGGCGCGCAACACCGACTTTCTCAAAATGCCCTACACGCGCTCCACCCACTACAGCTCGCCCAAAACCTTCACCAACTCTCTGGAAGCCAACGAGCTGCAGTCCATTCTGCACTGGAACTCCTCAGGCGGCCAGCTGCCGTCCTTTGCGGCCGCGTCCATCGGCAACCAGAGCGGCGAGCCTCCGTCCAGCGCCAACATCCTCAACCAGATATTTCCATCGCAGCACGACCTGCTGTCGGCCGGCGACTACCCGCTGCCCAGTCCCCTCATCAAACAGCAGCCACAGACGCCCGCGCCCTCCCCTGCGCCCAATCTGGTTGCCAAAGAAAGCATGAAATCGCCGCTCATGGACCAACCGCTCACCAAGGCGCTCAAAAAAAGTGACGATGAGCAAATTTTAAAAGAGAATTTTGTAAATAGTTGCACAGCTGCCAATGAGCCTGCATTTAGTTCTAATAAGAGCAAAACCGATGGCTTGGACATTGAAATTCCATTTGGTGTACATAGTGACAAGAATAATAGTCCGAACAAAGCAACGAATTGTTCCACAAGTCAAATATCGCCTTCCGCACTCATCTCATCAAGCAAACGGCCTAGGCTGCACGAGCAAGCGCCCGTGCTCACCGCGACTAAAACCGATGATTCGTATTTGAATATAGCAAATTTCTAACTTTAAAACAAAAAGCTTTAATTTTTTTTTTTTTCTCATTCGATGTGTGGTACACAATTCCAATGTTGAGTTTTTTTTGGTTTTTTTTTTTTTTTCAGTTTTTTTTTCAGTTTTTTTTGTTGTTGGAATAAATTTTATTTTTTTTTTTGAAAGTTTAAAAAGTGTTTTTTTTTCTCCAAAGACCCAGTGATCGGCCGAGAATGGAAGAGTTTATGTGTGAAAAACAAAAAAAAGTTTTAATTATTTTTAAATAATATTTAAGTGGCATTGCTCATTCGTTTCTTTTTTTATTTGTGAATTGTTCATTTGATTCCGAATTTGTCAGCACTTACCATCCTTTTGTGTCTATTTATATATATATCCTTTATTTTTAATTTGCCTTCTTTTTTTTTGTTGGTCATGTTATTTAGTTTAGATTTTTTATTGTATTTATTTCAACATTAAAGTTTTTAATTTTTTTTCATTTTTTTTTCTTCAATTTATTTTTTTTGTCCCAATTTTTAATATTTATAAAAATAAAATTTATGGTAAGTTTTTTGTTTTTTTATCTCCTCAACATCCAGATTTTATGAACTAATTTACGGAAATTTAAATTTTTTTCTATTAAATTTGAAGATAACATAATTAAAGGAAAGTCAAATTAGAAATATTTTTTTGTCTTAAGATTTTGGATCAAGAATGGAAGAAATTGAAATTAGAAGTATATTTTTTTAAAAGAAATAATTTTTTATCACTATTTCAAATAAAAATTATTCAAAAATAAGATTATTTTTTTTTTCAATTTTATTTTTTTTTGTCCCAATTTTTTTAATATTTATAAAAATAAAATTTATGGTAAGTTTTTTGTTTTTTTATCTCCTCAACATCCAGATTTTATGAACTAATTTACGGAAATTTAAATTTTTTTCTATTAAATTTGAAGATAACATAATTAAAGGAAAGTCAAATTAGAAATATTTTTTTGTCTTAAGATTTTGGATCAAGAATGGAAGAAATTGAAATAAGAAGTATATTTTTTTAAAAGAAATAATTTTTTATCACTATTTCAAATAAAAATTATTCAAAAATAAGATTATTTTTTTTTTCAATTTTATTTTTTTTTTGTCCCAATTTTTTTAATATTTATAAAAATAAAATTTATGGTAAGTTTTTTGTTTTTTTATCTCCTCAACATCCAGATTTTATGAACTAATTTACGGAAATTTAAATTTTTTTCTATTAAATTTGAAGATAACATAATTAAAGGAAAGTCAAATTAGAAATATTTTTTTGTCTTAAGATTTTGGATCAAGAATGGAAGAAATTGAAATAAGAAGTATATTTTTTTAAAAGAAATAATTTTTTATCACTATTTCAAATAAAAATTATTCAAAAATAAGATTATTTTTTTTTTCAATTTTATTTTTTTTTTGTCCCAATTTTTTTAATATTTATAAAAATAAAATTTATGGTAAGTTTTTTGTTTTTTTATCTCCTCAACATCCAGATTTTATGAACTAATTTACGGAAATTTAAATTTTTTTCTATTAAATTTGAAGATAACATAATTAAAGGAAAGTCAAATTAGAAATATTTTTTTGTCTTAAGATTTTGGATCAAGAATGGAAGAAATCGAAATTAAAAGTATTTTTTTTTAAAAGAAATAATTTTTTATCACTATTTCAAATAAAAATTATTCAAAAATAAGATTATTTTTTTTTTCAATTTTATTTTTTTTTGTCCCAATTTTTTTAATATTTATAAAAATAAAATTTATGGTAAGTTTTTTGTTTTTTATCTCCTCAACATCCAGATTTTATGAACTAATTTACGGAAATTTAAATTTTTTTCTATTAAATTTGAAGATAACATAATTAAAGGAAAGTCAAATTAGAAATATTTTTTTGTCTTAAGATTTTGGATCAAGAATGGAAGAAATTGAAATTAGAAGTATATTTTTTTAAAAGAAATAATTTTTTATCACTATTTCAAATAAAAATTATTCAAAAATAAGATTATTTTTTTTTCAATTTTATTTTTTTTTGTCCCAATTTTTTTAATATTTATAAAAATAAAATTTATGGTAAGTTTTTTGTTTTTTTATCTCCTCAACATCCAGATTTTATGAACTAATTTACGGAAATTTAAATTTTTTTCTATTAAATTTGAAGATAACATAATTAAAGGAAAGTCAAATTAGAAATATTTTTTTGTCTTAAGATTTTGGATCAAGAATGGAAGAAATTGAAATTAAAAGTATATTTTTTTAAAAGAAATAATTTTTTATCACTATTTCAAATAAAAATTATTCAAAAATAAGATTATTTTTTTTTTCAATTTTATTTTTTTTTGTCCCAATTTTTTTAATATTTATAAAAATATAATTTTTTCTTTTTTTTCCGCATCATCTAATTTTGTGCAAATTTCTGTCGATCTTATTCTATTGAACAAATTTACCGAAATTCAAAATTTTTTTTAAACTGAAAGACAATTTTTTGAAAGTATAAAGAAATTTTTTTTTTCAATTTAGAAGAAACATAATTAAGGATAAAGTAATTAAATTTTTTTTCTTTAGATTTTAGATTAAGATTGAAAAAATTATATTTTTTTAAAAGCAAAATACTTTATCAGTATTTAAAAGCAAAAATTATTCAAAAATAAAATTAAACTATTTTTTCAATATTCTTATACTATAATTTCAAAAATAATTGGAAAAAAAAATTAAATTTTTTTTGGATCAAGAATAAAAAATAAAAGAAACAAAATTTCTTGTGGAAATTTGAATAAACATAATAATAATAGTTACAAGCTACAAAAGGAAGCCTGCCTAGCGAGGCTTTGATACCTGTTTTTATTTTTAAATTGAAAACTATTAATTAGTTCATTAATATTAAAATATTGTTGTAGACTAGAAGTAAACTACTAGAAGTGAAGTGATATCTACGGACATAAAAAGTTCTTTTATTTTAAAAAAATTGCTTATTATTTTGGTTTTTTTAATTCGAAGTTTAAAAAATTATTACAAGGTTTTTTAAAAAATTATTAAAAAAAATTAGAAAATTTACAATTTCAATATTTTTTTTTCAATACTCTGGCTAGTCATTTCCAATTTTGGAATTGCCCCAGAAAATTATTCTATTTTAAATCCTTTATATATTTGGATACTAAAAAATATTAACTGGTCTAGAATTTTTTAATTTTTGCAAAAATAAGCTCTTCACTCAGAAAATATCAATATTGATTTTCAATAAAAATAAAAAACAATTTATAAATTAGAAAAGGGTAATTAAATTTAAATCTTCAAACTTTTATATTTTTAGCCTAGAGCAAAAATAATCTATGATATTGAGAACTTTTTAAAAAAGAATTGCTTTTAAGAAAATTTATAAAAATAATTATAGAAATAAATTAATTAAGTGCTTTCAAGTCTCATTTCTTAATTTAAAAGATAAATCTATTCAAAATGTCTCAAAAAATAGCAGAAAAAAATTTACTACAGTTTTCTGAGATCAAAAAAATGCTTGGTGATCGATGTTGAGGATTTCAAAAAAATTTTGTTGTGAATTTTTTTGTCAATTAATTTTTTAAAATCGATCACAAATTCATGATATTAGATCATTTCAATTTTTAATAGTTTATTCTATAATTAATTAAAAAAAAGATGTGTTAGTCAATATTCTTAGACAGGGTTACCAGTACTTTGAAACAAACTTTTACAAGTATCGACAACATATTTCAACAAAATAATTTTTGTACCTTTTTTTTGGTTTATTTCGTTAATTCTTCAAATCAACTTAAAATTAAAATGTGTTGCAAATATAAAAGATAACATGTGTTGACATATTCAATAAAAAAATTTATATGAAAGGTTACCAGATTTTTGAAAAAAACTTATATAAAATTATTTAATAGCTCTAAAGCAAGTCCCCAACTATTAACTAAAAATTAAAATTTTTTAATTTCATTATTTTTTAATATTAAAAATTTAAAAAATAAATATCTTTTTTTGACTCAACTAACAAAAAAAGACTTACTTATTACCATAGTCTAGGAATCTATTGACGCATACCTGAGTCTATCTGAGTAATGCATTTTTCTATATACCTTTATTTTTAATTTTTTTTATTAAATTCATTTAAATTCACAGGTTAAATAAAAAATTAAATCTTAATGCAAATAAAGAAAGAAAAGCAAAATTTACGGAATCGTACGTTACTTTTTTTTTATATGAATAATAAATTATTCATAAACATAAAAAAAAACAACTAAAAAAATATTTATTTAAATTTTAATTTATGAGTTTGACGAAAATGTAAATTTGATATTTTTTTTTTATCTTAGAAACACAAATTCTCTAAAAAAAAATGTTTTTTGTTCCAACAATTGAACCATTTAAAGACATCAATTTGGCAATATATGCACAGTCAGTATTTAAAATAAAACGCAAAATTACGCTAGTTTTGAAGCACTTGTTTATTACTATATTAAATATGATAAAATTCCATTTACTTTTATTATTACCTAGAACTAATCATTTTTAAAAAGTTCTTTAACTAGTTTTTAGTCTTAAAAAAATAATTTTATATTTACTAAAAAAAATTAATTATTAAACCCTTGACGAGTACATTGTTAGCTAAATAAAATTTATATTTATTGTTTCTTTTCAAAGAGGAATAAAAAAATGATAAAATTTAATGATTTTTCATTAACTTTAAAAGTTCATATCATATGACTAAATTCTTAGTCAAAAGCAGATCTGTATCAAAATATAATTAGTCACGAAATTTTTTTTATTAAGCCGTTGATCTAACCAGCATATCATGTTTTAATTAATCCAAGACATTTTGCTTGAGGGGTTTTATTTAAAAAATCATTTAGACAAAGTTGAAAAAATTAGATAATTTTTTTTAATTAAACAAGATTTTAATTTGTGATTGATATTTTTCATGGAAGAATGCAAAGCATTTGAATTTTTCTAATTTAAATTCTTTCGAGCGATAAATTACATAATTAAATTCAATTTTGAATACACTGTTCCAATTATATGAATCCTTACTTTTACTATTTTTAGAAATAAAATATTTGAATCTTTACCATTTTAATATTTTACCTAGCCCAATCATATAAATATTTTTCTTTCATTTTTCAAACCTTTTTAAACTCTAGATCTACAATTTAAACAAATATTTTGGATTATTTTGGTTAATTAAAAGTTTTTTTTTTTAAATCTATTTTTAGAAGTCTAAAAATAAAAAACATAATTTATTTTGTATTTATTGAAAAATTCTATTTTTATTTAATAAAAAAATTTTAATCAAAATTTTTAATGTGAATTTTTTTATTAATTTAAATTATAAAATTCTTTACGTCTGAGAAATGATTATTCATATTAAAATCAATTTGAAAAATTTGAAATTATTTTTTTTGCTCAATTCAGTAAGACCTGAAACTGAGTGAAAGTAAAAATGACACCATTAAACTGAATATGAAAGCTGAAATAACGACAAAAAAATATAAAAATTGATCATCAAGTCACTATATCTTTAGAGTAAATAAACCCGAGAGGTTTTAAAAAAAGGAGATATTAAAAATGTTATCTATTGTGTCTTGATAAATACGTAATTGATCCATTTTTGCTCAATTTTGTTGACCTTAGTTTCATATTTTTTGCTTTAAATTTTTCTTTTTTTTGATTATTGAAAATAATAATCTATCATAAAAAATAAAAACAAACAAAAAAATTTTTCAATTTCTTCGAAATTTTTATTTTAAAAATAAAACTTTTTTTGTGAAAAATAGGTATTCAACCGGTTTCGCCTCTTCTGGGCTTTATCAAGAGTCTTAAATTATTTAAATAATTATTTTTAATTTAATTAAAAACATTTCGACATTAATTAAGATAAAATAAATAGAAAAATACATAAAATAAATTTTATAAAAAATTTTTATATTATTGAAATGACGTTATCAAGCAAAATTTGATGAGCTAAAAAAAGCACATTTTATTTAAGGAAAGTATAGATGAAACTTAAGTATTCAATATTTCAAAATTAAATCCCCCAGGGTTCGGTTTCCCCCAGGGTTCGGTTCTGGGTCCCCTACTGTTCATTGTATTCATTAATGACCATTCTGATGGTTTAAAGCATCTTTGTAAGCTTTTTGCGGACGATAGCAAGCTAATGGCTATCATAAGGAACGTTTCAGACCAAGAAAAGCTCCAAAAAGACTTGAACGAGTTACTTAAATGGACTGTGGATTGGAAAATGAAATTTAACTTCGACAAATGTAAGGTCATGCATTTTGGAAATTCTAAGATCCATCGAAACCGTGAGTACACGTTTGAAGCAGATGATAATTCGAAACAGAACACATATGTCCTCACAAACACATCGACTGAAAGAGACCTCGGCATAATACTGAAAGATAATCTCAAATGGGACGATCACATTAAGAATGTCACTTTAAAAGCAAATAATGTCTTGGGTAGACTCAAAAGATCGTTTACTAAATGGAATGTGCAAACATTCAAAATTTTATACACATCACATATTCGCCCATTACTCGAGTATGCTGCTCCAGCATGGAACCCTCATAAAAAATAAGACATTAAGCTCCTCGAAAAGGTCCAAAGAAGAGCTACTAAGAGTGTTCCGCAACTAAGAAACAAATCATATCAAGAGAGATTAGCATCACTTAACCTGACGACACTAGAAGAAAGGAGGGAAAGAGGGGACATCATCCAACTCTACAAATTCAAAAACAACTTTAATCAAGTATGTTGGTATCATCCAATAGCCAATGTACCTGCATCTGAAAACATGGGACCTGCTGGCTCAACCAGATTATCACGGAAGAGACTATACAGACAATTTGTTAAAAACTGCTCACCGAGAGACAACTTCTTTTCCAATAGAACAGTACCCCTATGGAATGAGCTATCACCAGAAGTTACGAGTGCACCAACAGTGAACGCATTTAAAAATAGATATGATGATTTCAAATCAAACTAACACTTTTAATTTAACTTTATCTTTATTTTTTTATTTCTTGAATTTTTATATTTAAAACTTTTTGTTAAATCACACTACTTATCTGCCATAGCCATGTACTTGAGGTACTTAGCTTCGCGGTTTAAAACCCGTTGCAGATTAACTTATAATAATAATAATAATAAATACATTTTTAAATAGTAAAATTAAATCCATTTCAACATATAAAAAGAGCCAGACTAACTTATGAACAGAATTTTGTTGAAAAAGCCAAGAAGAATCCAAAAATATTGTACAAATACCTAAATGATCAACAAGTAATCAAAGAATATATCAAAGCATTAAAAAAGTCAAACAATGAATTGACGCAAGAACCGAAATATATTGACATTGAGCCAAATGGCATTAGTTATGAAATGGTTTTCAATAAATTACAAGACCTGAATCAAAATAAATCATGTGGTGTAGACAAGCTTCATCCGTTATTGCAAAAAAACTGTGCAGAAGCCCACACTGTTCATTTAACTTTGATTTTCAGAGAATCATTATCGAATAGTCAGCTTCCAAATCAATTCAGATCAGCAAATATTACTCCATTGTATAAAATAGGTGATAAATCAATGTCAAGCAATTATCGTCCTGTGTCTTTAACTTCAATTCCTTGCAAAATTATGGAAAGCATTATAAGAACCAAAATGGAAGACTATCTTTATAAGAATAATATTATATCTAAAGAACAGCATGGATTTGTTAAGAAAAAGTCATGTTTATCTAATCTTCTAGAAACACTAGATTTCATCTCAATAAGTCTAGACAAAAGTATTCCTGTTGATGTGATTCTGCTAGATTTTGCGAAAGCATTTGATACTGTTCCGCACAGACGACTAATAGCTAAATTGAAAGCGTATGGCTTTGATGGTCTGACACTAAAATGGATTGAAGCTTTCTTGAAAAATAGGTATTCAAGGTGAAATTTTGTCAGATTGGGTTGAGATTTTTAGCGGTGTACCACAATGGTCGGTGATTGGTCCACTATTGTTCGTTTTGTATATCAATGATCTACCTAAAGGAATAGAGAATGTTGTCAAATTGTATGCAGATGATACTAAAATTTTCTCGCAAACGGTATTAGAAATAAGCGCCGCGAAACTACAATCAGATTTAGATTTAATTTTCAAGTGTACTCAAGATTGGCTACTTCTCTTCAACGCATCAAAATGTGTGGTTATGCATTATGGTCATAAAAACATAGAATTTCCTTATTTTATTAATGGTATTCATTCGGTCGTTTTGATTGTAAGTTATTAAGATCTTTGTATTTAACTTTTGTTCGACCTTTTTTGGAATTTGCGGTGCCTGTATGGTCTCCAATTCTTAAGTCTGACTGTGAGAATGTTGAAAGGATTCAACGCAGAGCTACGAAATTTGTTTCGTCAATTAGAAACAAACCGTATGAAAGCAGATTGAAGGCTTTGAACATTCCAAATCTGGTGGAAAGAAGAAAAAGAGGTGATCTAATTCAATTATACAAGTTCATGCATGGAATAGAATCGGTTGAAAAAAGCAACAATTTTAATGTCACAAAAAACCAAGGACGAGGTCACTGCCTCAAATATCACAAAGAAATATCGAGGCTCCAACATAGAGATAACTTTTTTTTCAACAGAACCGCTAACATATGGAACTCGCTGCCAAATGAATTAGTTGAAGCCCCTAATGTTAACAGCTTTAAAGCAGGCATTGATTGCTGGATGAGCAGCAATCAATCACATCAGCTGTCTTAGTGTGCCTTATCAGCACACTTGCTGGCTAGCCAGCTACAGTCAAAACTACTACTACTGCTTCTAACATTTCTCCTGCATAAAGTGTCAGTTATTAATATTATTTATTTATTATTTTTAATAAATTTCTAAATTTCTAAGGCTCGTTAACTATTTTTAAAAAAATAAAGTTAAAAAAGCTTATTAATACAAAAAGTTTTTATTATTCAGTAAAATATTATAATGTAAATTTTTTTCTAATTTAAAATAAAATTTTTCAAGAGATTTTATTATATTTTTTTCAATTTGATCAATTAATAAAACAAATTTAATCAAACCAAAAACTGGTCAATCATTTTTCATTATTTTCATTATTAAAAATAAAAACATTCAATTTTAATTTTTTTGATTTTAAAATTTAATCTAAAAATTTTTAAATAAAGTATTCTTTTTCAACAGGATTTAATTGCCAAAGAACAACATGGTTTTGTAAAAAATAAGTCATGCATCACAAATTAATTGGAAACACTGGATGTCATTACGGAGTCATTGAGTCGAGGCTTTGGTACAATTTTAGTTTTTCTAGACTTTGCAAAGGCATTTGACAAAGTTTGTCATAAATCACTGTTAGTCAAACTCAAGGCGTATGGATTCTAGGGTAGTATTCTAAGCTGGTTAACTGACTTTTTAAAGGATAGGAGACAAAAAGTGGAACTAGGACAATATGAATCGGATTGGAAACAAGTTTTGAGTGGGGTGCCTCAGGGTTCGGTACTCGGACCTTTATAATATTTATTATAACATTTATTAATGATATGCCGGAGGTTGTTAAGCAGTTATTGAAATTATTTGCTGATGACAGTAAATTAATTGTACAAATAAAGAATTGGCTAGACATCAAATGCGTGCAAAATGACATTGACTCACTTGTAAGTTGGGCTAGAGAGTGGAAAATGGCTTTCAATTATGAGAAGTGTAAAACAATGTTTATATCGAAGCGTGAATTCAGTTCAAATCCTATTAATCTAGTAATGACAAAAGATGATGGCTCAGCACATAATATTACTATAACTAAAAGCGAGCGTGACTTAGGTGTTATACTGTTAGACGACTTAAAATGGAACGATCATGTAAGTCAAGCTGTTTTGAAAGCAAATTCGGTACTTGGTATGCTTAGAAGAACATTTACATTCTGGAATATTGAAACTTTCAAAATTCTGTTTACAACTTATGTTAGACCACATTTAGAATATGCTGCACCAGTATGGAATCCTTACAGAAAAAAAGATTCAAAATTACTTGAAAAAGTGCAACGTAGAGCGACAAAATTAGTGCCTAGTCTGCGAAACCTCGACTATCAAAGAAGACTGGAAAAAATTGGACTAACAACACTCGAGAAAAGAAGAGAGAGAGGTGATTAAATACAAATCTTTAAAGTATACAATGGAAAAAACAATATAAATTGGTTTCAACCGGTCAAGTCGGCTATTTCTATTCACACTGATGGTCCAGCATCAAATGTAAGGGGACATAAGCATCGACTTGAGAGACAGTTAATAAGAAATTGTGAACAAAGACACAATTTTTTTTCGAACAGGATTGTTTCAAAATGGAATAGATTGTCAGATCGAACTATAAAAGCCAAGTCAATTAATTGTTTCAAAATCTGTTTAGATGCGATCGAAAAATAAAGATAGCTGATAAAGTATGGTTCATTAAACTCATACTAATACAAGTTAAACTTGTTTCAGCTTTTATTATTATTATTATTATTTAATGGCAATAGCTAGTAAACTTATCTCTGAGGAGCTTATTTCTACAGGTTTAACTTGTTGCCGCTTATCCCCATTGGCGACTGTCACAGTGAAATTAATATTAGAATAGTATTAGATTCTAATAATTCAATTCCTTTTAATGAATGATAGAAATAAAAAAAGAATATAAAGAAAACACAAACTATGTTTATTGTTCTCCTACAATTAAAAAACTGCTACCAACACACAAAAATGTGTCCAAGACTTTTAATCAATTAACAAATAAAAAACTCTACGGTGGGTTCTAGAGTTAAAGTAATCATCATCTACAAATTGGGATGAAAATAATGAATTGAAAAAATATTTTTAAAATTGTTTGAAAATTTTAAGTTTTATCAAAGAAAAATATCAGAATTTTTAATTTTGTGCTAATAATATTTAATTTAGAAATAAAAAAATTGTATGAACAAGTTTAAAATTTATGAAGGGAAGTTATACTCTTGGTAAATCAAATTTTTTCATTGTCATAAATAGACATTTACTTTTTGGTGAAAGTTTTTTTTTTTTGTTTATTTGAATTGTTGGCAATTTTTTTTCCATTGACCATTTTTTAGATAAACCTAGAAGAAAAAAAAATCCAAAAAATAATTTGAATTATTCATAAAAATTTTGCCCGATAAAATACAATTATCTCTTGAATAAATTTTAATTATTTGATAGGTTTTCCGGTCATCTTTTTTAAAAAGTGAAATATTTTCAAAACGTTTTTTTGTTTACAGTCGAAAATTTGAAAAAAATTTTATGGGAAATTCCGACTGATTTTTTTTAATATTTTTTTCGTTTTTATTTTTTGATTTTTAAATAAGCAAATAAATTTAAAAGATATAATTAAAAACAAAAAAGGTTAAGGTTTAGGTTTCAAGGTTAATCAACAGGCTAGTGCCCTTATCTATTGAATAGACTGATTAACTTATTTCAATTAAAATAAATAATTCATTAAAATACAATATATCAAAATGTTTTATATAAAAAGATTATTAAAAAAAAGTAAAAATTTATTTAATTTAATTAATTGATTTGTAAAAGTTTTTGTAAACCAAATTAAATTTATCAAAAATTTTAATTGATTTAAGAAAGATAATATTTATATTATTAAAAATAGATGTTTTGAAATGATTGAAGGATAAACATAGACGATCAATAACAAAATAATTAATTAATTTTGGAAAAAAATCGTAAAAAGTTAGCTCTCCAAACTTTGTTTTTGTTTTTGGTACAATTAAATTGTTTTTATTTCTTAAATTGTATTTAAGGTTTCTTATTTTATTTTCTTTTAAATTTTCTTTTAATAAAATAGGACCATTGTCCAGGTTAAATATTTTAAAACCAAAGTTTAGGAGTCTAGATAAAAATCTGTGTTGGAACCCAAATAATCTATATTTCTCAAGAAAGTAATTTATATCGTTATGTTCAAAATTTGAAAAGTCAAATTTAAACAGATTAAACAAGGCAGAATAAAATAGATTAAATAGTTTCTGTGTTGTTGATTTTGGAAAATAAATTACTAGCATTAGCGCATAGTCAAAGTATGGAAGAATAAATGTCTTAAAAAACTGCAGTTTTACAGTAGTTGATAGATAGAATAGATTTTTAATTGAAAAGATTTTTCTATTTGTTTGAGTACAAACTGTTGATATATGTTTGGCAAAATTTAAATTACTGTCTAAGGTTACTCCTAATAATTTAAACTCGTCAACAACTTGAAATATTTGATTTAAAACGACAATGCTTTTTGGTAATATAAGTTTTTTGTTCGTCACAAACATAAAAAAAAGTTTTATCCCAATTAATATCTTACCTATTAGCTGAACACCATATTGATAAAACCTTTAATTCCTCTGAAAATCTAGACAAAAGTTTGTCTAAATTTGGATCACTAAGATAGATGGTTGTATCATCAGCAAATAACTTACATAATAATTTTAAATTTATGGGTAGATCATTTATAAAAATTAGAAAAAATAAAGACCTAAAACAGAACCTTGAGGAACGCCAAGGCCAATTAAGGATGGTTTAGAGGATACTTCTTTCATTCTAACAGCTTGATTTCTATCAGAAAAGTAGTTTGATATTAGATTTAAAGATGAGTTATCAAAACCATAATGAAAAAGTTTTAGAAGGAGAAGATTGGAGTCTACAAAGTCAAAATCTTTCCGAAAGTCTATAAAAAGTATAAGATTTATAAGCTTTTTATCTCTGTTCAAATTAAGATCTGAGATAATTTCATGGAGAGCCGTTTCACAAGAAAAATTCTTCCTAAAACCATGTTGGCCATGGAAGAATATTTTATTTGAGTCAAAGTAATCACTTATTTGGCTGCAAATAAGTTTTTCAAAGATTTTAGCTACAGGGGGTAACACAGAAATTCCTCTATAATTATTAATGTTATATTTTGGGCCTTTATTTTTGTACAAAAGAGTTACTATTGCAAGTTTCCATTCATTTGGAATCTTGATAGTATTAAGGCAGATATTGAAAAGTTTTAAGAGCGCAAATAAGAGGTTTGGGTGAAGATTTTTTGAAAACTTTAGAATGGACACTTGGTTCACCTGCAGAGCAACTTGGGGATAGATTTTCGAATAAAGACTTCAGATCTTCATGCTTGAATTCTTTAAAATAAAATCCAGGGGTGTTAAAAACATTTTCTTTTTTAAGTTTCATAAAGTTTTGATTTACTAACTTTTCACTCTCACCAATTTTAATTAGAAAATTTGATGATATATTTGTAAAAAATATATTAAAAAGGTCTACTTGTTTTTCAAGTTCATACACTTCGGTAGACCCATCATTTACTAAGTATGGGCAGTCATCTATCGAAACATCACTATTTAGTTTTACTGAACTTTTATAAAACTCCCAGAATTTTTTAGAGTTTTTAAAACTATTCATAGACTTGTCAGAGAAATAATCTTTCATTTTTATCTTATTTAAACTTTTAAAGTAGCGCCTAGCTTCAACAAAATCATTCCTGTGTTCAGGAAGTTTAGTTTTCTTGGATAGATAAAACAAATAATCCCTTTCATTTTTAGCTTTTTTAAAATCCTTATCATACCAAGGGCATATATCACTTTTTTTAGAGGTGATCTTTTTGTGTGGACTAACTAAGTCAAGAATCTCAATAAGCTTATCACGGATGGCCTCCCATTTGTCATTTATGTTAGGATAGCGATCAATAAATGAAAAATCAACTAGAGATATTTTCTCAGTTATGAGTTCTAATGACTTTTCATTCATCACTCTAGCAATTCTTAATGGATCAACTATTTTTGGTGACTTAAGATCAAGACTTGATATTACAAAGTCATGATCACTATAGGGACACCCAACTACTTGAACTATAGGGGTGATATGCTTACCATGAATGACAACATCCAATAGTGAAGAGGTTTCAGATAGATACCCAGATTTATTTTTTGCCACAGACCGTGTTGGACTTAATAATGAGTTCAATATGGAAAATATGGAAATTTTAGATTTCGATAAAAAATCACAATAATTTGAAATTTTTCTTAAACTTATACCCCAAAATTACGATATTTTTAAAGATATTCCCGAAAAATGGCGTAATTTTAATTTAATTACTCAAAACCTTTGATCGAATAATTACTGCACATTATAGGCTTTTAAAATTACACAAATACTTATTTTACCATATTTTTATTTATTCGTAAGATATTTTTATATTTAATTACTCTAATTTACTGACCCGGAAGGGTTTTTCATTGAATAAATAAATTAAATACATTTTTTTTCTGTTGTTTTTAAGGTTTCAAGATTAATCAACAAACTTGTGCTATTTTCTAGTATAAAAGACTGATTAAAAATTTAAAATTATTTATTACCCAGAGGCTGGATAGTTATTTAACTACTTAAACGTTTTTCTCAATAAATTTGCTTATTTTTCAAGATTTTGTATTTTAATTAAATCTAATCTCAAAAAATAAAAATTTTATTAATTAAAAATAATATTTAATCAATCTTTTCTTGAAAATATTTTTTATCATAGTTATAATTTTTTGTCATGCAAAAAATTATTAATGTTAAGGCCGAATATTTTTTTATTTATCCCCGAAAAGCTAATTAAATTTTTAATTTTAAAAAAATTTGAAGAGCAGGTTGAAATAAATGTTTATTTATTTAAGATAATTCTACCAAAAAGCTATGGTACATGGAAGGTAAATGAGATCAAGCTTTCAGCATTTTTCATTATATTTGACTTGTCAGTGATAAATTTTATAAGTTGAAAAAAAGAAAAAATTTTTCTCAACTTTTAAATTTTTATTAATAATTTCAATTTTTACTTAAATAAGATTTTGTTTTTTAAAGTAAAAGGTAAAAAGGTAAAAAAAAAAAACAAATTTCTTTTCAAGAAAACGAAAAATTTTATTATTTTTGATTTTGAGTTTTTTGAACTTATTAACGAAGTTGAAAAAAATCGGCCTTTTAGTTAAATAGTAAATGATATATAATATAAAATTTTTTCGAGTAAAAATTTTTTATTTTGTTTCTAAGCTAATCTCATAGTAAGACTTTTTTTTGGAACAATTTTTTCTGAGACCTTGGAATGAATTTGCCAAGCCTTCGAAAATTTTTTTTCACCATTTCGCACTTCAACTTTCTAATATTGTATTTTTTAATCCAAAATAATATTCATTAAAATATTGAGATACTTTTAAGTTTTTAAAATTGTAAAAATTAAAGTCACTAAAAATTTGAAATATATTGGCATCTTGAAGTTGATGATAAGTTCAAAATATTATTTCAATTCAAAGAGTTTATTTTTAGATATTAAAATTAATCTTAAAATTAATTTTAATTATTTTAATATAACATGCTTTAAATTTTATTTAGGTTAAAAAAAAATATTTCCTCAACCCATTGAAAAATTGATTTTTAAAATTAAAATTATAAAATGATATTTTTTTGACTTTATTTTGAAAATTTTGTTTCAAAAATATTTGCATCTAGCATTCAAAATTTAAAATTAAATTTAAAAATGAATTTAAAATTTAAATTTCCAAATAAGTAATAAAATGAAAAGATCGATCTTTTTTGTAAATATTTTTGAAATAAAAAAAAATATTTTATTTTTTAAATCTATATATTATTTAAAAGATCTTAAATTAAAATTATTTAAATTAATTAAAAGATTGATTTTAATATCTAATGATAAACTCTTTGAATTGAAATGATATTTTGAATTGATCATTGCCTTCAAGATGCCAATATATTTTACTAAGTTTTTGTTATCAAAAAAGTTATTCAACTCGATTTAAAAAATAAAGTAAATTCTTCATACCTTATTTCAATTTTGATTCGATCAAATACTTGATAAAACTTTTTGCTCATAAGCAATTTAATCTAAAAAAATTAAGACTCTCTTCAATATTATTTAAATTCAATATCTAATATTAATTTTTCCAATTTTAACTACCCCAAAGTAGCCCAATATTTTACTGATTCTTATTTGAGTGAGAAAACTATCAAAAAAAATTAGCCGAAAAAAGAAATGGTGAATTAAAAAAATCCACAAAAAAAATTTATCTCATTCATTCTAGTCTCATTTTACTTTAAAATAAGCTGAGAAAAAAACTAAAAATTTTAAATTTAACTTTTAAAAATTTTATTTTCTAAATGGCTTGGCAAAAGGACTCTAAAGTCTTGAAAAACATAATTCTAAAAAAAAAATTCCCATTCTTTTAAGTCTCATTTTACTATAAAATAAGCTGAGAAAAAAAATAAAAATTTTAAATTTAACTTTTAAAAATTTTATTTTCTAAATGGCTTGGCAAAAGGACTCTTAAGTCTTGAAAAACGTAATTCCAAAAAAAAAAATTTCCCATTCTTTTTTGTCTTATTTAAACATTAAATAAGCTGAGAATAAAACTAAATTTTTTTTCAGATTTTTTGTCAAGAATTTTATCAATCCAAAACCAACAACACAAATAACTTTTTACAGACTGAATAAAAATTAAGTATTAACAAAGTTATGGTCATTTTAAATCTTTGGGTTCTTTTCAAAAATAAACTTTTAGAAGGGCCTAGCTCACTCAATTTTAATTTTTTTTCGCAAAGTTATCACCATTTGAAGGTTTTTAAGCAACAAAAATAACAATATTTTAGCAAATAAATTAGAGTAAATAATTTCAAAAAATTTATTTAACAAAAAAAGGCTCTCAAGCCAAAGCAAGCTCGTACAGAGTAATTTTTTCATTGCGCCAAGTACTAACAGAGGAAACAAAAGAGCTTGTCTCCAAGGGATTTTCGAGCTCGTCCAAAAACGCCTTTATTCTGTTCACAATGGCATTAAACTCATTTTTGGACTCAATTTTTCTCAAATTTTTTATTTTCTCATTGATGTCTCTTCTAATCCTTTCCTGCACTTTGTCCAGCATGGTCAACTCGCTGAGCTCGCGAATCGAACGCGACTTCTTTTGCTTGGGCTCGGACAAAAACTCATACTTGTCAAAAAAATCCTCATCTTGACTGACCGATTCGGTCTGACTGGTCAAATTGAGCATTGTGTTGGCACTGCGCCGCCGATGAATGCCAATCCATTTTTCCACATTCATGGACTTGGCCACAATGGGCCTCTGGTTCCTCATTATTGACTTTGACTGAGTCTTCAGCTCGTTCTGTTCATGTTTAAAATTCCAATTTATTTTTTTTTGTGCATCGTTTTCCTTTGGTTTGCTGGTCTTTTTGAGATAAGTGTTGCTCGACTGGGCGGACCTGAACGTGTACTGAGAGTGCTCGGCACGGTCCGAAAAAGCCCTGGCCTGCAAGTGCATTTGGTTGCGGGCGGTGGGCGCCGAGTGCACCATCTTGTGCCGGCTCTCCACACAAAAACTTGCCGAGTTGAACGCACTGGCTTTGACCAAGGGGCTTTTGCGGGTGCTCTTGGCCGCCTTTTTCTGGTAAGTGGCCAGGATTTTGTCGACCAGGTTGTCGGGCACTCTTCTGCTCAGCTCCTCGTCATCAAGACTCCTTGTCACTGTCTGTTTGTACTCTAGTTCGATTTTTTTCCTCCGAACTGAGTCGTCTCTGAGCTTTTGAGTATCGCTCTTGGTGAACAGCGGCGAGTTGGTGATGGTAATCTTTGGTTTGAGATCATAGGTGGCCTTCAGGTACATTTTACAGAGCAAACTGGGCTAAATGCGAGTGGCATGGGAATGAGCCGAAAGCTTAAAGAAATAAAGTTATTTTCAAAGGCTCAGTTCAGATTATATGAAACATTTATAAGGAAAACAAATATTTTTTTTAAGCTTTTATTATTTCTTTTCTATAGAATTTTAAATAAAAAAAAAAACAAATTCACAAAAATCACCTACAGTTTAGTATAACTATGGAATCAAATGATTATGGTTACAAGATTGAGCTTACATTTTATTGATTTTGGGCTGGTGATATCCTAAGAAGTGCCGAGCGATAACTGCGGGAATGCCAACTAAGCCAAGCTGGCTTTTTTTTTAATTAAATTTTAAATTAAAATTAAAATTAATTTAATATTTGATTTTTGTTTATTGGTTTGAAAAGTAAATTCATTAGAAATTTTGCCTAGTATTCGTTTTTTGAACGAAAGGTATTTTTGTTGTGATAGATGTTTGGCAAAATAGGCAACAGATCTTTTATATTTTCTTGATTTAAAAGTGTTTCTGAGTAAGAGAAATTGGCTTTTTTTCTTTTTCGCTTTTAATGAAATTCTAAAGAAACAAAAAGTTATTTTTGTCGAAGCCTGGCAAATGTTTTTTTCTTCGGTGGAATAACATTTATTTATAATTTAATTTTCTAATCTTGCTTTATTAAATCTTAATTCAATAAAAAATATTTATTGAAAAAAAATATTTAAATTTGTCTTTTAATTATATGGTTTATCTTGGACAAATGGAATAAGATTCTAAAAATAAACTTTTAATAATAAACTTTTAATAATAAACTTTTAATAATAAACTTTTAATAATAAACTTTTAATAATAAACTTTTAATAATAAAATTCTAATAATAAACTTTTGAGTTGTTTAAAAGTCACAAGTCTCAAGCCAAGTCCAAACTCGGACTTTTTAAATAAAAAATTTTAAAATTTAAATTTTAAAATTTTTTTTTTAAATAAAATTTTTTATTTTTTAAAGTCCAAGTCCAGTCTTTAAAGTTTTGAATACTGAAGTATAATTGTGAAATCTTTTATACTAAAATTTCAAGAAAAGAAATGAAATATGCAGAGTTGTTTAGAAGTCACTAGTCTCAAGTCAAGTCAAAGTCAAGAATTTTTTTTTTTTCAAAAGTCCGACCAAAGACTTTAATATTTTTTTTTCAAAAAAAAAAGTCTAGGCCCGGACTTTTTTTTTTAATTTTCATTCAAAATTCCAATTCCAGGCTTTAAAATTTTGAATGCTGATGAAGAAATTTATTTTTAAAAATTGCAAGAAAATTATGTGAATGGCAAATCTATTGCATTAGACAACCCAAAAGAATATGAATTTTTTGATATTAAGCCTGATCTAGCAAATTAAAAAAAAGTCTTGACTTGGAATTTTTTTTTTTTTAAATTTTAAAGTTCTGATTTGGACTTTGAAAAAAAAAAATTTAAAAAAAGTTTTGACTTGGACTTTTTTTTTAATGACTTGGACATTTTTTTGGGACTTTTAAACAACTCTGGAAATATGGCAAATCAATTGCATTAGACAACCAAGAGTAAATAAATTTTTTGATATGAAACTTGATCTAGCAAATTTAATAAAAAAAGTCCGGACTTTTTTTTATTAAACATGTTTAAAAAATAAAAAATTTAAAGTTCGGAATTGGACTTTTTTTTTAATGACTTGGAATTTTTTTTTTGGACTTTTATACAACTCTGGTTTTAATTCACCAAAAAAAATTTTTTTTAAATAAAAAATTTTAGAATTTATTTTTTCCATAATATCAATAGTTTCAATAAGTAAATCAAACTTTTGTTTTAATGACTTATTAATTTTAATTCTGCCCTGAAAAAAAAAGAAAAAAACATGTTTTTCTTCGTAACAAATCCAGGAAATCAATTAAAATGAAATTTTAGAAAATTTGCTAAAATAAAAAAAAACCGAAATCAAGTGCATGGAATAGATTTCATAAAATCAAAAAAAAATAATTATTTTCTGGATTAAAAGGAAATAATTTAATTGACTAGGACATATAAAAAGCAAATAAAATCAAAAATGTTAAATAGATTATACAAGTTATAAACCTCGAAGATTAAAATTTCTCATTTTCTAAGTTGAATCAATCAATTTATCAATCTAATAAATCTTTTTGTTTTTTTAATAATACCACGCAGCTACCATAGACCACTTCCTTAGTAAGTCTGCTTGCTGAAACTTATTATTATCATTATTATAATAAAGGATTTTTTATAAATTTTTACATTGATTAAAATTTTTTTTAAAAAATATCTAAAAATAATTTAAAAGAAGTTAGTTAAATTTAGTCATAAAAAAAGTTTTGAAATTTTTTGAATTTTTTTTTTTTTTATAGTTTTATTATATTTTTATAATTTAGCTTCATTTAATTTAATTTTTTAAATGAGCTTCTCTCTAAATTATCTAATAAGTAATAAAAAAGCTTCTTTGGTTTTAATTAGTTTTTTTTATCAAATTGATTCTCATCTTTTCATTCCTTAAACTTTTTTAATTTTAATGTTATTATTAAATATTATATTTTTTGCTACAAAATAAAAAATTAAATGATAAAAATTTTATCCTACCCATGAGGTGATTCTAATGCAAGATATTTTAAAAAACTCTAAAAAATTATTTTATTTTCTTTTTAGATAAGAATAACGAAATCAAAAATCTTATTAAAATTCACAGAAAATTAATAATTTTTATTGTTTTTCTTCAAAATAAAAAAATGGATTTTACATAATAATTTTTAATATTTCAATTAAATCTTTAAGGTAAAATAAGGTAAAATTAAAGTGTCTCCAAATATTTTTCCTCGATTTAATTGTCGTTTAAAAGACTCAGTATATTTTTAATTTCAATTTTTTTGTCTTTTTTTTACTCCAGAAATTCACTTTGGAAAATTCGGAAATCTGCAAATTTGGGAATTTATTTTTTGAGAAATTTTAAAATCCACTTAATTGGGTGGTCTCTATGAATCCTCGATATTAATAAAAATAACACTAAATTCATCCAAACCGACACATAGAATAAAAATTTTTTCATTTTTTAAAATTCTTGATTTTTTCTAAACAATTTTATAAATATACTTAAATATGATTTTTGAAAAATATTTGTATTCTAATTAACTTGTTTTTAAAAGATACTTGTTTCTGAGAAAGTTCCCTAGATAAAGTTTGATAAAAATTACCTAATATTTTTGTATTAACATCCAATTTTATATTTTAAAGAATTTTTGTTCAGCTTAGCGTCCTTTGATTAAGTTTAAGAAAAAAATTTTTTTATGATGATTTAATTATTTAAAATTGAGCAAAGATTTTATTGATTTTAGAAAATCGCATTAATATTATTAAAGTACAGAAGCTTTGAATTTTTTTTAATAAAATTAAATTTACATGGTTTTAAACAAGTTGTTGAAAAATTTCGATAGAAGAAGCGATCGACGCATATTTTTTTTTTGAAACAGTCTTAATTGCTGACCATGCATGATTCTAAATATTTTGCATATAAATAATTGCTAAAATTGTTTTTAAGTTTTCACCGGAAATTTTTATTCAATTTTTTTAATGCTTTTAAATTTTTAAAACTATAAAAAATTTCTTTTTTTTTTTAATTGTTATTGGACCTAAAAAGTACTCTGGAAGATTATTTTAAGTGGTATTAGGTTCCAACCACAAAGCTGGTCTTAGTCGATTAAAGTTATTTTTCGTTTTTTTCCTAATTAATTTTATATGTTTTTTATTTTCTATTTCGTAATAAATTCTCAAAAATCATTTTTTTTTTCTTGAGCTTGAATAAAAAATTATTGAAATCAAAAATTTCTTTTCTTTAAATCAAAATATCGAATTAAATGATCTTAAACAAGAATTAGTGTTGTATAACATATTATTTGAATTTAATTTAATTTTGAAAAATTTAATTGATTCTTTAATTTGTGTTTGAATTTAAACAAATTTTTTATTTGAGTTCAATTTTAAAAAAATACTTGAATTTAAATTCAAATTTTAGTTATAATTCAATTTTAATAATAAAATTCTAATGATAAGCTCTTGAGTTGTTTAAAAGTCACAAGTCTCAAGCCAAGTCCAAGTCCGGAAATTAAATTAAATTTTTTTTCAAAAGTCCAAGTTCAGGCTTTAAAAGAATTGTGAAGACTTTTATGCTAAAATTATATTCATAAAATTATATTAATATATAATTCAATTCATTTTTGAAATTAAAAAAGAAATAAATTAAGAAATAATTTGATGAAAAATTTCTTTGTGATCAAAAATTTTCTAATTGCAAGATATAATTTAATTTAAAGTTTATTAAAGTCTATGACCAAAATTTATTTTCGATTAATATAACAAAGTTTAAAAATTTTTTTTTAACTAGTCATCATCAAAAAAAATCATAAAATTTAATATCCTTTTTTATCTTAATAAATTCACCACAAATGGTACATTAGACTGGATTTGAGTGCTTGCTTACGGATCTTTTGGCTGCTAATGTGGTTTCTTTGGTCGTTTCTGCCGGTTAAATAATTTTGATTTGAATTTATATTTTATTTAAACTGATTATTCTTTGTTTAAGACAAAATTCAGCACTAATAAATATTTAAAAATTGAATAAATAGAAAAAATTATTTGGTGAAAAAAATAATTTTAGTGGCCACTTTTGATCACATAAAGTCGAACTACGATCAATTATAACAGTAATTTTAATAAACTTTATATAATTAAAGTTTGTTTTAAATGGTTTTCAAATCGAATAAATATTTATAATTTTAATTTTTTTTTTAATTTTAATAAGAGATCACAATTTAATTTAAAACTTTTTAAATTTAAAATCCGAATTCAACTTTTATTTTAAATTTAAATCATAACAAAATTTTCTTAATTTTTACATTTGTTTTACATCTCCTACAAGAATTATTTAGCGATTGCGATGAAAATGAAGATGAAGAAGCTCAGTAAAAGCTTAGATAATTTATTTTGCTAAAATAAATGAATTTTTGTTAAACTTTTAATTTTTTTAATTATTTATAAATCAGATTAGAATCTCAGTATTTATTAATTTCGATAAAAAAAATTTTTATTCATAAAAATAATAGGAAAAAAAGACCATGGCTTGAAAAGTAATACAACTAGACAATTTTATTTTTTTAAAGATATTTTCAATAAAGAATATTGAACTAAATTTGACATTGTATTGATAACTTGTATGATTAAATTTAATTAAAATTTTTAGCATGTTATTCAAAAAGATAAAATCAGAAATTAGAGAAATAAGAAAATCCAACTTATCTTTTTTAACATTTCCTTTTTTACACAGTGATTCAGAAAAAGTCGATTTTTGCCAAAATTATTTAAATTTCAAATTTTTTAAATAAAAATTAGTATCTAGGGTAACTTTTAGTCGCTGAAATAAATTCAAAAATGTATTAATAAATATAAAATTTGATTTTTGGAATCGTAGATTTTGAATGATGAACAATTAAAATCGAAAAGAATCGATTTTTTTAAATTTTAATTTTTTTAAATTTTATTTAAAAAAAGGCATCTTTGGGCTCAGTTTTCTCTGTTATGTGCAAGTATGTGAAAACAAATTTTTTTATTATTAGCTGTATGATTGTAGTTTTAGAAAAAAATATGTAGATCCCATTCCACCAGATTCCCAAAAACTTATATTGATCAAAATTCAAGAAAAAACGTGATTTAAATCAAATATCAATTTTGATAAAATCGAAAAAGAAACCTAGATTCAAATATATTTAAAAACATTTTAATAACCAAATATCTAAAATTTAAAAAAAAAACGATGCACATATTTTCGTGAGATAATTTAATTTCAAAAAAAAGCATACAAATTTTCATTATTTTTCTTTTCAACTTTGAGTCAATTTATTTTTGGTTTTTACTTAGGTAAGTCAAAAAATAATTTCATATTCTGATAGAGCAAGATTTTTTCTTTCTTTTTTTAGATCTCGATTTGAAAAGGGATTTGAAATCATTTTTGAATTTTTGCAAAAACTTTTGCTTGGCTGATTCACTGTTGAACAGTGCTATTTTTTTTAATAATCAATATATATTTCAATTTATTTTACTTTTTTTTCAATTGATCAGAATGAACTTTTGCTTTTGTTCGGCGTAGAAAAACTAAAAACAAATAATTAATTTTGATTATTTTTCAAAAACTCTGATAAAATACAACAAAAACAAAAAATAAAAATAATTATCAAGTTTGTTTTTGAAATCATTTTTAGATTTTGCATTAACAACTTCAGTCGGTAATTTGTTCCACGCGTTAACCACTCTATTTGTCTAAAAGCTCTCCCTGTCCTTTATTCCTGTCAATTGCTTGGTCAATCTTCTTCGATGTCCACAAATTCCTCCAGCTGGACTGTTACTTGTGAGTGCATTGCTATTGATAAAAGGATTTTGCCGGGTCTGCATAATTTCGACAAGTAATTTTTGGACATAAATTAATTCGACATGCAAAAATTCGACATTACTAAATTAGACATAATAATAATTCGACGTGTTATATTTCGACAAAATTAATTTCGACTTGAATTCTTTTTTTATGCTATTTTTTTTATTCTTTCAATTAGATTAATTAGTCATGGAAAATTTATCAAATTTGTTTGATACCCTTAATGTAAAAGAAAAATTGAATTTAATAAAATCTTCAAGAAACAAAAAAGATGGAACGCCAAGTTGGTTGTTAATAGACGACAATATGTTTGAATATAAGACCAGTTATGAAGCTAAAGATGGTAAAATAACTTGGCGTTGTAACAATACTAAATTTCCTAATTGTACTAGGGCTGTGTTTACTATCGGTTATTTCAAACCTATCACTGTAATCCAAGAGCATGAACATTGTGCGACTATAAAAACAGAAGTCAAAGCGGTTAAAGCAAAAATAAGGGAAATGGCTTGCAGTCAACCAGATTCAACAGCAAGGAAAATAATACTTGAATGCCAAAAAGACGTCAGCGAAGAAGTAGCAGCTAATTTGCCTAATTACAACGCAACTAGACAATTATGTCGTATATCACGCGTTGATCCATATGAAAATTATGAAATGCCATCAGACATGAACTTTGAATTACATGAAAATTTTACTATAAGTGCCAAAAATGAAAAGTTTTTGTTGTATGATAGTTTTGATAGCAAAATAGATAACAGTGACCGTATGCTTATATTTGCAACAGAAAAAAATTTGCAGTTACTTAGCGAATATCGCAATAGGTTATGCGATGGTACGTTTGACTCAGCTCCTATCGGTAAAAATTTACCACTTGTGTATGGGTTGTTTGTAAATAAGCAACAAGAAACTTATATTAAGTACTAAATTGTATACTAAAATGTTAGCTTGTTTTGCTTTTGTTCCCGTAGAAGATGTTGTTTCAGCTTTTGAGACACTTAAAAAAGCGTCTCCCAGTAACTTAGCGAAATTATATAAGTATTTTGAACAGTACTTTATTGGTCCTTTAACTAGAGGTAGGTCACCTAAACGTAAGCCACCGATGTTTGAGATTGAAATGTGGAATTGTCATAAAAGAACTGTTTTAGGATTGCCGAGAACTAATAACAACTTAGAAGGTTGGCATCGTGGATTACAGTCATCATTCAAAACTCATCAAAATTTACTTAAATTTATTGATTGTATGAAAGTTGAACAGTCTAACACAGATAACTTGTACGTTCAGTTATCTACTGGAGTGGTAAATAGACGCAAGGCTTGTTATGTGGTATTAGAAGAAAAGATTAATCAATCAATTGTTGACTATAACACAGAAGAAGTCATTAAATTTTGCAAATATTTATCTTTTTTAATAGAATTCATGTAAAACAAACAATTTTTTTATTACAAAACTATATAACCAATAAGAAAACAATATATTAGAAATTGATTAACGAATAAAATTTTTTTCATTTATTTATGTCGAATATTTTATGTCTAATTAATATCACGTCGAAATTATACCTGTCCAATTTTTGTATCTACCTGTCGAATTAATTATGTCCAAATTTTCTTTGTCGAAATTATCTTGTCGAAATTATCCGCACCCGATTTTGCCATTCTACTGTAATCAGGCCGTTTAATATTTTGAAGGTCTCGATTAGGTCTCCCCGTTCCCGTCTTGTCTTTAGTGTCGTCAAACCCAATCTGGTAAGTCTTTTGTCATAATCTAGGTCTCTTAAATTAATTTCTATTTTCGTAGCTTGTCTTTGTACTTGTTCCAAGATATTTGATTCCCTTTTGTTACAAGGACTCCAGCTTGCCACAGCCTACTCCAGATGTGGCCTTACAAATGACATATACAGCTGTTTAAACGAACTTATGGACCAGTATTTGAACGCTTGCTTGAACTGGTCTAGTACTACATTTGCTTTGTTCGCCGCTTGTGTCGCTTGGTGAGTCCGTTTGAGGTTATCTGTTAGAAATATTTCAAGAACTCTTTCAGCGCTAGTGTGATTCATTGGTAAGTTGTTCATTAATAATTCGACTGAATTAATATTATTACTTTTGAAGAACATAAATTTGCATTTGTCGTCGTTAAATTTTAATTGACAATCAATCGACCAATTAACAAATTTTAACAGTTTTTTCTGGAAAAGATCTATTAAATTATTAATGCCATTTCTTGTTTTATAACTAAATTTACAAAAAAAAAATAAAAATTTTAACATTAAAAACACATAAATTAAACAAGTTTTTTGGGTCTCATGTCTACCGATAACTCGGACGACTCTTTTCTGACCGTCTGCAAAAATGCGATCTGAATAAGAGTCTCAAAAAACAGATTGGACATTGTGAATCGCTTGACCATTCTGAATGGCTTTAAGCAAATTGATAATGGTCAATTATACCTTTTATAAAAACAGTAACCACCACAAAGAGAAATATCTGGCTAATTTCATTCAGTGAAACATACAACTTCGCATCTCTAATTGGACATAAGATATCAATAAATGACAAATAATGTACAATTGAAGACGTTCAATATCCGGAAGCTACCTTCAAATCCTTTGCCTTTAAATTCGTTGGTCTGAAACCAAATTTTTCCGCGGAAAAAATTTCAAAGCATATCATCTCAAAAGCGTTGGGTATGAAGAGATCGAAAAAATTTACGAGGAATATTTCCAAGAAGAAGAATTCAAACACATTTCTAAGGGTACATTTCGTGCAAAAATCAAGATAAACGTTTCAAGAAATCCTTTATATAAAAACCTTCTAATCAACTTGGTGGAGCAAACTCAGATTGATGGCAAACCTGTATAAGTCTTCCAGATCGGCGAGACTCGTTGTCTCTACTGCAAACAAACTGTTCACAAAGTTTTTGACTGCCCGAGCAAAAACTCCGTTTGTTCCAAGTGTAATCGAGCTAGTCACTCATCAGACAAGTGTTCAATGGCTAAAAATAATTTCCCAAAAAAGATATATTGATTTAGATGACGAAGATGAGGAAAATGTTGACAACAGAATTATAACAGAAATTGAAGTATATGATACTAATCAAAATGAAGCGCCAACAATTGCCTCTTTGAATGCCGATTTCAGTTTAAGTAAAAATGATTACATGACAGTCCTAGGAAAATCTAACAAATTTTACAAACGAACATTTAATGACACAAGCTTAAATTCAAATGATCAAAGTGAAAATCATAACAAACAAGCAAAGAACGACGAGAGTGTTCGGGAAGTAATGAGTGGTTCCGAAGCAGAATATTCTATTGAGTCAAACGACGATGCTGAAATAAAAGATGGGAACAGTAAGTATTCTTCACAGATCACTCTGCCCGTACCCAATGAGACAAATTCAAGCTCGTTTGACCAACAAAAGCAAACAGCAGATCTGGTAGCAAAACCAAGCAATAAAAGTGAGAAGAGTTCAAATAATGGAGCAGGAGAAACGTCGCGGAAGGAATGAACATGAAGACAAATAAATCTATTTCAAGAACAAAACCTCTTAATAAAATAAGGTTAGAAATTACACATTGGAATTGTTCTCATCTTCCCAGCAAGATCAGCCTCTTAAGAATTTTTTTGACTCAGTTTTCCCCAGATATAGTATTACTTAATGAAATAAAAATTGATTCGAGCGAATCAAATATTTTCTTAGATTTTAATAATTAAAGATCAATAAGTAAACCACGCAATGAGCATGGTGGAGGAGTAGCAATTTTAGTAAAGGAAGAATTAGAGTTTGTCCAAGACTTTTCGTATGATGAATTTTCTTCTGAATTACTTTGTATCAAAGTAAATCCAGGAAAAGATCAATTATACATTTTCAGTTTATATAATCCACCTAATAAAATTCTAAATTTTAATATATTCGAAAAGATAAATAGGAATTGTAAAAATTATGTTCTCGTGGGTGACTTAAACGCAAAAAAAAAACAAAAAGGATGCAAAGGAGAAAACGAAAATGGAACAATTTTAGAAAACATTATTGATGAGCTTAATTTCACAGTAATCAATAATAAGTGTCCAACCTTTAACATATTTAATATTATGAAATTATATTTTGAAATTCTTGATTTATTCTAAGTCTCAACTTCATTGATTGATAAAATCACTGATTTTAGGGTCTAATTAATCAAGATATGACCAATGATCATTTTCCAATTGAGGCATGCATAAATTTTGACTACTCAGTTATCCCTAAAACAAAACCAAAGAAGCTTAATTAAAAAAAAGCAAATTGGTTATTATTCCGTGAAATCCTAAAAGGTCAAAACTCAGGATTAAATTCAGCATCAATTGACGAACTAAATGAAGAAATAACCCAAAAATTAATTTCTGCAGCTCATAAAAGCATTCCATACCAAACAAATAGAATTTTCAAAACAAGTCTCCCACCAAACATTGTCAGTATAATAAAGGAACGAAGAAAAATAAGAAGAATATTTCAAAAAACTCGTTGTCAAAATACTAAGAAAATATTTAACCAAATGACTTCAGAGGTAAGAAACAGTTTAAAAAATTTTTGGAATCAAAACTGGTCTGATTTTATTAAAAAAATTGGGAAAAATTCGCTTTCAAGTAGACCATTCTGGAAAAAATTAATAAATTTCGATCAAAAAAATAATCCTGATTAATACCTACCTTAATCTCTAATAATAACGAAATTAGAACTGATGAAGAAAAGGCTACCTTCTTTGGTGAATTTTTCCAAAAAACTCCTAGTCCGAATAATGATCTAATTAATCCCCAAAAAGATAGGGAAATAACTGATTATAATCTTGAGTTTTTTAATAAGGAAAATCAATGCAAATTTGACGAGCCTGTAAGAACTAAAGAGATTACATCAGCGATAAAAAGGTTAAAAGAGGAATAATTTTCGGGACCAGACCAAATTCATAACCTTATGTTAAAAAATGTACCCCAAAAAATTTATAAAAGACATTATGTATATTTTTAGTTTAAGTCTAAGAGACAGTAGAATACCGAATGCATGGAAATCTGCTAACATTACTATGATACCTAAAAAGTCTAATTTAACACAAGACCCGGCTAACTACCGACCAATCAGCATGACAAGTTGTCAAGGAAAACTTTTAGAACGTATCGTCTACTCAAGATTATATAGTTATTTAGAACAAAACTCGTTACTAATTCAGGAGCAATCAGGTTTTAGAAAAAATCGACGAACCGCTGATAATCTTTTCTTCCTTATTCAAAAAATTGTAGAATTATTTAATAGAAAGAAGAAAGTTTGTTCCCTATTTTTTGATATCTCCAAAGCTTTCGATAGGGTTTGGCATGATGGTCTTGTCTATTTATTTATATTATTATATTTATAAACTAATAAAAATGAACATTCCCTCTTACCTAATACATTGGATTAATTCATTCTTAGACTCAAGATCATTTAAAGTAAATGTAAATGGTCACATGAGTGATGAATACCATATTACTGCAGGTGTTCCTCAAGGCTCGGTAATTAGTCAATTACTTTTTAGCATTTTTATCAATGATATTCCTAAAAGAAATAAAACAAATAGTGAATACTCTCTTCTCTTTGCTGATGACTTGGTCACATTTTTCTATTTTTAAGAAAAAAGGAAATCTAGAAAATAAGATAAACAGATACTTAGACGAACTAGAAAAATGGCTCTTCAAGTGGAAGATGAAAATATCTGTTGAAAAGTCTTGTTAAATTGTCTTCACTAAATATAATAGGGAAAAGGACGTCAGTAAACGTCACCACAAATTCCGAAAAAAAAATCACAAATTCAGTAAAAAAATCACAAATTCAGTAAAAAAATCAGAAATTCAGAAAAAAAATACAAATTCAGTAAAAATATTACTATTTCATTAAAAAAAAAACTAATTCGGTTTTTTATTCACAAAATCAATAAAACATATCTAATAGAGCGAAACTGTCACAAATTAGTATAATAATTCACTAATTAGATAAAACCTGCACTAAAACAGTACTCAATCCACCTCATTACTTGACTAACTGAATAAGATCCTTTTTAGACTCTAGGACATTTAAGGTAAATGTGAATGACAATCTGAGCGAAAAATATCAAATAACTGAAGGTGTTCGTCAATGCTCAGTAATTAGTCCTCCTTTATTTAATATGTATATTAATGACATCCCCAAAAGAAAAAAATTATGGAGAAAACAAATGTAAAAGCATTCAAATAAGTTGTGAGAAGTGTAACGCAAAAATGTTAAAAAAAAGATGTTTTAATTGTCCAAATGGCTGTACAAAAAAAAATAGGTAATTTTTTGTTTTTTTTATGTAATTTTTTTTTACTTAATTAGTGAATTTTTTGCCTAATTTTTAAAATTAAAATAAAGTTATGATTTAATTGAATTGGTGTTTTTTTATCTTTTTTTGTGATATTTTTTTATTTTTTGTGTTCTTTTTCTGAAATAAATATTATAAACTGAATTAGTTAATTGTTTATTGATTGTGTTATTTTTTTACTAAATTAGTGAAGATTTTTACTGGATTTGTGGATAGATATTATTTATGCTCTAAGGAAAATATTGACTTAAATATAAAAATATATGAAAATAAAATTGAGAGTAAAAAGGAAATCAAGTTCTTAGGTATAAAATTTGATTCAAAATTAACCTTTACCCCAATGGTTGATGAAATAAAACAGCGTTGTAGTTCACGGTTGAACTTAATAAAAATATTGTCTAACAAAAAATGGGATCTTAATTATTACACACTAGGAAACCTATATAAATCTTTAATCGGATCTATAATTGATTACTCTTTTCCGTGTCTGAATTCATTTTCGGAGACAAACATTAAAAAAATTCAAGTCTTACAAAACTCAGCAACTCGTTTAATACTTAAACTAAAATATGATACTCCTTCCAATATTCTGCATCATGAGGCCTTTAATAAACTTAAATTCTTAACTGTCTCGAATCGACTTTTTGAATTAAGCGAAAGATATGTAGCGGGAGGACTGCGTCATTCTGTTCCATTGGTTATCAAGCTGGTTGATGAATATAAAGCGGGTTTTGAATCAAGGTATGTTGAATACCCGACTCCATTGTGTAATTGCTACTTTACTATTTCTTCTTTTTTTCCTGAATCAACAAATATTTAAAAATATGTACTCTGTTACTCTCTATCAAAATTTATCTAATTTTAATTATTAATTTTAATATTTATCTGCTTTTTTACTTTTACTTTTTTTATTTTATTTTTTTCCTATTTTTTATTTTTATTTTATTTTATTTAACTTTATTTTTATTTTATTTTTTTTTAATCTGAAGGAGCTTTAGCTCAGTACAGATATACAAATAAATAAATAATTATAAAAAAGTAATCTTGTTTGAATTATCATTTTTTGAATAAAAAATCTGCATAAAATTTTTTACCAATATATTGAAAAAAAAAAAAAAAATTTCAGAAATCAAGAAATTAAAACTTATTTTTTTTTCCACATTTGAATGTTACAATTTTTGACAGCAATAACAGCTATGTCATCATTTGGATTCACTGCCAATTTTCCTACACCTTCCTCATCCGTATTTAATCTCTGAACACATCTTTCCGATTCAACATCCCATATCTCTACTTTTCCAAACCACAAACCTACCACCAAAAAATTATTAGACAGCTTGTCTATACAAGTAATTGAGTCTATCTCAAATTTATGAATAATGTTTTTTGTTTCCAAATTCCACACCTTTACACAATCAGATGAACTGCTCACTAAAAGCTCACTATCTAGAACTACCAGTCCATTTATTAAGCTTGAATGCGCATCTAAAATATGTAAATAAGAGGCCCCAAATTGAGCACCCCAGAACCTGATTTTTCCATCCATAGATCCACTTAATAAATTCCCATCTACCAACTCTTCCAAGCAGTAGACTCCGCCAGATTGACTTTTCAGTGTCCTTACACAATTATTAAGGCTTAATCTTGCATTAAGATCCCAAATTTTGGCAAAACCATCTCGTGAGCCGCTTGCCAAGTAACCATTTTTGAGAAGCTTTAAGCACTCAATCTGGTCTGTGTGGCCACACAATTGTCTAACAGCAACTGGAGAAAGAAAATTGAGAAAAATAGGTTGTGAGTCCAATGACCATATTCCAATTTTTGAGTCCAAGTATCCGCACGCCACCGTGCTTTTGTCTATAACACACAAACACTTTACGTTTTGGGTGTTCAGCTCCTTTAAGCAAATATTAGACTCCTCATTCCACAACTTTATTTGATGCATGTTGGAACTCAGTAATTTTTTGTTGGAGAGGAATTTTATGTCTGGCAAAGTGATGTATTTTGTTTGAGCTTGATAACAGTGGTTAAAATTTTTGATGCGTTCATACTTGATTTCAGTTCTGGCCTCTTTTGGTCGGCTTTTTTGGTCTTTTTGAATAAAGCCAAATATTTCTTTCACATTTAGCGGGCTTTCTGGCACGACCAATTCATAATTTTGACCAAAGTCAAAAAAGTCTATTTTCTCTTGCAAAATGTGCCTCTCTTTCTTAATTTTGTTCAGATTTTTGTCCAAAATTTCCAGCGAGTTTGACTTGTGCATGGAGTAGTCAAATGATTGTTTTTTGAAAAAGCTGGGGTTGTTGACTTTGGCAATCATTTGTTCTTTTTCTTGTGTTAATTTTTCGAGTAATTCAAAAAAAAAGTCATCGAGTGATTTTTTGAGACACTCTCGCCTTAAATCTAGAGAATTGGTAAGGTCTTGGAAACCTTGCTCGAAATGGTGCTGGGCATTTCGGACCAAGTGATCAAGTTTGCCATTCAGATCGCCATAATTTGAGAGTTCGATTTCAAGCTGTTTTTGTCGAAAAGCAATTTGGTTCCGCTTGATGTTCAGACAATCAGCTTTGTCGACTGTATGGTCACCACACTCAACACAGATAAACTTCTTTGGCTGATCCTTTATCTTTTGGTAAGTGGTACTCAAGCAGCAAACAGGTAAAATTATCTCTAAATTATCCATTTTCAACTAACAAAAATTTCCATATATTTTAAACTTATCAACAAAAAAAGAAAACTTAACAAATAATTATTTTTCTATTTTAATTGAGAAATGTTTAAGATAAGAAATTAACAAGTGGGAACATTTTTTTTGATCTTCATAAAAATTTTTTCGTTTAATACATTTTTTTGATTACCATAAAAAATATTTATGATAACCGAAAATAATGTTTTTATATCTTAAAAAATTTCATTGTATACTATTAAATAAATTAAATGATTTGTTAAAAAAATAAAATTTTTATTATTTATTGAAATTAATATAGAAAAAAAATAACTGAAAAAATTAATTATTTTTTATTTTTCGAACCTTTTGGTCTACCTGGTCTTTTTTTAACAATTGGCTGAGTGACTGAAGACTCTTGTGCGTTACCAGAAGTAGATGGTTCTACTTGAATTGTTGATGAAGTTTTATATTATTCAATTAATTATTTATGTAGATCAAAAAAATACATCCCATTAACAAATTAATTCTAAAAATATAAAATTGTTTTGGGTAAATAATGGTGAACACATTTTTCAATAAATAAAATTAAAAATAGAAAGAATTTTTTTTTAATTTTAAAAAGAAGTTGAGCTTTGCCTTTTTGAGAACCAAAAATTTATTTTGTTTTTTTAGAAATTATGCTAGAATGAAAAGGAAAAAAAATTGAAAAAATTGAAAAAAATTTAAAGAATTACAGTGCCGATTTGCCAAGTCGATTTCTGGTAATTTTACGTAAAATTACGTAAAAATTATTAAAAATGAAAAGGCTCAATTTTTTGTTATTTTCTAATAAATTTTAAAAAAGTAGTTTCTATTTATTTGCTATTATTTTTACCAAAAGTTACTTTTTTTTACTAATTTTTACGTAAATTTAGATAAAAAAAGATAAATTATGGTAAAAAAAAAGTATTTTTTGAAGAAAAAATAAAGAAATTTTTATTTTTTCTAATAAACTAGCAGTCCGACTATCCGCTATTTTTATCCAACACTATATCAATTATCTATAAAACAAAAAATAACACAAATTTAATCTTTTAAATTTTAAGAATTATTTACTTTTCTTAATCGAATCTAGTAATTATTACATTTAGTAATTGTAAAATTTTTTTGAAATTAAAAGTATGTAATATAATGTTATGCTCGATTAAATTGCTTTTTTTTAAAACTTGAATTTAAGGAAAGTAACGATTGTGCCAAAGGATTCAGCGTTTATTTCAAAAATATTTTTAAATGTTAGTCAACATATATAAAAATTCTTTTTTCCTTCACTTAATGTAGTCTTAATTTTTTTAATTGATTTTCATTTTAATTTTTGTGATATCTTTTGTAACTGTTAAAAAAATTAAAAAAAAATTAACTGTTGCTAAACAAAAACTTCATTTTAAATGAAAAAAGAATATTTTATTAAAATTGTTTACTTTAATTTTTTTAATTTATAAAATTATTTTCCATCCATTTTCTTTATTTGAATTTTTGTCTTTTTTGGTAGTTTTTCTATTTAAGCTCTGCTTATTAAAAACCCTTTAAAATTGACTGCACAATTTTTTAATAGAATACCACAATTATTAAATAAATGTATACAATTTTAAAAAAATCCTTGTTTCTTTTGATAATAAATAATTTATTTGTGTGAAAAATATTTTGTTCATATGAATTTTTTGTGGAGATGAAAGTATTTTTATTAATTTTAATGGATATATTTATTTGTGGAAGTTTACTAAAAAAACTTTGGTCAAAAAAATATCTAAAATTTAAAAATTTTAATTTAAACATTAAAATTTTTATTTTTATTTTTTATTAAATTTTATTTTGAATAAAAATAAATGAAGTGTTAATCGGTATTTTATAGACAGGAGCACTAGCCTGTTGATTAACCTTGAAATAAAAAAAATAAAATAAAAAGAATTTTATTAAAAAATTGTGATGTCAACAATGAATTCGCGCTTATTTAATATATTTTTTAAGCCAATTTTGAAAAATGAAGAGTTTCAAATTTTTAAAAAATTAAAAAATAATTTTTTTCTGGGACAAAAAAATGGTATTCTTTTAAAACAGCACCTTGTGTAAACCGCATTAAATATTATAAAATAACTTTTTTTTTATATGTTTATTTCTAACAACCTCAATTTTACTAAACATCTTTTTTATATTAAAAAAATGTTGTCATTATATTAAATTTTCAAATGTAAAAATAATTTGTACAAAACACTTTAAAGCACCCTAAAACACCCTATAACAAAATAAACTATTAATCATGATTTAGTCAATTCAGGCCCTCAAGAGCCCACTATAAGATTATTGAATTTTGGCTTGGAAATTTTAATGTTGATTCTAGGGTTACTCTTTGTAATATAATATGAAATTAAATTTTTAAACAAAAAGCATTTTCCAACATTTATTTTTTAAATTATTAAAAAAGATCAATTTAATAAAAATTAAGACTATTTTTTTGTCTGCTGTGCTGTTTTTTCGCTTTTTTGAACGGATGCTGTTTTTAAAGAATACCCAAAAAAGTCCTAATAAATAATAAAATTAAAATTTTGGTCAACATTCAAAAGATAGAATTTTTTTATTATAGAAGTAGCAAATGATAGAAAATATTAATTAATTTTTTATAATAATTTGTTTTGTGTTTTTTTTTTTAATTAGTTACTTAAAAAAATACTTTGTCGACTAAATACGAATATTTTTGCTTTTCGAAAAAATATAACTCATTATAGAAGTAACAAATGGTAGAAACCAAAATACGTAAAATATTTATTTGATTAAATAAAGAATCGATTTTTTATAGAAAATAAAAGATGCAATATAAAAAGAAATAGAAATAAATTAATTGTATAATTTTTTTTTAATAGAATAGTTATTCTTATACTTTATCATCCAATAAAGTGAGGATATATATTAATAAATTTGAATTTTCAGTTTTATAATTCTTGTTTGATCTTAATTTATTAATAAGAGGCCAAGAATTTTCCATATTTAAAATAATAATTATATAACAAAAAAATTTTGACACTTTGACAATTTGACAATTATAATTATTAAATAAAACCATCAAAAAAAATTTATCATTTTAAATTTCTATATTAATTTTTTGTCTATATTTTATTTTCTTTAGCTTCAATTCTATTTTTATTCTATATTTTAGATTCTGTATTTTTTTTCTATCAATATATAGTTCGCTAAAATTTCTTATTTAACAATTCTTTCAAATCAAAAACGACAAATAAAAAAAAAAAAAAAAAAAAAAATGAAAACAAATGTTAAGTTTATTTTGTCACTGTTGTAAATTTGACCTATTGCACATGCATTTAAAAAAAAAGTCATGATGGAAACAAAAATGTTTAGTTCATTTGAACAAAATCCTTTAAACCGATTCAAAAACAGCTCGAGAAAAAATTTATCACCAAATTGAAAAAATGCCCAAATCAAAGCGCAGCAGCTCTAGGTAAAGTCAGGCCGCCATTTCTCACCAATTAACTCACAAAATTTCTCTAGATCAAGCTCGGGCAGTTCACGCTCAAAATCATCAGACTCGAGCTCGTCAAGAAGCTCTAGATCATCGAGCCACAGCTCCAGATCCAGAACCAAGTCAGCTGACAGGTCAAAAAAAAACACCGATCAAACAGATCTAAAATCAAAGTAACCTAATAAAAATTAAAAAAAAAATTTTTATTATTAAAATTTAAAAAAAAATTATTTGTTTTAATAAAAAAAAAATTATTTTTTTTAATAAAAAAAAAATTTATTTTTTTTAGAAGTCCCAGCCGCAAGTCTCCTGGCAAAGAGGAAAAACAAGAGCCGACCAAATCGTCCAGAATTTACATTGGCAAGTTGACTAGAAACGTGACCAAAGATCACGTGATCGAAATATTCGCCACATACGGCGAAATAAAGCATGTGGAGATTCCATTCGATCATGTGCATCAGATGTTCAACAAGGGCTACGCGTACGTAGAGTACGAGAAGCCGGAGAATGCCGAGCTAGCTTGTAAATACATGGACGGAGGTCAGGTGGACGGCGTGGAGATACGAGTGAGTGTAACACAGCCTCCAGCGCCGCCCAAACCAAGGTATGACTACAGACGCGAGCGGAGCAGGGACCGGCCGAGGAACTACTCGCCTCGGAGGGGCCGGTCGCCGCCGCGCCGGCGCAGCCCCGAGCGCAGAAGAACTCCGAACGGGGCTGGCGGGGCCAGAAATTCCAGCCCTGCTCGCCGACGCTCCCGGTCGCCCATCAACAGGTCCCGGTCCTCCAGGTCGCCCAGGAACAGGGCTGGCCGAAAGGACCGCTCTAGCTCTTCAAGCAGCAGGTCCAGTTCAAAGTCAGCTTGATTATTTCACATTAGATATCACTGGACTCATTATTGTATGTAAATAAAAGATTAACAACAAAAAAGATTTATTCTTTTTGGTTTTTATTTTAATAAACTTTAGAAAAAAAATTTTTTTTTTTTTAATTTTTTATTCATGATCAATTTTGAGATTAATATAAAAAAAAAGAAAAGATAAATCAAATTTGGCAAATTGAAGTTTATGATCAAATGTAAATTTCAAATCAAAATTTTTATTTTTTGATTTAAATAGAAATGTATTTATTTTCAATTTTTTTTAACATCAAATGACTACATAGTACCCACAATAAAAATCTAGTACCCACATTAAAAACGACTTGTCAGGTGTATTATTTATTTATTTGTATATCTGTACCGAGCTAAAGCTCCTTCAGATTAAAAAAAAAAAAAAAAAAAAAAAAAAAGTTAAAATAAAGTTAAATAAAATAAAATAAAAATAAAAATTAAGAAAAAAATAAAATAAAAATAGTAAAAGTAAAAAAGCAGATAAATATTAAAATTAAAAATTAAAATTAGATAAGTTTTGATAGAGAGTAACAGAGTACATATTTTTAAATATTTGATGACTCAGGAAAAAAAAGAAGAAATAGTAAGGTAACAATTACACAATGGCGTCGGGTATTCAACATACCTTGATTCAAAACCCGCTTTATATTCATCAACCAGCTTGATAACCAATGGAACAGAATGACGCAGTCCTCCCGCTACATATCTTTCGCTTAATTCAAAAAGTCGATTCGAGACAGTTAAGAATTTAAGTTTATTAGAGGCCTCATGATGCAGAATATTGGAAGGAGTATCATATTTTAGTTTAAGTATAAAACGAGTTGCTGAGTTTTGTAAGACTTGAATTTTTTTAATGTTTGTCTCCGAAAATGAATTCAGACACGGAAAAGAGTAATCAATTATAGATCCGATTAAAGATTTATATAGGTTTCCTAGTGTGTAATAATTAAGATCCCATTTTTTGTTAGACAATATTTTTATTAAGTTCAACCGTGAACTACAACGCTGTTTTATTTCATCAACCATTGGGGTAAAGGTTAATTTTGAATCAAATTTTATACCTAAGAACTTGATTTCCTTTTTACTCTCAATTTTATTTTCATATATTTTTAAATTTAAGTCAATATTTTCCTTATTATATTTAGTGAAGACTATGTTACAAGACTTTTCAACAGATATTTTCATCTTCCACTTGAAAAGCCATTTTTCTAGTTCGTCTAAGTATTTGTTTATCTTATTTTCTAGATTTCCTTTTTTCTTAAAAATATAAAATTTGACCAAGTCATCAGCAAAAAGAAAAGAGTATGAGAGTGTTGTAAAAAAATTTTTTAAATGTGACGCAGATGATAGCAAAATAAAAGCGACAGTTGAAATTATTGAAAAATTTAGACAATTACAAAAGGACCTTGATAATGTAGTGAAGTGGTGTAATGATTGGAACATGGAATTGAACTCCAAAAAATGCAAATTAATGAGTTTTGGCAACCAACAAGTACACATCATAAATCAAACTCTAAATATGACGGTAAATGGTACGACTAGTGAATTATCAGTAAGTGAGGTATTTCAGAAAAATCAATTTCGACGAAGATATTTAGACAAATAAGGTTTCGTCCATAATAAATTTGACGAAACAATAGCAAAATGACAACAATATTTTAGACAAATTTGAAAAATTTATTTGACCTATGTCCTATACCTCCTTAATTTTCGATTTTATTTTTCGATTTTCCGATTTTAAGATTTTAGTCTTACTGCAAATTCGGCCCCAACTTTCCGATTTTGATATTCTGTAAGCTCGGAAGTTTCTTAAAATATTTAAAAACTTAAAAGTAATATTTAGACGAGAAACTATAATAAATACGATATTTACGAAAAAAAAAATGTTAATGCGTAAGCACAACTACTCTACCCCTACTACTCAACCCCTAACCTAAACCTTAAACCAGGGCTCCGCCCCTGACCCCGTCTCGTAGGATACGGATTGATCAAAATAAATCCAACCTTAGCCATATTTATTTTCGTGAAGAGTCTATGAATTACCAAATATGGAAAGTTGATTCCCCGTCACTATCACATTATTGGAATCCCAAAGGTGTATAAAAGGGCAGCTAGGGACATGAAATTAGAAGCTTTGGAAGCTTTAGGTATAGATTCAAATTTAAAACATGTCATTCAAAAAATACACTATATTTACATCAATGACTTGGAACATTTTAACAATTTAATTACTTACTGTAAAAAAAAAACAGTATTAGCAGAGAATTAGCACATTCAATATGAATCGGTTACAAATAAAATATTTGACAATATTAATAAAATGAAAAATGCCGACAAGTTCACAGAACCTGAAATGAGGCAATTTAAAGAGAAGTATCCTGACGCCCAATATTGGAAAAAGGGTGCTATTAAGTTGAAGTTAAGTAAAGGATATATTAACCATTTAGAGACTCTGGAAGCTCAAAGGGTTAAAGAAGATAATAGGGCACCGCTCACCAACAATGATCTTAAAGATCTAATGCCCTTTAAAGAATTTTTAAAGTTCTTAAGGGATATAAGAATTAGAGTTAACGGTCACCCTTCAAACTCAGGGTACTGTGTTATATTTGCCGGCAAAGCCGGTGCCTACAAAACAACTACTTGTGAGATCTTGGCTAGATCGTTTGGCCATTTTCATACATGGCCGGGTAGTCAGTGGACTAATCCCGATATTCTCAAGTATGACGACGCAGTCAGGAATCAAGTGGAAACGATAATTGTTGAAGAGATCCAATGGGTTAGCGTGCCGAAGAAAATAACTTTGAATAACACACTATGTCCAATCAAAGAACAATTGAGTAGAACAGACCTTAATATCAGGTTGGCTAAGAATAAAACCAATATTGATGGCATAACCATGAAAATTGAAAGCTTTTTCATGTCTTTCAATCCTGACGAGAACCTAAGATTCGACACAGTAAATGATTAGATTAACCATAAGTCTGAATTCAAAATAAGGTTTTACGTTTACGACATGATTTCTCTGATATTTGCCAATTTGTTTGGCCAAACAAAGATGCCCTGGTTAAATAGCTATAAAAAAATAGCTGCAAAATTGATAGCATCAGCCACAGAATGGGACCGCTTCTTAGACATGTTAGAAGCTGAAGACAAAAAGAAGAAGGAAACTGAAGACATAATGAAAAATATTGATTTCTATCTGTCGGATGAAGAGGAGCCGATACAAAAGAAAATTAAAGTTGAAGAACCAAGTCCAAGAAAATTTAAATTCAAACCAAGTAGGAAGAATGTATGGACCGACAATCCGGCAGCTATGGAATCAGAATACATCTTATTAAGTTCAGATCGTGAAAATTATAAATTTTTTGTTTTTTCTATTTTTTTTTATAATTTTTTTTCAATAAATTTTAAAAATTAACATAATTTTTTTCTTCAAAAATGAGACGGGCGTTCCATTTGCGGTAGCCGGCTAGTTATTGTCTGTACAAATAATTTAACTACATACAATTGTTAATTTGTCTAGCATATCGAATTGAGGGTCATTGCTATTGTTGCTTTGTTGTTATAGTCCATTGTATCATTCTGTGTTAAATCGGTAACATTCCCACTAGGCTGTTCAGTGGGTATTTAAATATTGTATTTCATCTGCTCTTAACTGGTCACTAATTGTGTAATAAGGATCAGTTTTTACACTTAATCCAATAGTGTCTGATTCTGTTGTTCTATCCATACAAAGCCACGTGGCTGTTGTTTTAATATGTAATTCACAGTGAAAATTTAGTGTTTTACTTCACATTGAATAGTATTAGCATCAACTTTACCTTGTGCTAAGTGTGGATTTACTGGAGCAAATAAAAAGTTAAAATATTCTAGCCATTTATTAAGATTTCCAGATGAATCAGCAGCTTGTCCTTCTATTTCATTGATTAAAACTGATACAGAAGTATCTCAAAGATCCCATATTTTTTGTGGAGTTAAATAATAAGGACAACCAGATTGTACTTTTCTTGTAAATGAAAATCCGTTGCTAACAATGTCTGAACAATGATCTCTTTGTCTAAGTGATTGTAATTTTCTTGAAGGCTTTGATTCAGTAGTTAAACCAGAATTATATTCAGGATTTTTAGGAATTAATCCAGCTGAAGTTGAAAACTCTCCATATACATCACGATGAACAAAATATTTTGGAGACCATGTAAAATTTCTATTTTGTTTTCTAAAATGAGATTGATTTAATTCCGGAGTTGTTAAATTAGCCCATCTACTTAAGAATTGTTCATTATCTAAAAAACTTCCTTGATTTGTATGAATTTCTACTTCTAAATGTATATCTCCTAATTTTATTTTTTTAAAATCTCTTAATTTTCCTTTAGTTACTGTTAATATTTTATGATCCAGAAAATCTTTTACTCTAAAATTTATAAATTCTGCTTGAACCATAGCAGAAGGTGAATTATTATTTGGAGAACCTCCAAATGGGGCAAATACAGTTGTACTAGTACCACTTGTTTAAGGCTTGTATTTAACTGAGCATTAAAAAAATACTGAATGAGCATTAATTTTTTAGGGTATTAGCAGTAAATTAAAATCATTAAGAAATCTCTAATTGAGCATTAATTTATCATTTATTTAGCATTAAATTATAAATTATTATAAATTATATATAAACAAGCATTTATTAATTTAAATAAAAGTACTTAATGGTAGCACTGTTAAGCAATTAATGTTGTTTTTTTTAAATTAATGTAAATTTTTTAAAATTAATGTTAACTGCAAATTTATAATGTTCAAAAAATTTAATATAATAAATTGATATAATAAATACACGTTTAAAATAATTGATGCTTGTCCAATATAATTAATGTTGTTTCAAAGAAATTAATGCTAAATATTATTATTGTTCAAATCAATTAAATTAATGCTCAAATCAATTAAATGAATGCTCATTTAAATATAAGTGCTTGTATAAATTAACCCTGTTTTATTTTTTCCTACTTTTACTGCTAGAAAATTTGGCGGATAATAATCAAAATCAGTTTCAAATTCTGACATTGCAAAATAATGTATTTCATCTCTTCTATTGTGACATTTAATTACTTCTCGTTCGTATCGTGTTTTTTCAAATGGTACATGTCTTGTAGTATTTCCATAAAAAGAGCCATGATGTCCTCGTGCGCCTGCTCCTGCGTTTGATTTTGTTGTTGCTGTTGCGTCAACTTCCATTTCAGGTGGTTCTTGGTTAACTGATTGTTCTAATTGTTCGTCTGGTGGTGGTTGTTCTTTTTCTTCTTCTACTGGTAATTTTTTTTTTGCTTTGATTTTTTTTCTATCTGAATCTGTTGGCGGTCGTTTTACTTGGTTAGTTGGTGTTTTTGGTGAGTCTGCACTTTCTTTTATAGGCAAATTTTCTTTATTTTCAACTTTCATTGGAGTTTTTCTTTTTGGTTCTTCATCTTCTAATCTATATTTTAATCTTAAATTTTCAGTACATGCTTTATGAGCATCAAATTCTGCTTCTAATGCAGCAGCATCTTTTTGAAATTGACCGTAAGATCCAGGATCTAACTGAATAAATTGAGTTCCATGTGTTAAATCATATTCTGTTAATTGATCATTAGGAATAAGACCAGCTATAGCATTTTTGCCTAATCCTTTAAATTCATTTGTTAATGTATTAATGGCAATTCTAGTTACATCTTCTTTTTGAAATTGGAACCATTTTTCAATTCTTGGATCTGACCATAAATTTTGAATTATTTCTTCACTACCAGATGTTACCATTTGTATCATCATATCACCTAATACTGTTGTTTTTAATGTTTCTATTGATTGTTCTGGGTTTTTTTGATATCTTTTATATAATTTATCGATATAAGCATCGATTAATTTGGAATAAGTATTCCATGCTGCGTTTCTCCACGACATTTTTAAATAATAATTGTCATGTTAGTTTTATTTATAGTGCAAAATTAACTTAACTTTTTTCTCAGACTAAATATTTGTCCTTATATAGTTATTGGTTTTTTGAAAAATTATATTAAAAATTTTAACTAAAAACATTTTGTTATATGCTTACCCACTACTAAATCCCTAACCTAAACCCTAAACCAGGGCTCTGCCCCTGACCCCGTCTCCTAGGTAGGTCGGAGACCGAACAAAAAATTGAATTTTTTTTAAAAATAGGAAAATCGGACATATTTCCAATCGAATATTTTTGTCGATTGAACATATATCATTTATTTGACCGATTAACAATAAAAATTTAATGTTTTATGAATGTTTAATTAAATAAAAATGATTTAAAGGTACTCAACTAATCATTAGATGTGATAAATTTTTTAAATATTCAAAAGTTTCGATATTTTTAAAGTCACTGATAATTTATTATTGGATATATTTTGTGTTAGTAGCTAATTTTATTTTTTTGTAGCTAATTTTTATTTAGAAAAATAGATAAAAAAAAAATAATAAGTAGATAATTATTTTATTTAAGTAGCTAATTATAAAGAAAAAAATAAAAAAATAAGACAAAAAAAAATACAAAAAATGACCAATAAAATATAATTAGAATAATTATTTAATCATTACTCAATTTATTTCTTTTAGAAACACCATTATTGACTTCTTTTTGACTAGCTTTTGGAGGACGACCTCTTTTACGTTTGACTGGTTGATTTGCAACATTTGCTTGTAAAACATTTAATTTCACCATTTTTAGTTTTACGCTCCTCTTTTCGACCCCAAGTACTGTCGTCAATTTTTCCACTTTGTAAGTCTTGAACACATTTTTGATACGATAAATATACCGCAAAATCTTCATAACTCAAATTTTTGCCTCTTTTTTTATGAATAACTGCTTCTTCAATCAAACTTGCATCGTTATCTGTGTCATCAATATTTGACTGAGCTTGATGCAAAGCTAAGATAGAAGTTGAGCTAGATGTTTCTTCCGACATAATGTAATTTTTTATGATATGTTGTATAAAAGTTTGAAAAAGTTTTTTTTTTTTTTTTAAAAGTTTATTTAAATGACCCCAGCCGAGGCTGTTTTAGTCAGCTTATATGGAAATTGTTTATATTTTTACATAGTATAATAGTTTAAGATAGAAGATACAAAAAAAAAGTAATTTAGTTAAATAAAATTAAGTTCACAATTTTTTTCTAAATATAGTTAATTTTCATCATAAATAGTCATCTAAAAATTATAAAAAAAAAGTAGTTAGTTTAAATCATTTTTCATATCGCACAAAAAAGTTTTTAATTTTTTAAGATGAGTCAAATTTATGTTTTCATAGTCGTCCAATAATTCTTCAAAAAGCAGGTTTTCATTCAAGATTGCGTTTTGACAATATGTAACGTTTAGTTGTCTCATTCTCTCTGCTAAGCTCGGAAGTTTAGCTTTGTCATTTAAGTCTGCCGAAGAGAAATTATAAGGTAGTTTGTAGATTGCTCTAACTGCTGCGTTTTGGATCGACTGTAGTTGTTTCAACCTTTTCTTTGATAACCGAGTTAGAATTAATGATGAGTAGTCCATAATAGATCTAATTAAAGATGTGTAAATAGCTGTTAGTGTACTTTTTTTTAGTGCCCAAGATTTATTTGAAATAATTTTAATACAATTCAAGCGATTAGTACATTTTTTCTTGACATTGTCGACATGCTTTTGAAAAGTTAAACGTTGATCAAAGGTAATACCTAGAAACGTTGGGTTTGGATTGTATTTTAACTTACGCTTGTACATGACTAAGTTAATTTTTTTCTCTTGATTTTGCTTACAGTTTGAAAAAATGACGTAGTTACACTTTTGTGGGGCCATTTTTAAACGCCAACGATTAAGCCAATTTTCTAGCTCTTTTAAGTATTTGTTTATTGTATTTGAGATATTTCCGAATTTTTTAAACAAAAAATAGGAACAAAGATCGTCTGCAAATAACAAATAGTATTTTCGATTTTTTTTAAAATTTTTAGGAATATCGTTTATGTAGATGGAAAATAACAAGGGACTTAGGACTGATCCTTGAGGCACCCCTGCTGTAATACTGAACGCACTAGTTAAAAAGTCATTCATTTTAATTTAAATTTCCTCTGGTCTAGAAAATTTTTACACCACGAAACTAAATAGTCAGGCAAGTTTAGCTTAATAAGTTTCAAATTATACCTTTGTGCCATACTTTATCAAATGCTGAAGCAATATCAAAAAATATTGCACAAACTTTTTTTTTTCTATTGAATTGTTCGATACTCTTTTGTAAAAGATAAACTAAATTGTCTTTGGTTTGGCGCTTTTGACGGAAACCAGACTGTTGGTCGATAATTATGTTGTTTTCTTTTAAAAAGACTGATATTCTTGAGTAGACTAATTTTTCAGCAAGCTTTGCTAGACAACTTGTCAGACTAATAGGTCTATAATCTTTTGGATCCGAACTTTTTGCGGTTTTTTTTGGAATCATAGTAATTTTTGCCAATTTCCAACCATGTGGTAGAATATTATTTTCAATCGTTTTATTTATCAATGAGAGAATGATGTTTTTGAACTCATTACTAGAATTCAGTAGTAACAAATTATGAATTTTGTCATGACCAACTGCTGAATTTCTGTTTAGTGTCTTAAGCTGAATATTCAATTCAGAAATACTAAATGGTTTAAAGCCATCAATTTTAAAGATCTTGTCTTTCAATGAGTTTTCTACACTTTCTTTAAAAATTTCATCGAAATATTGATCGTTTGAGTCGCTAAAAGTGCTTTCAAGTATATTACCAAAAATTAAAGCTTTTTCGTTGTCATATGTATATCGGATATCGTTCATAATAAGTGTAGGGATTTGATTTTTTTTGTTTTCTTTTTCTTGGTTTTTCGTTTGATTTATTTTTCTCCAAAAAGGCTTAGATGAAATAACATTTTTCCCGAGCGATTTTACTAAATCTAGCCAGTGTTTATTTTTAACAGCTTTAATTTCGTCATCGATTAGTTTCTTCAATAGGTTAAATTTTTGTTTCTCTAATATTGTTCTTCTTTTTTGTTTATTTTTTAGTTTTATTATGTCTAAAATGTACTCAGGAAGCTTGTTTGGTTTGAAAATTCTTTTTTTTGGTATTGATTTTTCGGCTGCAATAAGAATTGAGTTGATTACAAATTCATTTAATTCGTTTATATCATTTGTCACTAAGGCTGAACAAACTTTTGGGAGTAGATTTTGATACATAGTCCATTTTGCTTTTTTGAAATTAAGTTGATCAGTTATTTCTTTTGAATTTTCTAGAATGAATTTGGTTTTATATTGAGAAAAAATAGGAAAATGGTTACTTCCCATGTCTGAGTCATTTAACACTTCAAGGTTTTCAAAGTAGCTAAACATCTCAGTAGAGCAAAAAACAAAATCTAACATTTCTTCTTTTTCAGTTGAGAAGGATTTGTAAGTAAATTTGTCTTTGTTTAAGCTTATAATATTGCTTAGTTGATTTAGGGCTATAAGATTTTGACCATTTTTGTTGTTTGAGTTACAACCAAAACTAGTGTCTTTGCTATTTAAATCGCCACAAAGGACAAAATTTGTTCGATTAAGTTTCACAAATAATTCATAGTTTAATGTTGATTGGGGAGGATTATAATAACTAAGTACCAGCAGCTCTTTCGAGTCCAATTTAATTCTTATTGCGACTAATTCAAGATTTAAATCATCGAAATCGCTAATTTGAGTAAATTTTATTGAGTTTTTGACAAGGAGACAAACACCACCACCGCCATTTTTTTCATTTGATCGTCCTCTATGAATAGTTACATAATTATTAAAAATAAGTTCATCATTTGCCGTTTTATCGTTACATTTTGTTTCATTTATAGATACAATATCAGGATTAAATTGAGATAAAAAATGATCAAAACTAACTTTTTTATTTCTAAGTGAATTTGCATTCCAGTGAATAATTTTTAGGGAGTAAATCAAAACTTGAGAATTGGATTCATTATTACTAATTACTTCCATAATTTATCAATGTAGTTCTTTAATTCAGTAACGTTTAAATTGGTTCCAAGCTTGTGAGTTTTAAAAATGGAATTAATTAATTGAGCTGCATCTGAGTTTGGTTTACTAGCGGGTGTAAAATATCTGAAAAAATCTAGTATAAAGTAAACTATTTTTAAATTATTATCTACTACTACTTTTGTGATATCATCAACTCTTGCGTTTAACTTTTCTATTTCGTGTTTAAGTTCATTATTAGTTTTACAAACGTCATCAAATTTGTTTACGAGGTCAATATGTTTATTTTGAAAGTCATTTTGAATTTCGTTGAGCTTTAGTAGGATTTGATCATTTGTGTTTGTTGTGGCTGCGCTATAGTTTCGATAGAATCCTTGAGAGGCTATGCTTGCGGCAGGTGTCTCAATACCTTTTTGGGGTCTTTCTTTTAATTTTTGTACCATCAATTTGTAGTGAGCTTTATATTCTTGACAACCTCTATAATATGAAGAGTGATTTTGGTCACAGTTTGCACATTTCAAATTTTTCGTTTCTAGGTTGTTTTGAGGACAATTTGAATCTATATGATCTACACTACAACATTTGCCACAAGTTTTTGGTTGGTCACAATTTTTATGTCCAAATTTTTTGCATTTTATACAACGAAGCGGTTGGTTAGCGACCTTTTCTATCTGATAGCTGAAGCTACCGAGAAGTAAGACACCAGAGTCTAGTAAGTGTTTGTAGTCATCAGCTGATTCTAATTCAATTTTACAGATTTTAGACAATCGACCGTTTTTATCTTTAATTCTTAAAACGTTTATAATTCCATTTTCTTCAAATAATTCACTGTATTCACTCAAGTCATCGGAGCTTGCACCTCTAACAACTAAAATGAATTTCTTTGTTTGGTCTTCACCTAAATCTACTTTTCGAAGTTCAGGGAATAAGGTTTGATTATTCAGCACAAGTCTTTTGTCGTCTTCATTATCAATGAAAACCAATAAATTGTTATTTGCAGTAATTTTCAAGTTAATAGTTTTTAGTTGATCACGGTTAAAATGCTTAAAAAATTCATTCTCTAGATCGCGTTTTTGGTTTATGAATTTTTCGTCTATTTGGAAGAAGATAATCGGGGCCAAGGAGCTTTTAGATGCTTGCTTTTGTCTTTTTTGTTCGTTGTAGTTAGGTGAGTTATTTGGCGATTCTCTTCTATTTTTTGACGCGACAGAATAATTTCCATTTGATTGGAGTTGAACAGAAGTTTTTGGGGAATTTAATTGTGACGAGTAGCATTTTTGATGCGAAGATGATTGTGTTTGATACGAGTTTGTTGTTTGTGTTTCCATCTCTTCAAGATCTGAATGACTATTTGGAAGGTTATAAAGATTATGATGGTTAACAAAGGTTGATTTTGACAATTCATTTGAACGGTTTGATGAAGAGGAACCTTTTGGTCCTCCTCCTCCACCTCTACCGCCACCCCGACCGTTTGACATGCTAAAACCTGTGATATTACCAAGAGATTTTTTTTTTCCCAAATTTTGATAGTTTATTTCAAAATTATAAAAATTTCAAAAAGTTTGAAAAAGACTGAGTTTTTATTCTAAAACTGGTCATTAATTAGTTGGACTTCTTTAAGAGGTGCCAATTTGTAAAAATTCATATGTCAATTACATCAAAGAATAATTAAGAACTCAAAAAAAAATGTCAATATGTTATGAGGTGTTAATTTTTTTTTTAGCTACTTTACGAATTATCTATTAATTTAATTATCTATTAGTAAATTTATTTAGCTACTTTAAAAATAAATTAGCTACTAACGAAAAACATATCCATTTATTATTTATTTATTTGTTAACTTAACCGAGCTTAAGCTCATTCAGAATAATATTTAAAAAATTAAAAATAAAGTTAAATAAAATAAAAATAATCGAAAAATAAATTTAAAAATAATAATTTTCTTTTTTTGAGTAAAGATAATGACTTAATTTTTTTCTATCTAAGTCAAGTCGATGACTTAAAAAAAAAAGATTTTTAAGTCTTTGACTTGACTTAAATTTTTATCTAATTTTTATTTAAATTTTTATTGATTTTTTTCTAAAGCATTAAGTTCATTTGATAAAATTTAATAAATTCAAATTAGAATTAATGATTATAAGAAAAAATAAACTAAAATATATTATCATAGTTATAATAATTTTATATTTTCTAAACGATATTTTTATGTTCTTTTCAAAAATATCACCAGTTTTTTTTTTTTTGGATGTTTATGTTGTTTTTTTCATCCAAAATTTAATGATGAAAAATGAACAAAAACAAAAACAATTTTTGATGATTTATATATTTTATAAAAAATAAAATCACGACCGGTCTCTTCTTCAGGCTAAAATGTAATAAATTCAAATAATTAAAATTAAATATAATAAAAAAATTAATTAATATTTAGAAAATTCAAAGAAAAAATGAAAAAATAATAAACATAACAAAGCATTAAGTTCAATTGATAAGATTTACTAAATTCTAAATCTAAATTTTATGTTCCTTTCAAAAAATCATCAGTTTTTGTTGTTTTTTTTTCATTCGAAATTTAAGTGTGAAGATAATATTTTTTAAGGGAAAAACAATAATTTTTATTTAAAAAATTTTTAAATTTTTTGAAAAATTTCAAGTTAAAATAAACAGTTAATGAATTTGTCATTCATGATCGATGCATTTGATGGAGAAATTTTCTGTGTAGAATTGAACATCTTAAAAAAATGCGTTATTTTATTTGATTTGAATTTAATGTTTAGTTATGACTGTGCCTTTTGAAACAATACTTTATGTATTCTTCAAAAATGAAAAAAAAAATTTTGCCAGTTTCTTCACTTTCCTAGTAATTTTTATTCAAAAAAAAGTCTTTTCTTGACTTTAAAAATTTGGAAGTATAAAGACTTTTGAAAAATGTGAAAAAAACGCAATTTACAATGAAATACTAAAAGGTCTTGTATTGACAAAAATTCGACATTTTTTTCGTAAACTTCAGTAAATATTCTAAAATCATTTTTTATTCATTTTTATTAAGGAAAAAGGAAAGAAAAAAGGAAAAAAATCTGTTTTATTTTTAGATTGAAAAAAAACAGGTTTTCACAATTTTTAATATTCTAGTATCATTAACTATTTTATTGAAAAAAAAAAACAATTGGCAAGTTTTTTTTTCTATTTTACATTTTTAGAAATAATTGCGTAATTAGATTTCAAATTTTAACATGCTTAAGTATTGAGTTTAAATTAAACAACGTAATTTCAAAATTTCAAAAAAGTTAAATAGAAAAAAAAACTTGCCAATTATTAAAATTTTCTAAAGTTGGCTTAAATTTAAAAATACTCATAGAAAAAATCTTACTACTGTAAATATGATTATCTGGTCACAAAATTAACCACCCTCTCTAAAACTTAACTAAATTTTGACTTTAACCCAGTCCAAATGGAATCTTAAAATTTTAAAATTTTATAAAATTTTGGAAAAAATTTTTTTTATTATTTGAAGAACACATGTAAGTGTTCCTAAGATATTTTAAAATAAATAACCAAGACCTTGGTGAGTAAAAATATTACCATTTTTAACTGCACATGGAAAGTGAAACATTTTGCCACAAGACAACACTTTACAAATCAGAGTGGCACCATATTCGTCACAATTCGAGCATTTCTTAAAAATTAATTCATATTTTAAATAAATTTTTTTTAAAAAAAAATACATATTCTTTTGATTCAAAGACTGATTTTTCCAGTCCGTAAACTTTATTTTCATACACAAAAATATCTTTGGTCCATGTAGCACAGCCTTCATGGACAAAAATTTCCTCATCATCCAATTCCAAATCATTTTTTTCCTCATTGTAATAAGGTCCAAACAACTCACCAAGTCCGTACACTTCATTCGATGCCATTTGACAAAAAGAACAAATTTTCACATCTGAATTATTTGGCTTTGGATTTTTTGTTTTCTCTCTAGGAACAACTAATTTATATTTTCCGGCATCATCTTCATCGTTAATTGCTTGATTTTTGACCACATAACTTGAACACTCGACCCAATGTTGATTTAGTTGAATTTTTTTATTTATTTTCTGAACAACTGGACCCACTGTGGTCACTTGTTTGCTGTCGCTACTCTCTGGAACTTTGCGAGGTTTTTTTTTTGTAATATTTGAATTTTTAAAAGATTTTATAAATTTTTCCGTTTCCGAATCAATACTGTTGGTTTTGAGCTTATTTTTTAGACGCTTGCGTCCAGCTCTTTTTTTCCCAATGCCTAAATTTTTTTTTTCATAAATTATTTCAGCCACAAAAAAAGTCAGAAAAAAATTTTACCATTTTTTTTATTTTTTATATTGTTTGTTTTGGTTTTTCGTGGTCTTTTTTTGGTCTTGTCTGGCTCATCTATCTGCAGGTCATTTTCATTTTTACCAGCTTCGTCGTCAGTTATCATTTTAAAAAAAAAATTAAACTTAACCAAAAAATATTATAAACAAAAATAATTTTTTTGTTGGAAAAAAAAACATTAAAATTAACTTAAAAAAAGATGAGTTTTATTTTTGGATTTTTTTATTTATTTTTAAAAAAAATATATTAACCGGTTATAAAAAAATAATTTTATATATTTATTGAGTATTTAATGGAACAGGCACCAGGATGCTGGTCGAAGTGGAATTGAAACTGGCCACGTCTTGGTTGTCATCCAGGACACTTTTGTTTTGAAATGAAGAGTTCAGTTTGTGTTCTGTGCTGCTTTGGATGCAATTTTCCAATTTTTTCTTGATCAACTCTCGAAACAAGTGAATATCGGACTGTAACTTAAAAGTTTCGTGTTTGATCAAAATTTGCTTGTCCCTGAGCTCGGATAGTACCTTTAGATTGGTCTCAATTACTTTTTGAATATTTCCAATGTTGTCTGTGTCATTCTGGCCATTTGAGTGGAATTCAAATTGCTCCTGGGTCATGTTTAGATGAGCATGGTCTAAATTTTCAATGTGAGCGATCACGGCATTCTGATCAAAAAAATTTAAATAAAATTTAAGAAAAATTTTTTTTTTAATTTTTTTTGTACCAAAGAGCAAAAGTGGTATGCATGTTCGCCTTGAAGGATGCGTTTCTCAAATGCAAATCTGGTCACAAAATTTATATTAGAGTACAGCATGGTCGGATTTGCTTTCAGAACTAGATAAATCAAGGCTGGTAAAAAGTCATCGGCCGAGGCCAGATTTTTGTTTCTGCTCGCTTTTTGGTCCTGATTTGACACTTCATTTACACTGTTCTTGATATTTGAAGCAATATTAATGGCATTGAACAAATTCTTACTACAATTAGTAATACATAACATTTTTTCATATGAAGTTCGTTTTGAGTCAACCTGAACTATATCTTAAAAACAATTTTATTAAAAATAGAGATGGGTTATTGAAAAATTAAAAAAAAAAAAATTAATTAATTTTAAAAATATTTTTAGTTTTTAAAAATGGATTTAATTTTTTCATCTATTTAAAAACACTAATAAATAAAAAATTATTTTTTAAATTTGTGCAGTATTTTTATTAATAATTAAATTGTTAAATTTTTTTTTTATTTTGAATAATGATTTTCAAAATTTGTTTGTGAACAAAAACTTTGTCATTAAAGTAAAGACGCTTAGCCTCATGATCAAATTCTAGTGGCCACACATTTATTTATTTATTAAATATTTTTATTTTTTGAAAATTGAATTATTAAATTTCTTCATCTATTTAAAAACACTAATAAATAAAAAATTATTTTTTAAATTTGTGCAGTATTTTTATTAATAATTAAATTGTTAAATTTTTTTTTTATTTTGAATAATGATTTTCAAAATTTGTTTGTGAACAAAAAATTTTGTCATTAAAGTAAACATGCGTAGCCTCATGATCAAATTCTAGTGACCACACAATTAATTTTTTTGAAAAGTTTTTTTTGATTTTTTTTAAATTTTACAATCTAATTCAGAATCATTCTTTATATTAAGCATTTATAAAAATTTTAACGACTTCTACGGAATATAAATAGTCTTTTCATTTCATAATGGATTTAATTTATATTTAAATAAAAAAAACTTTTAATTGATTCATTCCTGGCTATGATTATTAAATTTTGAATGAGTAAAGAGAAATTTTTCACAATTCTTAGAAAATACAAAAATTTTGAGTTAATAATTAATTTAATTAACATTCATCAATGCATTCAAATATTTTAAAAATTCCGAATTAAATTTAAACTAAAAATTTTAGATTTCACATTCCTTTTTTAATTTATATAATCATTTAAAAAAATAAAGAAATATTTTTTTTGATGCAACATATAAAACATTTCAACAAGTTTCCTATGATGTTAAGTACATCACATTTGTTATCATATAATTTTAGACAGAGACATTCCTTGAGTTTAAAATGCTTAGTAATTTCATAAAATTTAAAAATTGACATTTTAAATACTTTTAGAAAGCAAAAAAAAATTTTCTTAATTGGTTGTTTTTTTTGTAGAAATATTTATTTGTTAATATTAAAATTAGAATTCATTTGGTTCTAAGTTGTCTCGACAACTACAAGTATTTAAGCAAAAGCTAAGATAAATGAAATATTATTTTATTTCAGTTGCCATCAAATAAAAGTAAATTTTAATTAAATAATAAAATCACACGTTTAATTAATAAAAGACTCAAATAATTATACTACTTTTTTTTGAAGATTTCAATTGTTAAACTGCTTTAATTTTAGGAACTTTGAAATATTTTAGAAAATTTAGAGCAAATTTATAATATTTCAAGAAACTTTAAAATATTAAAAAATTCAAATTAATAAAAGTATGTTGAAAAATACACAAAAGAAAAAAGACAAACAAATTTCGCCAAATAAAGAAGTTTCAAAAGGAGAAAATTGATAAACTGGTAAGAGATTGAGCAGTATGGAAGAAAAATGTCGTCGATTACCAACACTCTAATAGAAGAATCAGGCATTTATTAGATACAGTGAAAATGGCTTTCTAAGTAATTACATTAATTTTAATATCTCTTTATTTACTACGAAAAATTAATAATTATCCTTGCGGAATTTTTTTTTTCAGAATTCAAAAAGAAAGGCTAGATAGAAAAAAAAGCTTAAAAATTTGACAAAATTTATATCAAATATTTTAATTTTTATTTGTGCCATTTATCTTTTTATCCTTAGACCATAAAAATAAATCTGAAAAAAAAAATTAAAAATAAAAATACTATCAAAAATTAAAGTAAATTATAATCAAAGAAAAATAAGGTAAAATGAAATAAAGTATAAAATAAAGTAAAAAATATGTAATAAAATGCTGCTTTTAAATTGCAAAGTTAGTGACAAATAGTAATAATTTGTTTAATTAATTAAATTTAATTTAGAAAAACTAATTTTCATGTATTGATATTTAAGTTTTAACTTGCTTTGAAATTTTATAAACTAATAAATTCTTATCAATTAGATAAATTGATTATTATTTTGTTTAAAATAAAATTTAATACCTAAATACAAAGTTATTTTGAAAGCAAATTTTTTAAAAATAGTTACAAAAATGAAACTTAATAATTCGAAAATGTTTTTAAAAAGTTATAAAGTCAAAGTTAAATTTAATCTTTTTTTAAAATCATTTGATATGACCTAAAATTTAATTTAAGAACTTTCTTCAACATTTCTTCGATACAGATTTACAAATAAATAATAATAATGAAATTAAAAGATATACAAATAAATAAAATGAAATTAAAAAATTATTACATAATTAAATTTTATAAAATGATTGCGCCAGAATATTACCCAGTCAAAACCTAAATAATGTTTCATCGAGGAAAAATTGAGGATCATCGAAAAATCATCAAATTAACCAATGAATTTAAGATGAGATAATTAAAACCTACAAGTTTTTTTTTACCAACAAAAATAGGGGGAGTCACTATTTGAACTTTTCATGAACTTTGATTCTGTGCTTGAGTAATATTAAGAAAGCATATATGCATCTAAAAACAGTCTTGTTTGTTAACTGCTTTAATTATTTAATGACAAAACAAGATTTTTCTCAATCGACTAAAAAAATAATTAAGCCGTGAATCAGGAGTAAAATAAATTTACTCTTTGATCATTACAAGGTTTGTTTATTTAATTCATTAAAAAAATTTAAAATTAAGCTAATTATGAGGAGACCTTTTTTCAGATTAATCTGGATTAATATGGAATGAGCTTTAAGAATCGGTATCGCACCTTGTAACATTAGCAAGATGATAACAATTTCGGTTTTGTGAAATTTAGTACAATAGAACAGAACAAAAAGTAAAATAAAACTATTCCTTTTTTTCTAGATGTTAAAAATTAATTCAGTAAATTCAATATAGTGCAACATTCATAGTTGCATACTAGACAACATTCTATTAAAACTCTCCAATATTAGCAGAATTATATTTCAATGTATTTGAACGTATTGCATTCTGTAAAGAGTTTGCGCATCATTAAGAGACATTGAAATTTAATACCACAATGAATGATGCACTATTTTGCATTTACAGAATTAATTTTTTACGTCTAGAAAAAAAGCAATAGTTTTTCTTTACTTTTTATTCTGTTTTATTGTACTAAATCTCACAAAACTTTAATTTCGCAAATAAAAAAATAAAAAATTATTTTATAAATGAAAATCCGATGAAATTTTTATTTTTCATCGATGAAACATTATGAATCTGCTCACTCCTCATCGACGAAACATCGATGTAAATATTTTTTTTCCATTGATGCTACATCGAATTCTAATTAACTGGGTACAGCAGTCAGGAGGAAACCGATGTTGAGACAACTTTTGAGAAAACAGTCCATGAATCTCAAAAGAAGACAAGAAAAATACCAATTTGGGAAATTATTCAAACATTTGACAGCGCCGATGACGCAGAAAAAAGCATTGGAAAGGAATGGTCAAAATGCACAAAATATGATACAGATGAAGGCTCAAAAGTAGTGCAATGTAGTGATAAGGATTTAGCTAAAGAACTAATATTGGACATAGAATATATCCAGATATCGCCAACTCGTGAAATGTTTGAGTTAGGAACCCAATTACTTTTAAAAAAATGGAAAAAAAAGATTGAGACTAATTCATCCATCAAAGATTTTTTCGATTATTTTTTTAAGGAATGGGTTAATTTGCATTCAGGATGGTTTGAAAGTGCACGTTTATTTGTTCCAAGTACGAATACGAAGATTCTTGATGATAAGTTTTGTATGCCTTCAGATGATTTTAATAAGATTACTGATTCTGAATTTAAGAGTTATCGATCTGAAAATTTTACGATTTTTGATCATTTTGTGAAGTCATTTAATATATGGTGCGTTGATAGAGACGTGTGAAGATTGGAAACAGGCTAAATGAACTTGTCCTAGTTTTCTTAACGAGTATACATGCAAGCATGTTGTTGGTTTGGCTATTAGATTAAAAGAAGTCAGTTCTCCTTTAATAGTTAAATCAGTACCAATCGGACAAAAAGAAAGAGAGGCAGACCTACCTTAGCAAAAAAAGCATTTATTAGAGAATAATTTTTCAATAAATATTTTTATAATACTCAATAATAATTTTCATAATACTCAAAAATCATTTTTTTAATACCAAAAGATCATTTTTATAATACTCGACAATAATTTTTATGTACCCAGTTTTTATTTCTTTTTCAATAAATTTGACAAAAAATAAAAACCCAAAAATATTTTTTTTAACACCCAAATAATTAATATAAATACCCATTTAATAATAATCCATTAAATAATAATCTAAAAATAAACAAGCAATACCATTAATATGCAATTCAATTGTTTTTTTTTATTTTTTTAAATTTTTGATTTTTTTCAAATGAGCTTACATTTTTTATTGTTTTAAATAAATTCTTGAAAAAAAAAATTTGTTAATAAAAAAAGATGCGAGTGATATTACAAAAAAAGTTTCGGTTTTTCTACATTTCATAAATTATTTATTTTTCTATATTATTATTATTCTTCTATGTTTTGATTATTCTACACTATTTTTTTTTGTCAATTCTATATTTTTTTCTATGTTTTAATATACGTCCTTAATTTATAAAGTTTCTAAAATTGAAAATTAAAGACTCTTAATATTTGTACACAATATTTTTAGGAAAAATTCCACAGAATTAATAAAAATTCCAAAATAAAATAAAAAAATAAAAAAGTATTTAATAATTATTAAAAAAGTATTTAAGGTTTTATTTATTTATTTTTTTTTTTGTGTTAATCTCAATCTTTGAATATTTAATTTAAAATTAAATCTTTTGTGGTATTTATGTAAAAAATGAAAATCTATTTTAATATTTTAATTTCTTAAACATAATTGTAAATTTAAAAAGGAAAACAAACAGTACATAACTACCTTCCTTAGTATTCAATTTTATGTTGTTTTTTACATCGCCGAATCTGGCGTAATTTTATGAATAAATAATAATAATAATTAACAATTTTTTAATAATTTTTTTAAAAAAACATAATGAGTAAAGATCCCAAAAATATTATACTTTTTCCATTTAATCAATAAAAAAAACATACCATATGTTTTTTTTTATTGATAAAATTAAGTTTTCTCTTACTAAAGTTTAGTAAAAGAAAACTTACAAAAATCTACAAAAAAGGTTTAATTTTTTTTCTTGGTACAACCATTTGGGCAATAAAAAATTTACTTAATTAAATTTACTTAAATTTACTGAGTTGTACTTAATTTTTTGTCAATTAAACAAATATATTGAGCTTTAATGATTTTAGTCGCAATTTATTTGATAAAAGTTGTACATTTATTAGATGTGTTATGTTTTCATTATTTTAATTATTTTATTAATAACATGTTCGAATAAAATATAAAGAGATAAAAATATTTATAATATATAATTAAAAATATATAATTTTTGCTGATATTTTATATAATTTGTGGTCATTTTTACTAAATTAATTGTGTTCGATACTGACAGCCAAAATTAAAGAGACATCTTTAATTCATATCAAATAATTCAAATTTGTTTATATTTCTAAATTTCAAATTATTTATTTTCCATTTAAAAAAAATGTTTGCTAAAAAAAATCCAAGTTGAACAATCAAATAAATTTTCTGAATAGAAAAAAAAAATAAAAACCTACTATTTATTGCTTCCTCATAGGGATCCCTGTAAAAAACACTATTTTCATCAATGCAAGTGCCAATCATGTGGCTGGTGATCCAGTAGAAGCGGCGGATCTTTTTCTGCAGCTTAATGTCCTGTTCCTCGAACTCGCTCATCAGAGATGGAAAAACCAGATCATAAATGCAACTGTTTATGTAAGACTCGACCATGATCATGACAGCCTCGCAAAACTTCTCCGAATCCTCATCATTAACATTTGTGTGAACTTCCGAATTTTCCTCAATTGAATCATTGGTCAAAGAGCTTGGTCTGGCGACTAGCGACAGCTTGTCCAAGTAAAGCTTTATCCATCCACTGGTCATCAAATATCTGTTCATTTTGCGGTAGAAGTCCTGCACCATTTCGGAGTGTTTGCTGTTCGCTGATGCCAACTCTGACTCCGAGTCCCTCAAAACTATTTCTCTGAGTTTTTCCACAAAACTTTTCATCTGCTTGACCATGTCATTGTACATTTGAGGAAAATTTTGACCAAATTTCTCCTCGAATTCCTTGAGCATGTCCTGGGTTGTTTGTGTCGCCAATTTGCTGCTGTTTGTCTTGGTTATGGCACTTGAGAGCAAAATGGTAGATGGGTTTATTTCACCGCAGGGCGAACTTGGTCTCAGCAGTTTGTTCATTGTGTTGATGAAGTCGAGCAGACTTTCACTGCTCAAGCTAGGTGGTGACAAAAATTGAAAAGAACTTGAGGTGTTCAGTGAGCTAATGCTTGACTGAAGCGACTGGTCCACCAAATTCACCGCCTTGTCGGCCACTTTGCTCATGGTGTCGACCAGATTGAGAGGTGCATGCTGATTGTGGTACACAGTGGACGAAGATGGCCTGCGGAATATTTTGTTCAGAGCTGAATTTTTTCGCTTGTCGGACTTGGCCGAAAATTTGCTCAAATTGGTATGCTCGTTCCAATATTGATTATTAAATCTAAATAATAAAGAGACAAAAAAAATTTTTTTTTATTAAATTTTTTTTTTTTTTTTGAATTTATTTATTACTTTTTTTCATCAATAGAAAAAGATTGGGATGATCTGAGGAGCGAAGTGGAGTCGTCGAATGACGTAGATGACGTCATGGATGTTGGGTATGAATGGTTGGCTTTGTTTGTCTTTAGTTTCCGGTAGCATATGGAACAGTAGCCTTCGTATTGCATTGAGTTGCCGTAAAATCCGCATTTGTTCTTGCATAATAAGGTCTTGGTGTCATAGAGATGGTTTGGCGATGTGTAAGAAGAAGCGGCTTGTTTATTACTCATAGTAGTTATCTTTTATTTCGACTAGATGAAAATAATTATTATATCAAAATTTTAGTTTATATTTTATTATTTAATAAAATTTCATAATTTAAATTTACATGAATTATAATTTTTTTCTTCTTCAATTGTGTATACTAGATTTAGGCATTAAGACTGGCTAAAAGTCTCGAATTTTTTTATTTTATTTTCAGCTTTTTTTTTTTATTAAATTATATTTAATTAACATGTCAAATTTTTGATTAAATATTATAGATAAAAAAAATTTCTCTTAGTCAATTACTTGACATTATCTATTTAATTTATTGTTTTAAAGATTTTTAAAAATTTATAAAATATTTTGTTGGACTTGATGAAGCATTTTTTTGATCTTTACTGAAAAGGAAATTGAAATTTTAGATAAATCTTTCTCAAATGTTAAATGTATTCAAGGAATAAATATTAATCAAGTATTTTATTTTGGGAAAAAAGTTAAAATGAGATTTTTTATTTCATAGACAAAAATTGATCAAAATATAATAAAAAATAATTTGTATAATTTTCACTTTCAATATTTTAAGAAAAAAATTTTTTTTTTTAAGGTAGAAAAATGAACCTTTAAAATAAAATTTAATTTAATTGCGCTCTTAAAATTAAAATTACCTTTAATTTGACTCGAAAATGTGATTTATAAAAAAACAGGCATTTCAATTTTTTGGACATTTTTTTTTACATAAATTGAAATAATTTGGCACTTCGAGTGAAATGACATTGAAATGAAATTGCATTTTTGGTGTTCAATTTCATTTCAATTTTTTGGACATTTTTTTTTACATAAATTTACTAAAACCGTAATGAAAAGACTTTCTTTTCGGTTTTAGTAAAAAGATCTTTCTGATTCAGAGAATATCGCTTATTTATACTAAAATAAGAACTTTTTTAAAAACAAATCATATCATATTTATAAAAATAGCAAAAATTTCTTAGACAAATTTTTTAAGACAAAATATTATATGGTCAGTAAAATAATGAATATTTAATCAGTAAATATACTTCAGTAAATTAATTAAAAAGAAATAGCAAAAATATTTAATTTTTCAGAAAATTTATTTAATTTTCTCAGCAAAAGTATTTAAATCTGCAGTAAAATTTATTCAGTAAAATAATTCAAAAAAATAGTAATAATTTCAAAAAAATAATTAAATGTTCAGTTTATATAATATTATTAACTCAATAAATCCATTTCAGTAAATTAATTAAAAAGAAAAAGCAAAAATATCTATTTATTCAGTAAATTTACTGAATTAGTTCAATTAATTTACGAATTGATTTCAATTATTTTACTTTTTTATTTTTACTGATTTTATTAATTAATTTGCAGAATAAATTGCTATTATTATTAGATAAAAAATAATTTTGCTGAAGATAATTTTCTGAATAAAATTTACTAATGGGATAATCATTATGGGATGGGATCATCTGAATAAAATATTATATTTACTGATTAATTCTATTATTTTTACTGAAGCGATAATCATATGCCATTTTTTAATGTCTTTCCAAAATTTAAATATTAATTGTGAAAACTATTATTTATATGTAAAAATTTTTTTTAAAACTGTTTTTTTTAACCTAATTCAATACTAATCGGTAAGATTATTAAAGTGGGCATTAGCCTGTTGAATTTTGTATTTATTAATAATAATAATAAAAAATAAGTAAAATTCAAACTTATAAATTTTTAATCTATGTCTTTTGCTTATAAGAAACACATAATTTTAGGTGTGGAGCTGAAATATATCATGTTTTAATTTTTTTGTATAAATTTTATATTTAATTTAAATTTATCTAAGAAAGGAAATTTTTTTGATCAAAAAATTTAAAAGGCCTATTTTTTTTTAAAAATCACATTTTCGAGTAAAATTAAAAATTTTTTAATTTAATGAGTGCAATTAAGTTGAATTTTAATTTAAAGATTTATTGTACAACATAAAAAAAAATCAATTTTTTTAAAATATTGAATGTGAAAATTATATAAATTATTTTTTATTAATTACTTACTTAATTAATTTATTAAGTTTATTAATTATTACTTTTTTCCCAAAATAAAATACTTGATTAATATTTATTATTAAAATACATTTAATATTTAAAAAAAGGCTTTATTTAAAATTTCAATTTTCTTTATTTACAACATTTTATGTAAAATTTGGTAAATTTACTATTTTTTACGTAAATTATCGTAAATTACTAAATCCAGAACACCACTGTATATGGAATAATCTACTGAAAAATGTGTTTTCGAAAAATATTTTATAACAACAAATCGAAAATTAAGCGTAATTAAGTGTAATTAATCTGATGGGAATTTTTTTAAATGAAAAAATATTGTCCAATAACTCATTTAACTTGATTAACTTTCCAGTAGCATATACAAAGATGCCGCTGTGTCACATCTTCTTACGCTTTTATAAAGCGAATGCTAGGGAAACGTCGACCATTGTGACCAATGCCGTATCACCAATGATTAATCTCGTTATTAATACTCGGTGGGAAACTTTAAAGTACATAAATAAAAAAAAAATATTTAAAACAAAATTTTTAAATATATTTATCCGTTTATAAAAATAAGAAAATAACTTCTTTTAAGTAAAGAAAAATTTTCTAAAAGATATAACATATTTAATGGCTTATGCTAAAACACAGACCGCTGTTGGACCACCGACCATTTTGTAGAGAATTTGATGAACTTTAACACAAAACTATCAGTTGGATCATAAGACCTTGAGCATTTTTTTTGGAAAATCCCTCAATTTTAAAGAATCAATACTTAAAGCATATCGATTTGTAGATAATAAAAATATCCACATTGTGATATAGCGACATCTTTGTCGATATCACTGGAGTTAATTAACTTAACCATGAGCGTTAAAGTTAAGATGGAGCATAAATACATGTTCCAATACGTCTAACGAGAGATTTTTTTTGATTTAATTATTTATTTAGTGGCGTTAGCTGTTTTAGCCAAGAATAAAATGAATAGAATAAAGGTTATTGAAAATTAAAGTTAATAATGTTTAAATATACAAAATATATAAATATAATTAAATATAATAAATAAATTTTTTTAAGTCAAAAATAATAAGACCAGCGTAATAATTATTAAATAACTTTTTTAACTCCGCATAAAAATGTTTCAAAGTCTTTTAAATAGTGGTCATTCAAATATTCGTACTCCTCTTTCATTTCTTCAAAAAGTGGATTTTCGTTGAGGATAGCACTCAATGCGTAAGCTTCGTTAAGATCAGACATTCTCTCTTCAACACTTGGTAACTGAGCTATCTTATTAAGTTCCTTTGATGGAGTTTTTATCTTAATTTAAAAATTGCTCTGATTGCTGCATTTTGGATTGCTTGTAGTTGTTTTTTCCTTTTTTTTGATAGTCGAGTGAGAATGAGAGAGATCGGATAGACGGGCCCAAGGGTACTAATGTAAACATTACATCTGGTGACGAGGATAAAAGCCCCAGAAGACTAATAAAAGTGCTTCTCGGAGGCAGTAGTGTTTATAGAGCGTGCAACGGCTACCTGACGAGTGTCAGTTAGTACCTATGAAAAATAATAGTCTATGGCTGGTCCCGGTCATTGGTGATCCGGCAGTGGTCACAATGGTCGACTGTTCCCTAGCTTTCGCTTTATAAAAGCGGGGGAAGATGTGATATAGCGACATCTTTGTCAATATCACTGGAACTAATTAACTTAACCATGAGCGTTAAAGTTTAGATGGAGCATAAATACATGTTCCAATACGTCTAACGAGAGAGATCGGATAGACGGGCACAAGGGTTCTAATGTAAACATTACATCTGGTGACGAGGATAAAAGCCCCAGAAGACTAATAAAAGTGCTTCTCGGAGGCAGTAGTGTTTATAGAGCGTGCAACGGCTACCTGACGAGTGTCAGTTAGTACCTATGAAAAATAATAGTCTATGGCTGGTCCCGGTCATTGGTGATCCGGCAGTGGTCACAATGGTCGACTGTTCCCTAGCTTTCGCTTTATAAAAGCGGGGGAAGATGTGATATAGCGACATCTTTGTCAATATCACTGGAACTAATTAACTTAACCATGAGCGTTAAAGTTTAGATGGAGCATAAATACATGTTCCAATACGTCTAACGAGAGAGATCGGATAGACGGGCACAAGGGTTCTAATGTAAACATTACATCTGGTGACGAGGATAAAAGCCCCAGAAGACTAATAAAAGTGCTTCTCGGAGGCAGTAGTGTTTATAGAGCGTGCAACGGCTACCTGACGAGTGTCAGTTAGTACCTATGAAAAATAATAGTCTATGGCTGGTCCCGGTCATTGGTGATCCGGCAGTGGTCACAATGGTCGACTGTTCCCTAGCTTTCGCTTTATAAAAGCGGGGGAAGATGTGATATAGCGACATCTTTGTCAATATCACTGGAACTAATTAACTTAACCATGAGCGTTAAAGTTTAGATGGAGCATAAATACATGTTCCAATACGTCTAACGAGAGAGATCGGATAGACGGGCACAAGGGTTCTAATGTAAACATTACATACATTCTTACATAAAAAATGTAAACTTGTTTTAGAGCTCTCGGTCAAAATTTCTCTTAATTTATTTTGATTATTTTAAGAAAAAATAGCCGTCAGATGGTCAAATAAATAAAAGTAAACCTGCAATGTTTGAATCTGATGACTACGAAGTTTATTATTTTCCAAAGTGGATAAGGATCAAAATTTTCAAATGAAAGAAATTTTGTTCGAATAAAACAATAATAACTTTTTTAAAATGAATATTGATATGAAATTTTTTTTACAATTATTAACAAATTTTGTTATAATTTAAAATATTCAAAAATTTATGAAACCTTTAAAATTTAAAAATAACTTAATAGCTTTAAAACTAGTTTTCTCTAGAATAATATAATTCTTTCTCGAAGAAACTAAAGGGAACTCTTAAAATAATTTGTCACGTTATTTTTATATTACCAGTAAATATTATGAGAAAAAGCAGCACAATTTTTGATTTTTAATTTTTTTTCTAAAGAGTATTAAAATATCAAGAAGCACAAAAAGAAATTAGTCCTAAATTTTATTTTTCATTTTTCAAGATACTATAACCTCTAAGGTTAAGTTAAACCGATAATTCTACATTTTACTCAATTTATTTAAAATTCACAAAATTCATTTTAATTCAAAAAGAAAAATTCAAAAAAACAAGGATAAAATTAAGATTTAAATGCACCATAACTCTGCCGTAAGCCGGTCCCAAGCCCAGGATGAGAAAAGAGGAGGGTGGTGGCAGCCACACAATGTGGTCTTCTACGAGTCTGAAGAAGAGCTGTGTTACGGGTACATAGATCTACGGGTCTTTGTCCTTGTCTTGTCGTATGAGGGTGCCGTTGGCTTTGACCATCATCCAGTATAGAATCTTAGCAGAGCAAGAACTTGTTTTACAGCTGACCCTCTTTGGATAGCCGTAACTTTGGAAGCACTTAAGTTAAGGCATTCTCTCTTTCTAAATTGAGAATGTCGCTTGGTTTGTGGTTCCAAGCTAGTCTAAATAGTTGTCGAGTTCGCAGTCTTTAATGACTCGGATGAGTGGCGCTGTTTATGATGAACGTCCCACGTGCTTCTTAGGGGAAGGCGCCGTCATAACTATGCCAATGCCGGTCCCAAGCCCGGATAAAAAAATAGGAGGGTGACTTATCTTTTAAATAAAATACCATGTAATTAAATTTTTTTTAATAGATTTCATGATAAGCTTTCTCCAAAAACAAATTCCTGTTATGAACTTAAAATATAGAAAAATCTCTATTTTTAAAAGAAACTGTTTTCTCTCTTAAATACTATAATTTAAAGATTTTTCTATATTTTAAGTTCATAACAGGAATTTGTTTTTGGAGAAAGCTTATCATGAAATTTATTAAAAAATATCACATAAGCTCGTAATGATGAACATTTCAAAAGAAAAATAAAAGGTACCAATTCTTAACGGAAATAAATTTTTGTTAGTCTCTAATCGAACACAATAGTTTGCCTTAATTTATTATTACCAAATAAGCTTTAAATTTTTGTGCAAAAAATTTTCAGAAATAAATCTTTCCATTTAATTTTAAACTTTATTATTAAAAAAAATACCTCATAAAAGAAAAAAAGAAAAAAATCAAATAAAATAGTAAAATAAGCTATTGTAACACCTCATGTACTCAAGGCCCTGTTTCTCTCTCTTTATATACAGTGCTGCTATGATACGATGAATTCACAATATTTTACTTAAAATTACGTTAATTTTTAGTCAAATTTGGTCAAACACAAAATTGCCAAAATTTTTGGAAAAAATCGAAAATTCCGTAAAAAAAAAATTTTTTTTTTATTTTTTTTTCATTGAAAGTTTTTAAAATCGAATTTTTTTTTTTGACCAAAATTTACGTAAAATATTGTTATTTTCAGTTAAAAAAAGTCAAAAAAAGTCAAAAATTGAAATTTTATTTACAACTTAGTAATTTTAACTAATAAAAAAACGCATAAACACAATTAAATTAAAAAACCATATCAAAAAAACGAAATTAATGATCTGACCAATCTCCGTTTCTCTCGATTACAACCTTTTTTACCTTTAAAACAATTTTTAACATTACCTTAAAAATGAAGTGAAACATTTTATGTTACCTTTTTTAAATGATCAATATAATTTTTACATTTAAGTGGGGTCAGAGTTTTGTGAAAATCCTGTATGGCTTTAAATAGATCCGAGTCACTTAAAATATTCTTTTGTCTTACAAACACCTTTAATTCATTCCATAAAAGTTAAATCGGATTAATTGATAAAATTTGGAAAAATTCAAAATGGCCAAAAAATTATTGAAAAAATTTCTTTTTTTCTTCAGTAATGCTTTGATAAACTGTTTTTTCGTAATTTTACATGGTTTTACGTAAATTTTTGTAAAATTACTAATGTATAAAAAAAGTAAATTTCCGAAAAATTACGAAATTTTGCGTAATTTTACGTAAATTTTAATGAATATAAAAAGGGCCAAAAAAAACTTAAAAAATGACGATTTTTAGGAATTTTTCTCCTTTTTTTTTGGGAAAATTCGTATATTTTATAGAAAATATACTTTCAAAGTATATATATTCTCAAATAAAACTTAAATATACTATAACTTATAGTATATTTAAGTTTTATCGTTGAGATTTTGAGTCTTAAGGATCAACAACTTTTTTAATTACTTTCTATTTTTGGAACTCTGGGTGTAAAAAAATTTTTTTAGTCCCCCCCCACCAAAAAAATTTTTTTTCCAAGGTTCTCGAGGGCGTAGATTACGAGTTTTGAGTCAAAAATGTGGAATTCAGATTGCAATAAAGTTTTAAATTTCGTGAACTTTACACAAAAAAAAGAACAAAAATTCTATAAAAAAATGTTGAAAAAAAAAAAATTTCTTTAAATTTTTATTTCTTTTTCTCTCTTCAAAATAAAATTAATTCAAAATGAAAGATAATTTAGCAAAAAAATTGGCCAACTTTTTAAGTTTTTACATTTTGACTTTCTAGCCCAAAAAAAAACTGTTTAAAAACATTTTTTTTATTTTGCTTAATTATTTTACCATTTTCTTTACGAGGTAGCCTTTTTCTACCACATTTCTTTGGTGATAATTGATTTGAACAAGTTTCGATGTTGGAAGTTATTGAAATTTGGGATTTGGCTTGGTTGGTCTTTAATTTCGAATTTAACTCTACTATTTTTTAAGTTTATTACAAAAAAAATTTGAAAATATTCTTAGAATAAAATCAAATTTTTGCGCTTACTCTTTGTTTAAAGTCAGACGTCAAGGTTTATTCTAAAAAAAAATAAAAAAAATTTGATAACATGGTACGATGGTATTAGTTCCGTATAGAATAAACACAAATTTTGACAAAGTTCCAAGAGTAATGGTCAAGAGTTTACGGTAATTAAGTTATTATCATTTAACTTCTTTCCTTTTTATTATATTTACAGTAGTGATTAAATACTTTGATATATTCCAAAAAATTGACCAATTTTTGATAATTTATCAAAAAATTTGAAAAATTTTAAAAAACAATGGAAATTGTTGTAAAAAAATATTTTACTAAATTTTACTTTTTTTTGCGTAAATTTACGTAAAAACCTTATTTTGAAATGGTATAAAATGGTAAAAATAGTAAAAATTTTTTATTTGATAAAATTTAAATTAAAAAAATTAATGATTTGACTTAAGTAAATTAACGTAAAATTACGTTAATTTACGTAAAATTACGTTAATTTACGTAAAAACACAAGTATCAAACTACTACTGTATGTTATAACCGCGAGCCACCAGATCCTAACAGATCCGGAACTAACTCATTCATTTAAGGTTCATAACAATAATACCCGTTTATAAATTTTGTAATGAATTGTCATTTTTTGCTCAAATTAAATAAGTGACGTGTTAATCGGTCAAAAAGAAAGTGTCCAAAAAAAGAACAAAAATTCTAAAAAAAAATATTGAAAAAAAAATTTTCTTAAAATTTTTATTTCTTTTTCTTCAAAATAAAATTAATTTAAAATAAAGGATAATTTAGCAAAAATATTGGCCAACTTTTTAAGTTTTTACATTTTGACTTTCTAGCCCAAGGCGGTGTGATCAGTGACATTTTTATACATGCCGTTTGGGCGCAGCATGTTTGTTGCGTTGAGTCTAGCTGCTTGATGAAGGCTGTGAATGCAGACGCTTGTGCAATTTCAAGTGGACCAGCTGGGTGAACTTGGAGTCGCACTTGTCGCACTCGAACGGCCGGTCGCCATTATGCAGCCGGATGTGAGTCTTGAGGTTAGATGGCGAAGAAAAACGCTTGCCGCACGTACCACACGGATACGGCTTTTCGCCAGTGTGAACCAAAATGTGCTTTTGCAAGTGGGCCAACTGAGTGAAGCCCTTGGGACACGAGTCGCACTTGAACGGACGCTCGCCTGTGTGCACCCGCAAGTGAACCTTCAAGTTAGACAACTGGCCGAACGTTTTTTTGCACTCCTTACACTCGTATATTATTTTGCCGTTCTCTTTTCGGAGCGGGTACGGCAGTGACTTGTGGCCGCGTTGCGCGCCCCCCGACACCTCGCCCGCCGAGCTCGAACATGTTGACGATGACGAAGAGGAGCACTCGTGCATCGAGCTGGACATTGACTGCTTCATTTGGGCCAAAATGGATGTGTAATCTAAATAGAAATGTTCTTTAGATTGAGACGGCTATTTATATTGGTTAAAGTGGGCAGACCTGGGGTGTACATGGTCTCGTCAAGGCTGGACTCGTCTTGATTCGGACTTGGCATATTGTTTGTTAAATTGATTGGATTGTGTGAAGTCACGTTCGGACTAGAGTAAATTGTGGAGTCCGCGTGCTCGTTCGTCTTCTCGGCCTTTAAATCCTCCCGATCCATCCCGTGCACGTGAAAATCGCTAGTACTACTCGCAAGTAGTTTGTTTGCGTTTAGTAAGTTCAACTGATTCAGCGGGTTGTACTTAATTGGACGATCGTAGGTTGGAGACGCTGTTCGGCCATTTGTTTGCGTTTGGTTGGGCTGGACGCTCGGTTTTTTGGCCTCGTTTTGGCCAGAGCTGGAGACGGTGTCGCCGATCAAACTGCTTATGGAGAATTTGAACGATGTTTTTTCGTTTGGACGGATAAATGATTCCAAGCTGTGGTAGATTTGTTTGCAATAGACTTTAAAATATTTATTATTGATAAAGTTTTATGAGATTTTTTTCAATTTTTTTTTTCGTATCTTGGATGAAAATTTTTTCAAACATATTTATCAAGGTTTTGGGTAAAATTTTTTTTTTCCAAAGTATAGAAGATTTTTTCAATCGAAAAAGAAAATTTTTTTGGCAAAAAAAAATTTTTTTTTATTTCTCCAATGTTTGAATTGATTTTGCCAAGTTATTGAAAGAAAATTTTTTTTTGCCAAAAAAATTTTTTTTTCGATTGAAAAAATCTTCTATACTTTGGAAAAAAATTTTTTACCCAAAACATTGGTAAAATAAATTCAAACATTGGAGAAAAGTTTTTTTTTTCGACTGAAAAATATATTCTATACTTTGGAGAAAAAAAAAATTTTTACCCAAAAACTTGGTAAAATAAATTCAAACATGGAATAAAAATTTTTTTTTTGGCTGAAAAAAATCTTCTATCCTTTGGGCAAAAAAAATTTGATTTTTAAAAAATTTTTTATGCAAAAACTTGGTAAAATAAATTCAAACATTAGAGAAAAATAAATTTTTTCCTTTAGTTTGGAATGATTTTTCCAAAATTTTGGAAACAAAATTTTTTTAAAGGCGATTTAAAGTTATAATATTAAAAAAAAAGACAAAAAATTAGTAATAGTAAGAAATTAATTGACAACAATTCAATATAGTTTCAACTGTTTAATATAAAATTCAATTTACTATTTCAAATTTTCGAATCTACTGTAAACGATGTTTAAATTGATTAATTAAATTTTTTGGTAAATGTTAACAAAATTTCGGTTTATCTTTTTTAATTTCTGAAAACATATATTTTGTTTATTTTAATTGTGTTTTGTTTGATTTAATAAATTTATTTTTGATCGTATTAATTTGTTTATTTTTTAATAAATTTGTTAGGAATTTAAAAAATTAGTTATTTTAAAATATTATAAGTCGTTTAAATTTCATTTTTTTTTAAAACTAGTTTTTATCTATTCATTCTTTTTTTTCATTCTTGGGCTAAAAGAAAGACTTAGTTCCAACTCTGTGAAATTCGTAGCTCCCCTCAAATTATTAAATATATATGTATATAAACATATAATTACTGTTTAATACGCACTTTATACTTTTTTCCATTACTGTTCACATTTTTTTAAAACATGAATTAGTTCGTTCGTATGTAAAATATAGCATTAATTTTGAATAAACATTTATAAATTAAATTAGTTTGATTAAAATAAATAAAGAGGACCTTCTTTAAAATTTTCTTCTTTTGACCTTATCAATTTTTTGGATAACGCACCGCTCTGAGGTTAATTAAACAGACACTTTATTTATTATTGATTAACAATTCATTTATTTAAATTAATTATTTTTTATTTTTTTCTCTTAACATTCTACATTATTTTTAACCTTATTTATTTTTTTTTTTTTGTTAATCTGAAGGAGCTTTAGCTCGGCACACATAAACAAATAAATAAAATAAATGACTAAATTAGATTGTCATTGGTTTATTAATTTTTTGTTTTGCTTAATACTTTTTATTGTAGCTTTACTTTTATCATTTTGTCTCTACTTCATAAAATTGGTCATTTTAATTATTGTTCCTTTTTTTTAATACAATAAAGTAAAAGCAAAAATTTAAATTTTAAATTTTTAGTAATAAAATTTGAAAAGTTTGGAATATTTTTTTTATAAGGAATAATTTGGGAGAGAATGATATTGCCAAGCTTTTAGACAAAAATTTGAATTTTAATTAATTTATTTAAATTCTATCTAAAAGTATTGGGCTGTCAACTACTGAAGGAGCTTTAGCTTGACACAGATAAACAAAAAAATAAAAGACTACTTGTTAATTTCGGTAAGTTAACTGTTCGGCTATTAAATAATTTTTCATTGTTTTATTAATGTTTTTTTATACTTAATATTTATTTTTTTATTTTTGTCTAATTAAATAAAAATTTAGTCATTTGATTTTTATTATTTTTTGCTGTCAGTGCAATTCATTAAAAATTTTAGATAATAAAAAACTTAAAAAAAAATTTCAATTTTTTTTCTCTTTTTCGTAGCTTTTTTAACAATCCTATTTTTGGATGCCAAAATTAGGAATATTAATACAAAAAAAAATAAGAACTACGGGAGACTAAGTACGAAGCAGAGTTGTTTAAAAGTCACAAGTCTTAAGTCAAGTCCAACTTTAATTTAATATTTTTGTAAGGTCTATTTTTAATTTTTTTGTCTGAAAAATAAAGTAACTAGAAAGGTGAACTACGAAATGAGGAAAAAAAATTAAATTTTCTTTCAAACACTTGGCAAGATCATTCAAAAGTCTTTAAATAAAAATTTAAGAATGAAGTCTATAAAGAAGTATATGAGACACGTTTAGGGATTCTCTAAAATGCTCTTTTACAATAAAGTGTACAACAATGAGAAATTTGACTCTATGATGTGAAGATTATTCAATGCAAAAATTGTAATTAACTTTGAGCAAAATTGAAGTTCATGATCGTGATCAAATGATCAAAATTCAATTAATTATAATCTTAATAAAAAGTTCAAATTAGCTTTTTTTTTTAATATTTTTTAAATTAAACATAAGATGTTTATTATTTTAATTGAAAAAAAAAACAAATCTTTTTTTCTGATTGATATTTAATGATGATTTTTCTAAAATATTTATTTGAAAAGTTTAAAGACAAATTTAAAATCCATATGTATGGTATGTTAGCCTGAACAATCACTTTATTCATCAGCTTGTCAACTGATGCACAAAGATAAGTAAGAATTATACTTGTCACGTATCTCAGAAGTTAGACTCTTCCAAATGTTGACATATACATTAAGCATTTAGCTCACATCTTGACTTAATTATAAGCTCGCGTTCTTGACACGAGCAAATAGGTATAAATAAGAATTCCATTCTTAGAACTTCAGAACGTTCAATAACTTAAATAAAGCTTTTAAAGATTAAACATTGTTTTATTATAAACCGGTTACAGGTATCCAAATAATGGCTTTAAATGATATTTTAATACTATTTAAAATATATTACGGCGAAACAAAGTTAAATTTTGTATTGCAAAATTTCAAAATATTGATTAAGATTTTATATTTTCTCTCAGATAAAAAAATCATATAATTTTCTATTTAATTTAAAATTTTTTGGCTATTAACTTTTGGTAAAACAGCAAAAGTTAGTTTTTTTGAATTTTTAAAATACTTGGTCAAAGCAAAAAGAAAAATTTTAAGATTTGAAAAATTAAAAAAATTGATAGTGACATTTATATAAATGAAATGAATTACTTTTTATTTTGGCCAGGTATGGCTCCGAGAACCAGACAACTAGAGGTTCGTTGGGAGTTAATTCTTTGACACTCAAAAGCTCCAGGACACCGCTTTTAGCGTTCGAGTCTAGCACACAATTGTAGTCATTTTTGCGAAAGTTTTGTCTGCTTAAAATTCTAACCATCAAATCATTTGTCGCTACATCTATCTTCATATCATGATAGCCAATCAGTGTGTTGTTTATAAAAATCTAAACATAAATAATTAATGTATTTATTTTGTTGTTGTTTTTTTTTATTGAATTCTACTCACTGGTAATATTTTGAATATTATTTGACTTAGAGTGTTTTGTTTTAAATAAAAGTTGAATATTGAGGTGAAGGCATCAGTAGTTATAATTCGACCATTGTAGAATGAGAATATTTTATTCCCCTTGGCCACGAATTTACCAAAAACAATTTTTTCACTCTAAACATTAATAAAAATATTTATTATTTCATTAAAAAAATTTAAAACAAATTAATTATTTAAACATGACAATTTAATACTTTTATTAAAATTCAATAAAACTTTTAAAATCCTATGTTTTAGAATAAAATGAGGATATATATTTAGGGGCAGCATTGCTAGATGCGTGTGCACCAAGCCTAGTGTTCTAAGAACCAATGAAATAAAGACACTGAAAAACACAGTGAAATGTATTACGTAATATTTAAGAGCAATTGAAAGTGTTTCTTTCTGAAAGAGAGGGTAAGACATCGACTAGGAGTTTTCTGATTGGGTAGAGCAAACAAGCCCTAAAAATTTAACCAATAAGCATGTACAATAAATCTAGTGTTCTAAGAATCAATGAATCAAGGGGAAACGCAATGCATTACGTAATATTTGAGGCCGTGCACTCACAAGATAGTGGCAATGATTTTTATATTTTTAGTTTTTATGAAAATAAAATTTTAACCTAAATAAAATTTATATTTTTATGTTTTTTATTTTTAATTTTAAAAATTTAATATTCAAAACCCGTAATTACATTTTAAAGACTAATAAACTTTGTCTATTTTTTTAATTGTATTTTTTACTTTACCTTAAAGGTGTCTTAATTGAAATAATCAGAAATAAATGAGACGATTGAATTTAAGCACTTGTAATTTTTTCGCCACCCAATTTCCTCAAATAAAAGAAAGTTGATTTTATTTTATTATTATTGAGTTTAATCTTATTTTTTAGTCACCTGTTTAGAATTTAATTAAGGAAAAATATGGTAAGAAGGTTCTCTAAAAAATCCAATTTAAATACTTTATCTCGTTTTTAATATTTCCTAACAGAACTGAATGAAGAATTAATCTAATCATTGATTAATTTACTTGTTCTTTCAGTCACGTGATAAAATATTATAAACTGGAGATTTTGCCAAAACTTGTCAAATATGTTAAGATTAAAAAATATCTTAATCAAATAGAATAAAATATAGTCTAAATTATTCAACTTTTTATCATTTCTGAATTATTTTAATGCTAAAAATTAATGACTCATTCAAGTCGACTTCACACTTCTGTCCTAGAGAGTATTAATAAAAAATTTACTGCACTGTATTACGTAACATTTGAGAATATGTAATAGTAATATATTAGAAGAGGAGAAACTTGAATTGAATATTGGGTGCGTACAACAAACAGCTACTAGTGCTTAAACACTGAAACAAGAGGCATCTAGTGTATTACATAACTTCTGCTAAAGTCTAAAGATCATGTACAACAAACCATCCCTCTAAAAAATTGAACAAATTCACACAACAACTTTTAAATTTGACTCACAACTAAATCAAGGAGCAAAAGCAACAATCAATAAATTAAATAATCAACTAGGTTCAATATTATATTCCGTGTCTTTCCCTAACCTTTTTGACCAAAAAACAAAATTACTTAATACTTAATTTACTATTTAATCCACAAAAATGTTATATTAAATTTTTCCTCAAGCATTTTTTCTCTTCATTTTTTTTAAATTTTTACATCAATCCAAGAGGTGTTTATTTAATAAATAAAAAAAAACTACTGTATTTCATTGAATAGAAGTGTACAAATAGAAGAAAATTGCTAGTATTTGGAAGAGTGTAATTCTGGAATTTATTTAAAATTGTATAAAATCCGAATTTATTAATAAATAAAAATTATTCAAAATCCCTGTTTAATTTTTGATAAAATTTGTTAATTATTGTTAAATAAAATTGTACAAATTTTAATTTTAAAAAAAGTTATAAATTTTTTATTTTAGCACAATTGCTCTGCTCCGAAAAATTGCTTCACTCTGCCCTAGTAGTTAAGTCAAAAATCTGCCTTTCTTTGAGTTGTTTTTATCAAAAAAATGTGTCTAGATTAAAAGAAAATTAACCAGTCACTTTTTTTGTTTCTAATAGAAAAAAAAAATTTTTCAAAATTTGAGTCACTTTTTTTGTAGTGAAAAAATTTCGAATAAAAAAAACCCTTTAATGAAACAACTTTTTTTTTATTTGAGGAAATACGGCAACTAGAAAAATAGAAGTTTGCATCCTCATTTAAAAATCAACATAATTCTATATATATATATATATATATAAGATCATTATTCGACTACTGTTTTATAATACTTCAATCAAGATACTCAGAAGATAAAAACTGAATTTCAAAAAATGCAAAATCGGGTCTTGAGAATCATCAAATATCATCCACTATAAACAAGTATCAAAACAATCCACAATGAGCTAAAATAAACTTGATTTTTTATTTTTTTTTATTTTTTTTTCTTATAATTTTTTTTATTTTTTTTCTTATAACTTTTTTTATTTTTTTTCTTATAATATTTCTTATAATATTTCTTATAATTTTTTTATTTTTTTTATTTTTTTTTCTTATAATTTTTTTTATTTTTTTTCTTATAATATTTTTTATTTTTTTTTATTTTTTTTTCTTATAATTTTTTTTTTTTTTCTTATAATTTTTTTATTTTTTTTCTTATAATTTTTTTATTTTTTTTATTTTTTTTTTATTTTTTTTTCTTATAATTTTTTTTGATTTTTTTTTGATCACCCAAGAGGTGTCTTTTGAAATAAAAAAACTTTTAAAAATCAAATTACTATCAAAGACACTGCCATTCGAAACTGCCCTGGAATTTTTTTCCCCAAATTATTTTAAAAATAAATATATAAATAAACAAAACTACATTGAATAAATTTGTACCATCATAACTCAAAACCTGAAGTTGACCCGAATTCAAAGCGAAATTTAAGATTTTTTTTAATTTTCTAATAAAGCATAATTATGCCCCAAAAGTCTCTAAATCGAGGTCTCCAGGTACTTCCATTAAATCTTCAAAAATTAATAACTAAGCTCAAATCAGTATAAAAACATTTTGATAGCAAAAAAAAAGTGTCAGCAAAATATCTTCTTACCTTTAAAACAAGAACATTTTCGGTGTGAATTTGATCAGGGAAATTGAAAATTTTCAGCTGACCATAAGCAGGAAGGTGACCAAGCATGTTCAGACTTGTGTTGAAGAACAGTTGATTGATTCGGCTGGAGTAGGATACCAGACCGGCCATTTGCTCCAGACTGCTGTAATCAAGCAAAAACCTGCCAGTGTTCTGGTATTCATTGTGGTCGATTTTTTTCTTTTTTCTGAACGATTCGTGCATGCACTCATCTGGCTGGGAATCGCGCTGAAGCCGCTTGCACCCTCCATTCACTAGTTGTGACATCAAATTGTTGTTTTCAATCAACTTTTCCATTCTAAAAAACCATTCACAAATCTAGCAAAATTTCTAACTATTAAACAAAAATCAAATTAAAAGTAAAAGATAATCTGCTCTAAAGTAGATAACAACAAAAATGAGATAATCACGCTGAGCTAGAGAAAGACACAAAAAAGGGAGATAATAAAACAATATGACCAATAAAATGCCAAGTTCTAATTTGATTAAATTTCTACTCTTTTTTGTCACAATTAAAGCGATCAAATAAACTAGTGCGCTAAATAGATCAATCGCAAGTTTTATCTCTTTTCTTTAGCCAAGAGATAACACGAGCAACAACAAAAAAAAGTAATAAATTTCAGAATTTAATAAAAAATAGAGAGAGAGAAAATCAAAGGAAAAAGTGACCTGTTCTTGTAGATAGCTCTAAAGAAATTGGGCTAGATAAAGTTAGTTTGAGAGCGATTTTGCTTTTTCGAGATTCTTAAAACACCACCAAACAATGCCAAAGTGCTGCACAAAACCTAACAAAAAAAAAAGAGAAAATACTGAACTAATAAATCTAAATATAAACTCTTTATACGATTAGTTGATATTAGTAATTTTAGTTTAGCAGCGACCAATTAGATTAATTTAATTATCAGCAAAAAATAAAAAACAAGCATATTTTCGCTAACCTATAATTAGCAGAAAGAGAAAGAAAAAAAAAATTTTTTTTCTTTTTTCTTAGTTACTTTTTTACTTTTAATCGAAGAGTAATGTCTTTTGAGATCGTAATCAGAGTCGCTTGGAATTAGCTTCTAAAGCTAAGTAACCAGTTAATCGCACACTGATTGCTTTGTGCATTCTTTTCTAAACAATACCTAGCAATTTAGATTAGAATTACTTGAATTTCAAACAAAGTTGAAATCGCGACCTGCTCTCTGCCCAAGTGCTTATCATGAAACAAAAAAAAATTCAAATTATACACTAGGCTTGTTTTGAGAGAGGACAGAGAGAGAAAAAGAGGGGTCTTATCTAATTTCGCCTAATTCCGCTCGGATTAGCATGCACTCAATTAAAAGAATGAGAATGTTCATTTAAATCGGCCAGTGTCTCTAGACACGTGACCCTGTTACTCTCCAGACTCTAATCTTTTTCTTTTTTTGCTAATAGTCGAATTTTGTTTTAATAAAAATTTTTTTTTTGCTTTTTTTTATTTTTGCTGTTAAATTTTTCTTAATTAATTTTCTTTTTTTTTTACGACAGTGTGAATTTTGGAACAAAAATAAAAATTTTAAATTTAAATAATTTTTTTTTCTACTAGTTTAAGACTCATTCTGCAAAATGCACCCAAAGTTAATCATGTGAAATGACTCTGCAAATTAATTTTTTTAATTATCTATTTCGTATATTAAAATTTAATTATCTCATAATACAAATGCAATTATTTGCAGAATTCATGCAGAATCAAATTTTGAATGACGTGACAAATTTTAAAATCTGAAAAAATTGCTTCGATTTAAAATGTTTGCTTCTTGTTCCAAAACCTGATTGCAGAATTGCAGAGTTTTTGCAAAGACAGAGTAAGCTAAAATTTGTCGTGCAACAACTCTGCAAATAATTTTTTTTTAAATAACTATTTCAGATAAGAAAATTTAATTATCTTTTAATACTAATTCAATTATTTGCAGAATTGCAGAATTTTTGCAAAGACAGAGTTGGCTAAAATTTGTCGTGCAACAACTCTGCAAATAATTTTTTTCAAAATATTTATTTCAAATAACAAATTTTAATTATCTCTTAGTCCTTATTCGATTATTTGCAGAATTGCAGAATTTATGCAGAATCAAATTTTAGAATCACGTGACAAATTTTAAAATCTGAAAAAATTGCTTCGATTTAAAATGTTTGCTTCTTGTTCCAAAACCTGATTGCAGAATTGCAGAGTTTTTGCAAAGACAGAGTAAGCTAAAATTTGTCGTGCAACAACTCTGCAAATAATTTTTTTTTAAACATCTATTTCAGATAAGAAAATTTAATTATCTTTTAATATTAATTCAATTATTTGCAGAATTGCAGAATTTTTGCAGAAGTTCATGAATCACATGACAAATCTTAGGATTAGGAAAATAACTAATTTCAATTTAAATTTTTGTTTTTTTTATTGAAATGTCTTCTGATACACTTCTTGTATCGCCTAATTTTAATCTCTACAATAAATCTGCAATTTAGAATTATAATTATTATTTTATTTTATAATATTAATAATAATAATTATAATATTTTGCAATATTTACTTAGTATGTAATACAAATACTTGTTTGCAGAATTGCAGAGTTTTTGCAGAGACATTGTGAGCTGAAATTTGTTGTGCAAAAGTTCTACAAAAACCTGCAAATAAATTTTAATGATTGAATTGCAGAATTATTGCACAGGCTTATCTTTTTTTGCACAAACTTATGCATTTTGCTGAGCAGATTGGAAAAAAAGTTAATTAAAAATTTTTGTTCTGTTATCTTGTTTGAAAAATTCAAAAATTTAATCGATGATATCTGCTTGAAATTTTTGAATAAAAATAAAGAATATGAACAATTTAACTAGTAAAATATATTCACCAGAATTGTCGTAAATAAAAAAATAAATAGTAATAATAAAAAATTCTAAAATATGTATTTTCTTTTTTTTTTTCTAATTCCCCTTAATTAAATTTAAAATAAAAAAAAATATTTAGATTAAATTATATTTTTCTTTTCAGTCGATTGATCTAAAAGGAACAACTTGATTTTTATTTTTTGGATCCAAATGTGACAAAAAAGTCTAATAAAATAAGATAAATAAAAAGTTAGATAAATTATTTGAATTTAAAGGCATCAAGGTATGCAAAAACTAACTGCTTCAATCATAAAAATACTATTCAAATAAAGGAGGACTGAGAACGTGGCTAAACTTCATCTAATCTAATCTAATCAACTTTATTTATAGATGTGCGTTTTGGTCACAAACATTGAATGTCAATCTTTTTTTAATGTTGTTGTTTAAAGATTGCCAATTGCCGATGAAAAATACTTGCTTGCATGAGAATAAAATTATTTATGCCATGTTTTCTAATGTTTGTACCTGGTCATAAATTAATTTTGTCAGTCTTAATTAAATAATAAATCTCGTTAGGCTGTATAATAAGACGCCAATTAGCTGAACTGCTGTTGAAAAGACATTTTTTGCTTAATTGTATTATCTCTAGTTGAAAATAGGCCGCTAGTTGGATGCGAAAAAGTCATATCTAAATTCTAGTAGTCACATCCATATACAAATAAATCAAGTGGCCAACTTGCAGCAAAAATTCATTTTCATTTGTGCAATGACTCTTGGACTGTTCAACACTTAAACATGCAGCACATGTCACTTCTTAATTTATTTTATCTTCTTTTTCTTTCAAGTTTTATTATAATTTATTTAAAATTTTTGTTTTAATTTTTTTGTTAGATTTTGATTTTTGAATTTTTTTTTTGAAGGAGCTTTAGCTTGACACAGATAAACAAATGAATAAATAAAATAAATTTTTATTCTAAAAAATTTTATTATTATTAAACTATTTAGTTCTTATCTTGATTTAATTGTGTTTTTTATTGTTTTTTTTTGTTAATTAAAAAAAAAAAATTATTTAATTTTTTATCTTTAAGTTGGGCCAAATGGTTAAGGATTTTTACTTTTCAATAAAATATTAAAATTCAAATTTTTTTTAAGGTGCCCCAAATCATTGTCTCTAGTTCCCCAGGAGTACTAGAATATCATTAAAAATTTATGGTTTTTAAGGGTGAAAAATTTGACTTTAAGCAAAAAAATACTTGATAAAACATAAAAATAAAAGCCCGAATCCGAATCTGAATCTCTAAATAGTTGATCATAGAAATTTTGTAACTTCTTAAAATCAATAAAAAAATTAAAAGTTCTTAAATACAAATACAAATTGAAAAAAATTCTTCATTTTTTGATAAACTAAAATTAATGCTAATAAAAAATATATAAAAAAATATTACCACAAAGTTCAACATACAGTGGTGTTCCGGATTTAGTAATTTACGATAATTTACGTAAATTACTAAATCCGGAACACCACTGTATTTTGTTGCGCCTTTTTACCTTAAAAAAATTTTATATTCCTTTATTTTTAAGTAAATCAAATAAATAATCAATTTAAATCTTATTGATAATTTATTTTTTGTCTTTATTTACATAAGAAAAAAAATTAAGTTAAAAAAGGGTGCATTAAAGAATATTTTACTATGTTGCTGTATTTTATTTAATATCATTTATTAACTTTAATTTTAATTTATCAAAAAATGAAGAATTTTTGTTCAATTTGTATTTGAAATTAACACAAAAGCTAAAACTTATTATTTTTAAAACTTATTATTTTCAAGGTGGCACTTTTCTAGATAAAATAGCGATGGAATTATATTTTTTTTTCTTATAAAGACTCTACCATCGCTTACAGAAATCCTTTATGGCAAGTTGAAGTTTATGATCAATTTCTGATGCTCAAAATGATCAAATCATACAAAAAAAATTAAATAAATTTTAATTTTTTAATAGAATTAGTGCAGATGTAAATTTTTGGTTTTAACATACCTTGTTAAATCCAAAGGTAAAATCTGCAAAAAATTATTTACTTAAAATAGCATCATTTCAATGATGTGAACTCTGCAATGTGCATTTTGATATTGTAGAGTTTATCTTTTTATTTAACAAAGTATGTTATAAATCCAAAAATGTATCTCTGCACTAATTATATTAAGTAATTACAATTTATTTAATATTTTAAGTTTGATTTGATCATTTTGAGCATCAAAAAATGATCAGAAACTTCAAATTACCTTTATTATATCAACATCAGGTTTTTTTAAAAAATAAAATAAAAATTTTATCCTTGGTTAAAAAAAGGGGCAACAAAGTAAATTTCACTTTGTGATTTTATTTTCTTAATATAACTTTAATTTTAATTTATCAAAAAATAACGAATCGTTGTTCTATTTTATTTATCAGAAAGACAAGAAAAAAAATATTAAATTTAAGCATGTTTCATTAGTCATCAACACAGAAGAGTACTAGTAGGATAAAGTCCATTTAAAAAAATCTAATGAATGATTACGCTATTAGTGGTGAGGAAAAATGAAATGTTTTTTTATTTCTTTAGAACATGACTAAAACAGCTGTTTTCATTTTATATTAAATAAATCAAAAATATTTTAAATTTAGACTGTTTTCAGAATAGATTTATTGATTTAGTTGATTAAAATATCAAAAGAAGTTATGTAAAAATAAAAATTAAATATTTGTCTTAGTCTTTCTCTTAATAAAATAAAATAAAAAATAAAAAAATAAAATAAAATAAAATAAAAAAATAAAATAAAAAAAATAAAATATGACGATTGGAGTTGATTTGTTTGAATGAACCAAATTTAACACCGTTGATGCTGCAAAAAAGCATTTTACGTAGTTTTACGCATTATTTCGCAAATTTACGCTGTATTGGTTTAAAATGCGTTAATAGAAAAATGCAAAAATTCGTCTACATTTGAAAATTTATTTTTACTGTATTTAATAAAAAAATCATAATTGTATTTTAACGATATTTTACTTATTAAAGATGAATGTTTACAAAAAAAACTATAAAAAATTTTAAAAAAAATTATAGATATAGAATTAGTTTGTTTAAAATTTAAAAAAAAACACTTTTACACCCTATCATTTTCTTGATGTAATTTGAATATAAGATCGTAAAACCAAAAAAATCCACATTGTTAAAAAAAAAATTTAGCATCTTAAACGATTAAATTTTCTATCTCATAGCCCTATAGTATTTTAGTTTATTTTCTTCTTTTAATACTGCTAATTTAAACATCTATAAGGTTTTTTATTTTAAAATTAACTGTTAATTAGAGAAATTATAAATATAAAAAAAAAAAAAATTTATTTCAAATATAAAAAACTTTCTATTCCATTCTTAAGTGACTACGACAAATTGTAAATCGATTGGAATAGTTTATATTATTAAATGTAAATCTGAAAATTATTTTATACAGGTGAATTATCTAGAAAAGCTAAAATAAGAATATTAGATCTTTAATATTCAATTAGGGAAGTTAAAAAGGATATTAGAAAATCTTTAAGTAATTTTATTCATGTTCAGATGTGTCTTCTTTAATAAAATAAAACATATCGAAGATTATATTATTAGATTATATTTTCATTTTATTAAGTTAAATATGACCTGAACCAACACATTGTTAGAAAATCGACTGAAACTGATCTTATAAGCTTTTTAAAAAATTAAAAATTACATATACCTATTATGAACAAAAAAAATTTCTAAAACTGAATGTAAAAAACCTTAATTTGTTCATAAAAATTTAAATTCATATTAATAAGTGAAATATCTATATATCTATGGAAAAAGGCTTCATTTTCCTATTCATCAAATTCACGAAATTTTATTTATACTCAGGTATTTTTTTAGTAAAATTTATAAAAAAAAATATCAATAGAATATTAATATACAAATTTGTTAAAAATCACATGATTTGAAGAGATTTTTAAGAAAAATATAGCAATAAATTAAAAAAGTAAAACCATAGATTTGTTCAGGATTTTGTCTAGATTAAAAAAAAAGTGGGATCATAATTGATCCCTCGGAGGAGATACTATTTAAACAAGAAAAAACACATTTTTTTCCTTTTTTTAGCCAACAAAAACCGCCACACCCTTTTTTTTTCTAAATTACATTAGCATGTAGAGAATTTTATGCTCTTTCAGAATATATATACTTTTATTTATTTATTTATTGAATTGAATTAACCTCCTTTAAGGAGAAGTAAAGTAAAATAAAAATAAAATTTTTTTTTTTTTTTTTTTTTTTTTTTTTTTTTTTTTTTAAAAATGAAAAATTATTATCTAAAAATAAAATTACAAAAATAAAAAAAGGAACATTAGTTCGAAAATAGAAAAAGGCATGAAAGTTAGAAAGCAAGATAATTTGGACCAAAATTCATGAATTTCATTTATTTTGAATTAGCTCATTTAGGAGAGTTCTGTAATGTTTTAATTTTAAATTGCAAAGACATAACCAAATTGAATCAGATATACCATCATTAGAAATCAGATTAATCTTAAGATTTTCTTTAAGTTGGTTTATATTTACTGAAATTTTTGAGGTTTCAATTTTAAAGTACTTGGAAATAAGTACTAAGTCGGAGGAAAAAGATTTATTAGAGGGGGGGTCACTTAGCATATATTTTAAAAATTGTGATGATAGATAATTATATTTAATTGTATCAATAAAAGTTAGTTTTGAAAATAGATAAAGTTCATCAAAGTTGAATAATTTTAGTACTTTTAAGACTCGTGACATGTGACAGTAGGCTTTTAAACCAAACATTTGTCTAATTAAGTTGTTTTGCAATTTATTTATTGAATCCTTTGTGGTCGAATTAAGAGTAAGAGCCTCAAGACCATATGTGAATTTAGATAAGCAAAATGTTTTGTATATAAATGATTTGAATTTAGGTGAAGAGGTAGGACTATTTTTAGGCAGAAGATACGAAATTCCAAAAAAGCTGCTCTGAACTTTTTTAAAATTTATAACTGCCTGTGTGTTAAGGTCAAGATTAGAATCTATAATGAATCCTAAGTATTCTAACTGATTTGCTTCTTCAAGTTCAGATCCATTAAGGTGAAATACCGACTTAAATAATTGAATGCCAAAGTTAACAACTTTTGTTTTATTAGGGTTAAATTTTATTCTCCATTTATTCCCATAAGATCCACAAATATCCAAAAGCACTTGTAGATGGGAGTCAACTGGGCTTATTAAGATTATATCATCTGCGTAGACAATGATAGAAACATTAAGATTTTTATAAAGAGCTCCAAGCTCATTGTTAAGACATTCTATTATAAGATCATCAATATATATGTTGAAAAGAAAAGAAGATAAAATAGCTCCTTGTTTTACACCAGTTTCAATTTTAAAGGGTTTAGTTGTTAGATTATTTGGAAGAGATAAAACAGCTAGTGCTGAGTTATAATAAATCCTAAGCAATACCCAGTAGGAAGTATGCAGTCTCTTTAATAGTTTATAGAATAAGCCATCACGCCATATTTTGTCAAAGGCCTTTTCTGCATCTAAAGATGCTATCCTACATCCAGAGCCTTTATTGATGTAGTTAAGAGTTGTTTCTTTTAATACAAAAATGGCATGGTTACATGAGGTTTTTTTCTTAAAACCAAATTGGTTATTACTAACTTTGTAAAGATCAGGGGAGTTAATTAGAATAAGTTTTTCTAGGATTTGAGCAAAGCAGTTTGAAATAGAAATAGGTCTTATGTTGTTTAGATCATAGTTGTTTTTTAAATTGTCTTTTAGAATAGGATTAATTTTAGAAGTATTAAGATTTTTTGGGATCTTATTGAATAGTAGAAGTTGGTTGAAGAATTCAAGTAGAATTTCATAAAAGCCAACAAAATTTACATTTTTTAAAAGGTTATAGGAGATTTTGTCAAAACCAGTTACTTTTGAGTTATCAAATTCTGATATTATTTTCTTTAGTTGAGAAAGCTCAAAAAAAGGCAGAGTATCAGGACGAGTGTAGTTCACAAATGTTTCATTCACATGTTTTTTAATATTTAGCTGATCACTTGAGAGAGAGGATTCATCCTCTTTGAATAAATTTAAGAAGTGAGAAAAGAGTTTATCCGGTGGGAGGGTTATTTCTTTTCTAACATTTCTTTTATTTTTAGACTGTGCAATTCTTTTCCAAAATCTATTCCTATCTTTTAAAGAGAAAAGACTTTCTATTTTTGCTTGCTCTTTTAATTCATTTAGATAAATTTGTTGTCGTTGAGCTCTTCTAAATTCTTTCTTTAATTGTCTTCTTTTAGGTTCACAGGAGGGATCCGTTTTAATTTTCTGATTGATATCAGTTAGCTTATCTTTTATCAATTTTAATTCCTTATTGAACCAATTGTTTTTTTTTGGCTTATTTGCAAAATTGGAGGAAAAGTAAATATTTTGATAGTCTAACGCCTCATGTGAGGCTTTAGAGATTGAGTCACAAATTGATTTATAAAAGAGATCAACATGCTCTTGTGCATTAAAAATAGGTTTCGAGGGGTCTGCGTAATCGAGACAAGAATTTTGAAAGTGATAAGATAAATTATTATTATAGAATTCAAAAACTTCAGCTATTTCAAGTTTTAGTCTTGGTTGGACTTGAGGCTTAAGATAGAGAGATTCAATCTCACAGTCGAGATTTTCATAAGTAACATCCAAAATAAGGGCAAGGTGATCACTAAAATTTCCCAAGTCATTTATAATGTTACATTGAATAGATTTTAAGATATTCCCATGATCTGAGACTAAAATATGGTCAAGGTTAGCATAATATGGGAGGGAATTTTTTTTATGCTTTGTATAGGTATACGGAGTAAATTGTGTGTTTAATGAGTCCAGTAAAACAAGGTCATTATCATGTATAAAATTGTATAGTAGAGTATCTAACTTATTTATATTTGAGGATTTTTGACAAGTGAGCCTGAAAGGATCTGCATTGAAGTCACCTATTATAAACATTGGAGTATTTTTTTCTTTAAAAAATTTCATGTGAGCTATTAAGATTGATAGAGTAGTTTCATATAAAGCTATAGAATCAGCCTTATGCTTATTATTATAAAAGGGCATATAAACCCCAAAAATTACAAATTCTTGACCCTTGGTTTTTAAATGGACATAGCTCGAATGTCTATTAAAAAAGTCACTATCAATCAAATCACATGAGTCATCAAGAAACCAACATTGGCCACCATAAGGTCGCCCAGAAGATTTACCTAAATAATCAGGCATATCCGACTGATAGAGTGGAGTATTTTTATGAAACTTAGATGATGCTAAATCATTTATAATATGAAATTCATTTTTTTTGGTCCATAATTCATTCAAATAGCAAATATTTGAAATATTAACTAAATGATTACAATAAGATAAATTTGATTTTAAATTGAAACAATTAAGAAAAGAGATAGAAAAAGAATTTAAAGGCATTTTAATTACGTTTTTATTGATTTGTGTTGGATTGATTTGGAGTATTGCTCGTTTTTGCTTCAGATGAAGATTGTGTATTTTGATTGCGTTCAGCATATGGCTTACGATAGCGACAGACAACAGCACCTCTTGGCCATATAGTTTTATCTTTTACTCTATCAAGATCGAACACACTTATTGAAAATTTGAAGGAATTGAAATTTTGATGAACGGTTGAAATTTGTTCAAAAGTATAAGTTTGGACTATTTTATTTACTACCGATTTTACGTTTTCGAGAGTTTCTTCAGTTGATATTCTACCCAAGTAAATATCGACCTTTCTCTCACTTGATTTAAGACCAGTGTTATCACCTTTACCAGAAGTTTTGATATAATTTTGAATTGAAGATTTTTTAGTCCTCTTCCTTGGGCCTGCTAATTTAAACTCATTGTATTCAATTGATTTTGTTGGTTGAGAGGGGTTTGAGGAATCAAAAGCCATGATTTTTGATTGTCCATTCGGACGTGATGTTTGACGAGTCACTGGTTTGGAGGCCGGTGTAGCATTTGTGTTTTGATTAGTACCATCATCAGTTTTTTGTGATTTGTTTCCTTTTGAGCTACCCATTTGTGAGTTCAATTTTGTTGGTGAGTCTGTCAGGGGCCTTTTATTTGTCTGTTTGCTAGGAATAGCGGTAGCTTGTGAGTATGATGTGGAATTCTGCTTTGGAGTATTCAGTATCGTATTACGAGGTGTCAAAGTTTCATTTTGTGGTAATTTTGGGAATTCGTTAGTATTCATTTTTGATTGTATTTGCTTTAAAATCAAATTATTATTTTGAATTATCGCTTTGAGCGAGTTATTTTCATTTTGTAATGAATCGATTCGAGACGATTGAAGTTTAACTAGATCGATTAGAGAGACAATCTGATTGATTGTATGTTTAGCATCTATTTGCACTTCTTGAATAGAAGTAAAAATTTCTTCCAAATCATCTTCATCTACATAACGAGGTGACTGGGTGGTTTTTTTAAAGATCAAGAGCAGATCTGTTTCGGAAAACGTAGGTTGTACACTTATTTGTGTTATCGAATAGATGTCTTTAGAAAGAGTTTTAGCACTCGAGTTAGGTTTGATATTGTACAAATCTTGAATTTTGTGATGAGTCAAGAATTGAATTGCCAATTCTTTTCTGAGGTGCTTTATTATGTCAATTGGGAATGATTGAATACGTTTTAGCAGATCATTACATGGAATTCTTGCTAGTTGAACCAAGTTTGACAGATAGTACGTCGTAATTTCTGTTTGAGATTTCTCATTTGAGGTTCGTGTTGACAAATTGGCAAGACCAGTTAGACACTCAGGTTGAGAGAGTAGTGGAGTAGATGATTCTGCACTACCAGGTTGAGAGGTATCCATTGTTTGATATAGAAAAATTAATAAGAATAATATCAGTTCTTAATTTAAAGTTTTTTAAAGTGAAATTCAAATGTTTGTATTTATTCAAAGATGAAAATGACATCTAGTTTTTTAAAAAAATAAGGAATAAATGGTGGTAAATAAAATTTAGAAAAATATAAAGTCTTTATTTTTATTAAATTTTAAACTAAATAATTCGAAAAAATTTTAATCAGATAAGTGTGATATCTTTGGATGTTTGAGTTGTAAATTTACCGAAAAAAAAATTTATTTCAAATATAAAAAACTTTCTATTCCATTCTTAAGTGACTACGACAAATTGTAAATCGATTGGAATAGTTTATATTATTAAATGTAAATCTGAAAATTATTTTATACAGGTGAATTATCTAGAAAAGCTAAAATAAGAATATTAGATCTTTAATATTCAATTAGGGAAGTTAAAAAGGATATTAGAAAATCTTTAAGTAATTTTATTCATGTTCAGATGTGTCTTCTTTAATAAAATAAAACATATCGAAGATTATATTATTAGATTATATTTTCATTTTATTAAGTTAAATATGACCTGAACCAACACATTGTTAGAAAATCGACTGAAACTGATCTTATAAGCTTTTTAAAAAATTAAAAATTACATATACCTATTATGAACAAAAAAAATTTCTAAAACTGAATGTAAAAAACCTTAATTTGTTCATAAAAATTTAAATTCATATTAATAAGTGAAATATCTATATATCTATGGAAAAAGGCTTCATTTTCCTATTCATCAAATTCACGAAATTTTATTTATACTCAGGTATTTTTTTAGTAAAATTTATAAAAAAAAATATCAATAGAATATTAATATACAAATTTGTTAAAAATCACATGATTTGAAGAGATTTTTAAGAAAAATATAGCAATAAATTAAAAAAGTAAAACCATAGATTTGTTCAGGATTTTGTCTAGATTAAAAAAAAAAGTGGGATCATAATTGATCCCTCGGAGGAGATACTATTTAAACAAGAAAAAACACATTTTTTTCCTTTTTTTAGCCAACAAAAACCGCCACACCCTTTTTTTTTCTAAATTACATTAGCATGTAGAGAATTTTATGCTCTTTCAGAATATATATACTTTTATAGTATATTTAAGCTTTATCTTTGAGATTTTGAGTCTTAAAGAACAACAACTTTTTAAAGGGTTTGCTATTTTTGGAACCCTGGGTGTAAAAAAATTTTTTTTAGCCTAATTTTTTTATATTTTTTTTTTTTAATCAATTAATTTAAAACTTACTTAATTGTAAAACTAGACTTAATAGTCCTTTATCAAAGAACATTGCTTGCAATCTAATTATATTAATAACAGACTTGCGCAAAAGTCAGAAAAAAATATTTTTAAAGTCTTCTAAAAGTCAAGTCATATGATCTGACTTGAAATTTTATTTTTTTAAAAAAAGTCTTTTGTCATTTCATGTAGTTATTTTGGCGGCCATTTTTATTTCAAAGTCTTTAAAATGTCTGTTTTATATGACTTGACTTTTAGAAGACTTAAAAAATATTTTTTTTTGACTTTTGCGCAAGTCTGTTATTAATATAATTAGATTGCAAGCAATGTCCTTTGATAAAGGACTATTAAGTCACTAGACTTGACTTGACTCTGACTTAATGACTTTTAAACAACTCTGATTAATAACATCCTTTGTTAACTTCCCCATTAGCATTAAGCATCTGGTATGCATCAAAATTGATCAAATTTTGTGATGTAAATTTGATGAAGATGTGATGACAAAATACAAAGCTATTAAATTTTGAAGTTTATCTTATTTTTTTTTGAAGTACATCAATTTAGGTAAATTAATCGATAAAAATTTGAAGTGAAGTTAAAGAATAAAATTTTTAAATATTTGTCAGTGAAGTTTTTGAATATTGCCATAAACTTTTTTATTTTTAAATTAAATAAATTTAATCCCTAAAATAAATATACTTTATGAGATTTTTTTTCTAAATTTTAGTTTTATTATAAGTAGAATTAAAATAATAATGTTTAATAATTTTATTTAAGAAAAGTATAAATTATTATTATGCAGTAAATTTACCTAATTAGATTCATACAAGATAATTATAAATTTTTTTGGCTTAAATTGCATTCTTTTAAAAAGAGAAGTAACTACAGTGATGCCATTAAGAATGCTTGTGAACAATATTTAAAAACAAAAAATAGTCATAAATTATTTAGAAGATCGCGACCCTTAGAGTCCCAGTTTAAATGAACAAGTAGGTCTTAGAATTTTAAACATTTTTTAAATATTTTTTTCTTTTTCTTCCTCTAATATTTTTTTCTTTCATGTGGTTAACGAACACTTTTCTATAAATTAAAAATTCGATATAAGATTTGTTAATATTTGTGCACTTAAAATTTTTAGTAAAAATTCCACATGATTAATAAACATCACAAAAAAAATAAAAAAAAATAATAAAGTTAATATTGTGTCTATTTTTTTATTTAAAGTAAGCATAATAAGTAAAAATTTCAAAATAATTAAATTTTTTCGATTTATTCAATAAAAAAAAAACATTTTTAGTAAAAGAATACTTAAAAAAATTAAAAAAAAAAATTTAATTTTTTTCTTAGTACAACCAATTGGGCAGTCAAAACCTCTTTTTCTTCATGACAACATTACAAGTTTTACAAACATTTCCAAAAGATAAAACTGCATCATTCGGCTTTTGTATTTTAGATGATTTAGGAGCTGATTCTGATTCTATATCCGAGTTTTGGTCAGATTCAAGAATATCATTTTCTTCGCTCTGAATACATCCAGTTGATCGATGTTGTAGACACGATCTTTTTTTCTTTTTTGCTTCTCGCTTTGGCCTAATGTTCAATGGTTTATCAATTAATTTAATTATTTTATTTATAATATGTTCGGACAAAATAAAAATAATAATATATAATTAATAAGAGATAAAATTATATAATTTTGTGTTATTTTTTATATGAATTTTTGGTAATTTGCAAAAATTTAAATTATTTTATTGCAGAATTCGATGAACTAAAATATGTTACAGCATATTTTTTTTTAAATCTTTTAAGTTAATTTTTTTTGATTAGTAAAATTAAATCATAAACTTCAATATGTTGTCAGTTAAATTTAAATCATCTATTTTTCCATTATGATATAAAGAAAATTTTTTTTTGTATTATTTTTATTAGTTTCTAACGAAGAAAAAATTTTTTTATTTTGTATGATAACTTTATCTAAATTTTAGTAAATTAACCCATGTTTGATAAAAAAATTGAAATAAAGATTTTAACCACACCATAAACAAAACTTTTTAAGCAAAATGTCATCTTAGAAGTTCAAGTGTTAAAATTAAACAAAAATCTTTCAAAATGTCCAATGTCCAAATCATGCCTTTTTTCGAAAATAACTATCTGAGATAAACAATATTTAAATTCTTAATGTAAAAATAAAATCAGATTTTATTAAATTAAATTGACTTTCTTTATGGACAAAAAAAAGATTTTGACTATCATCTAAATTTTGGAATTTTTTTCTAGAATATTTAGATTTCATAAAAAAGAATCAGAAAATTTTTTTTCAATATATTTACATCATGAAAATTTTTTATAAATTTATTAGAATAGAATTTAAAAAATGAACAACTTCAAGTTCTTTATTTGATTTAAAGCACCTAAAATAAGAAAAATAGAAATCAGTTAAAATATGGCAATTGGAAAATTCGAAAACAGCAAAAAAAGAAGAAAAGAAAAAATACCAATATTCAAAATTTAAAATGCTTGATTTAGACCGGATTAATAATAAATTTATTATTAATTATCGACATTTTTTTATTTAAAATTATGTTATTTTATTTGTTTATTATAAGACGAGCTATCATAGAAGTCTTCCTAATAAAAATTTTTCGTAAGTTCCTTTTGGTAGCTAATTATTGTTATCATTTTTATGTTAAGCTATTTTTATAATTATTCTTTTTAAAAATAGCCTAAGAAAAATCTAATCTGAACTTGTTTAATTATATTCAATTTCGTTAAGTTTTTTCTAAAGCTTTAATAAATTTTTTAAATTAAATCAAAATCTTTACACTGAAGTCTTAAATTTAAAAAAATATATTTAAATTTAAAAAATTATTTTCTTAATTTTTTAACATTTTTTTTTAAATTCAGACTTGTTATTTTTTTTTAAATTAGATTTCACACAAATTTTTACCATAATTTAAAAATTTTACAATAATTTTTTTTGACCAAAGTAGAAGTAAAAATTTTTGGTCAAAAAAATTTATAATTTTTTAAAACGTTTAACAAATTTTAAGATAAATTTTGTGAGATAAAATATTTGATTGCAAATCGATATATTTTTTAATATTATTATTAAAAATATATTATTATATATATATTATTGATAGTAGTAGTAGTAGTGTGAACTGCTGTACAGCGAAAATGATCGCTATACCAACGCCAATATGGCGCCTGGCCCATTAAGAGTCTAAGCAGTCTTTGCTTTTATCCATACCAAAAACTTCTCTGTCGATTATTGCCTTGAAACTATTGAGTGAAACAGCATTTACAGCTCTTATTGACAAACCATTCCATATGTTCACCACCCTATTAGTTAAGAAATTGAAAAGTGGAGGACCCTTCTTGGTCAGTTCTCTCACTAGTCTTTTGTCATGTCTTCTTAAATTACCAGCTGGTCCTGTTATTGTTTTTGCATAATTAATTCCATTTATTAAATTTATATTTTCCATACCTTTGACAAGTTTGTACATTTGGATTAAATCACCTCTTTTTCGCCTCTCTTCAAGGGTTGTCAAATTTAAAATCTTTAGCCTTGATTCATATGGAATATTTTTTAGACAACTTAGAAGTTTAGTCGCTCTCCGTTGTACCTTTTCGATTATCTGTATATCACCTTTAGTTGTAGGACTCCAAACGCTTACAGCAAGCATATTCAAGATGTGGACGGACAAGTGCTTTATAGAGTAGCCTAAGAGAAGTAACACTTAAGTTTTTGAATGTGTGCTTGATCATACCTAATGCTCTGTTTGCTTTTGCAGATGCTGCTGAGCATTGTTTTTTCCATTTCAGATCATTTGTAATGTAAACACCTAAATCTTTTTCTTCTGCCGTTTCTTTTAGAGTATGACTTAAACCATTTGTTTGGTTGAGCATTTGATATTAAAAGTTGGGATTTTTTTTTCCAATGTGCATTACTATACATTTCTCTAAATTTAGATCGGTAGACCATATATCTGCCCAACTAGTTAGGCTGTTTAAATCATTTTGAAGAGAGAGTGGTAAAGTTACGTCTTGACTTAAGGGTCCGATTATTTTCAAATCATCTGCGTAAGATAAATTAAATTCCTTTAAAGCTTCGACCAAGTCGTTTATGTAAATTACAAATAAAACAGGGCCAAGAACTGACCCTTGTGGTACTCCACTCGATACATCTTCCCAGTCTGACATAGTTTCTCCCATGACTACACGTTGCTTTCTTCCGATTAAGAATGACCTGAGCCATGAGTGCATTTGGTTATTGATTCCATATGCAATTAATTTTGCGAGAAGTTTCTTGTGCGGTACTTTATCAAACGCTTTCGAAAAATCTGTGTAAATTACGTCAACTGAGTTACCTTTTTCTGCTTCAAAAGTTAGTTTGCCTAAAAATTCAATAAGGTTTGCTGTGCATGATTTGTTTGGCATAAAACCGTGATAAGATGTTTTTTTTTCATTAAAATTTAATTATTCAATTAATAATATGACCAGTGGGTCATTAAAACAAAGACAAATAAAACTATTGAATTTATTTTTTTTTAAATTAATTTAATTAAAATAAAACAGAATAAAAATAATTTTATTCGATTCAGTAGACTTCTTTATTTCTAAAAATGAACGCTCAAAATTTTTGATGCAAAAATAACTTTTCATTAAAATTTGATTCAAGAATTTTAACTATTCTTCAATTTACTATCTAAATGCGAAAATTCATCGATTAATTTAGATTGATATATTTAGATAAGATATTTTGATAACTGGAGCAATTGTGAGAGTTAAATCTAAATTTATATTCTAGCTGTGATCAATTTAAATTAAATTTTTTCATTTTATAAAAATAAAATCGCGTTAAAAAAATGGCAAATATTTTTAGCAAAACAGGCGTAACTTTGGCAAAACGACGAAAAAAATTTTTTTCTGAATAATAGCGAATAATTTTTAACCATAATTTAATGAGAACCCAAAATCGAATTCATATTATGCAAAAATAAAAAAAACTGGGTGTAACTTTATTATAAAAATTAAAAAAAAATGAACATAAATCGAACTTAATTTTTTTTGCTTCAAAAAAAATGTTAAGTTTTATTTTGATTTTTTTAATTTGAAAAAAAAAAAAAAATTTTATTTTACAATTTAAATTTATTTCATTTAGGACTCATTAATTCTGTTCATGCACCATGAAAAAAAGTTAACTTTGTGTTGGCTATTTTAATAATAAATTTCAAAAATTCTAGAAAATAAAAAAAAGTAGTGAATTATTTTCTAAAGCCAGAATAGATAAATGATCAATATATGGTAGAGAAAAATGACCGGACGCAAAGACTCTATAGATGATTTCATACTTCCTTTGATTGATGGAGAACTAAGCGGTTCTTATGTTGACCAGGAGAAGTTAATTCTGGTGCCCGATTCGGATAACGTGTTGTATCCAATCGGCATGGAAAACTTTCGCTCAAAACCAAGTCTTTCGCCAAAATCACCCAACAGTCGCCTGGACAAGCATGAGATCCAGAAACGGGTCAAAGAACGCTGGCAGAACGCGGCCAAAAAGCTCAAGTTCATGAAGGACCCTTGGTACGAGTTCCACATCCAAGATTATCCTATTGAGAAAGTCACTAGACATAGATACAATCCGGTGAAGAAAGAATGGCGCTTAGATGAATGTGTTGTTCGCATGGAGCCCAAACAATTTGCCAATGGCGCCATGCGTTCTTGTTTCAGACTGTACGCCTAAAGACACTTTTTTATTTTTTTTAAATAATTAAATCTTTTTTTTCCTTAAGCAAAAAGCTATCTAACTTTTCTCATCACAAGTCATGGGACCACGCTTCGAATTATGTAGCCAAATGCTACAAAGATAGTAGTATTGAACGAGAGAGGTATTTTGATGATGTAAGGCTGCAAATGGATGCCAAATTTTGGGTAATTAGAAAATTTTTTGATTTATAAGAAAAAATTTATCAATTTAAAGAGAAAAGTTTTTTTTTTAATTTTTTATTATTTTTTAAAGACTAAAATAGAAAAAATTCTATTTTTAGTTCTTTACAGGTAAAAAACAAAACACCTACTTGTTTAATTCTTAGACTTAAGTCTAAATTTAAAAAAATTTTTCAAAGATTGAATTCGAGTTGCCAATTATTCCTCAATGAATCCATTTTAAAATAAAAATATTTCATTTTGGTTTAAATTTAGTAGAGTTGAGAGATAAATATTTATTGAAAATTAAGAAATTATTTTTGTGAATTTGAATTTTTTTATTTTTTTTTAAATTATAATAGATAAACGTCTTTATTATTATTATTTATTTCAATGAACGCTTTTAAGGCGATGTAAAAAAAATTAAAAATTAATAATAAGTGTAAAGATAAAAATAAGAAAAAAAATTAGGGTTTGAGTAAAGATTTGAAAAAAATTTCAAATTTTATATATTATATTTTTTAAATTTCGATAATTATTATTCATCTTGAGTTCTATTTCAGTTTTTTATTTTTTTTCCTATTTCGTTATGGTAATTTATGTGACTCGAAAATTAATCGTATTTATTAATTATTAGTATGGCTATCTTGTATTCAAATTAGTCATTTTTAATTTAAAAAAAAATTGTTTTTACGTGTTTTATTTATGGGTTTTTAAATTTATTAGATTAATTTAGATAAAAAGTTGAGAGCATAGACAAAAATTAAAATGGAAATTTCAACAAAAATATATTTTTTTTTTCAATCTAATATTTGTAAAAAATAATTATTTTCGTTTATATGTTGATTTGTGAGGTGGACTCAATATAGAATTATCAATATATTACATAGATAGCGTAAATAAATATTTATTATCATTATTATTTATTTCATCAAAAACACGACTGTCATGGCAATGTAAAATTAAAATATAATTAAATTTAGATTTATGATGACTTAAGTTAAGTATTTTTGTTTTTTTTTTCAATATTTGCGTTCAAAAAAGTATCAAAAACTTAAAATTAAAAAAATTATTTTTTTTTAAATATTTTCAAAAAAAAATCCAAAATTTTCTGAAAAATATATCGGGAAAATAAAATCGTCAAAATGTGAGAAATCATTTTTTAATCAAAATCTGAATTTTTTTTTCAAGCTTATTTTGCTTTTTTAAATGACCTTTTTTTATTGTCTTTCATATTTTAAAATTTCTTTAATTTTAATTGTCTTTTAATTTTATACAGTCAGTGTTATTTCCTATTTAAACCTTTTCGCCCTCGAAGCATGGTGTTTAGAATATTGTGATATTTTCACAACAAAATTTTGAAAAATTAAATCTTTTTTATCAATTTTTGATTGATAAAACTTAAAAAACAAAGGAAAAAATAATTTTTAATTTTAAATTTATTTTTAACGAATTTTTAAAAATACTTTATTTTATTTCGCAGTAATTTATACTTGTTTAATGACCTTATTTTATGAGAGCCATAGCATAGTTTAGTTAACTATTTAAACTTTTGAAACTAGAAAAAAATCTATTTTCTAAAAGGAAAATAATTTATTATTAGTAGTAGTAGTAGTAGTAGTTTTGACTGTGGAGTAGCCAGCGAGTGTGCTGATAAGACACACTAAGACAGCTGATGTGATTGATTGCTGCTCATCCACCAATCAATGCCTGCTTTAAAGCTGTTAACATTGGGGGCTTCAACTAATTCATTTGGCAGCGAGTTCCATAAGTTAGCGGTTCTGTTGAAAAAAAAGTTATCTCTATGTTGGAGCCTCGATATTTCCTTGTGATATTTGAGGCAGTGACCTCTTCCTTGGTTTTTTGTGACATTAAAATTGTTGCTTTTTTCAACCGATTCTATTCCATGCACGAACTTGAATTAGAATTAGAATTGAATTGAATTGAATTAGATCACCTCTTTTTCTTCTTTCCACCAGATTTGGAATGTTCAAAGCCTTCAGTCTGCTTTCATACGGTTTGTTTCTAATTGACGAAACAAATTTCGTAGCTCTGCGTTGAATCCTTTCAACATTCTCACAGTCAGACTTAAGAATTGGAGACCATACAGGAACCGCAAATTCCAAAAGAGGACGAACAAAAGTTAAATACAAAGATCTTAATAACTTATAATCAAAACGAGTGAATTACTTCCTGATGCGACCTAACATTTGATTTGCTTTGTTTGTAGCCTCTATCACTTGATTTTTCCATTTAAGATTTTTATTGAAAATAACTGTGTAATTGCTACCTTTTCATAGAGTCTTTTTTCCCTGAAAACTAAACCGATATAACTTTTGTGTCGATTTTCTGCCTTTCAAAAACGATTTTTTATTTCTTTTCTTCTTTCTTTTTTTCTTTTCTTTTTAATTCCTTTTCAAATTTCAATTATTTAACTATATTTTTTAATTCTTATTTTATTCAGTAACTTTTATTTTAATCATTTTTTTTTATTTATTTTTCTCTGAAGGAGCTAACGCTCGATACAGATTTACAAATAAATAAATAAATAATAACTCCAAGATCTCTTTCGGTATCTGACGTTGCTAACTGCTTACCATTAATAAAATAAGGAAATTCTTTGTTTTTATGACCATAATGCATAACCACACATTTTGATGTGTTGAAGAGAAGTAGCCAATCTTGAGTCCACTTGAGAATTAAATCTAAATCTGATTGTAGTTTTGCGGCGCTTATTTCTAATACCGTTTGCAAGAAAATTTTAGTATCATCTGCATACAATTTCACAACATTCTCTATTCCTTTAGGTAGATCATTGATATACAAAACGAACAATAGTGGACCAATCACTGACCCTTGTGGTACACCGCTAAAAATCTCAACCCAATCCGACAAAATTTCACCTTGAATAACTCGTTGTCTTCTATTTTTCAAGAAAGCTTCAATCCATTTTAGTGTCAGACCATCAAAGCCATACGCTTTTAATTTAGCTATTAGTCGTCTGTGCGGAACAGTATCAAATGCTTTCGCAAAATCTTGCAGAATCACATCAACAGGAATACTTTTGTCTAGACTCATTGAGATGAAATCTAGCGTTTCCAGAAGATAAGATGTACATGACTTTTTCTTAACAAATCCATGCTGTTCTTTAGATATAATATTATTCTTATAAATATAGTCTTCTATTTTGGTTCTTATTATGCTTTCCATAATTTTGCAAGGAATTGAAGTTAAAGACACAGGACGATAATTGTTTGCCGTTGATTTATCACCTTTTTTATACAATGGAGATATATTTGCTGATCTGAATTGAATTGGAAGCTGACTATTCGATAATGATTCTCTGAAAATCAAAGTTAATGTAACAGTAAAGGCTTCTGCACAGTTTTTTAGCAATAACGGATGAAGCTTGTCTACACCACATGATTTATTTTGATTCAGGTCTTGTAATTTTTTGAATACCATTTCATAACTAATGTCATTTGGCTAAATGTCAATATATTCTGACCAGTTTTCATTAAATTCAACTTCAAAAGGAGGAAGCTCACCACCTTGTTCAATAACAAAAACTTTAACGTTCAATAACTATGACTTTTTTAATGCTTTGATAGATTCTTTGATAACTTGTTGATCATTTAGGTATTTGTACAATATTTTTGGATTCTTCTTAGCTTTTTCAACTAAATTCTGTTCATAAGTTAGTCTGGCTCTTTTTATTTTTGATGAAACTAATTTACAGATACGCTTGTAATCACTATATAGATTCATATCCTTCCATTTAGATGCACAGTTCCTATATCTAAGATTCTTTTTATCTCTAATTAAGACCTTGAGTTCATTTTTTATCCAAGGTTTTGAGATACTTTTCTTTTTAGAGCCATCCGTCACTGGAATGAATCGATTACAAGCTTCGCTGACATTTAAAATTAACTCATTGTACATTTCCTTAATATTTAAATTCTCAAATAGGTGCACCCAATCAATATTTGATAGAAAATAAGAAATTTTTCCAAAGTCAGATTTATTATAAATAAATTTTATACAGGTATATGATTCCTTACTAACCTTTTTTTTTGAGAACAAAATTGAAAAAGATAACCAGATGTCATTTATTAATGTTGCCAAGAACAAATTTTGTATCGATTGCATACACATTGCCCGACTGAGTCATGAAAATCAAATCCAAAGTGTTGACAGCTTTTTCGTTTGACATTTGAAAAGTTGGGATATTTACATGCTGATATAGAAAAGTATCGCTTAGTGTCTCTCTGAATTTATGTTCGAGTCCATTTTCGTTTAAGATTTCTGACACACAGCCATTTGAACAGATGATTGATGGAAAGTTAAAGTCACCCATTATTAGAAGATCCTTATAACCTCTCTCGTCCACATAATCTTTAGCTTGTTTGAAGACTAAATCGAAATCGTTCATATCAACAAAATCGTTTGGCCTATAAAGACAGCCAACTAAATATTTTTCACAGTTAAAATTAACTACTACCCAAATTTGTTCTATTTTACTAAAATTAAAACCTGCATTATTAAGATAATATTTAGAGAAAAATATCAAATTAATGAGTTATAAATTCAAAAAATCTCTAATTTTTTAATTTTTTTTGAAAATTTACAATTTAACCGAAAAATGTTGTTTTTTTTTGATAAATACATATTTTAAAGGGGGACAGTCACTCAAAACAAAATATCCATTGACTTTAGACTGAGCCTATGCAGAACAATTATGGACGTTAATAATAGCCCACTCTTTTTTAATAAAAACAACATCTTTTTTTTAAACCAATTATCTTTTATTTATTTTTTATTCCTTTATAATAAAAAATATCTAATCTAATAAAACATAGATAAAAATAATAAGAAATATATAATTTTAATAAAAAAACACAAAATTAATTAGAAATAATTTTTTTTAATAAAAAAATACTCAAAAAAGTAGATAATTAATTATTTCTAACATTTGTTTTTGCAATACCAATATCTTCTTTTAAGCATTGGAATGTTGTATTTTGGACAATTTTGTTGATCTACACTTTCTAATGAATTTCAATTGGCTTTTTGTTTTTTTGTAACTTGGAGAACAAGCTCATCATCGTAAGCATTTTCTCCTTGTTGTTTATTGTATGCATTATTATGCATATTTTTTTCCTTAATAGTAGCTAACCTTATTTATTTTATTTATTTTTTTGTATATCTGTACCGAGCTAGAGCTCCTTCAGATTAAATAAGAAAAAATAAAAAAAATTAAAATAAAGTTAAATAAAATAAAATAAAAATAAAAAGTAAGAAAAAAATAAAGTTAAAATGATATAAATTAAAAAGTAGATAAATATTAAAATTAAAATTAGATAAATTTTGATAGAAAAACCTTATTGATTAGATAAACCTTATATTAACATCGGATTTATATAGCATTATAAGAAATAATTGACAATCAAAAATTTGTGAGTAATAAATGATGTTCAATTATAAATTTAGATAATTTTTAATAAAAAAGAAGCTCACTTATTAAAATAAGTGTTAATTTATTAATTATATTGTTTGATTATTGATTAAAATGTATTTTTATTAGAAGAAATGATTCTTAATATATTTGTTAATCATCAATTAAATTAGATGTTGTGTTTAATAAAAAAGAGTGGATTTTATTATTTTTAATAATATTTTTATTAATACCGAAGGTATTAAAATTAATTGCTCAACAATTATTTCTTTTAAAATTTATTGAAATTTTATTTTGGGCTTTTAATGTTTTACCATTTAATGAAAAAATTTATGTAAGTTTTTAGACTCATTTTAATTATTCAAAGTTAAAAAAAATATAAACCCAACACAAATAATTGATTTTTTAAAAAGAACCAATTCCATAAATAATTGAACAGTTTTAAAAAATATATTGGCTCAAAAATCTATTAAGTATTTTAGACTTTTGAAATATTTTTTAATGTTTTTTTACTAATTTTGTAGATATATTAATTTATATTTATAATAAGATGGAATTAAAAAAAAAGTTAAAAATAGAATTAAGAATAAAAAGATAAAATTTCGAATATAAAAAAAATTATATTTTCATTGATTAAGCTTTTTTTTTTTTAAATTAATATAATTATTAGTTTAATTTTTATATATAAAATTTCGTTAAAGATAAGCTTAACTCATCCCGGCGAATGTATAATATTGAAAAAAAATTTCGGTTCCTGTAAAAATTTTTTTATAAAAAATAGACAATAAAAATGATTTTTTTGTTTAGCAAACATTTATTTCAAATTTTCAATTATATTATAAACTGATTGGTTTCGGCTATATGAAGCCTTTTTCTCAGAGTCTAAAAATTGAAAATACAGTCGAGTTCGGTTATAACGAACTTACTTCGAAACTCTCAAAATGGTTCGTTATAAACGAACTTCGTTATATCCGAAACATAAAAAAAGATTTTTTTTTTTAAAACTTTTATTAAAATAAAAATAAAAAAAAGAATAATAAAATAAAATTTTGTACTCATCGCAAATTTGAGTTTGAGTCTTTTCCTTGCTATCAATAAGCTTGATAAATTTAACTTTTTGACTCAAGGTAAAAATTTTTCGTTTCGTTGCTTGACTTCTAGAATTCATTTTTTTTATTAATTGAGGATCATTTTCTTAATTTTTTATAGATAAATGTGTGAATTTTCTCCGATAAAATGAACCGTCTTATGGTTAATTGACAGATAACGATTAGGATTCAAAAAAAATTCATACTTTTTTGTCAAGTTCGTTATAAAAAAATTAATTCTACTGAGAATTTTTAAACAAGACTTCGTTATATCCGTAAAAAATAACATTATAAAGATTGTTGTTTTACAATCTATTGAATTTTTTTTCGCTATAACCGATTTTTCGTTATAAGCGTTTTCGCTATAACCGAACTTGACTGTAATAATAATTTAATTTAATAAAAATTTCATCTTAATTTAATTTATATTTTTTATGAATTTTATAAATACACAAATTTTTAATCAATAAATAAATAAAGAATAAATTTATAGAAAAAAGAAAAAAATAGAAAATAAGAGAATTAAAAAAGAATTTTTGTTTGATATCAGAGAATTACATCATCATAGTGTATTATAATTTATAATCTTTATATCATAATCTTTAACTTAAATAAATTTGCATTTTACAATTTTATTTCAGGAAGTAAAAGTTATTTATCATTATATTATTATATTATTTGTGAAATTGAAAATTTTTTAATTAAAAAAAATAATATTTACATAGATAAATCTTTTTATTTAACTTAAATTTTTTTTTCAAAATATTAAATTATTATTTTAATTTTTATAAATAAAATTTCTTTATAGATATGGTAAAATCATACCGACGAAGTTAAATTATTGATAAAAAAATTTTCGATTCCTGTAAAAACAAAGCGATCGTTTTTGGAAAATATAAATAAAAAATTTTCTTTTCAAAATTAATTAGATTCTTATTTAAATTATAAGTAAAAAAAATTGAAGTTTGAGATCAAGATCAAAAGATCAAAATATAAATTATAACATTGTTTTTAATAAAAGGAAAAAAAAATTTTTAAATCAATCAAAATTTTAAAAGTAGTTTTAAAAATTCATACAGTTGAAGTTTAACTAGTGATAAATATGATTCTCATAATAAATGTAATATAATTCTCGGTTTTTTAAAAAAAAAAAAGGATCTTCTAAAGATAAACTAAAATTTTTTTTTTTAAATTAATTAAATTAATATTTTGACTATTAATTAGAAAAAAATACAAATTAAAAAAAACTATATTTTCATTAATATAGTTTTACTTTATTTTTAAAAAAATTTTATTCAAAAAAATTAAATTAATAATCAAATTAATTTTGAAAAAATAAATTAATATCAAATAAAAAGCTATATTAATGAAAATACAATTTTTAATTTTACCAAAAAATTTTATTTTATAAATAAAACTTTTTATTTAAAAATAATTTTTTTTTTCAAAATTAATTAAATTATTATTTTGACTATTAAAAATAACAAAATAAATTTTCAACTAAAGGCTGAGGTGTACAACCGGCACAATGCTCCCAAAAAGGTCGACATCATGCAAATGTGTATACTGGAGTTCAAAGAGCGACCAGGCTCACCTCTCTACCACCTGGAGCACTACATCGAAGGAAAATACATCAAATACAACTCTAACGCGGGCTTTGTCGAAGACTCCAGCATCCGCAACACGCCAAACGCATTCAGCCACTTCACCTTCGAATTTTCCAACCACGAGCTTATCGTGGTCGACATCCAAGGAGTCGGCGACCTGTACACCGACCCTCAAATCCACACAGTCCAAGGCGACGACTACGGCGACGGCAATCTGGGCACCAAAGGCTTCGCCCTCTTCTTCTACAGCCACGTATGCAATGACATCTGCCGCAGCCTCAACTTGACCAGGTTCGATCTGGCACCCAGTGAAATTCAAAACCAGGAACGCTTCATCAGCAAAATGAAGGACAAAAAATGCGTTGCCACCAAAGCCAAGGCGACCAAGCAGCCCGGCTTTGTTCCATGCTTTTCGGCGCGCAACAAGTACCTGCTCAACAGGCTCAGCTGTTCGGACGACAACGATCCGGGAGATATAGATGAATCCGAGGGCTATTCATCGGCGTCGCCGTGCTTTTCGCCCGGCATCCAAATAGTGCCGTGTTTCAGCCAAAATGCGGCGTCGCTCAGCCGTTCCAACCCCATCGGCATCAACCTGCTGTCCAAAAGCTTCAACAGCAACCACTCTAACAACACCAGCTTTGTGGAGTCGCCCTTTGATAATGAGGAAGCCTACAAGTTCTTCAACTCGAATGAGTTCAATAGACCGAGGGCGTCCGGTTTTGTGGAGGAACGGGACGCGTTGCTCAACGCTGATACTGAGTTCAGACGCAAAATGGTGCGATTAGAGTACTTTGAGTCTGTGTTGGGAAAAATTCATCTGGAAATGTGCAAGTACCACGAGGTGGGCAGGTTTTTGCATGAGGAAAATGGTATTTTTGACCAGCAGGCCGCTTTTTATCACCTGCAATTGGCTGCTAATCTCGGACTCACGGATGCTCTGGTCAATTGTGCCAAAATTTATATGCAATTGCCGCACGACATCTTGCCTGAATTCAAGATAGAGGTAATTTTTTTTTTTGCTGCTGGTTCAGATTTGTCCAAGATCAAGGCCTTTTTTTGTTGTTGGGAAAATTGGGAAAATTTTAATGAAATTTTTTAAAGGACCCTTAAAAAAATTAAAAATACACAAAGTTTAAAGAGGAAATTTTATTTTTTTAAGAAAAATTTTGGAGAAAATCTTTTGATCACAATTTTTTTGGGGTGAAGTAGAAAAAAACATAAATTGAGATAAAAAAAAATATAAATCAATTTTACTAATTTTAGCTTATTTAATGAGAGAAAAAAAAATCAAAAAGAGTTAAAGCATAAAATATTAGGTTGTTTAATAAGTTTTTTCGTTTTTTTCTAGACTTTATTTATTTATAAAAACTAAAATAAAATATAATTAGTCACTGAAATAATTTGCTTCGCTAGAAATACACATCTCCCATCTTTCTGGCAGCATTTTGATCCCTCGCTCGTAGAAGCTGGCTGGTTTTGAGGCGAAATATTGACTGATGTCTTTTTTGATTTCCTCCAAGTCTGAGTAACTTTTTTCACTGAGAAAAGGCTGCATGCATCGGAACAAATGGTATTCTGAAGGAGCTAAGTCTGGTGAATAAGCTGGGTGAGATAAGACTTCCCAGCCTAGATTCTCTATCGTGTTCCGAGTCGTTTTTGCAACATGTGGCGTTGTCATTTAAAAGAATCACTTTTCGCTCTCCTTTAGCTCTGTGTGGCCGTTTTGTTTCCAAAGCGTGACTCAAACGTATCAATTATTGTGAATAAAGGTCTGCGGTTATCGTTTGCTTGGGTTGCAGTAGCTCATAATAGATTATACCCTTCTGATCCCACCAAACACAAAGCATGACCTTTTTTCCATGAATTTCGCATTTCGGAGTAGGTAATGGCTCTTGATCAGGGTCGACCCATTGTTTTTTGTTGACCTGGTTATCGAAGTAGATCCACTTTTCATCTCCAGTTACGATTTTCCACAAAAAACTCTTTTTTTTCTGCCTAGACAAGAGAGAAACGCAAATGCTCAATCGTTGCGCAATATTGATTTCTGAGAGTTTGTGCGGGACCCATTTACCGGCCTTTTGGATCTTTCCTAATACTTTTAGTCTATTCCAAACGATGCCATTTGTTACACACATCTCTTTAGCGAGCTGTCTAGTCGACCGTCTCGGGTCTTCCTCAAGCAGCTCTTGCAAATACGCGTCACCAGCTTCGACGGTTCTCCCAACGCGTTCTTTGTCAATGAGGTCGAAATCTCCAGCTTTGAATCGAGCAAACCAATTTTGACAAGTGCGAACAGTCAGAGCGTCGTCGCCATATACCAAACAAATCGATTTGGTAGCCTCTATCGCATTTTTTCCTTCGTTAAACTTGAATAACATGCGATGGCGGATATGCATTTTTTTGTCATACATTTTTTTTTAGTTAATTATTTAGAAATTTAAAAAGCAAACATATAATCTTAAATATCATTTGAAAGAACAAGAGTTGCTCTTTCAAATGATGTACAAAATTGCATAAAAAAGTTTAATCTTTGATGAGATTATTTCATTTAAAAATCGACGAAAAAACTTATTAAACAACCTAATAAATAAAAAATAACTTAAATAGTTAAAATTAGACTAAATTAAGACTAAATCTAATTCAAAAATGGTTTTAAGAAATAGTTAAAGCCTAAAGTTTGAAAAATGTATAAGTTTTTTTAGAAAAATTAAAAATAATTTTAATTTTTCGACTAATCATTAGTGATGATAAAAAATGCGTTAAAATACCTTTAAATGTACATGAAAAAGTCTATTTGCGCAAAGGATTTGAATTTTTGCTTTTAATCTTTAATTTTAAATTGGTTAAATGCTTTTATTTTAACAAAAAAATATTTAATTAAACTAGAAACATTTAAAGAAATTGGATTTTGAATTTATGTTTTTTATTAGTTTTAAAAAAATTGTTATTATGTAAAAAATTATAAAATATATTTTTTTTTCTCATCAATTAAATCAATAATTATTTTTATGTTTTATTTTCTTTATTTAGGTTTTTTTTATCCTTTTACATGTTTCGTTCTACCTGAGTCAATCTTTTTTTTTAAATAGCAAAAAAATATTCACAAGATTAAGTTTAATTAAAAATTTTGGAAATTTTTTTTTAAAAGACTCAAGAGAAAGAAAAAATATTTATTTAAAAAAAGGCACAAAATTTAGATGCTTTTCCATAAATTTAATTTGGAAAAAAAAATTTTTTTAAGGAAAATTTTGATAATTTTTTCAAAAGGACACTTAACAAAATATAAATAAAAAAATACACAAACTTTAAAGAAATAATTTTATTTTGTTAGAAAAATCTTGGAGAAAATTTTAAACCACCAATTTTTTATTTTTTTTTAAATAATAAAAAAAAATATTCAGTTATTTAAGTTTGAAATTAAAATTTTGGAGGAAATTTTTAAAACTAATTAAGAAAAAGAGAAAAAAATTATTTAAAAAAAAGCAAAAAAAATTTATATGCTTTTCCATAAATTTATTTTTGAAGAAATATTTTTTAGGTAATTTTTGATATTTACAAAAAGACCCTTGAAAAAACAAAAACACTGGCCCCCAATCAATCATCATTATTATTGGAGAGAATTTCATAATTTTTCAGATATTTCATAAAAGTATAAAAAGGAGAATATAAATGAACTTAAAATTTTATATTTTTTTCCAACAAATGCCTTTTTTTGTCATCTACATAATATCTTGTAACGAAGATGAATTATGCTTCCTGGACAAAAACTAAACACATTTTTGGGAAAGCTCGTGAAATTCTCTACGAGAACAATGGTGGTTAGTTGGGGGTCAAGTTTTTAAAAATATGAAAAAAATTCAATTTAAAAAAAAATAAAAATTCTGGTAAAATAAGTACTTCAATTATCAAAAAAAACAGAAAATTCCAAACTATTAAATGACATGCTAAAACTGTTAAAAATGTTTTTTCTTTGAAAAAGAGTAGGGGTCAAGAAATTTCCTAAAATTTGGGACCAGTGTTTTAGTAGGATCCTGAAAAAATACCACAAAAAATACCATGATTAAAAAAAAACACAGATAAAAATAATTAAAAAATTTGTTTTAACATATAAAAAAAAATATTTAAGTATTAGTAGTATAACTGGGTGGGTATTATCCACAAGTGGTAGCTAAGTGATAAAAGCTTTAGTAGTAAAGGAACTGGTAGCAAAAATGTTCTGATAAAAAAAAATAATTCTTTTCACATTTATTTGGACATTTTCTTCGTTTCATCATTTTACTGGCACGTTGTCCTTTATAAAGCTTCATCATCCTCCAATGTATGGCTAAAATTGTTCTCAAAAAATGCTCTTGACATTTTTTATTTAGGTAAAAGCAAAATTAAATCGATTTTTACATAATCTTTTTAAATTCGACATTCGTAAAAGATGTCAAAAATTTTTAAATATTCAGTTTCAAAATAAAAAGTGTTGATTCTATACACAAAGGGATTTTTTATTTAATATTTTTGTGGATTTTTAAAATTACACATTTTTTGAATTGTGAATTTAAAAAAATTTATTATAAAAAAAAATTTTAGGGAATTAAAAAAATTAAATTTTTTTCAATATTGAATCAAAAGAAATATTCATTAAAATAGATTAACTTTTTAATTAGGAATTGGATTACAAATTCATTAAAATTAGCATTTTTTAATAAGGAATTAAAAAAATATTCTTCAATCGAGAATTTAAAATAAGCTTTTATTTTTCTGCTCTGGTGGGTTAAAAATATAAGTTAAGTATTACGATTCTATAAATTTATTTCAAAAGAAAAATAAAACTAAAATTTTGCTTAAAAAATTTTTCAAATTCTTATTTTAAAAAAATATATCAGATAATAAAAATATTTATTAGATTAATATTCCTGGTCTTTAAAAATGAGATAATTTTAATGATGCTGGTTTGTTGAACAAGACTCATTACTAAATTTATCGACATTATGAATTAATTTTTGCCTTTCAAGGCTTTTTTTCTTTCCTCTTGGCATTGGAAACACTAATGGAATCGAAATGCTTTTGAATTTTATTTAACTTTTTAAGAAATTTTTTTTTGTTGTGCCTTTTTATGAACATAATTGTTATAAACATAGAATTATTGCGATCTTAATTAGAAACCAGATTACAGAACTCATATTTTTCATCAACATTCATATCCTAATAATCTAAATTATCTAAATAGGTTTCTAATTCAATATTTTTTTTTCCTAATTGTATCACCGAAACAGTCTTTTCTGGCTCAAAAATTTATAATTGAATGTTAAATAGAAAAATTAACAAGAATAATATCACTTATCAAAAAGGAAAATAATTTTTTCTAAGTGATTTTAGTAAAAGTTTCAGTTATTTTAGCTAAATAATAATAAATCGTCATCTAGATTTTCATTTTATTGAAAACAGTATCTCACTTTCTAAGCTTTTAAATTTAAATTCATAAAATTTTAAATATATTTATTAAACAATGATTTTTCTAGTTTGAAGAATTAAAATTAATTAAAATATTGTAATCTATTATTTTATTTTATATTTATTTAACATCAATTTGGTGATCATATTCACCATACCAGAATCATTAAAATGATCACATTTTGGACAGGCCTCAACATCCTTTCTTGCATAAATTGTGAAGCAGAAAAATATTTTAATTAATAAATAAAATAATTAATAATAAACTTAATTTTCAATTTTTTTTAATTTAAAAAATTTTAGGAAAATGAGAGCAATTATGAGCTAGGCTTTGAAATGTTTGTTGAAGCGGCCGAAAAAGGCGAAAAGAGCTCTTTGTGCTTTGTGGCCAAAGCATTCGACACTGGAATCGGTTTGCCAAAGTCAAGGTAGATGGAAAAAAAATTTTTTGACAAATTTTAATTATTTTTTAAACAGAGAAATTGACTGGTTCCGAGCCATTGAGTATTACAGAAAAATAATAGGTAATAGTTCGGAGGAAAGGGGGCTAGATGACGGCTTTTATGATATAAGCACTGAATGTGAGCCTGTGTACACAATTTTGGCCAGAATGGGCGAAATGCACTTGGAGGGTGGTCATGGAATTGAACAGAACTATACCGAAGCGGCTGATTTGTTCAGCGAAGCAGCCGAGCTAGCCATGCAAAATGGCAAAGGCAGACTGGCAAATAAATATTTTGATTTGGCCGAAAAAACTAGTGCTCTCTGTGACCAGTAGTCAAAATGATAATGGATTTGTAAATAAGGAGATTCTTGGATATTACATTAGACTCTAAAAAGTTACTTTTTAACTTTGAGAACTTGAATTTTTTTAAATACTGAATCTCCGAGTCTTTTAATTTGATTTGTTTTTAAAAAACAAAAAAATATTTTTTACATGAATTTAGATAAAAATAAATATTTATTAAATTTAACTGAATTTTTTTTCTTTTCATGAAAAAAAAATTAATAATAATTTTTAAATTGTTAATTGGTAATTTTTGAAAAATTTAGAAACATTCTTGGTGGTTTAAATTAATTTTATTTAATAATAATTAATAATAATAATAATTTATTCATTTAACACCCCGAGGGTGATGTAAAAAAAAATAAAACACAAATCAAAACACAAAAACAAAATATAAAAACCTCGGAACTTTAATCTGGACCGAGTAAAACATGTTCTATAAATTGTTGCAAATGTACCACCACTTAAAGTTGAGTTGAATTTTTAGTCTAATATAATATCCCAAATTGTGAAATTTTCTGAGTTTTTCAGATTTATTGCAGTGTTTTGCAGAATTAGTAATTTGATGGTACAAAGGATGTTTAAGTTGCTACAATTTACAGAACATGTTTTGGTCTATCAAAACTTAAGCTATTGCACTTTTAAAATTTTGTCTTTGACTTTTGTACCAAAATTCACAATGCTAATAAATTTAAAGAATAATTAGTATTTTTTCATAATTGTGTTAGTCACATGATTTAATAGAATAAAAAAAACTTCAAATTCGATTGTTTTTAGTTTTTTTTAAGATTTAAAAAAAATTTAAACAATAAGAAAAAAGAAGTTACAAACAAGTAAAATGGAAATTTGGTAAATAAAAGTATATTATTTTTCTTGCATTTTAACTTAGAAAGTTTTCGTTAAAAGTTTTAGGATTTTTAATTTTAAACTTTGAGAACTTGAATTTTTTTAAACAGTGAATCTCCGAGTCTTTTAATTTGATTTGTTTTAAAAAACAAAAAATAAATTTTTATTTCTTTCTCCAAGTATGGATACCATGAGTTAATAGCATATTCTAAATGAGGTCTGACTAACGAGCAGTATAACAGCTTGATTATCTATTACTAGGGTATTTAAAAGCTTTCCTTATTACCCCAAGCATTCGATTTGCTTTAGATGTGCAACTTTTCACTTGAGTGTCCCATTTTAGGTCGCTTTGAATATATATACCTAGATCTTTTTCACAATTTGATTTTTTAAGGTCCTTTGAATCTATAGTGTAAGCAAATTCAGTATTGCAGTTACCAAAATGAACAACTTTACATTTCTCTGCATTTAGCTGAGTAGACCAATCTTTGCACCAATTACACACTTTATCAACATCTGACTGTAACTGCAGATTTGACATAAAGTTCTTGATGATTGCCAAGATTTTCGAGTCATCGGCGTAAGCTTCACAGCTATTCGAGATACTTTCAAGCATGTCATTAATATAAATAATAAATAAGAGTGGACCTAGAAAAGATCCCTGTGGGACACCACTATCAACAACCACCCAGTTTGAGCTAGCTTCACCAAGGACAACCCTTTGAAGGCGACCAGTGAGAAATTCTCGGATCCAACCAATTAGGATCTCTCCAAAGCCATAACTTCTGAGCTTATGCAAGAGTTTCCTATGGGAAACTTTATCAAAAGCTTTTGCAAAATCTAAATATATCACATCTACTGAAAAACCCTGTGCCAAAGCTTTGCTTATTATGTCCAACGTTTCCAGTAGGTTAGTTCAACATGTCTTATTCGGTAAAAAACCATGCTGAGACGCCGAAATCAAGTTGTTATTTAACACATGTTGCAACATCTTGTCTTTGATTATACTTTCTAGAACTTTACAGACAACTGACGTTAATGAGACAGGCCTATAATTACTAGCGGACAATTTTGAACCACCTTTATGCAAAGGAGTGACGTTTGCCTGTTTCCATACAGTTGGCAATTCATTCGACTCTAGGGATTTTTTTTAAAATAATAGACAGAGGAATAGCTAAGGAGTCAGCACAATTTTTAAGAACTGTCCCATGTACCTTGTCGGGCCCCATAGCTTTATTCAAGACTAAACTTTTTAATTTAACACCAACCTTTTTAACTGCTACCAAAATATCAACATCAATCTCACACTTTTTATTTGTTTTTTCAAAGAAATCAGGCAGGCGAGACTCATCTTCGGCACAGAAAACCGACTTAAAATCTAATTATTTAAAATTTCACGAAGTTAGCGAGTTATCGATGTCAAGGTTGAATAGTGAGAGAGAATAGATAATTGATTAATTACCAATTATCAATTAAGTTTTAATATATATTAAATATATATATATCTAACAATTAAGAATTTGTTAATTAAGAAAATAATCTTCTATGTAAAAAAATAATCTTCCAGGTAAAAATAATCTTCTATAAATCTTTAAAAAATTCTATATATAAATTACCTTTTAATTGAATTAAAGGTGAAGAGAACAAATATTTATCAGCTGATGCTGTTTTGAATGACGCACATACAGCTTTTTACCCGACAGAATTTTTAAATAGCTTAAATTTATCAGGAATGCCACCTCAAAAATTAGTTCTTAAAAAAGGCCAACCTATTATTTTACTTAGAAATGTCTCAGCTTCGGATGGATTGTGTAACGGTACCAGGCTTATTTGTAGAAATTTTTACCATTGATTCCAACTGATGCAAGTTTACCTTTCGAATTAAAAAGGCTTCAATTTCCTATACGACCAGCGTTTGCAATGAGTATAAATAAATCTCAAGGACAAAATTTAGAACACCTAGGGGTTTACTAAAACGAACCTGTTTTTACTCATGAGCAATTATATGTAGCCTTTTCAAGAGTGACAAATAAAAAAAATCTCAAGATTTGCATGAATCATCCAAAATAATTTAACAAAAAACATAGTTTATACTGAGGTTTTTCAATAAATTTTTTAGTGTGTTCTGCAATTTTTTTTCTTAATTTTATTTAAATTCCTCCGGCAGCGAAGCAGCGGTGATCTACTAGTACTCGTTTAATATTGTCGCTATTTGCGTACGATCGCAAACTATATTCCCAGATTCAGTCTCCAAAGCTTTGAAAGACACTTTGATATCGGTATTATTGCTCGCGTAATTGTAGACTAATTTGGGGTTTGACTTTGCAAGCTTAGCAATTTTAAACTCATATTCTTTGATCGCTTTTTTTATCATTCTATTGCACTCATTCCTAAATTTGACATAAATTTGTTTCTTGGATTCACACCTTCCACTCGCCATAAAAGATCTCCAGGCAGAGTACTTATTTTTGATAGCAGTCATCGTTGCTTGACACAGCCAGGGCTTACCTCGAACCCTCAGATTCTTTTTAGGTATAAAACGTTCGCAAGCCATTTCGTAATAAGAACTAAATTTATCATACATCTCATTTACGGATAAACCATTCAAAACTTTAGCCCAATTTACTTCGCTGATAAAACGCGATAGTGACACATAGTCTCCTTTAACGTAATTGTAGCTTGACGAACGGAAAGACTTTTCACCGTGCTTTCTCAAAGGCTTACATTCATAATCCCATAAGAGCGTCATATGACCCCTATTGGTCTTACCTAGGGGAGAACCGTGTTCAATACTATATATGCGATTAGAGTTTTCAGTAATCACTAAATCGATTAAGCTTGACCGGTTATCGCACGAAAATTTAAACGTTGGCTCTATAACTTTTTGGATAAAAAAGCAGTCATCCAAACATTCCAGAAAAGCCAACTCAAAAGAGTGCTCGTCGGAAAAGCACGTACTAAAAGCTCCAGAGTGCCAGTCAATTCTTGGACAGTTAAAGTCCCCGCACAAAAGAATTCCGCTATACTTAGAGTTGTACATCACCTCATTAGCCCGTCTGATGCTCCTTATTAACTTTTTCATGAAAAAAAATTGACAATAATTTTTAAATTGTTAATTGGTGTTTTTTGAAAAATTTAGAAACAGTGTTGGTGGTTTAAATTGATTTTATTTAAATAAAAAAAAATGATATAGCAAAATTTAAAATTATCTAACTATAAATATCAAAGCGTTAAAAAAATAAATCGTGCTGAATCCGCATCTTAAAAATTTACAATTAAAAAACTAAAAATAAAAAAAAAATTTAATTTGATCATTTCTGACTTGTTTTAATAGAGCAATTGGGAAACATCTGAGAAAATTCGGTTATTTTTTCTCTATCTTCATAAAAACAGAATGAAATGTCAAAAAGCTTCAATTTTTTACAATTCTTTAAAACCCTATTTTAAAAAAAAAATAAATTTTTTTCAATAAAATTGATTAAATAAAATCTACAATTCAACTGTTTCCTTTGATATTGATCTAGAGCCCAAAATATCAAGCTGTTCAATTTGTAATCCTTTCTGAGATATCAAATAGAGCTCGTTATCTGACACTCTTTAAAAAATAATTATTTTTTATTAAATTTTTATCTATATATACCTTAACGATGTCAAAAATAATTTTCGCATTAGAACACATTTTTCTAGCATAATCTTTAGCCATTCAAACGAAATGACACTTCTACTAACAAACATATTTATTTAATAATTTAAAATCTGGATAAAAAATTTAAAATTTAATTACCACCAGCCGATATCCAGATCCTTTAGGTAAAAACAATTATTAGCTAATTTTCTCAGACCCATGCTTGTCAATGAATAAGCTCTCCATAGATCAAGTGATTCAATTCTGTCACAATTTTCAGCTAGAGTAGTCATCACCTCATCGAATTCGTTTATTTTCATACAAGCACCTAAATTGAGGCATTTTAAATTTTTGCACGACTGAACAATTCTGGTCGTTTGTTGTCCATCTATCAGCGTCCTATACAGATTTAGTACTTCCAAATTGAATAAATTAGCTATGGGTGCAAAACCATTTTGATCGCTTGGAATTATGTTCAGACAAGAAGCTACATTCAAACTTACAAGTTTGGAACAATTATCAGATATTAAACTCAAAATATTTGCATTCAAAAATTGACAATTTTCCATATTTAACACTGTTAATTGTGAACATGAATTTTCGAAAATTCTTTTGAATAAGAAATAATTTTTTTTTAATTTTAATTAATTTGTAATTAGTTAATAATAAAATTTTATAAAATATAAATGGCACAGGTGATAAATGATTTTTTTAGCAGACATTTTAAATGAAAAAATATCTTGACTTAATTTCAATATTTTAGATTTTTTTCAGAAACTTGGATCTTTTATTTAGTATCAAAATCAAGTTGATTTTTATAAAAAATATTGACTCAGAAAAATAACAAATTTTGACAAGACTTCAAATATTTTTTTTAAACTAAATTTTAATTTTATTTTTGAAAGAGAAATTTTTATATCTTTTTATTTTATATTTGTATTTAAAATAAACTTGATTTATTAAAATTTTTATTTTTTTTTAAATTAATTAATTTAAAATATTTTTAAAAATTAATTAAAAGTAAATAATTTTAAAAACTTGAATCAAAATTTAATAATTCTTTTTCCTTTAGATGTTCTAAGGATATTTTAAATAAATTCTTTTTCATAAAATAGAATGTGTATAAAATAACATTTAATTATTTTAAATTAATTGTTTAGAATTTTATTTTATTTAAAAATTTAATACAGAAGCATACTTAAATATTTAGCATCAAATACTTTACTTTATTTTTATATCTGTAGAATCCTGCAAAATTTACAGAACATTTTTGAATTATTAATGCACTTGCGCAAAATTTTTGCTAAAAATAATTTACTTGGCAACAAAAAATTCTCTGCATTCATTTTTTTATCAAAAATTAATTAATTTTATTTTTTTATAATCATTTGAAATCGATCATTTACTTAAATTAGCCTAATTTTTGCTCTAAATCGTATTTCATTCACAGAATAAACCCAAAAAATATAAATAAATTTTATTTTACTATATTTTTTAAAAATTTAATATAACTGAATTTATTGTAAACAGAACTTATATATTTAATTAAATATAGATAGTTTTTTTTGTTTAAATTAATCGCAAAAAAATTGATCAATTTTAATTTTTATAAAAATTAAGCTATGAAAAAATGAAACATTAAATTTTATTATTTTTTCATTAAATTAATTTTATTAAAAAATAAGATTATAACAGTTTAACCTTATTTAACCCATGAACTAATGGAGTGAATAAAAATCCTCGGGAAAAACTTATTGAAAAAAATTTGATTTTTATAACAAAATAATATTTTTAAAAATAAAATACAGCACAGAGAATCCTATGTAAATAATAATATTTTTTTTAAAGAAAATTTTCAAAGCTAAATTATCTAGCTTTAATTGAAACAATTATTTTAGGTTAATTCCGAAAAAATCAAAAAATTTCCTTATCTCTGACTTTGTCTTAAAAAATTTATCTACCAAAAAAATTAATCTATCGATAGAAAAATGTGCCATTTTAAATACCTTTTAAAAATTTGAGTCGATTCCAATTTTGACCAAGAAACATCCAAGGCTTTAAACTCGCATGATAAATTGTAAAAAATCTCCAAAAGAGCTTCATTAACCTTTAATTAATTTAGACTAAGTTATAAATCAGAGTTGTTTAATAGTCTCAAGTCTCAAGTCGAGTCCAAGTTCGGACTTTTTTTTTTTTTAAAGTCCAAGTCCGGGTCCTACTAAAATACTGACCCCCAATTTTTTAAAATTTTTTGATCGCGTAATATAATCTTTACCCATAAATTTATTAAAAATGACCATAAATATAATAAAGCTTCCATAAATTTATTAAAAATAGAATAAACTTGACAATTATTTATCAAATTGAATAAAAAAGTAGGACACGTTTATTTTCACGTAAATTATCTGGAAATAAATAAAAAGAAATTCACGTAAGATACGTGTAAGTGTTGTAAAAAAAGTATTTATTTTCACGCAAAAAAAGAATAAAAAAATAAAAATTCAAAAAAGAGATTAACAATTAATTGATGAAAAAATATTAGAAAAAGATAATTCAATTAGAACAGTTGTTACATTTCCAAATTTTTTTTAATGGAACATAAGTTCTTTTAACACATTTCAAATGATAATGTAAATTAACGCCATTGCTTTTAGTAGCTATTTCGTCAGTAGTACGGTAATGAATGCATTTATAGTGCATATACTTATAATTATTAGTACCTCTTATTAAAGCACTACTAACGGTCGTCCATAAAGTGTAAGATTTTTTGGTAAATTCATGAAACACTTGCTCAAAATCATCAAAGTTGTCAAATAATTGGCCATAGTGTAAAGATTCAGACATTTTTTTGAATATAATATCAAGAATATCGTGTTTTATGGTATATTTAATGGACTTTTTAAAAGTTTAAGAGTCAAAAAGTATATCAAGGCTTCTAATTAAAGCTTATTTAATTAAATTATACTTTGGGTTTCATGATATTTTTGTTTAATGAACTTCAATTCTTTGATGGAAAAGTGTTATAATTTTTAAGCATTATTTTTTCATTAACTGACATTTGCGTGAAAATAAATAAAAATAACATTATATTATAAACATAAACCAACTTAAACAAAATCTTAAGATTAATCTGATTTCTAATGATGGTATATCTGATTCAATTTGGTTATGTCTTTGCAATTTAAAATTAAAACATTACAGAACTCTCCTAAATGAGCTAATTCAAAATAAAAGAAATTCATGAATTTTGGTCCAAATTATCTTGCTTTCTAACTTTCATGCCTTTTTCTATTTTCGAACTAATGTTCCTTTTTTATTTTTGTAATTTTATTTTTAGGTAATAATTTTTCATTTTTTAAAAAAAACACAAAAACACAAAAAAAAAAAAAAAAATTTTTTTATCTTTATTTTCTTTTACTTCTCCTTAAAGGAGGTTAATTCAATTCAATAAATAAATAAATAGTCATGAGAAAATAAAAAAAGTCTTCCAATTTCCAATTTCACATTTTCCAATTTTATATATTCTTAATTATCATTTATTTAGCTTATTTACTTTTTTTTTTAATTCTTTCTTTTTTTTTTTATCTTATTTTATTAACTTTAATTTTATTTTTATTTTATTTTTTTAATTTTTAACTTATTCTGAAGGAGCTATAGCTCGGTACAGAAAACAAATAAATAAATAACAAAAAAAAAAAAAAAGTCTATTCCTTTTTATGTATTTTCAACATTCATTTTATTTAGCTTATTTACTTTTTTTTGATTCTTTTTTTTCATCTCATTTTATTAACTTTAATTTTATTTTTATTTATTTTTTTTAACTTATTCTGAAGGAGCTCTAGCTCGGTACAGAAAACAAATAAATAAATAAATAAATAAAAAAGCACTAAAACAAAAGCGTTTAGGTTTAATAGAATTTTTGAACGAATACAAAAATAACCTAATCAAGTTTTGGTCTCAAGATCGTTCATCTTCATTAATTTTACAATGTCCTGACACTGATGAGTGGATAGAGGAAGAGAAACCAAACAAAGAGTCAATCAAACAAAACAAACCAATACATAATAATAAAAAAGAGACCCTCCTTCTAAAACTGTAAAGAGCCTAGAAGTTCAAGCTTCTGACCTAATTAAAGCACCTGAAGAAAATGCCATTTTCGATGATGACTTAACATCTCAAGATGATACTTCCAAGCGACCAAGATTTGATGACAGTGTTAGTAAATTATGTGATACTTGCGGCAAGCCTTTACAAAAAAAATTGTATTATTATTGCGCGATAAACAAATTTAACCAAAAAAAAATGAGTTTATTATTTTTTTAATGAATCTGATTTATCTTTAATGAATTTGATATTTTTTTAATAAATTTGTTACTTATTTCTTTTATTTGATAATAATATATTAAATTTGTTGTATTTTCTTTTATTTTATTATAATTAAATAAATTTATGGTAAACTTTAATAAATTTATGGTATTTTTAATAAAATTTATGGTTAGAAGTGTTAACGGCCTTTTTTGATCCCCATTTATTTTGCAAAGCAAAAATATTTTTAAAAGTTTTAATATATCATTTAGTTTGAAATTTTCTCTTTTTTTTGAAAATTAAACTAATTTTTCTCCAAAATTTTTATTTTTTGTGAAAATAGAATATTTTTATATTCTTAAAAACCTGACCCCTTACTGACCCCCATTATCCTTGAAGAGAATTTAACGAGCTTTCTAAAAATGTGCCTAGTTTTTCTCCAAGAAGTATTGTTTTTGAATTATTTTGATTATAATTAAAGATCTTAGTTATTTATATTTTTTTTTTTTTTATTGCAATTTTTTGTCTCTTTTTTCTGATTTTCTCTTTTTATTTCAATTTGATCTTTGGAGGTGGAAACATTATTAAAAATTTTATAAATTTAAATAATGATTGGTGTTGTAAATTTAAAGAAAAATAATAACCTTTAATGAACGAAATAAGAGATTAGATTATTTGACTAATACTTTTTTTTATTTTTTAAATATCAAAAAGCAAAATCAAACAAAACAATTAAAATAAATTGAACTAAATTTGGTTAAAAACTCAAAAAAATCTGTTTCCAAAATCGACATAAAATAAAAAAGTGTATTAAATATATTTTAACATTTAAAAAATATCAAATGATTTCATTTTATTTAAGGATGATTATTTGATTTTTTAATAATAAAACCAGCTCAGTAACCCAAAAGAATATAAATTTTTTGATATTAAACCTGATCTAGCAAATTGAAAAAAAAGTCCGGACTTGAACTTTTTTTTGGGACTTTTAAACAACCATGTTAGAAATTTAAAAAAAAAATAAAATACTTGATTCCAAAATGGCTTCAAATCCAATTGATTAAATAAATCTCTTTCACTGCATAATTGATAAAATTTTCTACAAGTCGATCTTAGAAAAAATATGTCTCTTAGATCCAAAAGTCTGATAATGTTTTGAAGTAGTTCATTTGGCAAGTCGGTTATGGTCAATTGTTTTTTCTCTGACCGAGCACTTTCATTTTTTATCTGCACTGCTGCATTTTCTAAATGATCCGAGCTGATTGCCAAAGAAAAAAATTCATCTCCTATGTTTCTAATATTTTTGGCAATCTGTTTGCTAAGATTTAAATCAAATGGATAGCCAACAATTTCAATGGCATCCAGCTCGGTATAGTAATCAAGTTTCCCATGCTCAAACTCAATTCTGACAAGGCTTTAATATTTTTTCAATTTATTTTTTTTTTCTGGAAAAGAAAATTTACTTTGAAAAAATGTCTCTTTTGGTCAAAACAGGTCTGTACTTTCGAGATTCTTTTCTGGGAAGAGGACGCTCAAAAGCCATGTAGTTTGATTTAATTTTTAAATCATCAAATATTGACCAGATGAGTGTCCATTTATTTTTAATGTAATCAAAAGCATACAATGCAGCTACTGCTCCCGGATTATAGTTCTCATATATTATCACTGAGTCTATCATTAATTTTTGTTCGAATTCCAATTCTATTAAGATTCAAAAAATTATAAAATTTTATTTGTAAAATTATTTTAAAGTAAATTTCAACTCTCACCTATAAAATCTTTACTAATGTAACAAGGCTTTGCTATATTTGACTTTATGTCGGGTAAATAGCTCATATCATTCCACCAGTTTCCATAGGTTCTCTAAATTGAAAAAGTCTCAACAAAATTGTATTTTATTTTAATTGTTTTAGCAAATATATTCTTTGATAACAAAAAAAATTTTTGATTGATTTAAAAAGCTTTTTTTAAGACTTTTGGAATACTAAAATAATATTTTTTTCAATGAACGCCTTAAAGGCGATGTCGAAAAAAAAAGTTAAAAAAATATAATAAATTAGACAAAGTTTAAGTGTTTTCTAAAAAATTTAATAAAATATTTAATTTGAAATGTTAATTTTTTTTTATTAATTTAAATAATTATAATTCATTTTTTACTCTCTTTTATATTCACTTTTTTCTTTTTTTTTAATTTGGCGAGGAAATCCAGCATCAAAAATAATACTTATTGACAGAAATTTTAGAAAGGTGGTTGAAAAAATAAAAATTGCGTTCCTTCTCATAAAAATTAAGATTTTCTTTTAATTATTTAAAAGAAAACTCTTTGTTACTTAATTGTTAAAAATTTTTGACATTTCAAAATTTTCAGAAAAACTCTTGGATATTTTTTTTTAATAAATTTTAAATTTCAATGATTTTTAAATTTTGAATAAGACAAAAAAATTTATATTCGAAATAAACTCTCTTAAAAAAATATAATAATGTAAATCCTTTAAAATAAGTAAGCATTTACAAAATTGTAAGAAAAATACTCAGCTTTTTTTATTTTATACAATTGTCCTCACTTCCTTATATCTGGTATAATTTTAATAAAATTAAAAAAAAAAAATCAAATTTTTTTCTTTTTTTTCTAAAACTTAAACACATTAATTTATTTAAATGCATCCTAAAATCAATTAATTACAAAATTTTTTCAATTAAATATTTAAATTAAACTTGAAAAATTAAGTGAATTGTTTATTTTTCCTTCTCAACTCTATGATTCATAATCTTCGACCAAAAATTTTTCAAATGCCTCAAAAATAAAAAAAAAATTTTTAGTCTTAGTGTTGTAACACCCTAGTCTCTACCCCCTTAAGATTAAGTGTTGATTATCGTAGATTAAACGAAATAACTATTAAAGACTGCTACCCCTTACCTAAGATTGAAGATCTTCTTGTAATGTTAAGTAAAGCAAAATATTTTACAACATTAGATCTTGCCTCAGGTTATTACCAAATACGAGTAGCAAAAAGAGATCGCCAGAAAACAGCTTTTGTAACAGAGTTTGGTCTGTTCGAATTTAATGTCACTCCATTCGGCTTAACAAACGCACCAGCGACTTTCCAACGCACAATGGAGAAAGCGCTTAAGGGGTTACTCGGCCAGATTTGTCTGGTCTACTTAGACGATACCTTGATCTTTTCGGAAACGCTAGAAAAACATTATTTACATGTGAGAACGGTTTACAAAAAAGACTGATGTGGACACATGGTGGACGAGATTCGAATTGTATCTGAAGACTGTGCCAATAGCTCCACAGAATCTTCGTACGATATTCCTGGGGTTTTTGGATGATGAGTGTATCAAAACGTTCAATAATTGTACCCCAAGGAAATATTTACCACCGGACGAAATTTACGTGCAAATGAAAAAATTGTTTGGGAGAGATCTGATCGATCGAGACGCGGCGCTCGAAAAATTTTATAACCGTAAGCCAACTCAAGAAGAACAAATGACTGATTTTTTTTCCGACTTATGGCATTGATTTGACTTATGGTTGCAATGATTCTATCATAAGCTTTTTTATTCAAAACGCTCTTGCCAAAAAGGAAAATTGTGTCGTTTGTGACAAAACCACTTCGACGGGCTTCCATTGTGGAGCCATTGCGTGCGATGCATGACATGATTCTTTGTGAGGTTTACTAATAGCTCTGCTAAAAAACATTCGCATGTTTTTTAGCAGAGCTATTAGTAAGCCTCACAAAGAATTATGCACTAATAATAATAACTGTGAAATTCACTACTCCACCACGTACACGTCTTGCAGACCATGCCGGCTTGCTAGATGTTTAGCAGCCGGCATGACTGCCATTAATAGAACCGGCTCATTTAGAGCCAAAAAAAATAATGAAGCCGGTAATTTAAAACGAACCAGATCCATGACCATCCCAAAAAAGACTCTTGTGGAGTCACAAGATGGTGTTGGTGAACACTCGAATGCGCCTGTGATTGAAGATCAGATGTCTAGTGTGGAAAATGGAAATGATGCTGAACAAGTGGAAGTGGTCGAGCAAGTGATTGAGCAGCAAGTGGTGGAGCATGATCAAGAAGTGGTAGAGAGAGAGGCAAATGAAGTAGACATTGGGCATGCTCAGAAAGCTTTTTCAGAAAATACCTTACAACTACCCAAACCAAGCCAGTCAAGAGGCAACTCTCTAGTTCGCAGTGGCCTCATCCAGCCACGCCAAAATAAAACATCCAGCCTAAGGCTCAAAAAATCGCCAATGGATGCCGTGAAAAAGAAAAATGATTGCTTAATCAAAAAGGCTGTTGACAGTGTCAAGAGCAAATTCGGATTAAACATAAAGCATTAATTCAGCTTAAATTTAACTGTTTAATCTATTCAATTTTGAAGACAAAATATTTGCGCATGACATTTAAAATTTTGTACAAAAACAATTAAAAAAAAATTTTTTTTTACTTTTTTTTTTATTTATAAAAATTTTAATATTTAAAAAAAAAGTAAAAAAGGAGTGACGCGTGATTGCAAGTTTCAACACGTACACTAAAAGAGAAAGAGAACACGTTTTTGGAAGGAAAAATGCGCTTATCTGAAAAATTCTCAGCCGAACCAAAGCTAATACTGCTTAGCTTCTTATGCGCAGCTATAACTGAAATAATGATTTGGTTTTTTGGTCTACTGATGGTTTTGTCATTTGGATGTGGTTTTGTTGTATTTTTATTTGGATTTACCTTTATAACTACAATAAATGAACGGACGGTCGAGCGAAAGCGTATTAATGATGATTTTTTAGATGACCGAGATCGTTCGATGAATAAAGTGGTAAAGGAAGAAAACTTTTCTCGAAGAGTGTGGTCTCCAGTAAATTTTTTTGATCAAAGAGAGTCGTCGCCGAGTGAGATAAAGCAAACCAAACATGAGGAAGATAAAAATCCTCTGGGATGTAAAGATGGAGGCATGTATTATAATTTTAGAACGATCGATCGAGCAGAGACGCCTGGTCAAAAGAGAATCGAAGTATGCGATACTCCAAAAAACGAAACATGGATGAAAGGTAATCTCAAAAAGGATACAACAACAAAATTTACTTCACCACAAGTGCGATTAGATGATGAAAGTGAACGGAAGGGCGAATCGAAAAAGTATTTAGAAAATTTTGAAAGTCAGCCTGCTCTTGAAACACCAAGACCTCCAGAAGGATTGTTTCAAATGTTCTCAAATCATGCAGAAAATGAGCGAACAAACGAAACACCAGACGTGAGAGAACTCGGAACAAGCTCAGATATGTTAGATGAACCAACTTTGCTAGAAATAAAAGACTTAGGATCTGTTGAGCAAAGATAACAGATACGCAGGGGGAGTAGTGATACTGTTCAACATTTTTGTGCTCCATGTGTAGAAGCTCTTTATAACTACAAACAGAACAACGCGGGAATTCACAAAGAGCCTTCCTTTAAACCAGAACGGAATTATTCAACTGCCGAGAGAGAGTTAGCAGGAGTGGTGAAAACTTTCATAAAATTCAAAAACTTTTTGTAAGTAAGAAGGTACGTTTTACCAATATATTGTACCACCAAACGAGCGAGCTAAAGTGTTCAATAAGGTACATGATGATCCTTTTGGAGGTCATCTAGGTTTTGAAAAAACCTTCGAAAGACTAAGAGTATCGTTTTATTGGCCTAACTATAGAAAAGATATGGAAGAATACATTCGACAGTGTGAAACATGCGCGAGTGTTAAAGGTCCACGTGCATTCACAAGGCAGCCAATTGTCCCCATTCGAGCGTCTCGACCATTCCAACTGATTACTTGGGATATACTTGGACCCTTACCTTTGTCGGTTGATGGATTTCTATATATTTTAGTGATAATTTGTCATTTTTCAAAATATGTGGAATTGTTTGGCATCAAGACTCAGGTCAGTGAAGAACTGGCTAAATGTCTTATGTCAATTGTCTGTCGACACGGTGTACCAGAAGCGGCTCTATCGGATAGAGGCACCAATTTCCAGTCAGACGTGGTGGACCAACTTTTAGAGATGCTTGATATTCATCGACTTCGAACGTCCGCTTATCACCCACAATGTGATGGTCGACCGAACGGACAAGTTTCAATCTTTGTCGCAATGCGAAGGGCGTACTACAATGCGTGGCTCATCGATTTATTAAAAAGGCACAACATTCGATGCTACGCTGAAGACCAACACTAGGTTTTTCAACCTGTAAGTCGAACGCACGAAGTCGAGCGAAACGCCAAAATAGTACCACCACCACCACAACAACAATCTCCAGCCAACCAATCACCACCACCACAACAACAAGCTCCAGCCAACCAACCACCACCACCACAACAACAAGCTCCAGCAAAACAACCACCACAACAAGAACAGCAACAATCTCCAGCACCATCATTACCACAAGCACCACAATATACGACACCACAGCAACCGGCAATAAATATTTACCCGCAAGTACACCTGCATGTGTGGACGCCGACCAATTGGTTAACCGACTAACAATTGGTCGAGGAAGGATCATCCGATCCTTAGGTGCCCCAGAAAAGTAGAAGACATCAGGAGATGTCTTTATCTAAAAGGGGGAGTTATGTAACACCCTAGTCTCTACCCCCTTAAGATTAATATAAATATTCATCTTTCTTTTATCAATAAAACAGTTGAAAGTTAATTTGTTTTTTTGATTTTCATTCCAGCTCCTACTAAAGTGTTTTGAAAAATATTTACCAAAAAATTTGAACTTCAAAGAAAAAGCTAAAATCTTTATGATTAAACACTAAAATACACCGAAACCATTTTTAAAATTTATGGTATCGTGAAAGTCTGCTAAATGTGTGCAAATTTATGCAAAATTTCACGCCATTGAAACGTATTGAAACTAAATGCTAAATTTGCAGCGTTTTTGCAGACTTTAACAATAGGTGTAACAAAAGTTGTTACACTTTGTTACATTTGCATAACATGTTAAGGACCGTTAGAACAAAAGTTATAACCTTTTTTACTTTTTGTATTGTAATTTTTGTAAGAAAATTCACAATGCCAAATTTATAAAATTTTCAATTAAAAATAAAAAATAAATTGGTTAGTATAATTCTAAAAAAATAAGATTGAAAAAATTAATGATTTTTTTATTAATGAACTAGATAAAATTCTGAAAAATCCCAGGTTTTGATTTTTTTTTTGCTTTAAATAGGGAGGAGTTACAAGCGGAGTGCCACAAGGATCCGTACTTGGTCCAATCCTATTTATAATTTATATCAATGATCTCCTTGAGAGCTTCAACAGTTTCTGTCTTGGATATGCAGACGACTTAAAATTAATTGGTATCTCCGAATTCTCGGACTTTGGATCGTTAGAAATTCAGAAAGACCTCGATCTCCTAATGGAATTGACAGAAAACTGGTCAACAAATCTAAACCTGAACAAATGTAAAGCAATGTATTTAGGTAAGAGAAAAGAAAAAGCAAAATACTTATTATCAAACCAAAATATACCTCATTTACTAGAGGAGATAACAGAAGAAAAGGATTTGGGTGTTTTTATTACAAATGATTTGAAGCGGAATAAACAATGTACTGTGGTAGCTATGAAAGCTAACTGAATACTGGGTCAAATAAGAAATTCTTTTAAAAACCTTAGCCGAGAATCATTAAGAAATCTCTATACATCACTTGTGAGACCCCATCTGGAGTATGCAGTAGGAACTAGGGTTGTTAACATTCAAAAGAAGATTTGGAAGGCTTCCAAATTTTTGTTTTGAATTAGAATTTTCTCTTTTGAATTAAAATATTTTGGAAATCTATAATTTCAAAATATTTTATTCAGAAAAACTCCTTTTGAAAGATTCAAAATAAAACAAAACGGACAAATTTTGACAAAAAATTATAAAGTTCAAAATTAAAATTTCAAAACTCTCTATTCTATAATCAGAATATTAAGAATTATAAATATACAAACAAATATATTATTATTATATAATATATTTTCTTTTTTCTTTTAATTAATATAGAATCTTACTCCAAAATTACTTTTCAAATTAAAAAAAAATCTAATTTCATCTTTTACTAAATGTTATTTTATCTTTTAATATGTAAATAAAGTTGAAATGTCTTCAAATACTGAACCTATTCATTAGAATTTCACTATTTTTTAGAGTCATAAAAATTTATTGAATTAATAATTAATGGAAAATGATAAACAAAAATATGCACATGAATGCATTCAAAACGTTTGAATGAAACGATAATAATTTTTGTGTGAAGTATTTAAATGTGAAAATATTTTTTTTAATGTTTAAACAATTTTTTTACAATTTAATTTATTTCAAAATATTCGATTTAGTTTTTATAATCTCTTTCAATTTTAATAGTTCCTTTTGAAAACCAAAATAACTAAATTACAATTTTCAAAATAAGATTTCCTATCCTCTTCCAAATGTTATAATACAAAACATAAATTTCAATTTATCTTTTAAAAGTTATAAAAGAAAAGAGAAAATATTATTCCAAAATTTAAAAAATTTGAATGTTTACAACCCTAGTAGGAACCTGGAGTCCGTATTTAAAAAAAGACATTATAATTCTTGAAAAAGTGCAAAGAAGAGCGACAAAACTGATTGATTATACCAGAACCAAGTCTTATGAAGACAGATTGGAATACTTAAATCTTATGAAACTTGAAAATCGTCGTTTAAGGGGAGATTTAATTAAAATATACAAAATTTTAAAAGGTTTTGAAAAAGTATCTTTAACAAATGGAATCAATTTCGCTTGTGGTGTAAAAAGCCTAACAAGACCACATGACAATAGATTGTTCCGAAAAATAAATCGCAGAGGCTCTTTAAGATATAATTTCTTAACAAATCGATGCTTAAAATTATGGAACAGCCTATCAGTTAATGCTGTTAGTGCGCAAACAATAAATAACTTCAAAGCGGTCATTGACAATGAAGTTTTGGAATGGTGAAAAGCAAAGTCTGCCAAAGCCTTAGTTTATAAGGCTAAACGCTTTGAGCGTTAGTTTAGATAGAAATATCTATACTGAAGATACTACAACTACTAAATAAAACTTGTCAAAAATTTAATTTAGAAAAAAAATTGAATAATTAAATTTAACTGATATTTTATGAATTTTTGAATAAAAAATATCTTTTCTCTTTCTTTAAAGCAAAAACAGTGATGTTTAATCGTTAATTTTCATTGATAAAACTAGCTTCATTTGTTACTACTGAAAAAAACCCATAAATTAAGTATCAAAATTTTTTTAAATTTTAATAAAGAAATCAATTTTTTTTGTCTAGAAAATATATTTTTGTATAAAATGGCGATATAATAATATCTTTAATTTTTCAATTGTTCATTTGAATTAATAGATATTCCTTATAATTCCTACCAATTTAATCTACAAATTTAACTCGAAATTTAAAAATTGAAAAAAAATTAAGATTTAAATATTTAAAGCATTGTGAATTTTAGAATAAAAACAGACAATAAAAATCAAAAAAATTTAGTTAATTTTGGGCTTTTGTAAAAAAATTAAAATTTTTTTTTTCGTCTCTAAAATTCACGTTTTTCATTTAAGTTTTTTTATTTAATTAAATTAAATTAATACAAACCAGGACGCAGCTCTCTAGAAAATCACCATATTTTGGGTAATTTGTTGGACATCCACGCACATTAGACACTGTATACGATCCGCTCTGTTCTCTTCCATATTGGGACGAAAAATCCAGCACATTTTTCACAAATTGTCTCACGATCAAATTTTCCGGCTTGGGTGCCTGCATTTATTCTTGAGAAAAAAAATAACTAAAAAAAGTGCAAAAATTGGGCAATTTTGGAGTAAAATATTTTTTCTAAAATTTAGCTACTTATTCAAAATCACGGTATTATGTGTGATTATAAAATAGGAATAATTTTATTTTTTTAAATTAAATGAAACATTTATTTTTTAAACAATAAAGAAATTTTTTCAAAATTTTAATTTTTTTTTACTACAATTAAACAATAACAACATTGAGTCAAATTAAATTTCTAGAAAAAAAATTAATAGGGTCTCGCTCTGCGATCGTAGGACGATGAGTAAGCTCGGTCCCTACGATCATGAGTATCGCGGCCACCATGACTACGAGCAATGTCAACAGAAACATCTAAGTAATCCCCAATAACAAATTTTTTTGACTGAAGGGTAGCATTGTCATCGGGACCCTTGGTGCCAATGGTGGTGCTGCCAATCTCTTTCATTCTGAATCCTGGTCCGCGCTGATTCGGCCACACTACTGAAAAATTGAACGTAGTTCCTTTGGTTTTGGTGTTTGGATACACATCAGTTATCAGTCTGGTTATTTCTTTGAGTGTCGCGTCGAGCCATGTGTGGATTTGCAGCTCGTTTGACGGCACTTGTCTCACATAGTCGTTGGGACGGTTGTGCCGACCAGTCGTGTTGCAAAACACGCGCAATAACAATGGACATGTTTTTTCCCTATCGATTTGAACCTCGTTCTCTTTCTGAACTTCTTCCACTACTTTTGATTCAAGACCCATTTTAAAAAATTTTTTTTCTAAACAAAAAAAAGATATTTTTATTTTAAATAAAATAACTTTTTTGATTTGAATTAAAATTTTTTTTTTATTATTATTATCATTATTTATTTCAATGAACGGCTTTAAGGCGATGTAAAAAAAATTAAAAATTTGAAATAAGTATGAAGATTAAAATAAGACAAAAATAAGGGTTCGAGTAAAGATTTGCAAAAAAATTTCAAATTTAATGTGTTAATTTTTGAAATTTCGATAATTATTATTCATCTTGTGTTTGTGTTTGTTATCTAGTTAAAGTTTGTTAGAGAAAGTTTGTCAATTAAAGTTTTTTTGGACAAAATAAATTCCGAAAAAAAAAATAATTTTTTAAATACCTAACAAAATTATTGTAATTTTTTTGTTAAAAATATTATTAAAAGATTAATTTTTTAAAGATTTATAAAAATAAAAAAAGACATAGTAGTATTCTTAGGATCTTTTATATTTTCAAAAGCTCTAAACAAGATGCATCGTGGTACTTTTTTAATATTTCCTTCCTGTTAAAAGAAAATCGAATTAATTTGAAAATTTTTTACTAGAATAAAAATGAGCCCAATACTATTTTATTTCATTAATTTTATTAAACCTAAAACTATTTTATTAAACTGAAAATATTAAAAAAAGATTAATTTTTGAATTTTGCTTTTATCTTTAATTTAAAATTGATTAAGTGCTTTTTTTTTTTAAACTTTAACTTTAACTTTTTTATTAAACTAAAAATGTTGATAAAAAAAAATTTTAATTTTATTTTTTTTTATCTTTTTATAAAATTGGATATGTATTTTCATAAATTAAAACTATTATATTATTTTAAAAAAAATCTGATTTTGAATTTAAATTTTTTACCTTTTTACAAGATTGGCTTACATTTTTTTCTCATCAATTAAATCAATATTTTTCTATATGTTTCATATTTTTCATTGATATGTTTTTATCTTTTTATGCGTTTTATTCAACCTGTCTCATTTGAATATAATTTTTTTGTTACCCAGAGGCTATTACACCTCTAAACATTTCAATTAATAAACAACAAAAAAAAAGCAAAATTTTATTAATTCAAAAAAAAAATAAATAAATGTCTAAAATCAATTTAATTTAGAGAAAAATGACCGAAAAAAAAAAAAAAACTCATTCCATTCACAAAGGCAAATCAGCTTGTTGCCGAGCTTTGTTCAACGTGGCCCTAAGATAAAACTGTTTTCTGGACAACAGCCTAACTTGTTTCAAAAAGTTATCCAAATCAACAGTTTTGTGAATAACCCCTTGAGACAAAAAGTACAACAAGTCCTGAATAGCCATCTCCTCTGCATACAACTGAACCATTTGGCGGTACAACGGACCGGGAGTCACCACCGCATCCTCCACACTAGTGCTGTCCCGGTGCCTAATCTGCTTCAAACTCTCATTCAACTCGCCACTCTTGACCCTTAGCTCCTCACTCAACTGCTCAATATTGACACATTCACTCTCTGCCTCTGTGATCAACGCCTTCAACGCCCTCTCACTCGACTCCAGATCGAAGTTGACCCTTTTCAGCGAGTCAATCTCGGCCACCTTTTCCTCATGCACATCCTTGAACTTGGCGCGTATTTTGTCTTGAATGGCGCTGATTAGCGACATGCGGTAGTGTTCTGGCTTGATGGTGTCGTCGGGGTAAGATACACGAGCAGTCGCTTGGTTCATGTTAGGATGGCTCACGCTCTTCATGGAGTTGTAGGCCTGGGCAGTGGGCATGGGGTAGTAGGGGTTGTTGGACGCGGGGTAAGGCGTCGGATAGCTCATGACCGACGCGGTCGGGTACGGAGGAGTGTGGGAAAAAGCGGGCCTGGGCTCGCTCGGGTACGGTGGTGTGTTCATTCCGTGTGAGCTGATGGCGCCTGTGGACGCGGATGCAATGGCCGTGGGGCGCACTGGCTTAGAGAACAGCGGAGTTTGTTCGCTGAATTTGATGGCCATTAGGTTAAGCAGCATGTACAGATCGGAGTTTTGGTGGTTCCATTCGGTCAGACATGGAAGTTGGATCTTGCCGCTGGCGTCAACGGTCTCACACACGTTGACGCTCATTTCGGCCGTGGGTCTGACGTAGGCGATTGGTGCATCGTAGGGATGAGTGTCGCTTAGGTAGATTTGGACCGGGATGTTGTAGACGGCACTGCGAAAATTGACTGGTATGGTGCCAAGGAGACAGACTAGTTCTTTGACAGTGCCTGTTGGGTACACGTATTTTTCGGTCTTGGGCGACAGGTCTTTGAAGTAGGTGAGCGCGCCCATTATGTCCCGTTTGGTGATGTCTTTGTATTTGTAAGAACATTTGTATAGCAAGTCATTTAGGATTCTTTCGTTTGAAGTCATTTTTGGTCTGAGTCATTAACAATTTTAAATGTTCAGTTGATTAATAATTTGAAAAATTATTAGATTTGGTTTCTTTTAGAATTATTATTGCGATTGCAAAATAAACTTAACATTTAGTATTGGTTTATTTTTTTTAGATACGGTAAATATTCGATTAAACAGAAAGAGAAATTTTTTTGATTAATGGAAAATCGAATTTATGGTTAACCGAATTAGGGGTGTTGTCTAATTTTTTGTCTTAAATAAAAAATTAATTTGCTGTTTTTAGAAACTTTATTAGGAACAAAAAGGGTAAAAATAAAAGATCAAAAATAAGCAACATATCAGAAATTAAGATTTCTTTTAACAATTGATATTGAGCTGACATTTGAAGTTGACACAGTCGGTCGAACCAAGATTTCTTGAAATTTCGGCTTGAAAAATTTATTGATTGAACTTTGTTTAGTTGTGTTTTCTTTCTTTTTGGACGCCTCTGATTTAATTGTTTCAAACGATGATTCGATTTCAACGGACCAAATGTTGTTTTATTTAAAATATTTTGTCAGTTCTTCGCACATCTTGATGGCTGTGGAGTATGAAATTTTCGGTATTTTTTCGACTTTTTGAACAAATTCAAAAACAACTCTTCTTTACGTTTTGGAGAAGGAGTTGTCTCTTGTTCATGAGGTCTTAGAGTTTTTTAAGCTTGGTTGGCAAGATACATTTTTAATACAATTGATTTGAGATTGATCCATGTTAGGGTTTCTTTATATATTAAGGGAATTTAAATTATCAGTAACGTTTTTCCGGGGAGCAAAAAATTAATAATCGGACGATGCAAGATTGGAGATTTTTTGTAAGAAGGTGTTAATTATTCAAAATCAATTAGTATTAAAAAAGTTTGCGCGTCTGTTCTGATCTTTTTTTAAGCCGAATCAACAAGAAAAAAATTAAATTCGTAAGACAAAAAAAAAGTCGTTACTATTTTTCAAAATTATGGTTAATCGAATTTATGGATAAGTGAATTCTGTACTGAGGACGATTGGCGTAAATTTTGATGTAAAAAACAGCATAAATACAAAAGTGGATTGTCTGATTTTGTCGATGCTAAAATAACTTTACATATATATTAAATATTTTTAAGCTTAATATTGATTTATTTGAATGAATTAAAAAAATTACATTATATTAAATTTTTATTTATTTAAATGTAAATTTTGTAAAATTATAAAAATGTAAAAAAAAAGTATTTAAACAATAAAATTTTAAACAGAATTTTTTTCTTTATTTTTTATTATATCAATGGATATTTTGGAATTACAAATTTTTGATTTTGATTTTCGGCGTCATCGTACAAATCCAACGGAAATGGACTAAATATAGATTCGTAATCAATTTCGGAATATAAAATTTCGGAATATAAAATTTCGGCTTCACAAACACTATAACCCAATTTAAAATTGACGTATTCGATCGTTTGCAAGTCTTTTATAATAAAGACAATTTTATTTTTTGACAAACTAATCGATTTTATAATTGAAAAAGTTGGAACGGAATTTACGATTTTTGTCACCAAACTTGTTTTCTTTTTAATTTGTTTTTTTTTTAATTTTAATAAAATAGTTTAAATTCAATTCCATTTCTTTATTTTCTTGAACCATACCTTTTGTTAATAAGCAGCCTTAAAGATTTCGCTTTGGTTAACCAATAACGATTATTAAAAGCAGTTTTTTTTTACATTTATATCATTTTTAACTAGTTTTACATAAATCTAAATTTTATATTTTTACCTAAATGTATAAAATAAAACTAACTTAAATGTAAATATTTTAAAAATTTACATTTAGTTTGGCAACCGTAAGTTGTTATATATATGTAAAAAAATTGTTACCTCTATTGTTGACAGTGTATAATCGAATACTGTACACTGTAAGGGAAAAATGTGTTGATGTATATAAATAACACATATAGCTGAATTGTCCGATTTTTGTCCGCATTGTATAAGCATTTTTTTGATTACTCATAACCAGGGACGACCAAAATTTGCGATTTACTTGATCAAAAAATGCAAGTTTCTTTGCGAGTTTTTTTGCAAAATTTGCGATAAAAATTGCAAAATATGTAATAATTCTACAAGATTTAATATAAATCAATAATTGTAATATTTTAAATGGCTATATTTACATTTATTTATTAATTGAATACATAAAAAAGCAAATATCTTTTGAAAATTTATCTAATTTAAGTTTTTTTTTAGGATGGAAAAAAAAAAAAACGATTTGACATGCATCACATACTAACTTTTGTTTCTTGACTCAAATTGGTTTCGAACGAACTTCATTTAATTGTTTTTGTGGGGTCGACATTTTTTTGTTTTTTTTTTTAATTAATTAAGTGTAGTAGTAGTAGTAGTAAAAAACCGCGGCATGAAATTGATCATGCGGAGCGCGTCAACAGTAGATGACGCCCTGTAGCGGTGGCGAGATGCTTGTCGAGGTTGTTCTTGAATAAGTTGACTGTAGTTGAGTTGATGACTTCGTCTGGTAGGCCGTTCCAAAAGTTAGCAATTCTATTATTGAAAAAATTGTGCCTTGGATTACAACATCTTACTATTTCACGCCTGAAAAGTCCTCTTTGACCCCTTCGCGGCTCGGAACATAGCGGTTTTGCGTACCAGTTTTTGTGCTCTAAATTTGATTCAAGCTTAAATTTCTGAATTATATCTCCGCGGATACGCTTTATTGTTAGTGTAGTTAGCCCTAGTTTGCTGCATCGATCTTCGTAGTTTAGGCTTTTGAATTCATGTATGGTTTTTGTGGCTCTGTGTTGTACTTTTTCTAGCAGTTTTATGTCTTTTTGGGTGTATGGACTCCAGGCCGAGCTTGCAAATTCCAAGTGCGGTCTAATATAACATGTGTAAAGCTTTTTCCAGAGTTTTGCGTCTCTTAACGTAAAGGCGTTCTTTAGTGAGCTGAGTATAAAGTTTGCGTTAACAGCGGCTTTACTGACTTGGTGTGATGGCTTAAGATCATTAGAGATAAAAATACCGAGGTCTCTTTTGCTTGTAGTTTCAGTTATTCTGATGTTTGTATTTGAGCTGTGATCTGACATTGTGTAGGTTGCTTTTGGGTTGTTTTTGCCTATATGCATTACTTTGCATTTCGATATGTTTAATCTCATCAGCCACTTGTTTGACCATCGTTGATTGTGTTTATGTCATTTTGTAAACTGGTGGTGCTGTTTTCAGAGTAGCTCGGGTCTATTTTGGCTAGAATTTTCGTGTCATCGGCGTACATTTTCGCTTGATTGGTAATTCCATCACTGATGTCGTTGATATAGATGACGAAAAGTGAAGGCCGAGTACAGATCCTTGTGGAACACCGCTTAGTACCGGTAACCAATCTGATTCGTGTTCGCCTAGAATTACTTTTTGCTTCCTGATTTGTAGGAATGAGCGTATCCACCATGAGAGTTTCGATTTGATGCCATATTGTTGAAGCTTGTGTATGAGGCGAGCGTGTGGTACGGTGTCGAAAGCTTTGGCGAAATCGAGAAACAGTATGTCCAGCGGGTGATTCGAGGCTGATGCTTTTGTTGCGTAGTCCATTGTTTCTAAAAGATTAGTTACGCATGCTTTTTTATTGACGAAGCCATGTTGATTTTCGGATATAAGCTTATTTTGTGACAGGAACGACATGATTTCTCTTTTAACAATTTTTCCAGTACTTTGCACACAACTGATGTCAGTGAAATAGGCCTGTAGTTCGACGGGTCGGTGTTGTTGCCTTTCTTAAGGATTGGAGTTATTAAGGCTTCTCTCCATTTGTCTGGGACACTTCCAGTTTCTAACGAGAGCTGAAAAATGCGTGTTAAGGGAAGGGCGAGCGTGTTAGCGCATTCTTTGAGTACGTGAGGATGGATACCGTCCGTACCGATTGATTTATGGGGGTTTAGTTGGCTAAGAATCAGTTTAAAGTCAGAAGCACTTACTTTAATTGTGGAGATTGAGTTGGGCGTTCTCGAGGCGAAAACTGGCATTCCATCGATTGTGTCCTCTTGAACGAATACGGAGCTAAAGTGTTGGTTTAAAATTTTCGCGATCGTGGTTTTGTCTTGTTGAGCTATTCCTTGTTCATCTTTCATTAAATTGATATGAGGTTTAACCTTTTGCTTGCTGTTAACGTATGCATACAGTCGTTTCGGGTTGCTTTTGTCTGATGCTAGCTTGCATTCGTAGTTTCTAGTGGCCTCGCGAGTTTTTTTTTCTACTTCAAGTTTTGCCTTAGTATATTCAAGTTGTGGCTGACGATTTTTTCCACTTGAGACTCGAACTTTGTTCCAGCTAGACTTTTTTTTCATTATTAGTTGTTTTAGTTCTTGGTTCATCCACGGAACTGTTTTTCTAATGAATCACACAATTACAACTATCAAAGTTCTTTCGAACATAAACAACAGCTCAATATCAGAACAACTCTGGTGTCAAATCAACTCGAAAAAGGAAACTGTAATCGTAGGCTGCATATACCGTCCACCACCAGGAAATAACTTCGCTGCTAACTCCCTAATCGACAACGAAATAAACTTAGCCTTGAGAGCAGCCAAGTCAGCCGTACACCACAAGAAAAACACAGGATTACTTATCGCTGGGTTACACAAAATAAATCACCTTACATAATCGATCATCTTAAGTGTCTATACACTAACGCCACATCACTGAATACATCAAAGATCAATGAACTCGAGGCCCGAATCGCTCAAGAGCGTCCGCACGTTATTCTAATCACAGAAACTTGGTTTACTAACGTCTCCAACTCATCATTAGCTGACTACTACGTGTACAGAAATGACAGGCCTACTCACGAAGGCGGAGTAGCAATATACATCAGGAACGATCTCTCTTTTGGTCGCCCCTGCTCACAAAAAAAGACTGTAAAAATATGCCTGAGCATATTTTGTGTAGTGACTCATATTTTGTCTTAATAAGCATACCGTATACAGTACATTTCTAAACAAAGTTAACAGGCTGCTTAAGCAGTTTAAAAGCTGCTCATAAACGCTGCTTAAACCGCTCATAAACACTGCTTAAACTGTTTTAAACATTGCCCTATCATTTTTTATTAAAAAGCTTAAACTAACTTAAACATTACTTAAACCGCTCATAAACGCTGCTTAAACCGCTCATAAACACTGCTTAAGCATTGCTTCGAAACATCGTTAACTTTGTTCTGAAATGTACTGTATCTTCACTTAATGTCCTATGGGCAATTAAATGGAACACCTTTTAATTGGCATTGTCAATATTGGAACAAAAAACAAAAACAAAATATTGAAAATGTCAAAGCTTAAGTTTTTTTTTTTTTTTTTTAAATGCTTATTTAAATTTGAAATAGCTCTGAGTAATGAAACTCCTTCTGCCATTAGATAAGTAAAAAAAAATAGAATTTTAAAATTAATATTGTAAACATAAAATTTTTTTTTGAAAAATAAAGTACAAAAAAGAATGAATTAGTAAATTACTGGAAAAACGATAGCAAGTTTTTTTTTTTTTTTTTTACAATTTTTAATGAAAGATTGAAAATCAGAGAGATAAACCCTTATCATTTAACCATTCACTGAATTCATTCCATATATTACATATTGGTGTTTTTTTCTTACAGGATCTTGAGCTGTTAACAAAAGCACTGACATATTCTTTGATTAATTCAATAGTAAGTGTATTTTGGAAAATAACACTATTTTTGAGTATTTTATAAATAGTTTATTTAAACGAACTTCAATGTTATCAAGCCTTATGTCATCTAGGAAATTTATCAGCTTAAGTTATGAACGACCAAAACATGTTCTGTAAATTGTAGCAAATGATACATCCTCTGTACCACCACTTAAAGTTAAGTTTGATTTTTAATATAATATTATATTAACAATTTTCTGAATTTTACAGAATTATTGTATTGGTGGTACAAAGGATGTTTAAGTTGCTACAATTTACAGAACATGTTTTGGTCTATCTAAACTTAAGCTATTGAAATTTTAAAATTTTGTTTTTGACTTTTGTACCAAAATTCACATTGCCAATAAATTTAAAGAATAATTAGAATTTTTTCATAATTGTGTTAGTGACATGATTTAATAGAATAAAAAAATTTAATCATATAACTAGTTTATAATTTATAATTTATATTTTTGTAGCAATTTACGATATGTCTGACAATTCTTACTTTATATCTTAATAACAATTATTGTACAATTAGATTTAATTCTCAAATCAATAATTTTTAATCAATAAAACGTTTGAAACTCAAAAACTTCAAATTCGATTGTTTTTAGTTTTATTTAGATTTAAAATAAAATTTAAACAATAAGAAAAAAGAAGATACAAACAAGTAAAATGGAAATTTGGTAAATAAAAGTATGTTATTTTTCTTGAGTTTTAAATTAGAAAGCTTTCGTTAAAAGTTTTAGGAATTTTACTTTTAAACTTTGAGAACTTGAATTTTTTTAAACAGTGAATCTCCGAGTCTTTTAATTTGATTTTATTTTAAAAAACAATAAAAAAATTTTAAAAGAATTTAGATCAAAATGAATATTTATTTAATTTAACTGAATTTTTTTCTATTCATGAAAAAAAAATTAATAATTTTTAAATTGTTAATTGGTGTTTTTTGAAAAATTTAGAAACAGTGTTGGTGGTTTAAATTAATTTTATTTAAATAAAAAAAAATAATTGTGCAAAATTTAAAATTATCTAACTATAAATATCAAAGCGTTAACAAAAATAAATCGTGCTGAATCCGCATCTTAAAAATTTACAATTAAAAAACTAAAAATAAAAAAAAAATTAATTTGATCATTTCTATCTTTAGAGTATATTATTTTTCGTAGCAGCTGATACATCTTTTGTACCACCAATATACTGATTCTGCAAAACTCTGCATAATTAAAAACATGTAATTTTTTGTACAAAACACAAAAACAAAATATAAAAACCTCGGAACTTTAATCTGGACCGAGTAAAACATGTTCTGTAAATTGTTGCAAATGAACCACCACTTAAAGTTGAGTTGAATTTTTAATATAATATAATTTCTCAAATTCACAATTTTCTGAATTTTGCAGATTTATTGCAGAGCTTTGCAGAATTAGTGTATTGGTGGTACAAAGGATGTTTAAGTTGCTTCAATTTACAGAACATTCTTTGATCTATCAGAACTTATGCTATTAACATTTTGTTTTTTGTACCAAAATTCACAATGCCCTTTTAATTTCCCTGAGAAATTATGCAAAATTTTTGATATTATGCAAGAATAATGATCCTGAGATATCATCTGAAACATGGTAAATTTATAATGCGATTTTTAAAAGAATTATTATCAAAAGCTTTTTTCAACCATTTTATATTAATATCTTTACCATGTTTCAGATAATTTCCCAAGGAAATTAGAAATTAAAAAATTATTTAGTTTCACAAAATACCCATAGGATATTAAAACGTGTTTTTTTTAGTTTTCAGGGGGCAATAAGTGAAGAAATACGGTATTCATAATTTTAATGCATCTTAAACTTGATGATCAATTCAGAATATCATTTCAATTTAAAAAGTTTATCTTGAGATATTAAACTTAATCTCTGATTTAATTTAAATAATTTTAATGTAACATCGTTAACATGCTATAAAATTAAAATTAATTTTAATTCTTCTAAATAAACTTATAAATTTTTTAAACTTGAGGTTTTAACTATTTTTTTTAACTATTATTGAAAGGACGATAATTAGTACACTCTAAAAAATAATTAGTTGCATGTATAAAATACTAGCCTTATTGAAAAAAAAATTGCTTAAAATAAGAACAAATTGTGTATTTTTAGAATAATTAATTTCTTGTTAAAAAAATAAAACATTCAAAAATACTAAGTTTATTGAAAAAAATAATAAGAAAATATAAATCTTGATCGATATTAGTGGTGAAGGTTGGTCATACAATAAAGTTTTTATTTTTTAGATAAAGTTAGTATTTTTTTACAATAAATTAGCAATTTATACATAGTCATTGATAAGTTAACATTTTTAGCAATAAACTAATTATTTTTTACAGGTAAATAATTTTTTTTAGGTTTTTTTTTTACAGGTAAATAACTATTTATTAGGATCAACTGATTTTTCCCCTTGTTGAAATAGATTGTCATAGAACATTGTCTATTTTTAACTATTTAAGTTAATTTTTCTACAATTTATGTTTTATCTCTTTTAGATTTTTTTTAGTTTATGTTTTTTTCTCTCATTAAGCTAAAATTAGTAAAATTGATTATTTGTTTTTTTCTCTTTTATGTATGTTTTTTCACTCTTTTTTTGTTTTTTTCTGCCTCACTCAATTTAAATCTAAATGAATTATTTATCTTTTTTTTTTATTTATTTTTAATTTTATCTTATTTTACTTGATTTTTAATATTTTTTATTATTTTTATTCTGCTCGGTACAGATTAGCAAATTAAATAAATTTTTTAAAAGTTAAAAAAAAAAATTCAATATTCTTTATCATTCAAGATTCTTTTAAGATTTTAATTTCGATTGTGAAGATGCATACAATATAAATTTAGAATTATTTTTTTAATTGAAATGAAAAATATTTGAAACATCTCACTTTTACAATAAACAATTTAATTGCCTTAATTTGAAAAAGTTTTTAAATTAATTTTATTAAAGGTGCCAGACATTTTTGTTGAAGTTTTTTTTTTTAGAAAAATGACTTAAAGCATTTAATTCCAACAATAAAAAAGGCATAAAATAATAAAATCTTATTTTAAAAATTAATTTATAAATAATTTTGATCATAAATATATCAGTCTTTTTAAACACTCATAAAAAAAATTATTCAGACTTGACCGGTTCCGATTCTTTGGTCTGATTTTCGTCTAAACTCTGCTGTTGTTCATAAACTTTCAATTTTTGTTTGAATACCTCTCGCTCAGCCTGAAGAGCGCGTGATATCTTTTCCATCGACTCATACTTAGTCCTTAGTGACTTTGTTTCGGCTTCGAGCTCATTTTTCTATTTAAAATAATTAAAATATTCCAATTTGAATTTTGAAGATTATTTTTTACTTGAGCCATCACAGATTGAAGCGATTTGTCACAAGCTTCCCATTTTTTTTTCCATTGACTTGTCTCAGCTTCAAGTTTTTTTATTTTTTTGGTCATCTAAATAAATTGTTTGAAAAAAAAAAACTTAAAATTAATACAAAAAAATATTTACTTTGTCCATCTCGGTCTTAAACGAGTCGAACATTTGATTACTTTTTTTCAGAGTAGTCTGAAACTCTTCATACTTTTCTGTGTAAGAAGACAACTGGGCTCTAAGTTGTTTCTCTGATTCCTGATGAAATTCGCATTTTTTAATCAACTCGTTACAATGGGTCTCAAACTATTTGAACAAAAAAAAGTAAAAAAATAAATTATTTTAAACTACTCTTTAGAATTATTTTACAATTGACTTTTCAGTCTTGCTTCTTTCGGTCACTTCATTAAATTTTAGTTCACATTGCTGAAATTTGGCATCAGCCAGCTGAATTTCCAAGTCTTTGTGCTTCAAAACTTTTTCAATATGCTTTTTAAAAAAAAATATTTATTAAAATTAAAAATTATTTTAATTTTTATACTTGTTCTCTAAGCTCGTATTGCTCCAGCAGATTTTTAAGTTTAGCAGCGAGCTGAGAATTTTCCTCAATTAGACTGCTGTTTTTGTCCGAATTTTCGGCCACTTGTTTGTTAATTTCATCGATTGAGGCCTTATATTAAAATATATTAAAATTTAAATTTTTTTAATTATCTCCTAGTCCAAATACCTGAAATTTGGTACTAATGTCTTTGCGTTTGTCTTCCTCGTCTTTAATTCTCATCAAATTTTCCTCCTTAATGGTTTTATTGTACTTTTGGAGCTCTCTGCACAAATTTTCCAATTTGTCTTTGGCCAATAAAGCCTTGGTGTATTCACTCTGGGCAAAATCTTTTTGTTTGGCCAAATTTTGGGCATTTTTCTCCATTTCTTTGATGCTTGTTTGCATTTTTTTGCCATTTTCCTGCTCTTCCAAGAGTTTTTCTGCCACTAGGTAAAATTTTTCTTCCAGAGTTGCGGGCGAATCGCTGCATTTTTTTAAAAGACTGTCTTAAAATAAAAATAATCTCAATTTAGCCCTCAAATTAAAAATGAGTTTAAAGAATAATTTTTGTCTTCTAACCAACTAATTTATCAATTTTTTTCCTTTGTTTAGCATCGATTTTAATATTTTCAATGGTCAACTCGGTCAATTTTTGGCAATTTTCATTCTCAATGTCAGCCTTGGTCTCCATTTGATTAAGTTCCGATTCCATTTTTATTACTTTTAATATTAATCTCAACTGTTCTTAATATATATCTACTGTACTGACCTTTAAAGTAACTTATGCTGAAAAAATTATTTAAAGTATTCAGGTTAATTTAAGAGAAGTAAGTTATATTCATCTATAGTTATTTGAATGAAAATGAAGCAGATTTTTAAAATTTTTTAAAAAGTACAAAACAAATTTAACAAAATTTTTATTTTTTCTGGTAAAATAAAAAAAAAACATATAAGAGCTGGACCTCTTTGGATAGCTGTTCCTTTGAAAGCACTAAAGTTAAGACATTCTCTTTCATTGAGAATGTCGCTTGGTTTGTGGTTCCAAGCTAGTCTAAATAGTTGCCGAGTTCGCAGTCTTTTATGACTCGGATGAGTGGCGCTGTTTATGATGAACGTCCCACGTGCTTCTTAGGAAAAGAAACCATCATAACTATGCCAATGTCGATTCCAAGCCTGGATGAGAAAAAAAAGAGCTAGATAGGCACACTTAAATTAATTATTCTAATTTGATTATTCTAATCAAATTAACTTCTTAAGTTTAATTAAGGGCCAAAAAAAATATTTCTAAATAATTAAACAATATGTAAAATATTGTTACAAATTAAAATTTTGTTAGGCTTATAAAAAATTATCTGAACAAAAATTTTTTTGGTGAACAAAATTAAATTTTTTTTAAAATTTATTAAAGAAAATTTTAATTGTTTTGTAATAAATTCTCATTTAAAGATTTTCAGATTAGAATAAAATATTCAGTTTTTATGTTTTTTTGACATTTGAAGTTTCACATCACGTATCACTTTGATCTGTCTCATCATCATTACCATCTCCTTCAGTTTCATGTAAAACTGCCTCTTGGTCAAGATCACCGATGGCATCAGAACATTTATTTTCAAAATCAGCTTGACTAAATTAAATTTTCACAATTATTTTTCTTAATTTCAAATTAATTAGCTGGCCAACTTTCTTAAATTGACTTTTTTCGCATACACGGTTCTGTTTTACTAAGCGGATCTCAGCAATATTTCAAAATATTTTTATTTCAATTTGGTGTATTTTTTCGTCTTTTAATGAAAATTTTCATACATTTTAGAAAAAGTATGAAAAAAAGTGCGATGTTTCAAATTTATTTTTGAAAAAATATTTTTTCAATCTTATTACATTAAATTAAATAGATTATAGCAAAAATAGGATATTTCGCTTTTATTTTTTAAAATTAAAATCTTTAGATTTAATTATTTTTTATAAAAATAAGAAAATAGCTTTCTTTATAAAAAGATAAATTAAAAAAATAAATAAAAGATATTTAAGTAAATTAGAAGTCTTTTAGCTTAAAAATATTTAACATTACTTTAAAAATATTCAAAATAAATTTAAAAACACAAGACTTTAAAAATTTTAAGTAGTTGAATGGCTTTAATAATGCTTGAAATAAGTTCTATTTTTGAACAAGTATTTTTTATTTAATAAACCATGAAATAACAAAAGTCTTTATCTAAAAATTTAGAGAACCTCTAGCAGTATTTGATTAAATCATTCATTATATTTTATTTATGAGTTTTTTGTTTTCAATTAAAACTTCAGATTAGGCAGACCATTCGGTTTGTGTCCATGCTAAGGAAACATCACATTCTTTCACAAAGATCGATCGTTCTTTATACTTTCATATTTCATAACAAAAAATTTGTATCAAATGAAATATGTAACAAAAGTGGTCTCAAAATTGACTCAAAAATTTTAGAAATAAATTTTTTTTTGTTCATAAAATTGACCATGTAAATTTTAATAGTCAATTTCTAGATCATGTGTTCATATTTTTTACTGAATATTTTTTTAAAGTAAATTTTGTGATCAGGTGGTCAAACTTTGTACCACCCAATTCAAGTCTCTGCATAAAATCTGCAATTTAATTTTAATGATTTTCTAGTACATCTAGTACTTTGCAGACTTGCAGAGTTTTTGCAGGGACTAAATTTGGGTTGTACAAAGTCTGTATCAGCTGATACATTTTGCAGAACAATTTTTAGACTTATAGTTAAAAAGATATTTCATTTTAAAATTTTTGTTTATGTTCTTTATTCCAAAATCCACAGTGCCACAATTCAGAGAAGTTCCAAATTGACCAGAACCTAAGTAGAGCATTTATCCTGAATCCGATAGCATTGATCCTGGCATTGACATCGAAGTAGCAATCAAAAAAAGGATGTGAAGAACAGAAAAGCCCCGGGTTTTGACGGTGTTTAGGAAGTAATGTTGAAAACTGACCTAGGGACCGGAGTGGAAATATTGAAAAGCCTATTCAGCAAGATATGGTGTCAAAAAGTCATTACAGAAGACTGGTAAAAGGGCCTTATAGTCAACTTCTTAAGTTTAATTAAGGTCCAGAAAATATTTTTAAATACTAATTTGTTAGAAACCCTTGATATAATTACAGATTCATTGAATCGTGGTTTTGGTACAATTTTAATTTTTTTAGACTTTGCTAAGGCATTTGATAAAGTCTTTCATAGATCCCTTTTAGGAAATGGTTTTGACGATAGCATATTAAAGTCGCTAAAACAATTCATAGTGGATAGGTGATAAAGAGTAGTTTTAGGACAATGAGTATCAGATTGGACTCAAGCTCTAAGCGGGGTTCCTCAAGGGTCGGTTCTTGAACTGAATGAGCTAGGATACTTTTTTTAAAAAACGCACAAAAACGCACAAAAGCAAAAATGCCAAAACTTTGTTAATTATTAATTTTTTTGAATTCTGTAAAAATAAATAAGTTCAGTTTTAACTAAACTTCAATTTGGTACTATTTTTATTCAATTCGGATAAAAACTGAATGAGCTAGGATAATAACCGAACTAAAAATTTATCGGAAAGGATCAATTAGTCGATCGCGTCGGCCAAAAAATCAATCGACTATAAGCGCTTCTCGGCACTGATGATATGCGGGGACTTCAGCTATCCAGAGATTGAATGGAGGCACTATTGTCCATCAGTATTGAGCGGCGAGAGCTCTCTCGGGCAAAAGTTCCCTGATGCCATCAACGACGGTGACTTGACGCAACTGGTCCGGTTTCCAACATTTATTTAGGCGGATGGCAAAACCACTAAAACCTTGGACCTGATTTTAACCGACGATCCAAAAAGAATCGACGAGGTGAAACAGGCCCCTCCACTTTGCCCAGCCATTCAAGGACACGTAGTGATGCAATGGGAGTTAGCCCTATGATCAGCAAGCAAGCAACAAGGCTCACCGCCTCGTCGTCGATTGGCTGTACACAAGGGAGACTTCATTGCGATGGATAAAGAGCTCCGTAAATTTGACTGGCCCAGACTCTTCAATGGACAGCATGTCGACGTCATGAACAGTTTATTCCTTGACATATACAGCCAACTATGCAGTAACTTCATCCCAATAGCACGAACCAGAAAGAGGACCGATGCCCCGTGGATGAACAACGAGCTAAAACGAATGGTAAAACGGAAGAGACAGTTGAAGTACATAAACGACAATACGAGGAGCAAGTCCACAATTGAAGCATACCGAACTATGAGTGCTAATGTTAAAAGAGCCACTAACAAAGCCGTGAGGTCATTTGAATTAAGCCTCGCTAATGACAAGATGAATCCAAAACGATTATTCACCTACATCGGCTCAAAGCAGTCAGTCAACCAAGGAATTGCCAAAATCTATTTAAATGGCATCGAGTACAGCGGTGGTAAGGAGATAGCTGACGCACTAAACGCCCATTTCTCTTCAGTTTTTGCAAATGAAAGAGAAGATCATTTAAGCTTTCCATCTAAGCTGTATGCAGATGACTGCAAGATCATCGTGCGCTTACTCACGAGCAGCTGTAGTGAGCAGCTGCAACGTGACCTGGAAGCCTTAGCAGCATGGTGCGACAAATGGCTGATGAAACTGTACCTCGGTAATGCATATCGGTAAGCATAACCCGGGGAATAAATACCACATCCTAGATAGGTCGACCGGTATACCACACGAGCTTGAGGTTACTAAAACGGAAAAAGACCTGGGAGTCCATGTGAGTGACACTTTGGTCACAAAGATTCAGGTGGATAAATCCGCGGCAAAAGCCAACTCCATGCTCGGGGTGCTTCGCAAGACGCTGGTCTCGAGGGATGCGTATATATGGAAACAAATGTACACTACGTACGTCAGACCGCATCTCGAGTATGCAATCCAAGCATGGAGACCACACCTCCTCGGCGAGATAAACACACTGGAAAAAGTTCAGCGCCGTGCCACTTAAGTCCCAAGTCAACTCCGCGACATGACATACGAAGACAGGCCTAAAACTGAAGTTAACAACTTTGGAGGAGAGGAGAGCCAGGGGTGATTTGATAGAAATGTTCAAAATTCAGAAAGGACTTGACACTGTCGAATGGCACTCCTCTTTACAAGTTGGACCGCCCAGAAGCGGGCATCGAGGGCACATCAGACCAGAGCTAGTGAAGGACTGTCTAATAGGACGTAACGCTTTCCGCAACAGGGTAGCACGAATGTGGAACAAGCTACCCGATTCAGTGATTGATGCACCAAGTGTCAACTCTTTCAAGAAGAGGATTGACGACCAAAGAACAGGCTGCTCATAGGACTTAGGTTCTCTTGCTGGAGTCATCCGGCAACTCGCAGTCATCCAACTACTACTACTACTACTACTACTCCTACTACTACATAATATTTATTAATGATATGCCTGAGGTTGTTTAACACTTGCTCAAGCTGTTTGCTTATTAAAGCTAGTTAATAGCACAAGTTAAAAATAGAATAGACATTAAAAATGTTCAAAAAGATATCGATTCGTTAGTTGCTTGGGCGAAAGAGTGGAAAATGGTATTCAATTAAGAAAAGTGTAAATTATTGGAAATATCCAAGCGTGAATTTACTTCAAGTACTATTCAATTTTCAATGTCAACGGACATTGATACGGTTCATTATATTTCAAAAACTAAGAGTGAACGAGACCTTGGGGTCATTTTATCGGATGACCTTAAGTGGAATAATCATATCAGTCAAGCTGTGTCTAAAGCTAATGCTATACTTGCTATGCTCAAAAGAACATTCACCTTTTGGAATGTCACTACTTTCAAAACTCTTTACATAACTTACGTAAAACCCCATCTTGAATATGCCGCACTGGTCTAGAACCCAAACAGGAAGAAAGAGATAAACTTGCTTGAAAAAGTAAAACGTAGGGCAACTAAATTGATACCAAGATTGAAAAATTTCGACTATGAACCAAGATTGGGGAAGATTGGTCTAACAACACTAGAGAAGAGAAGAGAAAGAAGGGTTTTGATTCAATTTTACAAAGTTTATAATGCAATAAACAACATCAACTGGTTTTATCCGTCCAAATCGGCTCTTTTAATTAGTGCAACGGGCCCTGCTTCAAATTTTAGAGGCCACAATCAAAGAATTGAATTGTTACCAGAGGCATATCTTCTTTGTGAATCGTATTGTACCTAATTGGAACAATTTACCAAGTCAAACGGTCAAAGCTATTACAACAAATAATTTTAAAAATCTTTTGGATACTAAAGAAAAATTATTGTAAAGAAAGCTGAAAAAGTAATGTTTATCTGACTAATACTATAACAAGTTAAAACTTGTAGCAGCTCATTATTATTATTATTAAATAATAAAATCAATATGTAAAATATTTTTTTTTGCTTTATTCATCAAAAACGATAAAATTAATGAAAAAAAATGTCTTAATTAAAAAAATAAACATTTATTAATTAAATTATTCATAAGTCGTCCAACTTGCGTTTTAATGCGCCATGGTCGTTTGATTGTTCGAGATTGGTATTTTCGTTACTTACATTGAGATCTAACAAAAAATCGCTACTTTTCAATATTTCATTTAGTTCAAGACCAACATTTGTCTCATCAGTATTTTTAATTGAACTTTGTGTCGAATGATTTTTGTTTATGTCTTTTAAAATTTTTGTTTTAAAAAAATTTAATAAAATTTAACAAAAAAATTATACTAATTTGGTTATTTACAATGGATTTTTCAGTTTCTTCATTTTTGGCTACACTAGAGGTAGTCGGCAAGCTAGCTGATGGTTTGGGACTCAACGAGCTTTGAAAAAGTGATCTTAATGTACCGAGCTCTTTTTGTAAAGTTGAATATTTGTCAACTAAATCTTGATACTCTTTTTTGTACTTTACTAGTTCCTCTTGGGCAGCTTGTATTTTGAGTTTCTCGTTCATCCGACACTTCCGCACACTTTCATTATTTTTTTCGCGTTTCCGCTTGTGGCCATCATCACTCATTTTATTCTAAACAATCTCAAATATTTTTCAAATTTTGATTTGAATCCAAAAGTCTGAGCATTATTAATCACAAAATTAAGGAAATAATAGTTAAGTTTAATAAATATTTTTATTTATTATTATTTATTTTAATAAATGCCTTGTGATGTAAAAAATTTAAAAAATAAGAAAATGATGTTTTTATTTGAGAGATTTTCATATTTTCTCTTAATGAAAAAATTGTTATTATTAAAAAAAACAAATTTTTTAATGAAAAAAAATTTTATAAAAATTTTAATTTTTCAAATGTCTACCTTTTATTCATCAGACGTTGATTGTTTATTTTAAAAGGTAATTTTTTTGAAAATGGAAAAAAATGAATGTGTTCTTTTTTAAGACTCAATCGAAAATAAAGAAGACCAAAAGAATTCCAACCGAGTTTTTAATTAGACGGAAGAAGGAAAAAATATTGATGATCAAAAATGTTTTTTTCTTTTTTGCTCTTTTTATCTACGAATAAAATAAGTTTATCTTATCTAAAAAACATATTTTTTTCTTTGTTTTAGTATAAACTAAAACATTTACTAAAAAAAAATCTTCTTGAAGATAATACACCATTTTCTTATCATGGTAAAAATTTTAAACTTATTTATCATTTTTATCTGACTAGAATAAAAAAAAATTTATATTAATTTCTAGTCTTATTTTTGGATAGTTAATTTAATTCAAAAAAAATAATATATTTTTAAAGTATATAAAACGATTTAGTTGATTGATTTAATAAAAAGCATACTTTTCACCTTATCATAAAAATTTTTAAAAAATTTGTTTTTTCTTTTTGAAAAATGTCTGAAAAAAAGTTTCTTAATACAATTTTTTTTTATAAACAACTTTTTTTTGATTTAAATTTTAATTAATTTTAAATTGTATCAAAAAATTAATACTATTTATAATTATAACAAATCAGATTTTTTTATAAATTGAATAACAAGTAATCAACAAAGATATTGTGAATTCATATACAAATTGAACAAAATTTTTTCCTTTTTTGTTAAATTAAAATTAAAAATAATAAAAAATATTTAAAAAAATAATGCAATTTAGTGCAACATACTTTGTTGCACTTTTTTACTAAAAATAATTTTTATAAGGTCAAAAAAAGGACAAATAAAAGAATATCTATACGATTTAAACTGATTATTGATTTGATTTACTAAAAAAAAACTAAAATAAAGATTTTATTTTAGGTAAATAAGGTGCAACAAAGTATGTTGCACTATATTGCAGTATATTTTTAAATACATTTTATTATATATAATTTTAATTTTTCAAGCAAGGAAGAATTTTTGTTCAATAAAGAAAAATTTATTCTGATATAAAAAAAAAACATAACATGATTTTAATTTAAATTTTTTGTTCAAAAAATAATTAATCACGAGCTCTTCTGTTTAAAAACACCACAGGAAACCCTTGAGTTTAATTCAATGTAAAATAAAATTTTGACACTTTCTGAGATTAAGTATTTTTTTAATCAAGAGCTGCCTTAGATAATAAATCAAAATTTTCTTTTCTAAAAAATAAATAAATTTTTCAGAAATTTTTCTAAGTGAAGTGAAGTGAAGCTCTAATCGAGCCAAATCTCAAAAGTGTGACACAATGAAACTAGTTAAATTCATTCTATTAGAGAAAAATGTTTCTTTTTAATAATAAAATTTCCAAATTAATCACTCACTGATTTTAGACAGTGGTATGTGTGACAAAAAAAAAATTTAATATAAAAAAAATTATTTTATTTTAAATTTAAAAATATTTTTTATTTTAAATTTAAAATTTTTTTTTAAATCAAAAAAAAAAGATTAAAACATTTTTATGCCCAAATGTCTTGCTTGTAGCGTTTGGTTTTTATCATGTCCATGAGATAGGCACTGGCCTCTTGGCTCGATAAATTCAACTCTCTGGTCAAGCATTCGGCAAAACAATTAAAAACATCTTTTGACATGTTCTTGGCGTCACCGCACACATAAACATATCCATTTTGTTCATTAATCAAACTAACCATTTCCTTGGAATAAAACCTAATGGCATCCTGCACATACTTGCTCTCTTTGACATGGTACTTATCCATAAAACCTTCACCACCATTTTCCTTATCGTATACATAACGAGAAAAGGACACACTAAACAATTTGAGCTTGGGCGCAAAGTCTTCCAGAACTTCTTGCTTGAACAAAAAATCTTTGCTGGGGTCCCTGCAGCCAAAGAACAGGTACAAGTTGAGATTTTCGAGTGATTCTTTTTTAGACCTGAGATAGCTTATGAAGGGCGCTATGCCTGTTCCAGGTCCAATCATGACCAAAGGCTTGCTGGTATCTGTTGGAAAAGAAAAATTTTGAAATTTTCTTCTCATTAAAAAAAAGTGTTGTCCCTCTTTTAGAGCATGTAGGTAGCCAGTGCCAAGACCAAGCCGGTCATAGGTCCTGGTCGACTCTTTGTTGAATTTAACAAGGTTGAAAACAAACTCTAATTGGTGTCCAGTTGAGCACAGACTGTAAGATCTTGGATTCAAGGCTAAAAGCATTTGGATCAAATGTTCCACTGGAGGTTGGCATGATTTGAAGGTGTTCAGTACGTCTAGCAGTGATGTGTGCATCTCTCGGATCAAGTTGTGGTACTCTTCGTTGTCTTCTTTGCTGGACAACTGCAGTAGTCTGTTCTTTTCGTTCACATCCGAGCAGTGTTCGGACAAAAAGCGGAAAAAGTTTTTTTTCAAAGAATTCCATCTTATGTCAACACAGTATTTAAAAAAGGCGCTCAGAGTCAGCTTATTTTCTTGACTTAATTTGACATAGCTTTGACCAAGTTTTTTGTTTGAATTGGTTGACTCTAGACGAAAAATTTTGTCTTTTTTGTGCTCAAGTTTCAGGCGTTCTATCAGTTTTTGCACTTCATGGTCATCGTTTGGACATATGCAGTCCACGGCATGGCCAGGCTCGTATTCCAATGGTTCATCAAGACAAAATTTCAAGTCATAGCATTCTTTTTCTGCTGTTTTATCGCTCATCAAACTGTTGCCAGTCACTGTGGCTTTGAGTATTCCACTGGAGGCCTGTGGATACATGTTGCCAAATAAACTCTTCAAATCATCTTGTTCAAATTCTTTCTTGTCTTCATCTAAAAACTCAATTTTTAAATGATTTTCGACATATTCTGGCACCGAAAGCTGGCCTGACAAGTCCGGATTCACAATTGAAAGTTTATTGAGCTCATTGCTCAATTGATCTGTGTTGATTTGAACTGTTTGATTAGTGTGCCTTTTGGCGTTTCGAAAAAACTTATCCAAAGCATCCCAGAGGCCCTCGATGAATGGTTCTACCTCGACATCAAGGCCAGTTCCATCGTCAGCCCACACCGGACCATAAAAACAATGTGCACCCAATTGTTGGAATTTTTGGTTAAACAGTTTGGGACCATTACAAAATTGTGTGTAGTTGGTATCACCAAGACCAAGCAGAGCGTAGTTGAAATTTTTAAAAAAATCCTGGTTGGATTCGGCCTCGAGCCTTTTGAGCGAGTTGTAGCATCTGAGAGCTGACTCTGGGACCTCACCATCTCCGGTGGTCGAGCATACAAAAACAACTGGGTCTGTTATTTCATTGAGGAGTCTTTTGCGGCCAAATTGGCTTATGTCATAGAGAACGGGCTCGAAGCCGTTCGTGATCGCCTCGTCATTTATGGTCTCTGCAATTGTTTTGGCCTGGCCTGTTTGTGTAGCGTAGATAATCGCTATTTTTTTGCTAGTTCCTACCATTTTGCCAAGATACCTAGTGAATAGAGCCAGTGAAAATCTCAATTATAAAATTATGCAATTTTTTATCAAAAAAATCTAAAAAAATTTTTTTTTTTTTTTAATTTTTCACAACTTTTTTAACTAAAGTTCCAGGTACGTCAAGCAAAATTTGTGTTATAAGCACTTTTTTTTTAAATTACCTAAACATTTTTTTTATTTTAAGCAAGTTATTATTTAAATTTGATTAAACTTTTAAAATAAATTTAATCATTTGAAAAAATTATTTATATACACAGTTTGTGTGCATAATGTTAACTTCTATTAAATGCATTAGTTGCACTTTTTTAAACATTATGTGCAAGAATCCAAGCTTATCTAAAAGGATGATTGAAATTTTACATCATATTAAAATTACATAGGGAAAATTAATTAATTTATAAACTTTTAGCTTATGCTATTTAAGTTAAATTTGTTTTGTCGCAGAGTTAATTTTTTATTCCAATTTCGAAATTAACTTGGATTGATTTAAATAAAAATTTATTTAAAAAAATTTTTTCGCCTGATAGAAGCACCAAAATGAGGCGAGTGACTTGAAAATATAGCATATAAAAATTTTTTTAAAAATTAATTTTAATTGAGAAAAAAAAATTAAATTTTTTAATTCAAGACTTTGAAAAAATAACATCATTATTTTTCTTTGTTTTTTCAAAAATCTTTGAAATATGTTCATCTTTACATTGATGAGTCAGGATTTGATAATTCAATAAAAACTTTTATCAAGAAGTTAAATATTTTAATAATTTAAAAAGAAAAAAAAACAAGAAAAGAATTTGCAAAAAAATAAAATAGGATCTAATGACTCTTTTTGATTCCTCAATTATTCTAGAATAAAGAAAAAAAATTAAAAAAATACTAAAATTTTTAAACATAAACAAAAGTTTGATATACAAATCAAAATAAAATTACAACGATTTAGATCTATTTTTAGGCTTATAATGTAACTAAATTAATTTAAGTAATGGCTGATTCAAATAAAAAAATCTGGACGATTTATCAACTAAAAATTGACTTCAAAGCTATTCTTGAAATAAAAAAATTTGTCAATAAAAACTAAATAATTTCACTTCTTATTTTTAATTTTTTTTGATAAACAGTAGTGATTTAATACTTTTGTTTTTACGTAAATTTACGTAAAAAAAAAAATTCCAAAAAATTTGAAAAACTTAAAAAAACCATTGAAATTGTTGTAAAAAAATAATTTACCAAATTTTACATTTTTTTACGTAAATTTACGTTCAACCAAAATCTCTTTGTTTCAAAAAAAAAGCTAATAATAAAGTAATTTTTTTAGTTAAATTTCCCTCCGAATTCTCCCGATTTGAATCCGATTGAAATGGTTTGGAATGAGTTAAAGAAATTTATTTTCTCTCAAGATTCAAAAGATGAAGAAGATGTAATTAATGCCATTTTCAAATTTAATAATATCTTAGATGAGGAGAAATGCTTGAGTTACATCAAGCACCTTAAAAAGGTGAAAAAAAAGAAACCTAATTGATAAAATAATTTCATAAAGACAAATTTTTTGATAAAGGTATTACCTATAGTGAACGAGAAAAACGAAGACTGAAAAATGAACTCAAATCATTAATTTTTTAAATTTAAATTTTATCAAATAAAAAATTTTTACTATTTTTTACCATTTCAAAATAAGGTTTTTACGTAAATTAACGTAAAAAAGATAAAATTTTGTAAATTATTTTTTTAAAACAATTTCAATGGTTTTTTTAAATTTTTCAAATTTTTTGAAAAATTATTAAATATTGGTCAATTTTTTGGAATTTTTGTTGGAAAAATGTATTTGACGCATAAAAAAAAAAAATTATAGCATAAAAAAAAATTTAATAGCGCATAAACCAAAAAAAATTAAGTAACGTATAAAGATTGTGTCATTAAAGCATATAAAAATTAGTCTCGCATAAAATAAAGCAAGTTAAGCATAAAAAAATTAATATAGCATAAAACAAAAATAATTTAATCAATATTTAGAGCCGACTTGGCCTTTGGGGGTCGACCACGTCTTTTTTTAAATTGAGTTTCTTAAATATTTCTTTCAACGTTAGCCTTACGTTTAGGTGGACGACCTCGGGTTTTGTGAAGTTCAGTACAAGAGAACAGAACAAGGTGTAAAAAAATTAAATAGCTTTTTTTTCAAAAATTTTAAAATTAATTCTTGAATGCAGAATGGTGAAAGATTCATGGTTGCATCAACTTTAAAAAGGTGTATACACATAAGTACAAGTTTTACTATAATATGAATTTCGACCAGAATAAACAATTGTTGAATATTTTGATTTTTAACCATCCGTATTTTATTTTACTCTTTTATTTTTATTTTTTTGTTTTCAATCAATAAAAATAAAACCAAAATAAAAAATTATACATCACCAGATACCAACCTCCTGAACCTCCACCGTTCTGTAACCTTGGTATACAGAACTTTGGATGAAACTTCCCATTTTTAAACTTTATTTCTATTACTCTTGATTTACGATTAAAGACCTAAAAATTGAACTCGTCATTGAAGATGACTCTGTACCAATCTTTAACTGTCCAATTAAGTATATGTTTATACCACTCATATCTTTTTTTTATTACTTATGCTTGAAATTAAATATTCTTATGCTTTCAAAATTTTTTTATGCTTTAATAAAAAAAAATATGCGAGAAAAAAAAAACAAAAAAAAAATCTTAACTTTTTTTTCATTATGCTATGGTTTAATTTTTTATGCTTTATTATTTGTATTTATGCGTCAAAACCCCCCGTCCATTTTTGTTTTTACATAAATTTACGTAAAACACAAGTATCAAATCACTACTGTTTATTTTTTTAAATGTTTATAACCTTTGTTTTTTTCATATTATTTTAAAATTAGATGATTAATATTTTATTGATTAATATTGTATTTATTCGAAAAATGTTCATTTGTGATATATAAATTTTTTTTAGTTTTTTAAAACTTTTTTAAACCTTAAAATTTTTTTTTTAAAAATTTAAAGAAAGAAAAATTTTTTTGAACAATTTAAATTTTTTTATTAAAATTGCATCACAAATTTAAAAAATAAAAGCTCAGCACAAAAATTTTTGTCAATTCATCGAAAAGTATTCTAAATTTTTCCATTTTCTCGAAACTAAGTAAAAGCTGACAAGTGAATTTTTTAAAACTAGCTCGAAAATATCTTTTAACATATTTATTAAATAACTAGAAAAAAAGATTCTACAAAGCAATTATCAAAAAAATAGAGCCAAAAAAATAATAATTTCTCAATTGATCATTTAAAAAAAAAATATTGAAATATTAAGGAAAATTAAAGTTCAATGTAAATTACAATGAATCAATATGAATGCGAATTGAAAAATTTACTATTTGTTTTTTATTTTTTAATACAGTGTCATTGAATTTTAATTTCGTTTTTCTAAGCATAAATGTTTGTCAAAAGCATATGGAAATTTAATAACGGGTGTCCAATAAAGCTTGACCGAAATTTTAAATTGAAAAAAAAAATATGAAAGGAATGCTTGTTTCAGATGAAATTTAACACATATATAGAATGACTACTTATATATAAAAAACATTTGAAATTTCGTTGATTTGACAACCAGGTCACAAGGAACCCTGGTGACTTTGAATACCAGTCAATCCTAAAAATGTCCCCGAGGTTTTAATTTTTTACTTATATATTTTTATATATCAGTGAATAGAGAATTTTATCAGCTCTCTAATGACACCAAGGTCAAATTTTTCCAATGCTCTGTTCAAAAGATATTATCAAAAATATTCAAAAATCGCTAAAATTATATTAAGTTCAAAAAAAGGGGTTTTTGTCAATAAAATGTAATATCTTTTGAATGTAATGATATTTTTTTACCAAATTTTGTATGATTATAGTAAATACTCAAGTTTACACAAAAAAGTATGAATAATATTTTTCATGAAAATTTAAGACACTCCATTACCATTTTATAACTAAAAGTGTCTGTCTTTACAAATAATAATCCTGTTTCAAAAGTACTTTGACTAAGAAGCTGATTATACACTTTAAAAATAGCAAAATGAATCAAGTTTAAGATTTAATGTTATGTTAGTCACTGGTTAACTTAGTTTACTAAATTCTGCATTTGAAAGTTGTCTTTTTGCTCAAAGTTAAAAATTCTAAGCGTGTTTAGGACTCGTGGCATGTGACATCTAGAGCTCAGACCTAACATTTGCCTAATGAGGTTGTTTTGACATGTATTTAAGTAATCTTTGGTGTTAAGTTTTAAGTGGGTAGTTTCGAGGGAGTAGGTAAATTGGGAGAGGCAATAGGTTTTATAAATAAATGCTTTTAGGTATGGATTGGTGTTTTTCTGTTTTAGACCTAGGAATGAGACAGAAAAAAATGCTTTTTGCACTATGATAAATTTATTACAACTTATTGAGTCAAAATCAAGATTAGAATTAATAGTTGTGCCTAAATAGTCAATTGTGTCAGTTTTGGTTAAGGGTTTATTTCTTAAGTAAAAATTGGTATTAAAGAGTTAAGGACCAAACTCAATAATATGGGATTTTAAGGGGTTAAATTTGATTCGCCATTTAGAGCCATAATCGGAACAGATATCTAGAAGGGTTTGAAGATGAGAATCAACTGGACTGATGAGTAATATATCATCAGCAAAAACAATAATACTAACATTAAATGTATTATAAATTGCTACAATTTTCTTATCGAGGCAGGCCTCAATTAAGTCATTAATATAAATATTGAATAGAAAAGAAGATAATATACCTCCTTGTTTTACTCCACATAGAATTGGAAACAACTCGGAGAAGCCATGGGTAGGACTTAATAGGACGCCTAAAGAAGAGTCGTAGTACTTCTTCAGACAAATCCAAAGAGATTTATCTAGGCGGTTTAATAGCTTGAAGAAAAGACCATCTCTCCAGACTTTGTCAAAGGCCTTTTCGGCATCTAAAGAGGCTATTTTACAACCAGAGTTTTTAGACGTATAATTTAAGATTGTTTCTTTAACAACGAAAGTTGCATGGTTACATGAAACTTTTTTTCTAAATCCGAATTGGTTTTTACTGAGTTTATGGTAAAAAAGAGCAAGTGGTACTAATATAATGATAATGTGAACTAATAGTTCACAAAGCCTTTGAACAAAAATTGTTCCAGTAAAAGTTGAACCATATTTGGGTCACGAAATATGCCAATCTTATATAGATCATTTGAAAAAGATTTTGTAAAATAATATTCCTCATTAAAATATAAATATTCAGAAAAATGTAATCAAAATAGTAATTGAAAAAAATGGAGATTTGTCTAATCACTAAAAAAATTTAACTAAACATAAATCAAATTAAAATTCATAAATTTACATTTTCTTACGTTTTTTTTTACAATATTTAATGAAAATTTACTGGAATTGAAATTTTATATTTTACATAAATTTACGTAAAATTACGTTTTTTTATTTTTAGATAAAAAAAAAATTTAAAAAATGCTTATTTTTTTTAAAACTGCAAGAAAAATAAGTAAAACAGCAGCTTTTTTGGTCTTATTAGAATTTTCCATTAAAATGGGTAAATTTACGCAAAATTAAGAAAAATTATAGGAAATATATGTATAATTTAATTATCGTAAAAAATGCGTATTATTACTTTTTTTACGTAAATATACGTCAATTATCGTTAATTTACGTTAATTCAAGTAAAATCATCATGGCATAGCAGTACTGTATATTAAAAAAAAAAGTAAAGATTTAAAAAAAAATAAATAAAAAAATTTGAATATTTTTCTGTTAAAAATCGAGAAATTTTAATTTTAGAGCTAAATTAATGTTATCTTTTTTGTGAAAAAAAAATCTTTCCTTGAATTTAAAATGCTAATTTTCCAAAAAGACTTCTTTTTAATTTTTATCATTTTTTAAATTAATATTCTCAAAATATGTCTACAACTAATTTGGAAAAGATAAAAAACTGGAATGGTAAAGCCAACCTTTATTCAAAACTACTCAAATAATGTCTTTTTTCCAGACGCTGGATCCCAACTGCGTACATGGCGCGACGATAATGTCCGAATGAGCAAAGAAACTTTAGATTTATGGAGCACCTTTATCGCACCATCTATCAATAGACTAGGAGATGAAAGTAAATTCATAATTTTGAATCAACAACAATTTTAATTTATTATTGAAAAAATTTATTTAGAATGGTTGGTGTACGAGCAAGTGTTTTTGGCGGCGTTGGACTGTCAAAATTTGACAATTGCCGAGGTAAGATCAAATTGGTAAAGAGGAAAATTTTAAATTTTTATCAAGGACTGTTTGGCGGCTTTAAAAGCTCAATTTTCATCTAGCAAAAGAGTAAAAAAATTATTTGCAATGAAATACGAGGCAATTGAAGACTACCAGAAAGCTTTGGACATTTATGACAGTATTCTGGAAGAAGACGAAACCAATGCTGTACTTAAACATTAAAATTAAAAAAAATAAATAAAATTTAAATTTTGAAGCATGTTTTGAAGCGTAAATTAGCTTGCTTAAAAGCCCAGAATAGAATAAATGAATATGTCAAAGAATTAAATGATTACTTGAAGCTTTTCCAAGCTGACCACGAAGCCTGGCTTGAACTATGTGATGTTTACTTGAGTGAAATGGACTTTGCCAAAGCTGCTTTTTGTCTAGAAGAGCTAATTTTGATGTACCCACACAATCACGTGTATCAACAACGCTACGCTGATGTATACATTTTATTTTAGCAGTGAATATTTTTAAGAAAAATTTTTTTTTTAGATAAAATATACTCAGGGTCAATACGATCTGGCTAAGACTTATTACCTTTATTCGTTAAAATTGAATCCAAAAAATGTGAGATCATTATACGGACTGCTTTTGACTACAGCTAACTTAAAGTCTAGTCAAAAGTCAAAAGAAGGGGTAGATAATTCTAAGCTTAATTCGTGGGCTCGAGAAGAATTGGATAAAAAATACAAAGTAAAATTTTAGCAGGTAAAGAAAAAAAATTAATTTTTATTTTCGATTTAAGGAAGTTGATTCTGATCGAAATTTAATGAATTCGGTAAATGATATGTTCCAGTACTTGGCCATAGGTAAAGCTGAAAAATAATTTTTATTGTCTTTTATTTGATTTTTTTATGTTAAACTTGAAATTTTTTTTGAAAATAAATATTTAAAAAAAATTGATAAATTGTTAGATTTTTAAATTAAATTTTTCTATTATTCTGAAATTAATGGTGGTGAATTTTGGTAAAAAATGAATACTTTTTTTTCTGAGTTTGGTTAATAAAATACAATTTAATTTTAGTCATCAAATATTTAATTATTGTTTTCCTTAGAAGAAAAAAACATTTATTTTTTATTTATCTATTTAATTGAAAAGACGACAAATGGCTATGTTTAAAATAGTAAAATATTATATCAAAAATTTAGTATCAAGAATATACTATTAAAAATATAGTTTTAAAAAATATAATTTAGTAAAAAAATTATTTTTTGCATCTTGATTTTATTTTAAAAATTGTAAATTTAAAAAAAAAATATGTGAAAACATTTGAATATTTTATTTTATTTTGTTTTGACATGTAGTTTTAATATTGCCAAAAAATTTATTTTACTGACAAATTTAATTAATTTGATTACAAAACAATTATATGAAGACTAAGAAAATAAAATTCAAACTTTACAAATATTTATTTATTTATTTATTTACATTTGAGCTAAGGCCGCTCTCCGGCCACGTCGCATTACGCTGTAAAATAAAGCGTATTGCAATTTTACTAATAAAATACAAAATATTTCGTATAAAAAAACTTAAAAAAAAAAAAAAAAAGAAAATAAAAGATGTTAATTTATGGGTTCAATTTTGGGCTTCCGTGTTGAATTTGATTAGCTCGTAGAGTTTTTTTGGTATCACGCTACGGTTCTTCAGGTCAAAAAATTTTATTAATTTTGGATACTATTTCATTATGTTTATACATTGATCTGATCTCTGTTTTTATAATGTATTTGTTTAAGTGACAAAATTGGATCAGGTCCGAGCATTGAGTTCCTGTGATTTGTTGGTAATAGTCTCGCATATCTATTATTTCTCTAGTTAAGTCTTTTGATATGTTCAAGTCGTGCACGTTTTCTAGTATACTCTTCGTGTACTTGTTCATACTTAGTCTAATGAAGAAGTCGCACTTGACAGATTCTAGTCGCCAGTTATTTGATTCGATCTTGAGCGATAATGCGAGATTTTTTGTCCTACAGCGGGTTGGTATCCCAATTATCATCTTAAGTAAGTTGCCTTCTGTCCTTTTGAGATTGTTTTTTTCAGTCTTATTTAGGTACAGGTTTTCAACACCGTAGAAGAGTATAGGTCTGATATGAGCATTGTAAAGGTGTCCTTTTGTTTTCGGATGGATATTTTCACTGAAGATACCTGTTTTTTTGAGCATGGCAAAGGCTGCTATTGCTAGTTTTTTACGTTTGTCTAGATGAGTCTTATTTCTGTCGTCGTCACAGAGCCCTACACCTAAATATTTCATTGTCTTAGTTTGCTTGATTTCGGAGTTGTTTAGTATCAATTCATCTTGCCATACATCCTGCCTTCTTTCGTTAATGTGTCTGATAACCTTTGAGTTGAAGACAATTAGCATAGTTTTATCTGGGTTAAACTTTATTTCAAATCGGTCTCCGTATTCTTGTACCACATCTAACTGAGCTTGTAATCCTATTTTGGTGGTGCTTATTAAAAGAATGTCGTCGGCATATGAAATTATATCGATCTTAATTTTGTCGTCTATTGTAATTCCATGTTCGAGTGATTCAATATGAACAATTAGATCATCTACATAAATAGAAAAAAGTTTTGGAGACATTACGCCACCTTGACGTACACCAAGGGTCGTTTTGAAAAGATTCGAAAATTCATTGCTATTTTGGATTATCATCAGAGAGTTTTCGTAGTACTTGATTGTGGCCATTATAATTGCAGGATCTATATTTTTCGATATCACTTTGACCCAAAGTTTTGTTCGGTTTACTTTATCGAATGCTTTTGATGCGTCAATTGCACAGACGTATAGACGTTTACAAAGGAAGTTACTTAATCGGATGGCTTGTTTTAAGACAAATAATGCATGACTACAAGATGATTTTTTTTTGAAGCCGAATTGTTTCTCATTGTCTTTGTAGTCTTTTTCGAGACCTTTAAGAAGCACTGCTTCAAAAAGGTTTGAGATCGCGTCTGAGATTGCTACTGGACGTAAATTATTTATGTCTTTGTTTGATTTTTTATTGTCCTTAACAAGAGGTTTAAGGATTGAGATGTTGAACAAATATGGAATTTGCTGAAAATTGATCATTTTTTCAAAGATTATTGTTATATAATCGATGATGTTCTTATTCGTACTGTATTTTAGCATTTCGTACTTTACAAATATTATGCTGACTTTTAATATATTAATTAAAAACTATTTAATTTAAATGATGATAAAAATATCCTCTTTACAGATAAATTATTAAAAATATGACAATAAAATAAAGCATGATCTCTTAAAAAGGCAACAAAATAGCTAACAAAATTAAGGTTAATTTTTTTTTAATTAATTTGATTTTTTACTTTTAATAATTGTTTCTATTTTCTTCATCTTTTATTCTTAAATTATTTTTTTTATAATTTTTATTTTTCAAATTAAATTTTCTTTTTATTTAAACACTGCTCAAATTAATAAAATGTTGCTAAAAAGCGCTTTATTTTTTTCTTTATTAGAATTTTATTTTCTTTATTTTTTTTTCTTAATTTTAATTTTCAAAAAATAGAAAACGTGGAAAAGCTTAGCCACAGTATTCATTTGATAGTGGGAATTTAACATTTTTTAATGTAAATTTTTGATTTTTTAAGAAAATCTACAATTTCTCCTGAATTTTGAATAAATGTTCTTCCAACAATGTAAAAATAAAAATTAAGCAATTATGAATTTAATTAATCAATCCGATTATTATTTCATGGAAAATTACAATATAATAATCTCTAATTAACAAAAATAATTAAAATTAGAGTTGGGTTTCGAAAGTGTCATGGTGCTCTCTCTAAAAAGTTTCAAATGTTTTGAGTGAATATAAAATATTATCGTGAGGAAACAAGAATCTATTATTTCGAAAAAAACGATTTTATTAAGCTAAAAAAGAATAAGAAATAAAAACAAACCTAAAACTTTAATTAAAAATTTCAAAAATAAAAAATTGATGATTAATTTAAAATAAAATATATAGTTTAGAAAAAAACGTTTTAAATTAAAAAACAAACATGGATCTATTCTATTTAATTTTGAACATTGCTGTCAAAAACATTATTTTGAATATAATTTTCTATTTTTCATTTTTATTAAAAAAATTGAAAACTTAATTTATTTTTAGTTTTTTCGACATTTTCTCATAAGTTTTTGCACAAAAATGTCGACTTTTGGGTTTCGTATTTACCAGGCATTTATCAGAGATTATCAGAGGGATTTTTTATAAAACACAACACTGAGCTTCAAGAAAGTAGATTCGAAATTGTTTAGCTATTTAATTAGAGGATTATTTTGTTTCACAAAAAATTTTTAATATACAATTTTAGATATAAAAAAAATTCACAAAAAAATGATTAAAATTTTTTTCAAATTATCTATTATGTTTTTTGTTTTTTAATATATAAGTCAAAAACCCGAAAATATTTTATAATTAGGGATAATTAAAATTTCACACCCAAAAATTTCTGTCAGTCGAACAATTTAAGATAATTGATTTAGATAAATCAAATAAAATAAATTGAAATTATTTTAAACATTTTTTTTAGACCTAATTTAATCAATATTTAAATTTATCTTATATTTTCAAAAAAAATGTATTATTTGCAAATATTGGTAGTCTCTTACGACGAAAATGTAAGAGATGCAGTATCATATTTTGTTTCGAAAAAATTTGATCAGGTGAATTTGAAAAAGAAAAATTTTTTCAATGCAAAACCAATTTTATTAAAAATGTGGAATTTTTAGCTAAAGTAAATTATAATTTTTGAAATAATTTTTCATCATGAAAATTCTTCGTTTTTTTATATTGTTAAGAATCAGAGAAACAATGAGATAGTTATTAACTCTGGAAGAATATTAAATTTTTAAAGACTGGAATCAAAAATTATTGACGCTCAAAATATGCAATTATCTTAAAATAATATTATGTGCTAGAAATTTAATAAGTTTAAAAAATTATTACTCATACATTTTTTTATTAAGTTTTCACAAGTAGAGCTATAGATTTTTCCTTTTTTTCTAGTGTTGAAAAAGAAAAAAAGGGAAATTTATTCTTTATAGAACTTATTAAGACTAATTTAGGCTTGTCTAAAAATATGATCTTTTTATTATGATTCAAAGCTTAAATTTAGCTATTAATTTATTTAAATTTGATAATAATTCAAAAGAGATTTATTCTTTTAATGGGTGCGCGTGATATTTATAAGCTTTTAAAACATCAAAAAACTTTTACTATCTTATAAAAAATTAATTTATTTAAAAAAATTGCAAATAATTTTTCAGAACACTTTTTAAAATGTTTGTTTAAAAGTTAAATTCTGATAAATCCATCCATAATTTTTCATTTGTTTAAAATAATTAGTTTTTTTGTATTTCTATTGCATTTTTTAATTAAGAATTTGACTTAAAGAAATAAAAATTTTTTTTTCGAAAGAATTCAAATAACGAACTCGTTAATTAAATGACAAAAAAGTTCAAATAGTTCTGATTTTTTTTCAAAAATAAACAATAAAACTAGACTCAACTAGTCTTATTATTTGAATTTATGTCATGAACAAACATTTGAATATCTTCTAAATAACATGATGGCTTAATCTTTTGATCTTAACTATGATTAAGTAAAGAATATATTATGTATATTTTAATTATTATTTTTAGGCATATAAAAATTTTTAATTCTTTTAAATAAAAGAAAAAATTTTAATTAATTTTTTTTCTTAAAAAAAATTAAGATAATAGGATTTTTATTTTGTTAAAGGATCAAATATTCAATAATCTTGTGAAAGGTGTTTTTTTTTTAATTAACTAAAAGTTTTCAATTTATATGTTAACATAATTTTGTTAAAATTTTAGATTTAAATTAAATTTAAAATAAAAATTTTGACTAAACAATTAAATAATTGAAGACTGAGCAAGTATCGACTGCATAAGGCAAAAAAAGCATATAATTTTTAAATATTAAATTCATCAACATAATTTGTTTCTATGTTTATTGCTTTTAAATGAAAAAAAAAATAAAATTTTAAATTTCGTATCATCGCTGGATAAAGTTCATGTAAACAAACATGGCTAAATTTATCTAAAATTCTGTAATTTAGGTGACCAGCTAAAATAAATCAAATTTCGCCTCTTGGCAATCAGAACTAGTTTTTTGTTTGGACTCATTCATCAATTAGATTAATCGGGTTAAATTTTTATTTAGAATTTAGAAAATTAGCTGATGCGTGCAAAATCCCATTAAGTACAGACTAAATTCGAGCCATGTTCTCCGAACTCATTATATCCGGGTAATTTCCATAAATAAATCTTTAATTTTTTTAATTTCATTCCTTCCAGAACTTTATTGATAAATGCAGCTGCTGTTCTCAACATAAAATTGTAAGTCTTCAAATGGCTTAGTATTCATTTTTTAATCTTGTGCCAAGCTCCAAGAGCAATGAAGTCAGCTTTATGAATGATGGCTCCGAGACACCCTCAGTTGGTATGATTAATCTTTTTTACTCAAATCAAAAAAGGCTACTAGTTTGACTTTTATCATTTTTTTTAACAAAAAAATTACTTTTTATCATTTTTCATTTATATTTAAAATTCTATAAATTTCTAAAAAATTGCTAAAAAAATTTTTAAAAAATCCTCCTAATTTTTTTCACATGAATCACTTTTAATTTAGTTGAAATTTTTTTTACTTCAATTTTTCCATTTTACCTTGAAAAATTTTAAAAATTTTACCAAAAAAATTGACTAATATTTTTTTAATTCTATCTTGGAAAGATAATTTTAAAAATTAATAATGTATTAATAATAATAATTATAATAGTTCAATATATATAAGTGGCACACTCGATTGGAATATTTTAATTTCTGTGAATGCCTTTAAATTATTAAATTAGAATAATCTAATTAGTAAAAAAAGAGTAAAAAAAGGAAACGAAACACGATCTTTATTTATTTTATTATTTTTTATTGTCATCTTCTCATGTTTATAATTTGATACGATTCCTTGCTTCTTACTTTTTACTGCAATTTGGGTATATTTGCTTTTAATTAGCTCTTCATTTGTTCTAGAATATAAAATAAACAATTTTAAATTTTTCGGTATAGGAACATTAATGACTTTGTGGTCAAAATATTTTTAGATTTTATTTTTAGATAAATTTTTTTCTTGCAAGTGCTCTCTTTTCCTATATTTAGAAAAGAAGCAAACTTGACTAAAATTATTTAGAGTGATTTTATTTATTTTATTTTATTGAAAAAATAGCTTGGAAAATTATTTAAACTTGTTGCTTGTCTTCTCTTGGAGCAGAATGATCGATTTTAGTTTTATTTTCAAGAAAAAAAATTAATTTTTGAAAAGAAATTAAAATTTGGCGAAGGTAAATTCATTTCTACGGCAATTTAATTTTTGCAAATTAAATTTTTTTTCCATTGAAAAATTCATAAATAATTCAATTTTTCAAATATCTTTTTAAAGGATCTAAAGAAATTTTTCGGTATTTTTTGAATTTCAAAATAGAAAAAAATTAAAAATTAAAACACAGTTTTTTTGATATTTTGTTTACTTTTCTTGGAATATCTTAGTTTATACTTTTTTTTTTAAATAGAATAATGAATAATAGAAAAATCATCAATTTTTTTTTATTTAAGTTTCATTAAAATTTTTATTAAGAAATGATGATATTTAAAATTTTATTTATTCATTTTTTTAAATATTCGTTGAAAAAAAATGTTATAGGTTTTCTAGTTTAAAAATGAAATGAAACAAAATTGTTCAATATTTACATAGTTAAAAATAAAAAAAAAACAAAAATAAATTATGTAATGACTTTAGTTTTTTCCTGTTATGGGAAATTGGGAATATAAACTTATTTTTTATTTTTAAAACTATTTCAATCTGCTAAATCGATTTTGGCATTATTTGTGGGACAGTTTTTCTGTTTACCGACTATGTCCAAGTGATATAAATGAAAATATAAATCATTTTTTTTTAAATTAGGTAAAATTTTAAAATATAATTTTTTTATGCTTCGCACTCATCTGAAGACAGTGTCACCATTTAAAATTATTTTGATGAGAATTTGTGAGTCCCATTTTTCGATTATTATCACTTTTTAAGGCGTTCTGAATTTTTGAACAATTTTTTTTCCATACGACCATAATTGGTTCAGTAAACAAACAATTAAGTCTATTATCTAAATTTAGTTTTTTTAAAAACTCATTAATGTAATTTTCTTATATTTTAATGTGTGTACATTATTAAAATTATTTGCAATAGCTTGATTTAGCAATTATATTTACATGCAAAAAAAAAATAATGAGATTTTTATTTCTATTATTATTTTTTTAATCCTTAAATTCACCATGAAAATGAATTTTGGATGCGGAACTTGTCCAAACTGGAATCAAAAATGATTGCCTTTCAAAATATGCAAATATTTAGAAATAATATCTGTTATACATTAAATTAAAAAAATTGTTAATCTTGAATTTTTTTTGTTTTATTAAATTTTTCCAAGTGGGATTATATTTATTTTTAAGCTTGATTTAACAAATTTATTGAATGTATCAGCTTAATAAATTTGCTCAAGAAAAAAAAAAATTAAGAATTTTTTTTCAAAAATTTATTTAGTTGTAGTAGTAGTAGTGTGACCTGTAACACATAAGTGTGAGTGCAGTTTATAGCGCTGCACTTTATCAGCTTGCAACCTAAGTTGCATTAAGTCAAAGATCCTCAGTATCAGATTCTGTAAACAGATCTTCTCCAGTTCTCCGACTTCATATGTCTATCAATTTTGGCCTTAAACTGATTGACCGTATCAGTCCCTGCTATTTCCGAGGGTAAAGATTCCAGGTTGTAGCTGTTCGGTTAAGTAAGAACTTATCCCTCATTGTCCTCCTTTGTTATTTGGCTATTGTGTCTCCTGCTTGTCCCCTCACTTACTCCCTCATTCTCTCTAATATCCAAATCTACCTTCTCGAACCCTTTCCTTATCTTAAATATTTGTAATAAGTTCCCTCTTTTCATTCTTGTTTCCAGGTCTGTTAAACCAAGCTCCCCAAGTCTTTCTTCGTACTCTAATCCTCTTAATTCTATTACCATCCTAGTCGCCCTTTTCTGGATTCCCTCCACCTAATTAATTTCACTTCTAGTCATCGCCGAAGCGAATTCTAAATGCGTTTTGACGAAAGCTGGGTACAGCTTTTTAAACAACACTTTATTAAAAATTTGAAAGTTTTCCTCATTCTACCTAAGGCACTGTTAGCCTTAGATACCGCCGCTTCTACTTGTTTACTATGCTTCCCATCATTTGAAACCATAATACCCAGATCTTTCTCTACCTCCGATTCCTGCAACCATACTTTTTCTTCCCCATGTTGAATGTAATATTTGTTTCTTGGGTTCTTCTTCCCGTAATGCATGATTTTGTATTTCTTACTGTTTAAGGACATTGACCACTTCTTGCACCAGTTATCTATTTCATTTATATCTGCTTGTAAATCTGATTGTGACATTTCGTTCCCCTCTGAAATCACCTTACTATCATCAGCGTACATCTCCATTATGTTATTTATTTTGTCTGGCAAGTCATTGATATATATCACGAAAAGTAATGGACCTAATACTGATCCTTGAGACACACCACTTGTAATATTTCTCCACCTTGATTTGGACGTGCCCATAAACACCTTTTGCCTTCTATAGCTCAATAATGCCTTAATCCAGTCGAGCAGTTTACCACATATTCCATACGCTCTTAACTTGATGAGTAGTTTCCTATGTGAAACCATATCAAAAGCCTTCTCAAAGTCCGTGTATAGTACATCCACCCACTTATTATTACCCACGCTCATCGACACCTTATTTCATCAATTTAAATAATTTTTTAATAGCTTATAAATTTTTTTGCCATTTAATCTAGATTTTGTGAATTTTTTGTCCCAAAGCAAAAGTGGCAAAGGTCCAAACTGAATTAGTGGCCATTTTGGAGAAGAAATTAATTTTTTTTTAACCAATTTTTTTCTCAAGCTGACAAGATCAAGGAATTCATCGAGAACATTCAATACTTTCGCATCTTCATCGCTTTGTGGAACTTTTTCATCATTTTTTTGATGTTTAGGTGAGTATGATACTCGGGTGTCGATCAACTAACTATTTTTTTTTGTTTATCTAGCTTTTTCGGAAGCTGATATGGCGAATAGACAAACAAAAATATGGTTTAAATTTTATTTGTTTGAATTATGCAATAATAAAAAACAGTTTATCTTTTAGAACATTTATTCAACAAGTATAAAATTTCAACATTATACCCAAAAACTGAAGAGTAATATCTTCATGTATTTTACCTTTTTTCTGACTCATTCTTCCAAATCCAAGTCGACAACTCTAAGCCTTCATTGCGACGCTAATTTATTTATTCCAGCCAAAATCAACTTATTTTAATCCATTTTTTTTTTTTTCTCACAACTTCCTCAACTAATCTAAATTATTTAGAGTGTTCATAGTCTTTTTATTTTTTTATTTTCTATTTGTTTTAATAATGAATGACTCAATATCAGTGAGCTCGTCATACTCGAGCACCACCAACTCCAATTCCAACTCTCTGAATCGATCCATGATGAAAAGCTCTCGCTTGGGAGAAATAGAAGACTATTTGCATTTGCCAATGACGCCAGTGCGGCGCCGGACGCGTTCTCAGAGCATTTATCTGGGCGATGAGGTCAGCACTGTTGCCGAATTCAACAAGCAGCTAATTGAGGACGTGTATGCGCTGAAGAGGCAGCTGAAGGAAAAAGATGGCACCATAGCCAACCTGAATGATGTGCGGAACAAGCTGGAAAGTGAAATTCAAGAGTTGAGCGCCTCTCTGTTCGAGCAGGCCTACACCATGGTGAACACGGCGCGGGCTGAGACCGCACTGTCAGACAAGCTGCTCAAAGAGGCAAATGGAAAGATTGATGTTCTCCAGGCGGAAGTCAAGGCGCTCAAGGAGCTTGTGCTTACCTCGACGCCCAGCACGCCAAATAAACACTTGCATCCTCAACTAGGCCCCAAAAGCCACAGTAGACAGTCTTCCTGGAACCAGAATCAACTAAATTTGCTTACCACTGAACCCGCCAGTTCCACCCCTGCTTCACTTTCACCAAGTCAAGTGCCAAAAATACTCAACCACTCGGCCACCAGTTTGCAGCCTTTGAGCAAAGAAAAAAGTTCAATTTTCACTAAATCGCACAAGCGGGCTCCCAGCCACAATGATATTCAGACTCAGTCCAAGTCTTTGCTTGACAAGTTATTTCAGCCTGTTGCCAAGAACCCTGCTGAACGGGAAAACAAAAATTTTGTCCATTTTCCAGCCGATATTGCCGAAGTAGCTTTTTTTTTTTTAATAAAATTTACAAAAAAATTTAATTTTTTTTTCTTGGCAAAGTTTGATCCAATTTATTTTAGAGAAGTGAGTGAATGGAAGTGCAAGCCAATTTTGGACAGAACCAATGCTTTTTTGGACAGAGTGTATCAAGAAGATATTTTGCCATGTCTGAATTTTAGTAATAGACAAGTAGATTTATTTATTTAAGAAAAAATATTTTATGATTATTTAAATTTTGGCTCAGATTTCGGAAGAGTTGTTGAGAGCGATTGAAGCCAATTGTGTGTGCATTGAGGAACTGAGTCCTTCACAGCTTCAGTGCGACGCTTCTCTCCAGTAAGATGGAACATTTTTGTTAGGCAAGAATTTAATTATTTTTTTTTTTAAGAATTTGTGGTTTATCTAATATACAAAGTTATTGTCAGTATAAAATTAAGCTTTGTGAGGGCAGTGAATGGATTTATATATCGAAGTTGTCGCGAAATCGGGTGATTTCGGTGTGCGACTTTTTTACCTATTTGAGATACATTAAAGATGGTTTGGTCAAGAGTGATCGTGAGTTTTTGATAAAAAAAATTTTTTTTTTTATAAAATATTTATTTAAGTTAATGAAATTTATTGGAATATTATTGATTTGCGTAAAAAAATAACGCTTAGCCGACTTGGCTTGTAATTCTGTGGAGAGATGGTGCAATCAAATCCGGTTGTTCTACTTTGTAAATTGAGACGATCAAATTTTATATATTTTTTTTCTTTTCCGTACTAAAAGGTCTTTTTTTATGTACACAATTAGGCCTGTTTGAGAATCAATTAAAACTTTGAAAAAAAAGCATGATTTCTTATTTACCAAAGCAAAAATTTTATTTGTATATTTTTTGACTTAAATTTTTTCTCAATTATGTAATTTGTGCTTAGTATTTATTATTTTTCCATCTTTTCATTAATAAATAAACTAAAAAAATTTTTATTTGAATTTATTTAGGGCTAAATGCTTTTTAAAATTAGAAAAATAAATTAAATGGTAAAACAGTCAACTCTAGTTAATTGGAATAAAAATTCTTCATACAATTATAATAAATTTTATCTAAATTAATTATAGTTTGAATATTTAAAAAAAAAATACACTTAGTATAAATTTTTCATCAAAAGTATGAGAATATACAAAATGTTTATTCAACAAAAATAACAATTAAGTAATAAGTGTAAAAAATTTGTATTATTATTCTTCCATATCGAAATTATTGTGTACATAAATTTTAGTGATTTTACTAGTCAACAACAATAACAAGAAGTGAAAAAAAAGAAAAATTGATAATTTTCAGTCATCAATTTAGCTTTTTTCAAAGCCTCTTTAAAAATTAATTTGAAAATTCTCTAAAATTTTATTTTAATTAAGTTTTTTCTTATTTAAAAAAAATATATAAAAAAAATGTAAAAAACATTTTGGTCCTTTTTTTTCAAAAAACATTGCGTAATTAGAATATTGGTAGATTTTATTTATTAAATTATATTTAGTAGATCATCTCTTTTAGAAGATTTAGCTAATTTTTTTGGGTCCTACTAAAATACTGACCCCCAATTTTTTAAAATTTTCTGATCCCCATTTATTTTGCAAAGCAAAAATATTTTTAAAAGTTTAAATATATAATTTAGTTCGAATTTATCTCTATTTTTTGAAAATTAAACAAGTTTTTCTCCAAAATTTGTTATTTTTTGTGAAAATTGAATATTTCTATATTTTTAAAAACCTGACCCCCTACTGACCCCCACTTTTCTTGAAGAGAATTTAACGAGCTTTCTAAAAATTTGCCTAGTTTTTCTCCAGGAAGTATTTTTTTTGAAATATTTTGATTGTAATAAAAGATCTTAGTTATTTATATTTTTTTATTTTTTTATTGCAATTTTTTGCCTCTTTTTTCCTGATTTTCGTAAATGCAAGTTACGTTTCTTTTTATTTTAATTTGATCTTATGTGGTGGAATCATTATTAAAAATTTTATAAATCTAAATAATGATTGGTGTTGTAAATTTAAAGAAAAATAATAACCTTTAATGAACGAAATAAGAGATTAGATTATTTGATTAATACTTTTTTTTTACGCGTATAATATTTTTAAAAAACAAAAATAATATTTTCTAGAACAAAAATACTGATGTTAGTATCAATTATTTTTTGTTAGTACAATTAAATTAAATATTGTCAAATATGATTAAGTTAGTACTGTTTTATTTCTTTGACAGCTAATTTGATCTAATTGAAACAATTATACATATATATCTAAAAAAACTTTTTTTCGATAATTAATTAAAGACCTTCTAAAGCTGATTCCGACAAGATGAGTTTATTGGTGACACCAATAAACTCATCAATTTGGAAATTTATTTCCACCAATTTGGTGTTATACATAAAGGAAATTATTGAGCTCCAACATCGTGCATCATGAGGCTTTTAATAAACTAAAATTACTAACAGTCTGGATGGAAAAAATTCAAAATTGTCGTTTGGCTTAGCAAGTTTGAAAAATCAAATTTAATTAATAGCGTCATCACGTGTTAAAAAACCGTTGAAAGTTGTGTGTTGGCAATGTCGCTCAACAAAACAAACCAAAACCAACGGTGGATATTTAAAAATTCGGTCAAGCTAAATCTGAAGAGGTTAGACAAACCGATTAGCCATAAGGTCTTATTTGGTGCACTGGATATCGTACTAAACCAGGTGGAAAATGATTCGATCACATCTGTCTACAATTTTTCTTCAAACAAAGTATGGATAATCGAGTTTAATGCTGCTTTAAATGTTCCCCAAATCTTCGATCGTGAAATCAATATTAATGGAACCAATTTCAGGCTTGAAGATGCAAATAAAGTCCCGGATCTCAGAAGGTATTGTACTTTTCGATTTCACTTTTTGCCCTCTGATTTCGAGAATCATAGACTTGAAACTTTTTTTAACGCTGTTCGGATTGATGGTCTTAAGATTGAAAGCATCACTGAAGAAAAATATAAAGATAGACCGGAGAGGAAAAATGGTGTCAGAAGAGTAAGAATATCATTTCCAAAAGAAGTTGAGAACATTATTGGAAGCTTGTCAGGCCCTACAATAATGTATGGTTTAAAGTGTCTTGTGTCAATTGTTGGACAAAAGCAGAAATGCTATTTTTGTGATGAAGAAGGGCACAACATAGCGAAATGCCCTGTCAAAGAAAAACTATGCGAAAAGTGTCATCAGAAAGGACACTTAACACAAAAATGCTCCATTGCTGAAAAGCTAAAGTCGCTTGAGAGGAAAAAGATTGACTACAATGATCTTTACATTGACCAAGAAGAAACCCAATCAATAATTGAAGCTGACCAAAAAGACAATGATGAAAATATGATGCCAAAAACGCCTGGATATCAGCCATCAAATCTCAATGACGTAATGTCACAAATTAGTCCTCAAGACCTCAAAACTTCAGTGTTAGAAGACAGTTTGGTAAGCCGTTTAAACGATCTTCTACCAATAAGTCAGAGACCTGTCAATGTCCTCTCAAATGATCAGAATGAGACTGAAGCTTTTTTCCAAACAAAAAATCAAATCAAGAGATTTTCCGAATCTGATCCAAATGAAAAAGAATTCACCGAAAACGAATCAAAGAAGCCATTAGTTGTCTTAGAAAATGAAAATGACAACACCTTCGAGTCTGATTCAAACAGTTCAACAACTGAATGTACAAGTCAAGTAGATCAATCATCCAGTGAAGTTGTTCAGCAAACTTCCAGTCAAAACAGCTTTGAAGAAGATTTAGAGTGAACAAGAAGACAAATAAATCAATTTTTAGAACAAAACCTCTTATTAAAACAAGGTTAGTAATTACACACTGGAATTGTCTTCATTTACCTAGTAGGGTTCACCTCTTAGACAATTTTTTAGCTCAAAAATGTCCCGACATTGTTTTGCTCAATGAATTAAAGATAGATTTGAGTGAGGCAAATATTTATCTTGATTTTCAAAATTATCAGTTCTTAACAAAACCACGCAACAAGTACGGAGGAGGAGTAGCCATTTTAATTAAAGAAGGAATCGAATTTTTTAAAACAGTTAATAAAACATGTAGAAACTACATTTTAGGTGGTGATCTAAACGCTAGAACAAAGCAAATAGGCTGCGTAGGGGAAAATGAAAACGGGATAATATTAGAAAGAATAATCAACGAGTTAGACTTTTCAGTAATCAATGATAAGCATCCTACTTTCAATATTTTTAATAAGAATTACTTTGAAATTCTTGACCTTTTTTTAGTTTCATCTTCATTAATTGACAAAATTACCGACTTCAGTGTCTTAAATAGTCAAGACATGACTAGTGACCATTTCCCAATCGAAGCATCGATTTCTATTGGCTATCAATTAGAAAATAAATCTGCAGCTAAAAAGTATAACTATAAGAAAGCAAACTGGCAATTATTCAGCGAGATTTTAAATTCTCAAATAGTGAATGTCACTGAAAGTTCCATCACAATAGATCAACTAAATGATAAAATAACAGAAAAAATTATTTCTGCTTCACACAAAAGCATTCCATATCTTTCACAGAAAATCTACAAAACGAGTCTTCCGCCAAACATTGTTAATTTGATAAAAGAACGTAGGAAAGTAAGAAGAAATTACCAGAAAACTCGCTGTAAAAAGCTCAAGCAAAAATTTAATCAACTTACATCTGAGTTAAAGGCCTCTTTAAAAAAATTCTGGAATCAAAATTGGTTTGATTTTATTGAGAAGATGGGAAAAAACCCACTGACAAGTAGACCTTTTTGGAAAAAAATAAATAAATTTAGAACAAAAAAAGGATCAAATTTAATTCCTAAATTGATTTTAAATGAAAGGGAATTCAAAACTAATGAAGAAAAGGGAAAATGCTTTGGAGAACTCTTATCTTCAATATTTAGTCCTAATTCTGATTTAATTGATACTGAGAAAGATATCGAAATACTAAATTCTAACTCTGTTTTCTTTAGGAATTATAACCAGTCTAATTTTAATGATCCAATTTGCTTAAATGAATTAATTATGGCTTTAAAGAGATTAAAAAATGAAGCGGCATCAGGACCTGACCAAATTCATAATTTAATGTTAAAAAACTTACCTAGAAATTCATTAATAGAAATCATAGAACTTTTTAATTTATCTCTTCGAGAAGGTAGAGTCCCGAAAGCGTGGAAAACATCTTACATTACTATGATTCAAAAAAAGGCCTCTACTTTACAAGATCCTTTAAATTATAGACCAATTAGTATAACGAGTTGTTTAGGAAAGCTACTGGAACGCATAGTATATTCAAGATTATCCAATTTTTTGGAACAAAATTCACTCCTTATCCAGGAGCAATCTGGATTTAGGAAACACCGGCGAACAGCAGATAATCTTTTCTTCTTAATTCAAAAAATTGTGGAATCATTTAATAGAAAAAAAAGAGTTTGCGGCCTTTTTTTTGATATTTCTAAAGCCTTTGATAGGGTTTGGCATGAAGGTTTACTTTTTAAATTGATTAAAATAAATCCACCTCATTACTTGACTAACTGGATAAAATCCTTTTTAGACTCTAGGACATTTAAGGTAAATGTGAATGACCATTTGAGCGAAGAATATCAAATAACTGCAGGTGTTCCTCAAGGCTCAGTAATTAGTCCTCTTTTATTTAGTATATACATTAATGACATCCCTAAAAGAAACAAAACAATTAATGAATACTCTCTGCTTTTCGCAGATGATCTAGTTACATTCTTCATTTATAACAAAAAGGGGAACCTAGAAAATAAGATCAATAAATACCTCAACGAACTAGAACAATGGCTTATTAAGTGGAAAATGAAGATATCAGTTGAAAAGTCGTGTTCAGTAGTCTTTTCTAGGTACAAAAAAGAGAGTGATAATCTTAACTTAAAAATTTATGGAAACAGAATAGAGAGACAAAAAGAAATCAAGTTTCTTGGTATTAAATTTGATTCTAAATTAAACTTTAATATACTGGTAGATGAAATTAAAGAGCGCTGCAATAAAAGGCTTAATATTATTAAGATATTGTCAAACAAAAAATGGGGTCTTAATCAAAACACACTCGGTAATTTATATAAATCTTTAGTCGGATCAATTTTAGACTATTCTTTTCCTTGCTTAAATTTATTTTCAGAAAATAATATCAAAAAACTACAAGCAATTCAGAATACAGCAGTCAGATCTATTCTTAAGTTAAAATATGATACTCCCTCCAACATCGTACATCATGAGGCTTTTAATAAACTAAAATTACTAACAGTCTCGAATCGGCTTTTTGAATTGAGTGAGAGATATGTTGGGACAGGACTGAGTCATTCTATTCCATTGGTTGTAAGACTGGTGAAGGAATACAAAGAAGGTTTCGAATCAAGATATATTGACTACCCAACTCCATTGTGTAATTGCTACCTTACTATTTCTTCTTTTTTTCCTGAAACTTGAACTGTTTAAACATGAGCCACATGTAACAATCTTTTCCAATTTTATATATTCTTAATTTTCATTTATTTAGCTTATTTACTTTTTTTTTAATTCTTTTTTTTTTTTTTTTTTTTTTTTTTATCTTATTTTATTAACTTTAATTTTATTTTTATTTTATTTTATTTCATTTTTATTTTATTTTTTAATTTTTAACTTATTCTGAAGGAGCTCTAGCTCGGTATAGAAAACAAATAAATAAATAAATAAATAATAACAGTCTCGAATCGGCTATTTGAATTGAGTGAGAGATATGTTGGGACAGGACTGAGTAATTTTATTCCATTGGTTGTAAGACTGGTGAAGGAATACAAAGAAGGTTTCGAATCAAGATATATTGAATATCCAACTCCATTGTGTAATTGCTACCTTACTACTTCCTCTTTTTTTCCTGAAACTTGAACTATTTAAACATGTGCAACATGTAACAATCTATTCTAGATTTATATCTTCTTATATTTCATTTATTTAACTTATTTACTTTATTTAGATTCTTTTTTTTTATCTAATTTTATTAACTTTAATTTTATTGTTTATTTTTATTTTATTTTATTTTTATTTTATTTTATATTATTTTTTTAATTTATTCTGAAGGAGCTCTAGCTCGGTACAGAAAACAAATAAATAAATAAAATAACTAGACAATATTCACTATTCTCAAAATGTCTTTAATCGAAATCCCAAACAACTTAAGCCAAGATGAGTCCATTAAACCAGAACAAGTTAAAAAAACTAGAGGAAAGGAAAAAGTTTACCTACCTTTCTGTAGTTTTCGTAACTTAGAATCAGCTCAAGGAAATCTAGCTTTGAAATTTTATTTTAAAAATTCGTCTTGAAGAGACCCCAACCGTTACTCCACAACCCAAAGTTAAAAAAAAACGCGGAAGACCAGTTGGACCAAACAATCAAAAAAAAAAGTAAATTGAATATTATTTTTGTCGATATTAAATTATTTTTTTTCTAATTTGATAAAAATTGTATTACTTTTTTTATTTATGTACCTTTTTTATTATAATAGAAATAAAAAAATACATTTGTTCCTTAGTTCAGTAATTTTGTTTTTTATTTCAATATTAATAACATAATTAATAATTACATGCCTTTTTTTTATTTTTTAAATATCAAAAAGCAAAATCAAACAAAACAATTAAAATATATTGAACTAAATTTGGTTAAAAAATCAAAAATTTAGTAGGACCCATTTTTTTCGATTCATTTTTTTGCAAAATTTCCCTCTTTAAATCTCATTAAACAAAGTGAATGAGTAACAATTTAATTTTGTAATTTATTTTTCATCTGAAAAATTTTGCTTTTTTTCCCTTAGTTAAAATGCTTCCACTTCAAAAAATCTCTTCCTGTTTAATTTTTCTTCCTTGAAAAATTTGCCTTAGATTTTTTCCCATTGATAAAGTAGAAAATAAAAATTATATTGACATTTCTAATAATAAGTTCTTATTAAAACTTGAATAAAAAATTTCATTTAATAAACCTTTTAAGTGAGATGGAAAGATACATTGGTAAAGATTGATAGGACACTTGGCTTCATTGAATTTTAACTTGGTAATTTGCAATTGCTAATTTGGAGTAATTGGAAGATCGAAGGAACTGAAAAAAAAAATAAGAACATTTTTTATTTATAATATTTTATTTATTATTTTACCAAATACAAAAGAAAACTATTCATTTAATCATTAAATATTAGATTAATCATTTCAATCCAACTAATTTTTGTTTAAATTAAATTATTTTGGCAAGAACTCTCTTGTTATGTGATTAGGTTTTAATTATTTTGTGACCAAACTGATTTATAGAAAATATAAGATTGATTTTTGCTCTAATTAGAAATTTTTAATAAAAATAATAATAAATAGTTATTTAGAAAAGTCTAAAAAATCGAAAAACTTTTCATCTGATTTTTAATTATTTAAAATTATAAAGACCTCAATTCAAATTTAACAGAAAAATTTAAAATTTTAAAATATCTCTAGTTGTGCTTATTTAAAAAAATTAAAATCTTAAAAGCACACTCACTTAATGACACCCCCACTGTTCTTCATACTTAAAAATTTTTTTTTCAAGTTGAAAACAGACTTTTTCAAAATCTAAATAATAATAATAATAATAATAGGCTACGACAGGTTTTATCCTGTAGATCAAGACACTAGAGTCTCACTATGGTAGCTAAAACGAGTATAAATAACTAAATATGTTTATTTCTTGTTTGACTTGAAAAAATCATCAATTTTCTTTTTAAAGCTGTTCTTGGTGTCTACTGAAATTATGTCAGTCATCAATCGATTCCAATTGTCTACCACTCTATTCGACAAAAAAGTGTTCTCTTTGATTGATCCTTGTGAGTTGTTTCGCTAACATGTGCTTTCCTCCCCGTGTACCTTTAGCTGGGCCTTCAATTGATAGTGAATTAGTGAGCATGTTCGGGCTGTGCCAGTCAATAATGCTCAAAGCTTTTGAAATTTTAAAGTACTCGATTAAGTCAGCTCTCTCTCTTCTCTCTTGGAGGGTCGATAGGTCCAAAATTTCTAGTCTTTTTTCCTAAAGTTCTTTTATGGTCTTAACAAGTTTTGTAGCTCTAATCTGTACTTTTTCTAGTATTTTTATTTCCTTTTTGTTGTGAGGGCACCAAGCTGCTATTGCATATTCTAAATGCGGTCTTACAAATGCAACATAAAGTGATCTAAACGACTTTTTAGACAAAAACTTGAAAGCCTTGCTCAGCTGCCAGAGGACAGTGGAGGCTGTATTTGCAGCTAACATGGCTTGATGGCCCCATTTCAAGCTTGAACAAAGGACAATGTCCAGATCACGTTCCTTATCGATACTTTCTAGTGGCTTACCATTCATTGTAATTTTAATATTGAAATGTTTGTTGTTGATCACCATGGCTTTACACTTCTCCTCATTAAAACTTATTAATCATACATTTGACCATTTTACCAGTCTATCCACATCAAGTTGGAGACTTTTAAGGTCAAGTGGATTTTTTTTAATCGAAATTAACATAGTGTCGTCTGCAAAAAGCTTACAAAGGCATTTTACAACCTCAGGCATATCGTTGATAAAAATTAAAAACAATAAGGGACCGAGCACTCAGCCTTGTGGAATTCCACTAATTACATCCAACCAGTCTGACACCTCTTCACCCATTACCACTCTTTGCCTATGTCCATTCAAAAAATCTTTAATCCAATTTACTAGCATATCATCGAATCCATAAAGTTCATAAGTAACTTCTTTAATAAAGCTCTATGCGATACTTTATCAAACGCTTTGGCGAATTCTATGAATATTATTATCAAAGTGAAACCGCGGTTTAAAGCCTCCGTTATTGTGTCAATAGTTTCCAGTAGGTTGGTTAGACTGACTTTTTTGATACAAAACCATGCTGTTCTCTCGCTACTAATCTATTTTTTTTGAGATGTTCCATCATCGATTCCTTTAGAATTCTCACTATTATTTTACTAGCGATTGATGTGAGTGATACCGGTCTGTAATTTAAAGCTTCTGTTTGAGTTCCTTTTTTTGAAAAACGGTGAAATGTTAATGTCCAGCTAATTTTCGGAAAGTTAAAATCTCCAGCAATTAACAGACCGGTGTACGTTTTTTTGTCGACTAACTTTTTTGCTAAAGCTTTATTTTTAAATATCTCTTCAGCTGTCTCATGATTAGAGTATGGTGGCCGATAAATACAGCCTATCAAAATTGAGTCCGCACCGGTATTAACTTTACACCAAATTTCCACTCCAATTGTTCTGGCTAATCCATCTTCAAGGAGCTCAGAGGCCTCGAGATCGTCTCTAACATAAATTGCCACACCTCCACCAACCACTTGTTCTCTGTCTTTGCTAAACAACGAATAGTGTGGAATATTTTTAAATGATCTTAAGTTAAACCAAGTCTCAGTAATTAATATGATATGCGGAAATTTGCTCGTTTGAATTAGTGAGTTGAATGTGCCCCACTTGTTTACCATTGACGTGGCATTAGTATATAAGCATTTAAGGTACGCGTTGCCGTGCACGCACTTGCCACGATGTTCTACCGCTGGTTTATTGTAATGGTAACGCTCGTTTGGTCTCTCTGTCAATGCGACAGAGTTTTCCAAAGCTGATTCCCCAATAGAATCGCGTCCCATTTTCCAGCTCTCCGTACTCAAACCTCCCTTCACCAAGGTTCAGTTTGTCGTTTTCCAAATTTCGCCTTCTTCTTAACTCTCTCTCAATTTCCATTTCATTTCTCGTCTATCCGGATTTATGAAACATTTATTGAACGATGTAGAGTCTTTTGACTTCTTAGCGTTTTTCAATAATCGAGTTTGTGTTTTTTTGTCGCATAATTCGACCACAATCGGGGGAGGTTTATTGTCCACGGCTTGGTTCTTAGCTTTTGGCAGTTTAAATACTCTCTTGACTTTATTAACCGTATTTTGGATCCCAGTAACCTCCAAAATATCTGATTTGATTACAATTTTTTCGTCGTTTTTATCGTCAGCATTGTGTGTTGGGACTCCGCTGATAACTACATTATTCGCTATCTCTAATCTTGCTCTTGACTCTTCAAACATTTTCTCGAATATCATCACCTCTTCATAGCTACTTTTTTCATTTTTACAAAAAGTTAGACCACTTTTCAGCGGATACCAAAAAAATTCAAAATTGTCCTGTTCCAACATTTTGACTTAATTAGCAAGGTTTTCAAGCACTGTTTGAACCGATTTTAAGTATTCTGAAACTTTCTTCTGACTTTCTGAGTGTTGACCTTGTCCGAGACCTTTCCAGTGTGGTACAAGTACCACTTCAATGTTGCTTTCCATCGTTTTAGTTCTAAGTATTGTTGTCAGTTTTTGAAATTGAAAAATTAAAATTTTTTAAAAAGAACTATTGGCTTTAGATGAATATTACAAGGAAGAAAAATATTTTTTAAATGAAAACCATTTTCCACTTTAAAAAATCATGATGAATACGGTGGAACCTTTAAAATCAGGGATTGCGCTTGAAATTGTGGCTGAAAATTTTATTTGAAGTAAGATTTTAGCTAGAAGTAGGTAAATTTACAAAATTTTTAGAAAGTTCACGTGAATTTACATAATTTTACATCAGAACCACGTCAATTATCATTACTGTCTAAAGAAATAAATAGATAGATAGTAGTAAGTTTTTTAATAATTCTTCTTTGCACGATTCAAATAATTATAATCAAAACCAAGAAATTTAAGACATTTAAACTTGAATTATTGCCTAAAAAAAATTTCATAGATACAGTAGGGATTTGATATTAGGATCCATTGTAAATTTACGTAAAAAATTGTAATTTCACTATTTTTTACGTAAAACAAGAATTGTAAAAAATGGTAAAATAACTAAATTTTACGTATATATAATTTAAATTACCAATTTTTACGTAAAATTATGTAAACTCCAATAATGCCAAAAAAATCTCAAATTTTGCTGTTTTTCATAGAATTTTGTTAAAAATTACTATTTTGACTTCTGAAATTTTTTTTTTTTAATTTAATTTTTTACGTAAATTTACGTATTTTTACGTAAAATTACGAAAATTTATCATGGATCCTTATATCAAATCCCTCCTGTATAAAAAATAATATTAGCTTTTCGGAAAAAGTAGTTAAATTATTATATATTCAATTACCGTGGTAAATTTTTTATTTTTTTCTCATTTTTTTAATCTAAATAAATGTAGATTATTCAGCATAATTTTACATACAAAAGTTAAAGATTCAAGATTACATTAAAAAATTTCATAAGCCTTTTTTTTTGATTAAAAGAATGAAATGACTCGGGTCCAAATTATTTTAAAATATAAAAATTAAAAAATTATTTACATTTTTATTTAAATGTTCAAACAAAATTTAGAAATATTTTTATCGAATATTTAATCAAATATTAAGTGCATCTTGTGCGATTTCATTAGCAAGCTGAGTTTGTAAATCAGCCAATTTTTTCCTTAAAGAATTGATGGCCGAGAGGACAATGGTCTCTGGCTTCAAAGCACCACATGATTCCAAATTATAGTAAAATTTCTTTGCTTTCCCATGAATATCAAACGGAGCTTCGGCTGACAAAAAAATTTTAAAATTTAGTATTAATTATTAAAAAAAATTAACCAGATTACCTAATGGAGAATCTAGAGGAAGCTCGGAATATTCGCTTCTGGGCCATTCTTTTGCAATTGGATAAGTAGTGTGTCTGAGAGCATTGTCCGGGTCGTATTCAAAAGCTACACCACAAGTTGGATTCCATTTGGCGTGCTCTTTGGCAAAGCCTTTGCGAGCAAAAGCTCTCAATCGCAACTGCTGTCCCTTTCTGAGCTTTACAATCAAAATTTCTTAAAAATAATTTATTTAAAATTAATAAAAAAATTTATTTAGAATTAAAAAAAAATTTGTTTAAAATAATTAAAAAAAAATTTTTGTTGATTACCATTTGTTTCTTCTTGGTAAGCTTCGTCTTCTCTTTTTCGAGAAGTGACTGGTACACAGCGGATATCACTTGACTTTAAATCAGCAGTTGTTACCGATGTGTTCTGATCGGTTTCACATCTCACGTCCAAATTGAATTCAACAGCACAATTGGTACAAAATTCATCACAAGTGCAGTCCTGAAAGTTTTAAATTTAATAATTAATTTTTTAGTTAATAAAATAAAAAAATATACTCTTGAAAATTGCATTTTATCAACTAATTCTTCACTCCATAGCGGAATTAGACCAATTCTGTGGGCAAGAAACTCATCGAAAAGAACAGTGGTGTTGGAATCTATTTGCACCCAGTCAATCGCCATTATGGGAACTTCGGCGATGCACACTCGTCTTAATGCATTGGCTACGCTCAAATCCGTGTCCTCAATGGTGAATTCAATGTTTTCTTCGGTCAATTTGTTCACACTGACTGTTGGTTGATTACAATACGGCATTTTAAATGGAAAAAAAAGATTCAATTTTTTTAAATTTTATTTATTTTGCTTTTTAAAAATTTAAAATAATCCAAACTGATGCAATAAATTTTGTCTTTATTAATTTATAAATTTTTTTTTCAAACAAAAATTTGGATTTAATTTAAACTTAGATAATGTGATCAAAATGTAATGATAGAAAAATGTTCAAAAATGAATATGAATCAATATTCTGTTAATTAAAAATAAAAAATAAACTTTCATTCATCACAAAAATTTAAGTTCTATTTGTTAAATTCAAAAAGTAATTATAAATAAAAATTGAAAAGTTTTTAAAATTTGTATTAAAAAAAAGTATTAAGGCAATTTAAAAATAGAAAAAAATAAGTCTGGTTGATGACAGAGAAAACTAACATGATGACTGAAAAGACGATGCCGACTTTCAGAAATGTAATGAAAATATTGTCCTTAAATTATAATTTAATTAAATAAATTGCAAGATTGTTTTAAAAAATGAAAACAATTTTTTAAATATCTTTTAAAAAAATTTCATCATTAAAATTTATAATGAAAATTTTTTAAGGACCGATTTTTTTTTAAATTAAAATAAAGTTATATTTTAGATTACCTAAATAATTAAAAAAATATATCTGAAAAAAAAATAATCTATTTAGAATTTTTTTTTGGTAAATTATTCACTTTTTTAAAATGTCTTGCCAGATAAATAAAAATGTCATTTTTCTAATTTAGAATTATTTTAGGTTATGTAAAAATTTATGGAAAATTTATAAAATAAAACAAAACTCATAGAACAAATTTTGATGGAAAAATATTTTGTAGAAATTTACTGATAGGATTTTTTTAAAGAAATAATGTAATAACTTTTATAAAAAATAAAGAAAAAAAAAATTTAATAAATATAAATTAATTAAAGTTGTTTAAGAACAAATTTTAAAGGCGTTGTGAATTTCAAATACAAATGATCAAAATTCTTCAATTTTGATTAGATTTTATAAAAGAAATAAAAGTAATGAAAAAAATGCAACATAAAAATAATAAACTCCATTTTTACCTAAAATAAAATTTTTGTTTTCTTTTAATTTAGTAAATTAAATAAAATATCTTTCCAAATTTTATTGATGTTTCATTTTTTCCTTTTTTACACTTGGAAAATTATTTCAAGTAAAAAAGGTGCAAAAACTTATGCTGTACTCAGTTACAATATTTTTTAAGTATTTATTATTATGGTTTATATTAATTAATTATAAAAGTAATTATTTAGTTCAATTTGTATTTGAATTTCACAACATTTTTTAAGCTGAATTTACATTTTATTAGCTCTTTGAATTTTTTTTTTCAATTAGGATTTTTGTTTTAACTAGATCTAAGGAATATTTTTAAAATTGTGTAGATTTAATGTCTTTAATAAATTTTCTATAAATTATTTTTTCTAAATGTTATCCCTTTAAAAAATTTTTATGAAAATAATTCTATGAAATAATTATTCTAAGCAAAAAAAATTATGAATTTAATGTTCAACTTTTTTAATTTAAGAAAAAATATTTTTTATTTGAAGAATTCAACAGAGTTAAATAAATTAAGAGGAGAAAAATTTTCTAAAAAAAGTAATTTATTTCGACATGATAATCGTCATTAACTCAAGATGCCAATTTTTACTAAAACTATTTCGTCATTCGGTGGCTTATAAGCTCTTTATTTGAATTACATTTTAGATAAAAAAAAATATTTTAAAAAAATTAAAATTTCTTGAACATCAGTTTGACAATAAATTGAAGTATATTTAATTGCAAAAACAGTAAAAGTTAAATCATACAAATATTTTATTTATGGCAAAGAAAACTATTTGCTTGAAGTATTAATAATTTGGGCTTATAAATCAAAAATCTTCCAATAAATAAAATATTTATAATGATCTTAAAAATTTTATTAATAATTAATTTATCATTCTTATTTTAAAAACGATTTCAAAAACAGACAAAATCTTCAATTTCATTAATAAATCATTTTAATTTTTCTAAACAACATTTTGATACATTCAGTAATTTTCATTGTAATTTGGCATCACCAGATTTCATTTAAATTAATTAAATTATAAGAATTTTTTATGAAGAATTTTTTAAAATTCCTTTAATTTTGCGTTGAAGTTAATTCAAACATTAAAAGAACTAAAATCTAAAAAATTTTTTCAGAAAAAAATTAAAATGAACGTAATAAAATATTTTAATTTTTAATTTTATTTGAAAAATATTTTTAAATCAATTTCCATGGAATCAATATTGTGACACTATTTCAGATTACTAAAAAAGTGCTTTTTTTTAAAAGGTAAATTAAACATTCGTCACGTATTAATTTGATGAAAAAAAGCCTCGTGGGCGATTTCAATTCAAATAGTATAAGTTAAATTAATTTAAATGAATAAACAGTTGTTGTCAGGACGTGAAGGATTTTTTCAGTTTTATATGAAAGGACAATTTTGGGATAATTAAATGTTTTATTTTTATTTTTTTCATTATTTTTCTCTTATAAATTTTAGCTCAATTTGGTTCCAGTCCTAAAATAAAATTGTATTTCACTACAACTAATTTATTTTTAAATATTTAGAATCCTATTTTTATCAACAAAATTAAAAAAGCAATTCTTTAAAATTAAAATTTGAAGTTTTTCTTTTTATGACACATTTAGAATTAAAAATTTAATTAAAATAATCAATATTTTAATTATTTTCCAAAGATTAACATTTAATATTAATTTACCTTTTATATCATTCTTTAAGTGAATGATCAAAATAAGGCTAAAAAAAAAGAGCTTTATTAACATAACCTTAAGTTAAAATTAGATTCTAGGTTATCTCATAAACATTTTAGAAAAGAACGCAAAAAATTCTATCAGAATTATGGAATTTTGTTATTTAGAATGTCAGTTGCTGATCATAAATATATGAGAATTTCGCATATGGATAGAATGACGTGTACTAAGCTCTTTCATTACGAACAGTTTAGTCTAAATTTTCGAGCATATGTATTCACAAATTTGACTTGGAGAACTCTGCTAATTATTTTTGAATTTTTTTCATTTAAAAACAATGCAAATTAAATTTTAAAACACGTGAATAATCGAAGTGTTCGAACGCGTTCAAATTTTTTCTTATCAAAAAAGGTAAATTAAACTAAATAAATAAAAATCAAGAATATTTCTGCTCATTTTAAATTAAATAAAAATTTCAATTTTTTTCATTTTTTCATCTAGATTTTAATGAATTGAACATTTTTCATTTTTAATTTCAACTCAAAATGGATATTACCATTCAGTCAAAGTCTATTTCAAATTTAACTCAAATTTGGATATTTTTCGCGGCACATTTTTGCCTTTTTCAATTTTTGCACAACTTTTTGCCAAAATATTCAAAACTGTACCAGAGCATACCATTGGAAAAACAGGCCAGCACTCTCATTAGGTAATCACTGCAGCGCATCAAACAAATAAAATAAGTTTTTTTTTACCAAGAATTCTGTCTAGTTTTCATGCGATCATAGCCACTGTCCTGTCACTCTGTTTGGTCACCTTCGACCATGACTTGCACAACAACAAACTCATTTACACCTCATTTGCCATCTCATTTACCCTCAACTTTTCCATCGGATATCTGGCTTTTGGTAAATATAAAAATGAAAAAAAAAAAATTTTTTTTAAGTATTTTATTACAGATATTTTGATAATGCTGATGCATCGGTCTGAATTCGAATGGTTCTTTGCCCTGCACCATTTTGTCTCAATTGTGGCCTTCTACGCCTGCTCAGTAGGCAAATTCTAGACTTTAAAAAGAGCAAATTTTTTCTATTTTTGTTTAAGACTGCCGGTGTATTTCCGTACATAGCCTTGTGCCGGTTGATTAGTGAAGGATCCACGCCATTTCTCAACAACCGATGGTTCCTTTTAACTTTAAACAAAAAAAAATCCACTCTGTACATGTATAATGGAATTTGTTTGATTGTAGTCTTTACTCTGGTTCGCATACTGCAAATAGTGCCAAATTGGAGAATTTTTTTTGAGCTGATGAACACGGCCGAGTGGGCATCCATTGAATTTAGATACAAGTTGATATGTGTCGGGTCGTGTGTGCCGCTGGATGTGCTCAATGTGTACTGGTTCACCAAAATTATTAATATAGTTATCAAGACTCTGATGGGCGGCAAGTCAAGCGAAAAAGAATTAAAAGAAAAATCGAGTGCCAAAGAACTAAAGGCCGAATAGACATATTTTTTGTTAGGATTTTCTTTTAATAATTTGTTTGATTTTTTATAACTTTTATTCCATTAGAAAATGAATAAATCAACAAAAAAAATGTATTGTTTTTAAATTTCAAAATTAAACCTTTGGTTTAAATTAACAAATTTAATAAGTACTAAGAAAATATGTACTTTTAAAATGATGATTTTTAAATTTAAATATTTATTAAGATAAAAATAAAAATTTTATCAAGTAATTTTCTCAATTTATAGTAAAAAATATGATAGTTTTTGTCTATGAATCATTCTTTTTTGATAAGATTTATGAAGATTTTTTTTTTTCTAAATCACTCTTTGAAAATTCAATCCGATTTATTAATTTTTTTTAATCAGTTAATTTAGAAAACAATAAAAAAATTGTTAGTTTAAGAGAGGTGATTCGTAATGGAAAAAGCGATGAACTATCAAATACATGGTGTTTCTACAGAATGGTGCAAAAATTTAGTATTTTTTTTTAATAAAATAATTGTTTTTTACGCATATAATAGGTGGGGTGTATCAAAACATAGAATAGAAAATTATGTAGAATTTTTTTTTCCTGAAAAAACATAGATAATCAATTAACGTATAATTAAAACATACATTAAAAATCAATTAACATAGAAAAGTTTTTTATTTTGATAATTAGATTTTTTTGGGGTTTTATTAATCGATCTCTTACATTACTTAAACGATCACTTAATAAAATATATTATTTTATTTTTTCTATCTATAATATTATTTATTCGATTAATTTGATTAATTAACTGTCTCTAATAATAAATATTTAAGTATCCTGAGTTTTTTTGTCACTAAATTTACTGAAGATGAGTATGATTATGATGAATATAGCTCTTAACTTAATTAATGAACAGTTGAAATTATCTCTTGATTTAATTTAATTATCTCCTGTGAGAGTTTTTTTTTGTGGATATTTAAAGATGATCTAATGTGATCTAAGTTTTATCAAAGTATTGAAATGTCTGATAGTGAGTATCGAGTAGTTGATGACTGTGTAACTTCTGAATCAGAATCTGAAGACGAGGTTCAAGAATCCAATAAAAAGAAAAGAACCAGGAAGAACTGGATCTATGAGAGAACATTCGACGATCAAGAAGCATCCAAAGACTGGTTAGATAATGAAAAGATTTGGTCTTCTCTGAAAAGTAGTGAAACTGAGGCCGGTTTAAGAGTTGATTATCGATGCAACCTAGTTAAGAGAAAAGGACCTCAATGCGCAGCTGCAATTTATTTAATTTATAAAAGTGAAAATCTATCAGTGGCTTTATTTAAAACAAAAGATCAACACAATCATGATGAGATTGCCAACACTGGGCATGGTATTAACAAAGAGACCAAGGAATATATAGAGGACTTACTAGAAAAAGGTGTTCAATTACCGACCGTGAAAAGTGAGACCGTGTAAGTCTAAAAAGGCGCTTGAGTACCAATCAGAAGCAGATAAAGAAGAGAAAGTTGTCAGCTCAATCAAAGTTTTAAAGCGAAAGATAACAGAAGTAGAGGAAGAAACTCCACAAGAAACAGTTATACCAACAAAAAAGAACAAAAAAACAATTGATAAGGAAGCTGAAAAAGTAGTGCAAGCATCAACCAGCAGTGATATAAGTAACAAAGTAGAAGCTCCACTAAAGAGAGGTAGAGGTAGACCAAGAAAAAACTTATAAGATTTTATTTTATTTGAAATTTTTTATAATTCTTTTTTTTTAAAATCAATTTAATAAATAAAAATAAGAGATACTTTAAGTAAAATTTGCTGCTGTTTTATTTAATTTAGGAGACAGATTAATAAATATAAGTTAAGGGTATTTAGTAAAATAAGAGATAGAAAAATATTAGTGATCGATTAAGTAATTTTAGAGATCGATTAAATACCTCCCGATTTTTTTTATTTTGATTACAATTTAATAGTTTTAATAAAAATTTTAAATATTGATAATTTTTTAATTTAATAAAATTGTGTACAATTCCATTAAGGTGTTCAAGAATATTTCCGCTTTAACCATCGACTAGTCTCTCAACGTTATTTTCATATTCAAGTTCTTTTTTTGACATTTTACGTTTAATTAGTTCACCTTTAGCAAGCCTAGCATAATCAAGTTCAGCTTTGGACTGTTCATTTCGTAAAATTTCAATCAAAGCTAAAATGTTCATTTTTTTCCGTACATCTGCCTGGACTTTACTATGCCAGCTTTCTACATTATTATTGGTACGAGGTAATAATTGCTTGGCTCTTTCGAAAACACTCCACAATTCCATTGGATACCGTGGAACTACTCTTTGTGATTTTGAATTTGGCTTTAGTTTTCAGATATATGATTTTTCAAAAAAAAACTAATATCGGATCAAAAGATTTAGGGCTCTGATTTTGTTCCAATTTAAATCCTGAAATAATATCTTTAACAGGTAAAAATGCTAGAGATTGTAGTAACTTAAAACTGTATCCAAAACTTTCATTCAGAGCATACTCTTTGTTAAGACCTTTTGCTTGGACACGTCTGAAAAGTGACTGGGATAGATGAAAAAAGCAAGCACGCATTTTGCATTTAAACACACTAACTCCTGCATTTATTGCTGCCTGTTCAAAGTCCATGTTGATAGATTTTGGTTTATTTTCAATATAGGATTCTATCATTTTAAACATTTTTTTGTATGTAGATTGTTTTTATTTGGTAGCATTGCAAAAAGACATGGAACAGTAGTGCCATTTTTAATGACATGTAATGAATAAACTTGCTTGAAAAATGTAGGGGAAATATCAAAAGTGGCTTGTCAACTGTATAAGCATATCCACATGATATAACTTTAAAGCCTTCTTTTTGTGTTTTAGTCAAGGTCCAAGTCAAAGTAGAATTTTCTTGAAAAATTTCATTGTACAATTTCTGTTGAATAATTCCAAATACATCGTCATTTTTTTCATTATCAGATTCATTTTCCTTAGCGTTAAAAAAATCGAAATCAAAAGTAATAAACTCGCCTAATAAACCCTGATTTGATTTCGAAAGAGCTTTATTTAAATCTTGAGAAAAATCACTAAATATATTAAGATTTTTTTTTATTCTTCTATTTCTTAAGCTTAAAAAAGGTGAGACTATGCTACTTTTTTCTAAAGCTAGATGATTCATATAATATTTAATTCAAATAATTTAAAAGAACAATTTTCAAAATAAGCAACCATTTCTATTATTCTAAGTACATGCAATGAATTATTTTAATTCTATGTTTTATATTTTCAATGTAAAAAGAATAAATTAATTTAATTATGAAATTAATTTATTCTATTTACATTGAAAATATATAAATATATACATTGAAAATATTCGGTGATCTTTTGGAATCCATTTCCATAATTCGTCAACCATGTCGATTACTTGTTTGATGTTGATTTTTTTCACAGCTAGTTGGATATTTTGTTCAGATGAGCCAACAACTTAGTTACAAGATTTAGTTTGGTACATTTTTTATCAAAATTTTAAGAGGATATATATTTAAGTTTTTCATTTTATTTATACCAGAAGATACAAAAGACGTTATTTGTTCCAGGAAATAAGAAAAACAAGAAAAACAAGAAAAACCAGGTTTCAAAAAATAAGAAAGTTTAATCATTATCATTGTATAGTAGCGGAATTAGTATAAAGAGTGGTTTTATCTATCAATTAAGGAAAATTAGCACTTTCCAAGAATTAGATCGTGAACGGGACAAATTTAAAAATTTCTAGAAACATAAGACAAAAAGAGTGTCAGTGGCGATTTTTGAAATTATATATAATCGAATTTAGAGAGAAAAGTGGAAAATAAATAAAAATTTTTGAATTTTTGAATCGATGTAATTTTTTGAATATTTTTTTTGAATACTTCATAAAAATAACATATAATCACATTAAATTGTGTAATTTTACGTAAAAAAATGTAAAAAAATGTAATAAATTGTAGTGTTTTTTTTTCGAAAATTGTGTCATAAAATTCAAATATTTTTATTTATTTTCCACTTTTCCTTTAAAATCCGGCTTTTTTTTAGCCGTAAGCATTTTCGGCCAAACTAACTTGAACTAGTGTAATCTTACGTAAAATTACGTAGGATTATATTATCTTACATTTTCTTACATACTAGTAATGATTTAATATAATGTAAGCTTACATTTTCTGACGTAAAATTACGTAAAATAGCGTAATCTTACGTAAGATTACACAAGTAAGATTAAACTGTTTAAATTTAAACACTCTACCAAGAATCAATATGAATTTATCAATGTTTTTTTGTTTTCAAAATAACAGATAATTTTATCTTTATAAAAATAATGTTTTTTTAATTATTAAAATTTTTATTAAATTAAATAAATGAAGTGTTAATCAGTCGACTACGATAAGGGCACTAGCCTGTTGATTAACCTTGAAATTGAAAAAAAAAAATTGAAAAATTCAAAAAAATAAAACGAAAAAGAAAAAACAATGACAATTCATTGAATGACGCAGGGCTAATATTATATGAGAATCCGACGAATTTTTTAATAAACCTAAATAAGGTCGTCCAAAATTAGCTGGAAATTTGTTTTCTTAAAAACGATTTCAATTTAATTATTTTTTGTAATTTAATTTCTAATTTTTTATATGATTTTATAAACACTATTTGAAAAAATTATTTAACAGATTTATTAAATTTTTTTTCACCACAAAAAAATTTGTGTTAGCCAGCTTTTTGGTTAAATATGTAAAAATTCATTTTTTTTTGAATTCTGCACAAAAAAATTGTGTTTTGTATTGATTGTACTAAAAATTTTTTTTAAAAATTTTTTGTTTGTTGGTAACCATTTATCTCAAAAAATAATTTTAAATAGTAATCACATTCAAACTCATATATAAAAAAGATAAGAAAGGTTTAATTAAAAAAGTTTAAGATTTGTTTAACATGGTAAAAGAAGGCTGTTTATTTTTTAAAATGCAAAATTAAGAATGATGAATCTAAGTTTGAATTACTTAGGACTAAATACATCTAAAATTATCATAAAAAACTTTTTGATAAGTAAAAATTCAGACCTGACAGGATAAAATTTTAATCAAGTCGAATTTGACTCAAATGAAATTGAATACAATATTATAATTTGAAATAAGCTCAAAATTGAATTTGATTTTAATTAAGGAAACAAAATTAAAGCTATATAAAGGTTATAAAAATTAATTTTAAGATTTAGTAACTTAAAATAAAAAATTATTTGAAAATTCTTCAAGTAAATTATTACTGATGTTTAAAAACTTTAATTGAATCGAATTTAAATTTTTTCAATCAATTTCGGCAAATTGAAGTTTGAGATCAAGATCAAAATATCAAAGTAATAATAGAGAAAAAATGAATTTTTTTTCAAAAGTAATTTCTTGACATGTCATGTCAAGTTTATTTTCATATTTAAATTTTAAAATGTCCCTTTTTCGAATTTCAATAGATTTAAATGTTTTAATTGATTTTAATTAAAATTTACTTTTAAAGACAAAAAAATTAACTAATTTAAAATTCATAATTTGTTTAAGTGGAAAAATAAAATTATTTCTGATTTAATAATGGATAAAAAAGTTAAAAATTTAAATTTGTGAATTAACTTTACATGAATTATTTTAAATTATTGATTGTTTTTGTTAAATGGATCAGAGTTTAATCATTATGTTAATTTGATAATGAACCATTATATGACATTACATTTCTAGTAATGTTAAATATTTATTTATTTCTTAAAAATAATCAAAATCATTAGTTTAATTAAGTTTTAAAATTATAAATGATCGTTTTGATCTTAATAATTGATCCGAAACCTCAATTTTTTTCCTATTTTAGATTTATTCAATTCGTTCAACACTGTTTTTTGATCAAATTTGCCATTTTTAAATTCTTCTATTAAGTTTTTGCTCAAGTTAATTTCTACTAAATTAACGCAATCTTTCAATAAATCAAATTGAAATGTTTTCAATCTATTTCTTGAAATATTTAAAACGTATAATTTTTTATTTTGAATAAAATCGTTAGTCTCAAATTCTTCGATTAAATTATTACTTAAGTACAAATACTCTAAAACCAGACAATCTTTTATTAAATTAAATTTAAATGTTTTTAACCTATTTCCTGATAAATCCAATGTTCGCAACTTTTTGTTTTGAATTAAGTAGCCATTATCAAATTTTTCGATTAAATTATTGCCAAGGTCTAAATACTCTAAATCCACACAATCTTTAATTGAATCAAATTTAAATTTTTTCAATCGATTTTCTGATATTCTCAATGTTGATAATTTTTTGTTCTGATTAAAATTAACATCTTCAATTTCATCGAATAAATTTTTGTTCAAATGTAAAAAAATTAAATTTACACAATTTTTAATTAAATCAAATTGAAATTTTTTCAATTTATTTCCTGATAAATCCAATTTGTATAACTCTTCAAAATGAACACCATTTCCAATGAAAAATTCTTCGATTAAATTGTTGCTGAAGTCTATTCTTTTTAAATTTACACAATCCTTTATTAAATCAAATTGAAATGTTTTCAATTTATTTCCTGATATATCCAAATATTGTAACTTTTTTAAATTTTCATTTTGAACAGTATTTCCCTCTGTAAATTCTTCGATAAAATTATTGCTTAAGTTTAAATCCTTTAATTCCACACATTCTTTTATTAAACCAAATTGAAATGTTTTTAGTCTATTTTTTGAAATATCCAAATCTTGTAACTTTTTATTTTGAATTGAATTTCCATTTTTAAATTCTTCGAATAAATTATTGCATAAGTTTAATTTCTTTAATTCCACAAAATTTTCTATTAAATCAAATCGAAATATTTTTAATTTATTATTTGAAATGTTCAATTTTGATAACTTTATATTTTGAACAGAATTATTTTTTGAAAATTCTTCTATTAAGTTTTTGCTCAAGTCTAATTCTTCTAAATTCACAAAATTTTTAATTGAATCAAATTGAAATGTTTTCAATCTATTTCCTGATATATCCAATTTTGATAACATTATATTTTGAACAGAATTTATATTTGAAAATTTGTCGATTAAATTATTGGATAAGTTTAATTTCTTTAATTTCACACAATCTTTAATTAATTCAAATTTAAATGTTTTCAATTTATTTCTTGAAATATTCAATATGGATAATTTTCTGTTTTGAATTAAGTTGTCATCATCAAATTCTTCGATTAAATTATTGCTCAAGAATAAATTCTCTAAGTCCACACAATCTTTTATTATATCAAATTGAAATTTTTCCAATCTATTTCCTGAAATATCCAAAATTTGCAACTTTTTATTTTGAATAAAATTTCCATTTTCAAATTCTTCGATTAAATTATTGCTCAAGTCTATTAATTGTAAATCCACACAATCTTTAATTGAATCAAATTGAAATGTTTTCAATCTTTTTCCTGATTCATCTAATAATATTTTAATTGGAATAGAATTTGCAATGTCAAATAAAATTTTTTTTTGTATATATTTGTCAATGTCATATTCGTCGTTTCGTATAAATTTGTCAATGTCATATTCGTCGTTTAAATTTTTTCTCGTTTCCATGTTTTTTTGTGAAAAGGGTCTACAATTAATTTCTTTTTTTAAATTGTTGCTCGTTTCCTTGTTTTTTTTTGAAAAGGGTTTCCAATTCAATACATTTTTTAAATTATTGCTCGTCTCCATGTTTATTTGTGAAAAGGGCTTCCACTCAATTTCTTTTTACAGTTTTTTGTTTTTTTACCAAAAGAGATTTTTGTTTAAATTTTTTTACTTGTTCGTTTATATTTAAAACATATCTTATCTTCTAAATTCTTATGTAAATAATTGATATTTTTATTCATTTAGTAATGATTCTTTTAAATTTTGTAGATAAATTTTTTTTAAACAAATTTTATCAATTTCTTGGTGATTAGTTATCTTTAAAATAAAAACTTCAGACATATTGAAGCTTATGATCAAATGTTAATTTAAAAATTTTTGGTTTTTATCTTTAATAAAAAGGCAATTTTAATCAATTTCTAAATAAAAAAATGACAAAACTTTATTAAGTAGGATTTGTTTTATCTTTAATTAGATAAGATTTTTTGAATTTTTATTCGAATTAAAAAATAAAATCATAATATATATTTTAAAATTTTTCAATAATGAATTTAACTTTGTTTCCCCGGAATATATTTAAATTAATATTAAAACATCATTTAATGCCATTTTTTGTTTACCTTAATATTAATTTTAAATTTGTTTTAAAAATTTTTTAATTTCCCTATTCCCTCGTTCGATTATGCTGCACCACAAGTTAAGACATGCTTTTGGACTAGATTTGTTTACAAGTCACAAGTCTAAAGTCAAGTACAAGTTTTTCTTTTTTTTTTCAAAAGTCCGAGTAAAGACTCTGAATTTTTTTTCAAATTCCAAGTTCAGACTTGGACTTTAAATTTGGAATCAAAAATAATTTGTGATGACTTTAGTTGTATTGAATGCAATAAATGTTCTTGTTCATCCTATATGAATAAAGGTATCTGGAGCCATATTTTGGTTGACTGTGTTATGATTAAAAAAAATATAATGCTTTAAATTTGGAATCAAAATTTTTAAATAACGTAAATGCTCGATTTTAGTGACATGTCACTCTATTTAAAGTGACATGTCACTATTTATCGAACACTGGTTTTCATTTTGACCTTTTTCGACTAATGCGACATGAGTTTCAAACGTTTTATTGATTAAAAATTATTGATTTGAGAATTTAATCTAATTGTACAATAATTGTTATTAAGATATAAAGTAAGAATTGTCAGACATTTCGTAAATTGCTACAAAAATATAAATTATAAATTATAAACTAGTTATATGATTAAATAAGATAGAGACTAGCTCTCGCGTTTTGGCTGTTGGAATCGTTGCGAAGTTTTCGATGGAACTTCTGTAAGAAGCTGTTGCGATAAGCAGACTTGTTTGCTTTTCTTGTTTGGAAAGGGAAGCGTGCGTTCAAGCGAAGGTTGCGTGGTTGACATGACGTGATGGGATGGTTTGGGTCAGCCAGAATTCTTTTGAGTGTTTGTTCGCAGACATGGTCTATAAATTCGGCGATTGAGAGGAGTTTGTAAGAGCCTGCAGTCTGATCATCGATTCCCATGATTCGCCATAAACGGGAGTTGAAAGCGTTCATCTCATACTTAGCAGCAGCAGAGGTTGAAGTAAGCATTACGGCGCTGTACGTAAAGTGGCTGAGACAATATGCTCGGTATACACAAATGAGCATCGGCGTAGACCAGCCATTGAGTTTAAGCTGCTTGAGCAAGAACTCGACAGGGCTGACAATTGAGCGTACACGTCTCCATTGGAGATCGAGGTCGAGCGAGTCAGAAAGCTCAAAGCCGAGATACTTATAGGACTTGACTGTCTCAAGCATTTGGCCGAGCAAATAAACAGTAGGAACACTTGAGCCGAGTACGCGCGGGGGATTAATGAAGATCACTTTGCACTTGCCCACGTTTAAGTGCATCTTATTTTCAACACACCAGCGTTGAACGGCGTCAACTATCTCTTGAGGCAGGTTGCCAAATGTGTTTCCTACAATGTAAGCTAAGATGTCGTCGGCGTACTTTAGTAACTCAACTCCGGAAGGCAGGTACTCATTGATGTCGAGTATGAAGAGGAGGAATAGGATAGGTCCAAGGACACTGCCCTGAATAACACCAGCACGTACATCTCGCCATTTTGTTGCCTTACCTCTGTAGATAACTCGTTGCTTACGATGTGACAGCCAAGTCAAAAAAAAAGGCTTAAAAATGATTTTTTAAGTAATTTAGCTTTTTGTTCCCGTATAATTCAATAGAAAGGATTTAACTAAATCTAAGAAAACTAAATCATTTAAAAAATGTGTTTTTGGTCTTGAGAAATTAAGGAAGAATAATGACTCTGGTCAAAATATCCGCAAATAAAAATTTGAAGAAATGATTTGGCTGAATATTTAATTGCATGGCATACTTTTGATACATTGTACAGTTCGCTTGGTTAGCCTGGTACAATTCGCTTGGTTAGCCTGGTACAATTCGCTTGGTTAGCCTGGTACAATTCGCTTGGTTAGCCTGGTACATTTCGCTTGATTAGCCTGGTACATTTCGCTTGGTTAGCCTGGTACAATTCAACTCAATTTTACATTTGATCTTGGAGGCGATAGAGCTGGAGCAGTCAATTTTGTGAAAGCTAGCTTGATTTTTCAATCCATTTATTGATATTGAATTTTTATTTCTAATTAGCGCTTTATTCAATTTAAATAAAGGCCCAACAATTTATTTTTAATAGTAAGAGAAAGACAGTTGTTAAGTCTCTTTCAATTAATTTTTTTATATTAAATGAGAAGCACATACATATCATTTAACATGGCGAACGGGTTTTGATTAATTTGTCAAATATAACCATGTTAAATTTTTGAAAGTAATTTTATATATATTTATATTAATAAATAAATTTTTTTCTAAAATAAAATATTGAACGCCTAGATCGAACAGTTCTGATCGGCCGGATCGTTGGCGCCACGTTTTTATTAGAACCGCTGTAAATAAAGTTTAATTTTAACTTATTTTATTTTTTAATTTTAGCTAAATAAAGTTCAATATTAATATTTTTCTAAATCAGCAGATAAAAATCCATATGAATAAAAATTTTATAGTATATTTATAGAAAAAAGATTTTTGGTATATATAATCCACCCTTTTAATATACAATACAATTTATATGCCTTTTAACAATATTTTTGTGGCCATTTTTGTATATTACAAGAATGGATTATTATCCAAATTTATTAATTTATGTTATTTTATTTATTAAAAAAAAACAAATCTATCAAGACTAAACTTTTTACTCATAATTTACAATTTTTAAACGATATTTTAAAATTTTTTTGACTATAGTGACATGTCACTAAAATCGAGCAATTACGATAAATCAAAAAATAAAGTATGAAGACATAGCTTAGCTAATTTTAAGTGAAATAATGTTACTAGCTATGCTAAATTTGCTAATTTATAAACCAAAAAAAATCCAAAATTTGTTAATTTTTGTCTAAAATTGTTATTTTGTGACTAATTTATTTAATATAAAAGTAACTAGTATATTTTTGTTAATTTTTACCTAAATTTGTCATTTTTTGTATAAAAAATAAAATTAAAAAAACGCCAATTATTGTTATATTTAGTTTAATTTGAAATAAAAAACAAAAAAAAAAATAACTGCATTTCTAGAGCTTTTTTAGCTTTTGGAGGCTTACCAGCCTTTTTTTTTTGAGGCAAAGGAACATTTTTGAACTTTAAAGGTATTTCCACTAGTTTCTGATTTGCTCTTAGCGTCATGTCATATTTTGGAATATCCATTTTTTTGGTCAGATTAAAAATATTTATTTAAATTTTAAATAGTTTTGGTTGAAATTGAACAATATAAAACAAAAAAAAAATTTAGAAATTAACTCACAAATTTAGTCACAAAATTAACAAAACAAGTAGCGAAATTTTTTAGGTTAATTATGTAAGACACATTTCAACAAATTTAGTCAATTTTTAGCAATTTTTGCAGGGGGTAACAAAGACCCATTTTTATTTACAAAAAGATTTAAGAATTTTTTGTATGACTTTCCCAGAAATGAAATTCGTTTATATGACTTTCTTGGTTGGCCAAAAAAAAATTCTTTTCGTATGAGTTTCCCAGATATTTAATTGAATTTACCCTTTACCCAGATAGAGGAAAGAGTTATCCAAAATGGATCCAACTTAAGATTCTTTAAGGTCTCATTAAATTTTACAATTAAGACTCCATTTTTGTTTGACAATATCTTAATAGTTAATTTTCAATATTTGTTACTATGATCTACGATCCTCAAATTCAATAACTTATCAAGTTATTTATCTTGATGTTTTAATTAAATTAATTTAATATAAAGTGTCATCGTTATCTCAATGACCATTGTCTACAATCTTTCCTACTTTTAATATTTTATTTGATATTATCTTGATTTGTGATTGATGTTTTTTAATTATTTCTTTTACTATAAAAATGTAATACTTTATTTCATTTATTCGTCTTATTCGAATATTTCCACAAACAACATAAACGTTTACCTAGGCCTATTGTCGTATTTGTTATAAGTGTAATTTTATCATTTAATAAAATAAAATTTAAGAAAACAAATAAACTGAGTTTTATTAACTAACCTTATCCGAGGGTTAACAGAATTGGTAGCAGCGAAAAACAAGAAAAACAATAAAAACAAAGAAATACTCCTAATCGATATCGTGATAAATCGTAACAATCTCACACTCAAAGGATCCTATTCAAATAATCAACTGACCAAAACTCAAATCAAGAATGGAAGGTAAGCTAAGAATTTTAGAAAGATTACCAGATAATTTTGATAAGGAGGGGTTAGAATCGGTTAAAAATTTAGCCAGGCGTATCGAAGCATACGCAATACATTTGGAATTAGAGAGAAAAAATGACGCGTTAAAATTAAATAAGTTAAAAGATGACTTATATAACTGTGAGATAGGTTATAAAAAACTAAAATCTCAAAATGATGAGATTAGTAAAATAAATGAAAGACTTGATTCTGAAAAAGAACAGCTTTCTAAGGAGTTAGCAATTGAAAAAAATTCTCATAAGGAGAAATCTGAAGAATTAGAGCTAGCTAAAGAAAAAATTCAAACTATAAATAATGAACTTTTCGAAGAGAGAAAAAAACTAGAAATCATTGACAACGATAAAAATAGTTTCGAAGAAACATTAAAGTCCAATGATGAACAAATAAAAAAGCTAGAATCGGAAAATAGTGAACTAAGCACTAACCTAGCAAACTTAATGAAAGTTAACGACTCGATAGAAATAAAATATAGTAAACTAAATGAAAATTTAGAAAAGTTGAATTTTTTACATAATCACTTAAAAACTGAAAATTTAAGAAATGAAAACGACAATCTTAATAAAGAAAATTTGACTCTAAATATAGAAAGAACAGAATTAGTAAGGACAAACAAGGAACTACTCACTTTAAAAAATGATCTAAATGACAAATTAAGATATTCTGAGAGAAAAATAGAATTAAATAGATTGGATAAAAATGCTTTAGACCCAAATTTAGAATTTTCTTACTCTTTACCTATTAACACACCTAGTTTCTCAACAGGTAAGAAATCGTTAGGTACTGAATCTTCAAAAGAACGATCGGTCGTAGATTATAAATTAACAAATAGAAGTGAAATAATACCGGATATTGAAGAAAAAATAACCAGTAATAATCTTGAATTAGGTTCTTTGTACGTTAAGGATAAAAGGAAATAAGTTTTCCCAAAATCCGTCGCCTTACTTTACCCATCTTCCCTTTCCTAAAACAAATAATAACATAAGCCCCTTTCATGGAAAAGAAAATGAAAGAATTGAAGATTGGCTTTACATTGTTGAACTAATACTTGAAGGACCTGGAGTAACACAAGACAAGTCCAAAATCCTTTTTGCAAGTTCATACTTAAGAGATTCTGCGCTTCACGAATATCAAGCATTTACCAAAAATAGAGATAGAAACTCTATTAGTTGGGTTCAGTTTAAAAACATGCTTAAAGAACGTTATAGACGTAAAGATCATGAACTTTACATGAGAGATAAGTTAAGAGGTCTTAGACAATCTAAAGATATAGGAAATTATATCAATGACTTTAGAATAATATTAAATCAAATATGTGAAATAAGTGAATATGATCAAATTACATATTTTCCTCAAGGATTATCTGAACTAACTGAAAATTACGTAAGACTTCGCAATCCAGAATCATTGCAAAAGGCAATTGAATACGCAGAAGATTATAATAGGTTTAATACTTCCCGTCATCCAAGAAATGCAGATATATTAATGATTAACAGAAAAAATTTTGGAAACAAATTTTCTAAGGTAGGAGGTAAACATTTCAATTATCCTTTTTATAATAAAAAAGCTAATAATATCAGAGATACAAAAAAACTTTACTGTAAAATTTGTAAAAAAGACAACCATAACACAGATTCTTGTTACAATAATAAGAAATCAAAACCTAAAGTAGATTATAAAAGAGGTAATAACCAAAAAACAAAATTTAAAAATAAGTTTAATAATGTATTACACATTTATGAATTATATAAAAGTAATGAACTACTAAGACATTTCACTTATATCAAAGGAGAAAAAATAGAAACTGTATTTGACACGGGTGCAACTATTTCTTTAATTAGTCTAAGTGTAGCCAAAAAACTCAATTTACATATAAATCCATCACATCAGAAAATTAACACAGCTGATGGAAATACCCACGAAGTGTTAGGTGAGACAGACTTAATTAAAATAGAAATTGAAGAGACCGTAGCTTATTTAAATTTCGTAATAACTAATATATTACACATCGAAATCCTATTAGGATTAGATTGGTTTGAACAAACAAAAGCCATTATCGACCCTTCTAAAAGACAGCTTTCTATACCAGGAAAAAGGATATGTCTAAACCCGAAATCTGAGGAATCAGATGATGATTATTCTTATAATTCTATTTATAGTATTGAGGATGATGATCTAACAAACGAGATAGTCGAATTGAACTATGATGATTTTCCTCCCTTAAGTGATAATAAAAAACTTAATTTTCTTTTCGTACAGAACAAGAATTCTTTTTCTTTAAGTCTTAATGATCTTGGTCTATGTAAATCAGTTACTTTTGAAATAGAAACGACTAGTGAAAATCCAATAATGACACAACCTTTTCGCCAACCCGTAGGTTTAATTGATGAAATGAGAAAAGAAATTAAATTGATGCTAGACGCAGGTATAATTAGTCATGGTAAAACGGGTACTTGGGCTAGTCCAGCCTTTCTTATTAAGCAGAAGTCTTGTTATCGTTTCGTTGTAGACTATAGAAAAGTTAACAGTATAACCAAACAATATTTTCATCCTTTACCAAGAATTGATGACATACTGGACAAACTGTCTAAAGGTAGAATTTACTCGCATCTTGATTTAAGAAAAGGTTATTTTCAAATTCCTGTAGCAGAAAATTCAAAACATAAAACTGGATTCATAGTTCCATTTGGAATATACGAATTCAATAGAGTTCCCTTTGGTTTGACAAATGCACCAGCTTTTTTCAGTGCAACAATGCAGTCTATATTAGGAAACCTAGAATTTGTGCAAGTATATATTGATGATATAGTGATTTTTTCAGAAAATGAAGATGAGCACCTTGAACATATTCAAATTGTTTTTGATAAATTAAATGAAAATAATTTGAAAATTCATCCTAAAAAATGTCAATGGCTAAAAAAGACAATAAAAATTTTAGGCCACATTATTGACGAAGCAGGTATCAAAATGGATCCTGAAAAAATTTCTGCTATTAGAGATATGAAACCACCAAAAACAGTTAAGCAACTACAAACTTTCTTAGGATTATCGAATTACTATAGAAAATTTATTGCAAATTATGCAAAAATTACTTGACCCTTACATGCTTTGACTTCGCCTAAATATAAATGGTACTGGTCAGATAAATGCCAAAATGCTTTTGACACATTAAAACAAAAATTAATAGAATATCCCATTCTTAGAAAAGTAGACTTTAATAATAGGTTTATCTTATACACAGACGCATCAACAACTGCTTTGGGCGCTATATTAGCACAAATTGATAACCAAGGTAACGAATACGTGGTAAGCTACGCTTCACGATTACTTAAATCTAATGAAAAACATTATTCCGTTACTGAACTTGAATGTTCATCTGTAATTTTTGGCTGCAAGGAATACAAAAACTATTTATTTAACATCAAGTTTTTAAAAGTAACCGATCACTATTCCTTAAAGTGGTTATTAACACTTAAAAGCCCCAACGCTAGACTAACAAGATGGGCGATACTTTTACAAACTTATAACTTTGAAATTATTCATAGAAAAGGTAAAACTCATACAAATGTTGACCCTTTAAGTAGACCCATTCTTTTAAATGAAGTCGATAATATTAATGATGAAAGTGAAGACTTAACTACTAAACATTTAGATCCATATCAAGACCCATATCTAATGCACTTCTTAAAATATAATAGACATACGGAGGGATCTTCGAAAAAGCAAGTAATAAGAATTAACAAATTAATTAAATTTTATACATTAGAAGGAGACTTACTTAAGTATAGAAAAAATATTAAGGATGAACATTTTAATTTGATAGTTCCAAAAATGGAAGAACGATTGGATATTATTAAAAACATTCACAATTTAGGACATTTTAAAAGTGAAACAGTTTATTCCAATCTTTCGTCTAAATATTTTTGGAAATCAATGAAAAAAGAAATTGAAAATTATATAAATAGATGCAATACTTGTCTAAAATATAATAAAAAAGGAGTTGTAGAACATCCTGCTCTTGCTTTACCTATTGTAAGTGTTTTAGATCGTGTAAGTTTTGATCTTGCTTTAGGTTTTCCTGAAAATTCAAAAGGATATATCGGTTGTCTTGTAATTACCGATCACTGTTCTAAATTCCCATTTGTTTATAAAATTAAATCCAAATCAATGGATGAAATTTTTGAAAAAGTTTTAGATTGGATTTCAATCTTTGGACCTCCAAAAGAATGGCTTTCGGACCGTGGCAAAGAATTTGTCAATGAGCTATTAGATAGGCTATGCTCGACTTTCAATATTAACAGAAGATTCACTTCTCCATACAACCCAAGAGCTAACGGTTTAACCGAACGCTTTAATCAAACATTAGTTTCTGCTTTAAGAAAACAAGCAGCAAATGATAAGGAAAATTGGGATAAGTATTTACCAATAGTTCTAATGTCCTATAGAAATAAAATTCATTCCTCAACAAATTTTACCCCTTATGAACTATTATTCGGAAGGTTTATGAATAACTTTGATAAAATAGATTCAAATATAGCTGATGAAGAAGAATTAACTCTGTTAAGAAGAACAGCTGAAATAAAATTTTTATTAGAAAATAAATTACCTAAAACAATAGAGAACTTAAGGTCTTCTAAGATAAAGCAGATAAAAACCCAAAATAGACAAAAGAAAGTTCCTTTCGTTACTCTTAAAATAGATGATGAAGTTTATGTAAAAAACGAAAAAATACAGAATAAATTTGAACCATCATATACAGGTCCATTTTTCATTGACAGAATTACCGAGAACGGTAATTACAATTTGAAAAATGAAAAAGGAGAAAGAATTGAAGAAAGTTACCCTAGATGGCGTTTGAAACTAACAAAACAAGAAGTAAGTACAACTAATCCTTATATTTCAGATGACAAAAGTGAACAGAAAGATGAAATATCTGAAATTGAAAAAATTCTAGACCACAAGAAAATTGGAAGAGGTTTTAGATACCTAATTAAATGGAAAAATTTTCCACACAAGAAAAATGAATGGAAAAAATCAACTGATATTCATAATAAAAATTTTATCAATGAATATCATAACAATCTTCAAAACAGGCCTAAACGTGGAAGAAAAAAGAAAACAACAAATTCTAATCTTCTTCTTTCTATTCTTAGTTTCTTTTCATTCTTTCATAATCTAAATGGTCAAACAATAAGTGACAAATTTTACTATTGTGAACACAATGACAATAATAGATTAGCTGATTTAAATAACAATTGTAAACGTTCAAATTTCCTTGACAAAACATATTCATTCAATGAAAATTTTAACATTTGGATTCTAGCAAAGCAGAATTATGTAATTAATGATTTCGGACATCAGTGTTTTAAGAAAAAAGTAATAAGATACATGAATACTTCATTTTTTCTAGGAAAAACAGACAATATTATTAAAGAAACTATACGATTAAGTCGAATTGAATGTCTCGCAATGGTAGAAACAAAACTTTGTGAAAACAAAATAATGGAATGTGATGATAGTTATTGTATTTACATTAAAATTCCTGATGGAGATTACGCTTGGTTAGAAAAAAAAATATTCACAAGTTTTGAATGTATTTTCCATAAAAAACACATTTTTGCCGACAATTTGAACAAATCAATTTATAGCATTGGAATTTCATCCTGTTTGCCAGATGATTTATATTGCCATTTATTTGACTCAATCGTTGTTTGGAATAAAAATAGTGTGAAAAAATCACCATACAAAAAAATTTATCATGGTTTAAAATTTATGAGAAAAGGAAATCTAGTTTTCTCTGCATCAGAACAATACCTTTTTCAAATAACAACTAACACGAGTTACAAAAATTTAACAATTTATACTACAACTGATGGTCTTTACTTAGTATTTGAACCTAAACAACAATCAGAGAATTGGAATACTATATCTAAAATTCCGTATTCACCTGAAAATGAAGATTTAATCACTCAAAGGGACATAAATGATTTAATGATTGCCGAATCAGATTATTTGAAATATTCAATCGAAAATGAACTTTACAACGAGCATGAACACAATCTTTACAGATTTTGTGCATTATTCAGTAATCAACTAAACTTATTTGCCTCGTTTGATGACAAATTTCATTTAATTTCGGATTTTAATGGTAATAAACTTATCGTTTACTCCAAAAATCAACTCTTATACATACCTATATGTCAACCACTAAAAGAAATTACATTCCGGGCATCTAACTCATGTCATGTTGATTTACCAATCTACATCAAAAATGCTGATAATAAATCAGTACCAATGTTTTTGTCGAATAATAATTTCATTAAGAGCTTTTCACAGGAAATCCATTGTCTACAATCTTTCCTACTTTTAATATTTTATTTGATATTATCTTGATTTGTGATTGATGTTTTTCAATTATTTCTTTTACTATAAAAATGTAATACTTTATTTCATTTATTCGTCTTATTCGAATATTTCCACAAACAACATAAACGTTTACCTAGGCCTATTGTCGTATTTGTTATAAGTGTAATTTTATCATTTAATAAAATAAAATTTAAGAAAACAAATAAACTGAGTTTTATTAACTAACCTTATCCGAGGTTTAACTTATTCTATTTTCAATTCATTATTAAAAATATAAAAAATAAAAGTACATTGTATGAAATTAGTTTACATTTTTTTATATTTTTTTTATATAATTTTTATAAAAAATTTTCATTCTAAAAGAATAATTGTCAATAAATTAAAATAATTGTATTTCTTTTATATCTGGATTAATTTTACGGGTGACCAAATATCAAATAAATTTTTCAAGTAGACCAAGTTTGACTAATCTTTTCCATAAGTTTTGTGCTAAATGAAAAAAGCAACCATAAATGTGAGTTTGATTATTAAAAACTATATTCGTGGCATTAAATACGGCTTTTTCAAAATCAACATTTATTGACTAAGGGTCCCTACTAAGAAATCCTTTTAAAATCCTGAAAAATTTCACATAAGTTGTCTGTTTCTTGTCCGGTAACAGTGCAAAAACTAAAGGTAAATCTTTATTATTTACATTTATGTGAATGCTATATAGTTGTGTAAAAAGAAATGGTGTTATATCGAACGTACCGTCACAATACCACTCACGATACTTGTCTAACATTTTTAAATTTTGCTCTGTTGTAAAAATTAAAATTCGATTAGTATCGTTTTCGCCACTATTGGAATAAAAAAACAACTGATCTCTGTAAGTGGTACGTAATCTTTCAGGAATCACAATAGTATTAAGTGATTGAGGGTTAGTGCCATAGCCAACTTGGTTCTTCCGTGCCCTACACACAATTTGTCGAATGTTGGTATAATAAGTGTTTTGTACAACAACATCTTCATCGTCACATTTTTGAACGTCTATCATGATGGCCCTTGGATTATCTTTTGATGTTATTGCTTTGGTTCGAATTTGTTCATCGTTAATCAGGTTTTGCTTTCTTGCAGTGTTTGGTCGATGCGTATGTTTGACCTTTATCAAAACTGGAAAATCTAACCTATTTGTGTGCGCACGTCCACTGCAAGAGCGAGTATTTTAACACTTCCAATGATATGTTCCATTTTTAGTTACTCTTTCTTTCGTATAATAATATCCCATGCTACACAATTTCAACACACCTCTTGTATTTTTTTTTAAATGAAAATCTTTAGTCGTTGAACTAAGTTTATTTATCTCATCAGTTAACAAACCAAAGAACTGATCGTCGCCCTCTTCTTCGTCAGAACTTGATATTTCTTCATTATCATCTGAATCGTCGCTATCTCCAATTTGAGCATCATCTGAGTCGACATTATCCTCATTGATATTTGTATTTTCTAAACATGACACTAATTCGTCTAGTACTTTTGGATCACTTTATTCCTTAGCTACTTCAAGAGTAGTAGCGTTATCAGAAACTGAAACTATACGTCTCGATCTTAAATTTTTTACCGAAGGCGAAAAATTTGAAAATTGATTTACAAAATTTTTATTCATTCTTTTGTATAATTTAAGTCATGTAATTAATTTATTTGTTTTAATTTATAATTAATTGCTATGAAAATATTTGCTATGAAAAATAAGTGCTATGAAAATATTTGCTATGAAAAATAAGTGCTATGAAAATAGATGCTATGAAATTTTGGACAAATGCTATGAAAATTTATTTGTCTGCTATGAAAAAAAAGATGCTATGTAAAATAAAATGCTATTAAACATTACACCGCCCTCTAAATTTCATTTAGGAAAAAAATGATGAACCAAAAATGATATAATTGTGAAATTTAAAGGATTCACAGCTTTTTTTCTCAAATTTCTAAAGTTCATATATTTTTTTACTTCCTTTTCAACTTTGTTTACTCTGGCCTTTTAATTGAGCCCTGTCTGCTACATAGGTTGTCCTTATAAGACACCATATGTGAGTTGGGAGTTTAATATATTTAAATGGATAGAATTTTTTTATGATTAAAATGAGCTATTTGCTGTTGTAATATTCTAATTTTGATTAAGTCAGTTCCCTAACCAGAGGTACTCTGCTTTGGTTGAATTAGAATAAAAAGAAAAATAATTTTTTTTAATTTGATAAACTTTATTTCTGGAATCTCCTTTGTAAGTAATTGTTGTGAAATATTTATATGAGAAATTAACGTGGTTTTAACTGCAGAAAATAATAACTGAAAAGAAAATATAGAGAACTATAGAAAATGAGAGACTGTATGTATTCAGGTTCTTACACACCTTCCACACCCTGAGAAAAGACAGTCGTCCCTGACTAGAAAGAAAGAAAAATTTGAAAATATAACAAAATTAAAATTGATGAAGTGGAAACAAAAAATAGTAACAAAAATAAAAGAATAAACTTTAATGAAGATGTAGTTCAATAAACTCGTCAACATTTGGGTTTCTACATTCTGGACATGCTGGTCTTGTTCCACGCTCCATCCTGGTTCTAACTCCACGGTAGCAATTTCTACAAAGTACATGACCACACATTAAGGCCAAAACGTCATTTGTTGCTGTTTCCACACAAATGGGACACACAAAAATCGTTGAGTCAGTAGGTGTAGTGTTAATTTGTAATTGTTGTTGTAATTGTTCCACTTGACCACTTAACTGGCGATCTTCGACGACTAAATTATTGTTTTGGGCTCGAAGGTCCGAATTTCTCTCAATTGTTGCCTTAAGTTCGCCAATTAAAGCCGTTTGATCAATTAATTCTTGTCGAAGGCGTTCAAGTCGATTGAATTCTTGATTTAATTCTCGTTGTTTGTCTTCGATTTGGGCTTTTACCTGAGTAATATCTAGCTCAACGGGTGAGCCTCCAACTCTTGGATGCGACGATTGAGATTTTCTTTATCGTCGTTGAGGGTTTGAATTTCATGTTGAGCCTGCTCAAGTTGGGTTTGAAGTCGATTTTGATCACGCCTAAAGGTTTGTTCGATTTGATTTAATCGACCGAGTTCCCGTTGTACTCTAGGCGAGTATTCCGGTTGAAGTAAATGTCCAGGTGTTGGTCGGGGGTTGATTCGAACGTATAGGAACCGATTTCGATGTTCACGGCCGTTGAGTCGAGCCACTACTTGGGGGTGTACGTTCGGATCAGAAAATCGTATGAAAGCATACGTTGTTTGAGTCGGATTTGGGTGATCTGCTGGAATATGGTGTAGTTTGAACCATTCAAGTTCGCCAAATTCTTGCTCCAGGGGTCTCAACAAGTCACTGAGGTATCTAAAGGCATCCACTTCATTTTCTATGCTACTTATCATTATGTCGTGACGTTCCATTGTCGCAAAAATCGAATGAATTAGTAATTTTTTGATTTTTGAATTTTTATAGATTTTTTATTTTTTGAAAATTTGAAATTTAGCTGAAAAATTTTTTATTTAACATTTATATGTTTAAAGTTGAAAAATAAAGTTAACAAAATGATGAGTTTTTAAGATAAAGTTTTTTTTTTTTTTTTGAGTGGAAATGAATAGTTTTTATGGTAATTGTTGATAATTGTTGAAATTAAAATCGATTCATTGATTTTATCGATGATGTAAATTTTTTATCTTATTCGAAATTAATTTTTACAAAAATTTAAACTTTATTTTTTAGATAATTTTAAGCTATTTTTTTTTTTTTTTTTTTTTTTTTTTTACACGAATAATTAAGGAATTTTATGAAATTGAAAGTTTACAAAAATATAAAAAAAAAGAGATAAATAGAACTTGTAGTTTATGTTTTAAAAATTTAATATTTAAATCTATTTACCGGCTTACGTGTTCTTGAGCTTTTACGTAGGTTTAATGGTTCTTCGCTTAATTTTCTTGTCAAGTAATTGTTTGGATTAAATGTTTGATCCTCTGAGGATTCCGACTCAGTCTCTGAAACATTGTCTTGAGGTGAATTATTGTTTTGTTGAGTTGGTACATCTTGTACCGGACAATCGGTATGCACATTTTGTGACTGATTCCCTTGTATCTCTAATTGTATGTTATCACTTCCTCTTACTTGTTCAAGTACATTGGAACCATTTGTTTGTAATTGTTTATCATTTTTATTTTTCTTTTTTCTCTTGTCTCTTGATTTTGGTTGGTTTTTTTCATAGTCTTCGGCATCACTAGATTCTGTTTCATTAAGTTTATCTACCAATTTTCCAAAGAATCGTTTTAATCGATTGTAATGAACTAGTTTTATTTTGGCTTTTTGTTGATTGACCTTTTTGATTTTATAATTAACTGGTCCGACGTTTTCGATCACTAAAAATGGACCTTCCCATTTAGGAGCTAATTTTTTGGATAAGCCTTGTTTTACTTTCGGGACGTTTAACATTACTAGTTCGACTACTTTGTAATCTGTTGGTTTCAAATTTCGATCATGGTAAAATTTAAATCTATCCACTTTTGAATCCGTATTATTTTCAACACATTTATAGACTTCTAAAAGTCGCTCTTTTAACTCTTTTACATAGTAATCGACTTGTGTTGCTTCATCGTAATTGTTTTCTATAGCTGTAAGCACCCCTTCCCCATTATTAACAGAATTTTCCTCGATGACCAAGTCAATGGGGATTTTTGGTGTTCTATTGAACATAACTTCATATGGCGTATAGTTGGTTGTTGCATGTGTTGAGGTGTTGTACGCAAACGCTTAGTATGGTAACAATTCGTCCCAGTCATTTTGATGTTCATTCACAAAACATGAGATCATTGTCTTCAATGTTCGGTTGAATCGTTCTGTCAAGCCATCACATTCGGGGTGATATGCTGTTGCACGTAATTGATTAACGTCTAATAATTCGTAAATTTTTCTTAAAAGTTCTGCTTGGAAATTTGTCCCTAAGTCTGACAAAATGTTAATGCACAAGCCAAAAATTAACATGAATTTTAGAATCAATTTTGCAATGGTTTCGCTTGTTGTGTTTTTCATTGCATACAATTTTACCCACTTTGAAAAATGGCAACATATTACTAAAATATAATTATTACCTTCTTTTGATACTGGCAATGGTCCGACAATATCAATTGTTACTAATTGTAATGGTTTGTTTGCTCGTAATGGTTGTAGTCTTGCTTTGTGTAATTGTTGAGGCTGCTTAATCTTTTGACAAACCATACACTCCTTGATAAATTTAATTGTTTTATTCTTCAAACCCTGTGTATAAAATCTAATTCTTAATTTATCGTATGTTTTACGAACTCCCAGGTGACCTCCCAATATTGAACTGTGCACCTTTTCGATTGTTTTATCTACTAGATAAGATGGCAAGACTAACAGTTTGAGAATGGTATCGTCGTGCGATTGTTAATGTAAAAAAAAGATATTATTTTCGATTGATAAGTCGTCATATACGTCATACAATTTTTTGTGAAAATTTGTTTCAAATTTGGTAATTGTTGGTTTAACGTTTTCGTTCGAAATTATTAATTGTTTTATCCACTTAATAGCTTCGTCTTTGTCTTGTTCTTCCGTTGAGATGCTAAAGTTGAAATTCGCTTTTTTCATGGTATCTGTTCCATTGACTAGATCGATTAAGTTAATTACCATTTTTGGCTCAGTGTCGTCAGCAACATGCAGTAATTGTTCTTCTTGCACTTTTTCGTCGTCGATTGGTTATGGCCAACGGGATAAAGCGTCTGCATTGGTATGGGTTTTACCACTTTTGTAGTAAATTTTGAATGTGTAATTACTTACCCTTATCAACCATCTTGCGAGTCTTGAATTTGGTTCTTTACACGTTAGTAGCCATCATAATGGTTTATGATCAACGTAGCAGTCAAACTCTCTTCCAAAAAGAAATGAATGAAAATTTTCCATGGCTATGAATAAAATGAACAATTCTTTCTCGGACGTTGAATAGTTTTGCTGTGCTTTTGTTAATTGTTTTGAAAAATATGCGATCGGTTTATACACGCCATTTGTTTCTTGTGAAAGTACTGCACCAACACCTGTGTTACACGCATCTGTATCTAATCTAAATCTACCATGTTGATTAGGTAAAGCCAAAACTGAGTCTGATGTTAACTTAGTTCGAAGTTCGTTAAAAGCTTTTTCACATTTCTCATTCCACTCGATTTTGTTATTTTTGTTGGTAATTGTTTGTTCTTTGGTAGTTAAGAAGTAAAGTGGGGCCGCAATTTTCGAGAAATGTTCGATGAATTTTCTATAAAATTGTGCTAAGCCTAAAAAGCTCTGAACTTGTGTAATTGTATATGGTCTTTTATAACGATACAATGCCTCAACTTTCTCTGGATCTGGTTTGATATATTCGTATCCAATCACGTGGCCTAAAAATTTTACCTCTTGCTTCATAATTTCGCACTTTTTGAATTTTACTTGAAGACCGTGTTTTTTCAAAATCGAGATTACAGTTTCTACGTGTTGTAAATGTTGATCTAAGTTGTTTGAGTGAATAAGTATGTCATCAATGAACACTATGACAAATCCTTGTTTGATTGCTTCACTTAGAATTTCGTTCATAGCTCGTTGAAACGACGCAGGAGCATTTGTAAAACCCATTGGTAGCACGAGAAATTCAAATAGTCCTCTTTCACATGCAAAAGCCGTATATTTTCTTGTTTCTGGTTCTAATTTGATCTGAAAATAACCCGTATATAGATCGAGTTTTGTAAACCAGCGAGATTTTGCAAGTAGTGGAAAAAGGTCGTCAATGTTTGGTAATGGATGTGCGTCTTTCTTGGTAACATTGTTTAGTAGACGATAATCGACGGTAAAGCGAATAGATCCATCTGGTTTGTTGACTAGATAAATCGGCGATGACCATGGTGATTTACTCGGTTGAATGAGTTTAGCTTGTAACATTTCGTCGATCATTTTGTCAAATTCTTCTCGTTTGCTAAATGGAATTCTACGCATCTTTTGAGGAATTGGTTCTTGATTTTGATTTATTAGTTCAAGTTTGTGTTCGGTAATTGTTGATGGTTTTAGATGTAGTAATGAAATAGCACTAACATTTAGAACTAGTTGTTTGATTTTATCTTTGTAATTGTTGATTTGTACTTCATTTTCTGTTGTTGTTTGGTTGATTAAACTACTGTTTGTATCGTCAGTTTTAATCGCTTTGACAGTTTGTTCAGGATATTGTTGGTTCAATTCTGTTAATTGATTCTTTTGTTGGTAAACCACTACCCTAGTTTCTACCTGCCTTTCTGTTCCTGCTTCTTCATTTCTTGACGAAATGGCTGACGCTTGATTGGTATGTTAAATCGAATTTTCCATTCTTTTATCTTCATGGTTGCTTAAATTAATTAAAATTGTGCTTTTTGTGTAGTTGTTTAAAGTATTTTTTAAATGACTTATTGGGAATTTAAATCCATTAAATTTGTTTACGAAGTCTAGACCTACTAAAAACTCTTTAACCAGTCCACGCATTACATAGACAAAAAGGTTCGTCACATAGTTTCCAAATTGAATCTTTACCAATGTTCTTCCCAAGATTAAGAGGTCTGAGCCATCTGCGCCTGAGATTTTTTCGTTTGTTATGTGTAATTGTTGTTTGTTCGATAATTGGTTGAAGACTTTTTTACTGATCACTGAAATATCTGAGCCAGTATCGATTTGAAAACGTGTGAATCTATTGTTTATTAAGCAGTCTCCTTCTAAATGCTCAGCAATATCTGTGCTGTATTGTTCAATTTGTGTGTTTGTTGCCTCATAAAATGGGGGTTTATGAATTGTTTTGATTTTTGGTTTGTAATTTGACTTGTTTGGAAGATTGAACCTTAATTTTTTGAAATGCTTAACATCCTTGTTCATGTTAATTGGGTTGAAGTAACAATCTTTCCATAAATGTTTGTGATGTAAGCAATGTGTACATTGATTATTTGGGTCATCTCTTGTTTGTGTTTTACTTGCAAGCAACTGCATTGAATTATTATGTTTTTTAAAATTCCTGAATTTGTTATGTTGATAGTTAGTACGATTGTTCTCGTAACTGTTTGTGTTTGTCTTGTAATTGTTATTTTGGTTGGTTGTATTTGGTTCAGTAATTGCTTTAATTTGGTGTGTTTTTGTTTGGATAATGCTTTTGCATCTTTGAAATCCATCTTCTAATTGTGTTGCTTGATCCAATGCTTATTGAATTGAGTTAATATTTTTCACCTGACATAGTTCACTTTGAACGCGTACATCATTCAAACCTCTGATAAATCTGTCCACTATAATTTTCTCTCTTGATTTATCATTTTCTGCCAAGTAAGCCTTCGCAGCCAAATTCTCTAGTTCACACATGTATTGGTAAACGTTCTCATTTGGTGATTGTTCTCTAATTGAAAATTCTAGGAACGGATCGTTGTATATTTGGTTTTTTCCAAATAATTTTTCCAGTGTTTGAATTATTTCGTCGTACGTTGCATTAGGTTTTCTGAACAAGAGCCTCTGTTCCAATTTCTCCAAACATTCTTCTTCCAATAATGAAAGTAATTGTTGAGTTCGATTGGGTATGTTTTTTGAAAAACGCTCGAAGCCTCTCTTCCAGACGTGAAAGTCTTGGTTTATTGTAAATATGTTTGGACCCTTTGTTTTTATTGTATAATTTAATTGTTTATTGAATGGCCATGGTAACCATTTTGTTGGTGGCACTCGATTGATAACGATGTGTACAAGTTTGATGAAGAAAATTCCGATTGTTATGTACCAAATGTATTCAAGATATTTGATCCTGAAGTAGTACGTGATTATTTTATCGATTAATACATCCATTATTTTACTAAACGGTGTATGAACATCCAACGGCACGTTTTTCTTACGCTCCAACTGTTCTTCAAATCTTTGTTTGTTGTAAACAGTATACGAAAGAAAATTTATAACGTCCAATATGTAGCTTAACATTTTCATTTTTTGTTTGTTTGTTTATTTAATTGTTGAACACGTTGAATTTTAATGTTTTGTTTGATTCTTTGTTTTGCTTTGTTTTGTTGATTTTCAACGTGTTTTGTTTTATTTGTTGATTTATTTTGAAATTTGTTTTGCTATGTGATTTGATTCGTTTCAAACTAATGTATATAGTTTAAATACCACTGGGCACCATTTGTAATATTCTAATTTTGATTAAGTCAGTTTCCTAACCAGAGGTACTCTGCTTTGGTTGAATTAGAATAAAAAGAAAAATAATTTTTTTTAATTTGATAAACTTTATTTCTGGAATCTCCTTTGTTAGTAATTGTTGTGAAATATTTATATGAGAAATTAACGTGGTTTTAACTGCAGAAAATAATAACTGAAAAGAAAATATAGAGAACTATAGAAAATGAGAGACTGTATGTAGTCAGGTTCTTACACTGTTTTTTCTGTCTTGTTTTTCAGAATATATAATAAAAAAACGATAAACAATGACCATTTTTTCAAAATCTAAAAATCTTGGGTATTTTAGGTCTTTATCGAAAAAATTTTGATCTATTAAAGGTATTGTTCTTAAATTTTGTACATATTTATAATTGAGTTTAAAATTTTAAGTTTTAAATTTGAGTATTTTTATAGTTTTAGTGCTAGTTTTTTTCTAATTTAATAAATTTAATCGCAGCGGTTAATTAAAAGGCCAGAGTGAACAAAGTTAAAAAGGAAGTAAAAAAATATATGAATTTTAGAAATTAGAGAAAAAAAGCTGTGAGTTCTTTAAATTTAACCATTATATCATTTTTGGTTCATCATTTTTTTCCTAAATAAAATTTAGACAACCATTTTTGGCCACTCATTAATTTTTTTATATATGATCCAGAGTTGTTTAAAAGTCACAAGTCTCAAGTCAACTCCAAGTCCGGACTTTGGGACTTTTAAACATTTCTGATATGATCATAACAATCACGTTTAATATAAGTTTAAAACAAAACTATTAGTTAGAAAACATAAATACTGAAAATAGGACTATTTTTAATTAATTGGGGATTTTTATTTTAATATTTAATAATAAAGTTAATTTAAAAAGATTCCTTTTTACCAAATGAACCCTAAAATAAATTCTTCTCCGGTGGATACAACAAAATTCTATTTTTCCAATTCAAGATCAATAAATTTGAATTTGAACAGTTATAACCTTATTGAACCAATGGCCAAATCAAAAAGTGGAGAAAAAACATTTGAAAATTTTTATTCAAGATTAATAAATTGCTTTGTGATCAAGAGATCAATGTTGAAGTTTTCAACGTTTAAGCTATCAATTTTCAATAACATAAATTTAATTTACACCGATTTTGTTTCTAAATTTGAATTGTTTAACTTAAATAGCTTGTTGTTAAATTTTTTCAAATAACTATTAAATCAATAACTCTATTCAATTTTATAATTTTTTTTTTAATATTTTTAATATATGTATTTTTTTTATTAATAATTAATTAAATAAATGAAGTGTTGATCAGTCTCATGAGGCATGGGCACTAGCCTGTTGATTAACCTTGAATAATAATAAAAAAAAAGCAAGTAATCTTTCTAAAAAATTTTTTAGAAAAAAGTCAAAAGTCTCAAGTCAAGTCCAAGCTGATTTTTTTTTTTTGAGTCCAAGAGTAAAAGACTCTATTTTTGGTTACTTTGATTTTAACGAGGCCGCCACAATAACTACCTGGAACTGCAAAAAATTCAAGTTGCTGTGACCATGAATACATGGAACGGTAAAAATTCAAATATTAATTTTGACATAAAAACGGCAAATTGAAGTTTAAGATCAAGATCAAAAGATCAAAATATAAATTGTAATATTGTTTTTAATAATAGAGAAAAAATAAATTTTTTCCAAAGCAATTACTTGACATGTCATGTAAAGTTTATTTTCATATTTAAAATATTAAAATGTCCTTTTTTATTGAACTTTAATAGGTTTAAATTTTTCAATTGACTTAAATTATTTCAGTTTGAATGAATGGATATAAAAGTTATGAATTTGAATTTGTGAATTAACTTAACCTGAATTAATTAAATAAAAAAAATTTAAGTGCGGACTTGGACTGTAATTTTACAGACTTTGCCTTAAATTTCTGAATTTAAAACAGCTTTGTTTAGAATAATCAAAAGCTTCAAAAATGAAGCTAAAATTTTTAAATACTGTACTGCTATAAAAAACTGTTTTTACTAAATTTTACGTAATTTTACGTGATTTTTCGTAAATTTACGAAAAATTACTAAAAGTAAAAAAAGTAAATTTCCGAAAAACTACCAAATTTTACGTAATTTTACGAAAATTTTAGTAAATTTTAGTAAATATAAAAAGGGCCAAAAAAAAATGAAAAAAATGGCAGTTTTTAGAAATTTTTCTCTTTTTTTTAGAAAATTAATATTAAAATTGAAAAAAAAAATTACGAAATTTTACGTTAATTTTTTTTAAATAAATTACGGGAAAAATGGTAAAATTTCGTAATTTTTTTTTTCAATTTTAATATTAATTTTCTAAAAAAAAGAGAAAAATTCCTAAAAACTGCCATTTTTTTCATTTTTTTTTGGCCCTTTTTATATTTACTAAAATTTACTAAAATTTTCGTAAAATTACGTAAAATTTGGTAGTTTTTCGGAAATTTACTTTTTTTACTTTTAGTAATTTTTCGTAAATTTACGAAAAATCACGTAAAATTACGTAAAATTTAGTAAAAACAGTTTTTTATAGCAGTACAGTATTTAAAAATTTTAGCTTCATTTTTGAAGCTTTTGATTATTCTAAACAAAGCTGTTTTAAATTCAGAAATTTAAGGCAAAGTCTGTAAAATTACAGTCCAAGTCCGCACTTAAATTTTTTTTATTTAATTAATTCAGGTTAAGTTAATTCACAAATTCAAATTCATAACTTTTATATCCATTCATTCAAACTGAAAATATTTAAAATTTGGTAATTTTTTAGAAATTTACTTTTTTTTACTTTAGGAATTTTACGTAAATCTACGAAAAATCACGTAAAATTTCGAAAAAACAGTTTATCATAGCAGTACTGTAAATAATTCTATTGAAAAAAAATTGAAAAATTTAAAATCAAGCAATTGCATGTAAAAAATACAAAATAAGAGATGGCATTTTATTTTATGTTTAAAACATTTAAAAAGTTCACTAACGAATACAACAATTAAAAACACCTTTTTTAAACATCTCTAATTATTTCTAAATATTTGGCCAAAGATTATTAAAAAAAAAAAAAAAAATAAAAAGACAAAGTAGTAGACTATTGTCAAAAAGAAAAGCTAAGACTTCAAGTGAAAGTAATGACTTAGTCGATCATATAAAATGCATTCAAATTATGCTCAGTTGAAATGAATAAAAAAATTTTTTTGTTCTTAACTGGATAGAAATTTTAAGTTCAAAACACTTTCTAAGTTGGTGTATGATTAATTTAGATAGAAAAACAAAATGCCGGGCTACAACGAAGATCAACTGAGCGACTTTAGAGACGCGTTCACGCTATTTGATGACCGCGGCGATGACAAAATACACAAGAGCCATTTGGGAGAAGTGGTGCGAGCCCTGGGTCTGAACCCGACTGAAGCTGACATCAAAAAGTGCCTCAAAGACTCCAGCACCGAAAGAATCTCATTCGAACAATTTTTACCCATCTACGAAGATCTAAGCAAGAAAAAAGACCAGTCGACCGAGGAAGACTTCATCGAAGGCCTCAGGGTCTTCGACAAGGACGGAAGTGGCCTGATCAACTCGGCCGAGTTAAGACACTTGCTCACCACTCTTGGCGAGCGCTTGACCGATGAAGAAGTTGAACAGCTGCTCAATGGCCTCGAGGACAAACATGGCAATGTCAACTATGAAGAATTTGTCAGAATGCTTCTCAGAAGCTAGATCACTATAAATAATTAATCAAATTGATTTTTAAATGTAATTTCTCTTCTTCACTCTTTTTTTTTTATTTCTAAACACATTTAAAATTAACTTAATTTTGGTTTTTTCAATAAAATTTCGAAAATTTTCCAGTATTTTTAAATTAATTATTAAAATTAAAACCAGATCTAAAATTTTTTTGTTGACATTGGCAAAAATTAATTTTTTCTAGTCTTGACTGTTATTCATTAAGAGCAGTTTTGATTTTTTTGTTTTACATATTTGACTAATTTGGATTTTTTTTTATTAAAAAATTTTGAAGGTACTATTTTTCGTGCTACTTAAATTATTTTTTCTGCTTAAAAAAATATTATGTTTATTTTTTGTGATACAAAATTTAATGTTATTGATATTTAATTTACGTAATTGATATAATTTTTTTTACTCTGATATAAATAATAAACAAATGAAAAAAATATAAAAAAATAATCAATTAATCAAATAAAATTAATTTTTTTGGCTCTTTGGTTCATGTTAATTGATTGATCTTTGACTATTTTTTTAGGCGATCGACTTCTACCGCGTTTAGTTGATTTCTTGTAAAATAGGTTCAACCGGTTGCTCAACAACGAGATTCTCTATATTAATAACCATATTATTTTCTTGAATTATTTCTTCATTGCTAGAATTACTTTGCAAATTTTCTTTTTATTCATTCTTATTATTATTTTTTATACACTTAAAAATAATTTAGATATCAGCATAATTAATTTTTCTATCTTATACATTTTTTTAATTCTATCATTTGTATGAAATTTTGTATCTATTTTTAATTTTATTTATGTAGCAGAAGAATGAATTTTTGTATCATCATAAAATATAAGTCGAAAAGCAACAGCTTGATGCTATTATGCCTTTTTTATCATTATCAGTATTTTAAAGAGAAAAAAATTTATTTTGATTTAAAAAAATTCAAGATCGTTTATTAATTAAGATAAAAAGATGATTTTTTTTTTAATAAAAAGTAACAATGAATCACTAAATTTTGAGAAAAATCTCTGATTTTTTTGATATATTAATTTTAAAAAAATGTAAAAATTATATCAAATTTTTTTCATCAAAGCCCAAAATTAGTGGTATCGTGAAATTCTGAAATCGGGAAAATTTTTTTTTTGAAATATTGAAATAAATAAAAAAAACTGAAATAAAGTGCAACTTCTGATCCATACCTTTTAATAATTAATTGGACAACAAAAAAATAAAATAATATTTTTGTTTTGTCTTTTTAGCCTGTGATAAAAAATTATTTTTGTTCAAAAAGATGCAACATAGGATATTTACAATTTTTTTTTCAATTTAATTATTTAATTTTAGTTTATTTTTATTTTTACGATCGAATTTTCATTATTTGGTTATATATTAAATTTATTTATAAGTCTAACCCTTCAAAAAAAAACCCAAGAAATGAAAAAAATTAGAAAAATTCAATACAGAGTTTTTGCTGAATAAGCTGATACATTTTACAGAAGAAATATATATATTTTTAATTTTAAAAGTTAGCTTACTATCAATTTAAAACAGAGTTGTTTAAAAGTCACAAGTCTCAAGTCAAGTCCAAGTCAAGACTTTTTTTTTTTTTTTTTTTTTAAAAATTCCCCCCAAAAACTTTTTTTTTTTTTTTTAAAAAAAAAAATCCCACCAAATACTTTTTTTTTTTTTTTTAAAAAAAAAATTCCCACCAAAGACTTTTTTTTTTTTTTTTCAAAAAAAAAGTCCCACCAAAGACTTTTATTATTTTTCTAAAATATACGGGCTGCCAAAAAAAAGAGAAAAAAATAAAAATTTAAGTTTATTTAATATATTTATTATCTAAAAAAAAATAGTTTTTTAATTAAAAAAAAAATTTAAAAATTAAAAAAAAAATGAAAAAAAAATTTAATTTAAAAATAAAAAAAAAAAAAAAAAGTTAAAAAAATTTTACTAAAAAATTAAAATAAAAAAAAAAAAAGTCTTTACTTGGACTTTTTTTTTGAAAAAAAAAATTTAAAAGTCCTGACTTGGACTTTGAAAAAAAAAAAAAAAAAAAAAAGTCCTGACTTGGACTTTTTTTTGGGACTTTAAAACAACTCTGATTTAAAATAAAAAAGCATTATTTTTCATAGAGCTTAAATTTAGAACCGTTTTTCGATCTAAGTTTTTGTCCAAAAAAAAATCAGTTTTTATCTAAAAATGTTTAAAGAAAATTTAAAGATCTTTTTTTTATTAAAGAATTTAAGAGTTTGCTAGATTATAATTAATTTATTTATTTAAAAAAACATTTTATCATTAGCAATCAAATTTAAACATTATCTTGATTTTGAATCATAATTCTTCCGACATTCTTTTTTAAAAAAAATATTTTTTATTCAATACTTTTTTTTTAAAATTTAAAAAAAAAGCGTAATTAAATTAAATTTTATATTGCACTTTCTGAGTGTTGAATAAAAATTTTCTATTTTTTATTTATTCTCTCAAAAAACTTTTGATTTTAATGTAAAATGATTTTCTAGAAAAAAATGTTTTTTTCAAGTCATTAAACAAAAAAAAATTAAAAAGTTTAGTTTCCATTCAAAAGCAATATTTATCAATTTTTTTAGAGTACGATTTAAAAACGGGTTGAACCTATTTAACACTTGTGAGCAAAGAGGTTATGGGCGAAAATGGCATCAATAAACAACGTGTATCATAAATTGATAAATTGACCGGGAATCAGCAAAAGCAAAGTTTGATCATTAAAATTTAAAATGAAGAAAATGAAAGAAAAGACTTTAATTTTTTGGATAGATATAAATCAAGTAATCCTAATTATTAGGAGTAGAAATTTTTTCTAATGAATTTAAATTTTTTTTATATAAAATAAATTATATTCGTCTTAAAATTCTTTTTTTATATTTTAGGAAAAAAAACTGGATGATATTCGTATTTTTTTTTGGGATAAAAAACGGGATGATTTTACTATAAATCATATTCATAATTAACATTAAAAAAAAATTTGCTAAATATTGATAAAAGGCCAAATTTAAAAAGCCTTATCTTAATGAAAGGGTATGTTAAAAAATTAAATAGAATAATCAATTAATCTTTTATAAATCCTTAGCAAACATCTAACTAATGACAAATTGATGTCAAAGATTATTTAGAAAACAAAAAATAAGTGTATAGAAAATCATCTAAAATCACTTAAACAAATTAAATAAAGAAAATTTAAAATATTTAATATTTTTTCTTTAAAATTAATAATTAAAATTAAAAAAGAATTTCTACTTTAATTTTTTTTTTGGAAAAACAAGGCCGCAACTAAGAACATCTAGAGCTTGGATGATCATTGCGGACGTGTTTTCATTCATAGTGTTTTAAATATAAAAAAAGAATTTAAAATTAATTAATGCTTGAAGAAAAATATTATTTTTTATTTACATTTTTTTTGCTAAAAATTAATTGCCCCAAATCATAAACCGTGGTTTCAGATACTATAAATTTTAATGTTTTTGAAATTTAAATTCTTATAACATAGCTTTATTTTTAAAATTTTTTCCAAGAATTTAAAGAAATTTACCGGCTTTATTTTAAAACAAAAATTATTAAGAATGATGGAATCTTACAGAGGTTATTAAACTCAAAATTTATTTTGACTACTACAGTTAAGGGTTCGTTCAACTTAATAAAATTGATAATATTTGATTTTGGGTGGTATTTATTATATCATCAAATATTAAAAATTGATCATCAAAAAATTGAGTGAATAACATAATAATTTTAACATCACAAAAATGAAATTTATCGCCAAAATATTTATATTTTTATCACCAAATTTATTAAAATTTCATCGAAAAAAAAATATGAATCAATTAAAAAAAATTCATCATTAAAATGCAATTTTAGATTAATGAATTTTTTTTAAATTTTTTTTCACATTTGAAAAATTGGGTTTTTTGAACTAACTCTTGATTTAATTTGAATTGAGAAAAGTAAAATTTTTGATCAAATTTCAAGCGCTCAATCTTGCTCAAATATTTTTAAATGCGCAATTAAATTTCATTGCAATTTTAGAAATTACAATCCTTTTTTAAAAGTTTACAAATAAAGCTTTGAAATGTTAAAAAAATTAAAAATCTGCGATGAAATTTAATTGCGCATCTAAAAAATTTTTGAGCAAAATTGAGCGCTTGAAATTTGATCAAAAATTTTACTTTGCTTTGAATTGTGAATTGAAAAATGTTGATTATAAATAAAATATACAATTATTTGCTTACAAAACTACTGGTATAAGTACTTATAAATCATATGTAAGATTCCATACTTTGTACAAAAAATAATCTATTGATGGTTCATTTCGAAGTAATTAAATTTTGAAGTAAAATTTTAATTAAATGCTTTATTTATTTTTTTTTGCGTATTTTTTTTTCATTTGATTCAGAGAAAAAAAAATTGTTGTTAAAAAAATATTTTTGATGACAAAAATTTAATTTTGGTGGAAAAATTTTTATTTTGATGATAAATTTGAGTAAAAATTTGATGCCAAATTTTAATTTATTTGAGATGATGAAAATATTTATTCCCTTCGATTTTTTTAATTTTTTGCTCAGTTTTATGCTAAAAGAGATCAATTGCTTTAAAGTGATTTTGATACCGGAACTTTGACGATATCTGACACTGTACCATTGGATCAATCACATGAATCTCTATTAAAAATTTTTAGAAATATTCTATCTATTCAGGATTCTAATTAGCTATTTTAAACAATTTAAATCAACTTTTTTAATACTTAAAATGATTTTTTAAAAACAATGAAAAACATAACAAAACTGCTCTTTATTTCTTCATGCATCAAAGTTGAAAAATTAAAATTTTAAAACAAAAATTAAAATTTAACATTTTCTCAAAGAAAAAAAATATTCAAAAACCAAAAAAGAATAATTGAGTTTTTTTTTTAAATTGTAAAAAATGAACAATGAAGAAATTGACAGATCAGTTGTCGTTCCAGACACCTTTCCATTTCCATACGAAAAACCATATGACATACAATTGAATTTTATGCGTTCTCTTTATAAAACTCTTGAATTGGGAAAGATCGGAATTTTTGAAAGCCCGACCGGAACAGTAACTTTGTCCCAATCGGACCAATTTTTAAATTAAATGCATTCGATTTAGGGCAAAAGCTTGAGCATCATCTGCGGAGCCATGAAATGGCTAAGAGATCAGAAAATGAAGCAAAAAAATGAACTTGAAAATTTGATAGCCGAAGAGGAAAAAGAGAAATTGAGGTAAATTTAAGCAAAATTTTTTTATCCAAATAAAAATTTGTCCTAGAAAAGCTTCGCAAAAATCGACCGGCTTCAACTGGCTCACTGAACATGAAGAAAATTTTGAAAAAAATCTTCAAACTTTGTCTCTAAAAGATTTTTTAGACAAACAAGTGAAACAAGAAAAAGAGTATTCAGATTTGAAAATCAAGGCGAAAAATCGGTCAAAAAATAAAGTAATAATCAATTTTTTATTTTAAAAATTTTAAGTATTTTTCAAAAGAAATTGTCTGCTCAAAATAAGAAAATTTTGCAGGCAAAAAGCTTAAATGGTCAAGAAAAGCTTACCGATTCAGATATTAAACTGTCTGATGAATTGGATCTCATACTGGATGACTATAAAAGTGATGATGATGATTTCAAAGAATTAGATGAAGAGACAGATAATGATGCTCAGGTGACTAAAATTTATTTTTGTTCACGAACGCATTCACAAATATCACAGTTTATTGGGGAGCTAAAAAAAACAATTTACTCGGACACAGTCCGGGTTGTCACACTTGGATCCAGAATGGTAATTAAATGAAAAATATAAAAAAAAAATTTAATTTCAAAAAATTTTAAGAATTTATGCATCAACGATTCTGTTGTTAAGCTGGGCTCATTTCAGGCAGTCAATGACCGGTGTCTTGAATTACAAAAAAATAAAAGTAATGCAAAAATTTTATTGAAAATAAATTATCTTGTATGAGTTTAACAAGTCGTGGAGATTGGCTTCTTCTAAATAAATTTTTGATTATATTACTCTGAAAGACTCCTCAAGCAAAACATGCATTATGAGCAACTGAAATCCTGATGGTGCTGAATCAAATAATCAATCTCTCTTTGTCTTTTTCTTTTCTTTGAAATTATTTAAATTCAAAATTTTTATAATTTGAGGTTAAAGATAAAAAGTGAATTGAATTTGTTTCTTAATGATATATGATAATTATAATAATTTTTTTCGTCAACCAAAAATCATTTTAAAAAATTTATTGTTTTTTGTGAATTACAAACATATCTTATAAACAACAAAAATAAAAAATTAAATTGAAAAGATACTTTGATGAGAGTCTTGGTCTTCGTAAATCTTCTAGAACTAAAAATTCTCTAAAAATTCTGTTAAGTACATAAAAGTATAAAAAAGTCTTTTAAAATGAATGAAAGATATAGGGAACTAGTATTATTAGAATTTTTGAAAGAAATTTATAATCTTTGACGAATATTTTTTACCAACTATTAGAATCTGAAGGCTGAACTGAAAGATGATGTGGACAAAAATGGGCAACTTGAAGATTATGATCAATTTTTGGTCATATTAATAAATTGTAATTTTTTAATGGAATTAATGTATTAAAAAATCACAATTTATTTAATAGTTTAAGTTTAATTTAATAATTTTGAGCATCAAATATTGACCATAAACTTCAAGTTGTCGCAAAAACGCAGATTTTAGTGCATTAAAAAATATTAAAATAATAAAAAATCTAGGCAAATGAATTTATTTTTGCAAAACTAGGCTCAAATTCATAAAATTCAGGTACAATTTAAATAGAAAGGCTAATTTTATTTTTAAATAAAATTATTTCCAACTGCGCACAATCAATGACAGTCCTTAAATCAAATTTTCTCTAATTCAGTTAAAAAAAAATTAATCATTAAATAAATAATCATTAAAGTTTTTATTATATATCTCAAAAAAATAATCAATTATTCAATAGACCAAAAAATAAAGTATAACATTATTTTATTTTTGTCCATCAAAGAATAAAAATAAAAATTCCATTGAAAAATTGTATTCTTTAAAGTAATTTGAATAAAAAAATTTAATTTTTTTTTGAGTTGAAATTTTTTAAGCAAAAATTTTTTTATTTTTATAGCAATTTTGTTTCGATAACTGGTAGCAACAATTTAGTATTTAATTAATTAAAGAGTAATTTATATTTTTTATCGGTGACGTGTAACCAATTACAAAAAAAATATTTAAAATTGAAATAATTTTTTTTTAATTCTAAAATTTATTTTGTAAAATGTATCAGCTGTACAGTGGTGATTTGAAAACAGTATTTTACAAAAAATTACGTAAAATACCGTAAATTAACCAAATTTTACCACATTTTACGTAAATTAAAGTAAAATCCAAAAAGTGAAAAAGAGGTTTTTTCAGGATTTGAGATAATTTTGGTAAAATTTGGTAAAATTCAAAACGGCCAATTCAAAATTCAAAATTTTTAAAAAAATGTCTTTTTTTCTAAAAATCGAAAATTTAAGAAAGTTTTTTTTTTCGAACGATTTTAAAAATAACTATTTTTTTAACCAATTTATGAAAATAAAAACTTTCATAAATTTTCGATTTTTGGAAAAAAAGACATTTTTTCAAAAATTTTGAAATTTCAAATCACCACTGTATCATTCTATTCATTTTCCATATTTCAAATATATTTTATAATTTTTAAGAAAAAAAGTCATTTTTTAATTAAGGTATAATTAAATTTGTCACATTTCTTTATTAAAATTAGGGTTTTAGAGGATAACAAACTTAAAACTCAGCCTCTGAAAATGTTCTCAAGAAAATGCCTCTCAAATTTTTAATAGAACATATGATTCAAGAATATTTAACACAGAATATAACATAAAATATATAACACCATATTATTAAAAAAAATTAACTAAGTTTTTTTATTTTTTTTCTATGTGTAGCTTCAAATTTTAGCTTTTTTATTTTAGTTTTCAAGTATAAAAAATTATTTAAAAATTTATTTTTTCTAAAAATAAAGATTAATTAATTTATACTAAAAAAAGAGAGTTCTAACAAATCTGTGTCCAAAAAAACAAAATTGGACTCAAACACCCATTGTCCGTATTACAAACCGAGTGAATATTCCGAATTTAACATGAAAATTTTGGAAGAAGCTTTTGATATTGAAGATTTGGGCCGAGCTGGTCGAGATGAAAAAATATGTCCATATTATGGAGCACGCTTTTCCATCCCCTCAGCGGAAATAATTACCTTGCCGTACAATATCCTATTCCAAAAAGAAACCAGAGAGTCATTTTCAATTAACTTAAAAAATCAAATTGTAATTATTGACGAAGCTCATAATTTGATAGATACCATTGCTCAGATTCATAGTGTTGAGATCACGGACCAACATGTGACCCAGGCTTTAACACAAATAAACAATTATGTGAATAGATACAAGAGCCGATTTTCGGCAAAAAATATGCTTTATTTGAGACAGCTAATCAATATTTTAACCGGATTGCAAAAAGTTTTCAATTCAAAAAATGAAGATGCCAAATTGGAAAACGATAATGGAAAATTATCGCTAAGTAGTGAATTGATTTTTTGATTTAAAAAAAAAAAAAAATTCTAAAATAAAACTATTCAAGAGCTTAATAAACTGTGGACAGTGGTTGAATTTATGACAATAACAAAATTTTTTAGTTTGAATTTTATTAAAATTTTAAAATTCTGTGAAGAAACTCAACTGGAAAAAAAAGTAAGTTGTCTTCAAGCAAAAGTCTTAATTTTTAATTTTATTAAAAATATGATAATTAAAAAAATAGGATCTTATCTATTGTGACCAACTGATAGATTAAAAAAATTAAGATTTGATAGATAAATAATTTACCTAAGCAATTAATGGTGATTAAAAAAATTATTAAGCAGATAAAAAAATGTTTAATTAATTTTCTATACTTATGAAAAGATTTAATAAAAAATTTACAAAATCGTGATATATAATATTACGTATCTATAATTATCGTAAAATTCAGTATAAATATAATTTCCAAAAATTTTCGAAAAAAATTTATTTTTATGAAAGGCTTTTAAAATTTTTGTCAAAAAAGTCAATCAATTTTATCTTTACTTTTTCGATAAATTAAAAAAAATTTTACGTTCGATCAATTTAATAAAGTGTTTTCTTTATTTTCAATAAATTTTCGTCTTCTTCAGCTTCTCAGATTATAGTTTCGTATTTTTTTTAAAGAAAAATTAAAACATGTTGTGGTAGTGAGCATCCAATTCATACTATATATAATATAAAATTTATCATATAAAATAGTGGTAGTAGTAGTAGTAATAAATGGCTGGGCAGCTTCTGCCTAGTGTTACACTTTACAGCCCTGAAACTAATAAATAATAAATAATTATAACCACTTGTAATAATATTTGAATAGAACAATGATTTGGGGTAATTTTTAAAGAAAAAAATATTTTAAAATCTTTTCGAAAATCTTCAAAAAATTTAAAATGTAATGTAGAGACAATGAGATTTAACTATTTAAAAAACGTTTTCCTTTTTGTTCTTTTTGTACTTTCTCTAAATTTTATTTTTTTTGGACCAGTGACTTTTTTTACTTTCTGTACTTTTTCTAAAATTTAATTTATTTGGTCCTGTTCCTTTATGTACTTTTTCAGTATTTTAATAAAAATAATAAAAGATTAAACGGGGTCCTGGGCAGAGCCATGGTTTAGGGATTCGGGTATGTTAAAGATTAGAGAAATTTTAGTTCAAATTAATATTAATAATTAAAATCTTAATTATCTATAATCTTTATATTTAATATGATAAAGTACAGAAATTACAAAAAGAACAGGGCCAAATAAATTAAATTTTAGAAAAAGTACAAAAAGTACTTTTACTTTTAAATATTTAAATTGTCTATAACTCCAAATTCTTTTAAAGTTTTTCCAAAAATAATTTTTCTTTAAAAAAAAAATAACCCTTAATTTCTATTAAAAAAATTTTTAGTCTTATACAATTTTATTGATACATCAGCATTGAGGTTAATAACTTATTTTATGTTTATTATTAATTTTATCATATATGACAAGTTATAAAAATTAAATAGAGTACTGATTTGTCACGTGGATTTTTCGATATTTTACGTAAATTCACTTTGGCCAAAAAATGGCAAAATAATTTCGAAAAAATGTCTGAGCTTTTGACAGACCAAACATTTGTGTGTCCCTCTAACAGGTTTGCTGACTTGCCATTTTTTGGCCGAAGTGAATTTACGTAAATTTTCATAAATTTACCTTAATTTTCATAAATTTACGTAAAATCCACGTGAAAAATCAGTACTGTGTTTAATTTTTATAATTTGTCATATATGATAAAATTAATAATAAACATAAAATAAGTTATTAACCTCAATGCTGATGTATCAATAAAATCGTATAAGACTAAAAAATTGTTTAATATAAATTAAGGGTTATTTTTTTTTAAATCAGTATTGTAAATAAATAAGATAAATTGCCATAATTTCAGAATCTAAAATATCATATTATGGTTTTGTCAAATTATAGGCGAGACCAAAAAATGAACCACTTTATTTTTCATTGAAAGTAAAAAATTAAAAACAATTTATCTTTAAATTTTTGTTTTGTTGTTGACCTCTTTTTACAATAACTTATTGATATTTTCATTAATTTATTAATGATTATAAAAACTCGTTTTTTTTTTAAATTCGGGTTTTTATAAAAACTCGAATTAAAAACAATTCCCATTTTTATCAAATATTTTCAAGTCAATTTTTTTCAGCTGATCGGATTTAGTGAAAAATTTTCTGCTAAATCGAAAGAAGAAAATGAAGAAAACAACCAGGAAAATAAAAAGCCTGCCAAGCTGGTTAAAAAAGAGACAAACCAAGTTCAGGAAAATCGCGATAACACAATTTCAATCAAGTCACCACTGATGCTTATCAAGCAATTTATGAAAGCTCTTAGTTCACCATTGTACGACGGCCGTATAATCCTTACCATTGACCCAAGTTCTCGATCCACTCTCAAGTACATGCTTTTGAACCCGAACATATGCTTCGATGATATTGTCTCCCAAGCAAAGTCGGTCATTCTAGCCGGTGGTACCATGAAGCCAGTGAGTGATTTTGAACATATGGTCAAAGAAAAACAGCGACTTGAGTATTTTTCTTGTGGTCACGTGATACCCAAAGACAGTTTGGCGTGCATTGGTCTTTCAAGTGGTCCAACTGGCGTGAAATTTGATTTCAGCTTTAATTCTAGGGATAATTCTCAAATTGTAGAATTTTTTAATTTTCTAAAAAAATTTTTAAAAAATAAAATATTGAAAAAAAGCTCGATGAACTTGGTAGACAATTGATCAAACTGTGCTCAATTGTACCAAATGGCATGGTTGTATTTTTTGTTTCCTATGACTATTTGGACAAAGTAATCAATCATTTTAAAAAAAATAATTTTTTGGACAAACTAAACGAAAAAAAGAAAGTATGAATTTATTTTAAAAATAATTTATTTCAAAATTTTATGAACAAAAAAAAAAGGTTTTTTATGAACCAAAGCTTTCTAGTGAATGTGATCGAGTGTTTAATGAATACGCTAAAGCTATTCAAAAGCCAAGACTCAATTGTAGCCATAGTGGGGCTATTTTGTTTGCTGTAGTAGGTGGAAAGATGAGCGAAGGTATCAATTTTTGTGACGAGCTTGGTCGCTGTGTGGTAGTAGTTGGACAACCATTTGCCAATATAAAATCATTAGAGCTTCAGGAAAAAATGCAGTACATGAACAAGACCCAAGTAATTAGAAGTGGAAAATTTGGTAGATTAAAATTGACTTTTTTTTTAAGGAGAAAGGTCCTGGTGGTAAACAACCAGGACAGGTTTATTATGAAAATTTGTGCTGGAAAGCAATCAATCAATCGATTGGTCGGGCAATACGTCACCAGAATGATTATTCTACTATTTTGTTAATAGATGCTAGATACTGTAATCAATCGTTATTGACCCTTAGAGAAAAACTTCCCCAATGGATAGGTGATTCTTTCAAGCAAGAGTCTTTTGGCTATAGTAATTCAATGGTAATGGAAGATTTGATAAAGGTAATAATAATAATTTAATTTGTTTTGTTTTTATTAAATTTTTTTTTAATAGTTTTATTCGCGTAAAAAATCTGTGAATAATTTAGACAATTGATATTAAAATAATTTTGAATTTTTTTATGACCATTTATATAATAATAAAACAGTATTTTTTTTAAATTTATTAATTTTATTTCAATATTAAAGAGACTCAATTTTTAGTCAGACTTTGATTTTAATTTTTTTAAAACTAAGAACTTGAAAAAAAAAAGGAGTTTATTTCAATTTGGGGACCACTAGAACAAATCTAATTTGATCAATAATTTAATAGTATTTTTATAAATTTTTTTTTGTAAATATTTAAGATTTTTTATGTTAAGAATAATTTAAAAGCAGTTTTTATTCGACACTATTTTTCTAGGTTTCAATTTTTTTTACTTAATATCTTATTTTTTATTTAATATCATATTTAATCTAAAAAAGCATAATTTTTTTATAAAGTTTATTTTCAAAATCGATTAAAAGAAAATGATTTTTCGAAAACTTAACTGTTCATTGATTATTTTATTAAAATGTTGTTTTTGAATTAAGAAAATGATTTCCAACACACAGTTAAATTTTTTGTATATTAAATGTGATTTTAAATTGAAATAATTTAATGATTGTATGATATCACAGTGATTCAGTCAAGCTAAAGTTTGACAACATTCAAAAACAACATTTCCCCTATTCAAACCCAGATCTAAATAGAAAAAATTTATATTTTTTTCTTAAATTTCGATCAAATTTAAGTTTTTTGGAATCTAGTGGAATGGGATCTTCATATTTTTTCTAAAACAACAATCAAACAGCTAATAATAAAAAAAAAATTTATTGAAAAAAATTTTAGAGGCTTTTAAAACAAACATGAAAAAATTTTTTATAGATATTTTAGAGAAATTTTTCTTTAACCTTTAACCTTTAAAAAACTTTACAAATTTCTCTAAAATTTTTTATTTAAAAGAATATTAATTTATTTATTTAATTTAAAGATGAAAATAACATTAAAATCATAAAACTAAAAATGAATCTAAAAAAGGTAAATTCGTCTTCCTGTACCATCTAAAAGATAAGATGAGTTTGAAGCTGACAAACTTTCTTTATAATGAGATGATTTTAAAGCTTGTGATTCGGAATCTGATTCTGAAAAAGTTTTTTGTTGTTTTCTTTGTAAAATTGACTAATATTCATAAAAATTGAATACAAAGTTAAATTTTGTATTGCAAAATTTTAAAGTATATATTGAGATTTTATTTTTAATTTGGAAAAAAAATCAAAAAAATTTTCATGTTTAATAAAGTAAAGTCATTTTTTGTTTAAAAATTGATAAAAAATTATCTCTTTATTTAAAGCAAAAACAAAAAATTTTGTTTTGATATCAACATTTGATCATGGACTTCAATTTCTTAAGAAATTATTTTTAAAGATAAATTATCACAAAGAAATAGATAAGATTTGTTTCTAAAAATGATAAAAAATATCAATAAAAATAATTAATGAGGTTTAAAATGGAATTTTAAAAAATATTCTAGAAAGTTTTTGCTTTCTGCTAAAACTGAAAAATTTAGCTTTAGCGCACTTAAAAAAAAATTAGATTAGATTTTTTCTATTTTTCTTTATTTTTGGATTTAGTGCCGCATCTAGCTAAAACAAAAATTAGATGGTAGCGAAATAGTGCATGCTCTCAAAGAAAAATATATATTGATATTTCACTTTTAATTTGGAAAAAAAAATTCAAATAACTTTTTAATCTAAAAAAAGATAAAACAAATCATATTTAATGAAGTAAACTCATTTTTTGTTTTAAAAATTGATAAAAAAATTATCTCTTTATTTAAAGCAAAAACAAAAAATTTTGTTTTGATATCAACATTTGATCATGGACTTCAATTGTCTAAAAAATATTTTAAAAGATAAACTATGACTAAGAAATAGATAAGATTTGTTTTAAATATAAATTTAAATAATTTTAAAAGAATTTTAAATTATCTGAAAATGATAAAAAATATCAATAAAAATAATTAATGAGGTTTTAAATGAAATTTTAAAAAACATTATTTAAAGTTAAATTAAAACAAAAACTAGATGGTAACGAAACAGTGCATGTTCTCAAAGCAAAATTTCTGAATTTCTTTTTTTAGATAGAAAAAGATAAATCTGAGAAAGAAAATAACGCTCTTTGTAGCATGAATAATATAACCGTTTTAATTATTAATGCGTAAAATGTATTCTTTAAATTATTAAAAATTATTTATTTTAATTTTTTATAAAAATAACAAAAGAAATTAACAGAAATCGTTAATATTCAAAATTTATAAAATATTACTCAGATTTTAATCTTTAGCAATAAAGTTTAAGTTTCTTTTCCGTTTTTGTTTTTTTATTATTATTTGCTAGAAATATTATTAAAAAAGTTGTAATTCAATCAAATGGAAATTTTATTATGTTTTAAATCCGAATATATTTAAAACCCGATGTATTCAAAAAATAAAGTTTACTTATTCATTTTTTAAGACATGCCATAAAAATTGAACTTTGCTTTTTTTAAAATCAATGCTCATTTTTTACTGACATGTCATTATTTCAAATAGTGACATGCCACTAAATTCGGATAATTACGTTATTAAAAACCAAAAAAACACCAGATCCTGACAAATCAGGAACATAAAATAAAGAGTTAATATCAAGGCGATTTTTTTGGATTTCAATATAATTATAAACATGAAAACTTAAAATTTCATTTAAAAATAAATGAAAAAAGGAAGATTTAATAATAAGAAAATAATAATGGCACTATATCATAATATAGAGTGTCTATATAGATCCATGGTGAAATTTTTTAAAGTTTTAATTCGATTTAAAATTTTTTTTAATCCATAATATAATATAAAAATATAAGTAAAAATAAAATTTTTGATTTTATATTAAAAAATAATATAAATAATATAAGCTCCATTCTCTCTGACTCAGTTTTTTATCAAAGTTTCTGTAATATTTGATAGAAAACCTCTTAATTCTTCCAGTATAACAGCCTTTTCTTCATTTTGACCACCTTATTCTTATTACTTTTTTCAAATGAATATAACAATAATCTATACAGAATGTGTTCTACGTTTTATTAGTCTCTGTTCTATGTCCTTTTATTCTGCATTATTAATGAGTCTATATAAATTTTTCTATATTTTATTAAGTCTATGTCTATATAAAAAATATAGTCTATATTTTGATATGCTCCCATAATAATATTGTTTTATTATTTAATAAAAAAAATAAATCGTAATTCACATTAAATAATAATAAAAGTAATAATAAAAAGCTACAGAAAGCGAGCTTGCGGAGATGGCTTACTCGGAAGCCATCTATGGGTAGCTAATTGCGAAAAAATCGAGAGATAAATTAAGGAACTACAATGAAGTAACAGAGACGAAACTGAGATACAAGACGAATACGAGAGATTATACAGATTAATGTGATTAAGTAGATTAAAAGTAATTCAAAAAATGAGTCATGAATAAGAAATAAATAAAAAATAAATTAAATAATGGTTCAATAGTATATAAAACTAAGAGATGAGTAATTACATAAATAGGTACAATTGATTAAGAAAAATTAAAAGAATTTCAGGGGGGGAAAGCGTTCCACTCGTTGATGACCCTGTTGGTGAAGAAGTTTGCTCTCTGCTGACATTTGGTCGTGACTTGGCTTCTCCTGTGTCCCCTATTATTACCAGCTGGTTCTGCTTGCGAGAGAGAGTTGCAGTGTTCCATAGGTTTCACCCAGCTTACAGCGTTGAATCCGCGGTAGAATTTAAACCGTTGGATCATGTCTCCTCTCACACGGCACAAATTTATATAATTTTTAAACAAAATATTTCTTTATAAATTAAGACTTTCGTTTTATTTTTATTTGGGCAAATTTTTAGAATTTTTCAAAAGCATTTTAAATTGTTTCATTTAAAAAAAAGTTTGAAAATATGGCAACATGAAGTTCATGATTATGATCAAATAATCAAAACTTAATTGATTATTATTTTACTAAAAATGACCAAATTAGTTTTTTTAATTAGACATAAAATGTTGACTTTTTTAATTCAAAGAAACAAAACTTTTTATTTTTAATTGATCTTTAATTGATTCTTTTAAAATTTTTGTTTGAAAAAAAAATAAATATAAAGGTATCTAAACTATGGCTATAAATGATATTAAAAAGTGAGATTTATAATGAATGTCGTAAAATATTAAAAAATATTACGACGGAACAAAGTAATATTTTGTATTGAAATTCAAAATATCGGTTGAGATTTTTTTTAAGAAAAGTTAAATTCATCTGATTTTCTATCTAATTAAATATTATATAAATCATGAATGATAAAGTTTTGTCATTTTTCATTTAAAAATTTATAAAGAATACCTCTTTTGTTAAATAAAAAACTAAAAATTTGGATTTAAAAATTTTATTTGATCAAGAACTTCAATTTGCCTGAAAAATTTATTAAAATAACTAATCAGTAAAAATTGATAAGATAATTTTAAACAAAAAATAATAAACTTAAAGAATTCTAAGAAAAATCAAAAAAAAATGATAAAAATATCAATTTATTGCATAAGTATTAAAAAAAATGATAAAAAAAATTTTAGATTAATAACCAGCATGAATAAATTTTAACAAGTTTTCAAAAAACACAAATTTTAACAAAGAAATTTTATGGAATCCCAAATTACGTAGCAAAATTAAAAATGAGCAATAATTCAATTGAAAAATTTAACATTGACAATCATATTCATGATAAAAGGTTGGATTTATCAGGACTAAAATTGAAAGAATTTCAATTTGATTCAATAAAAGATCGTGTGAACTTGGAACACATAGAGTGAGCGACAATTTAATCGAAGAATTCAAAAATGGCAATCTTATTCAAAATGAAAGGTTATGCGAATTGAATTTATCAGGAAATAAATTGAAAACATTTAAATTTGATTTAATAAGGAAATGTAAGAATTTGGAAAATTTAGACTTGAGCAATAATTTGATTGAAAAATTTTCAACTGACGATTTTGTTAATAACGAAAATTTAACCGATTTGAATTTATCAGGAAATAAATTGAAATCATTTCAATTTGATTTAATAAGGAAATGTAAGAATTTGGAAAATTTAGACTTGAGCAATAATTTAATCGAAGATTTTTTTATTTACGAAAATTTAACCGATTTGAATTTATCAGGAAATAAATTGAAATCATTTCAATTTAATTTAATAAAGGATTGTAAGAATTTGAAAAAATTAGACTTGAGCAATAATTTAATCGAAGAATTAACTATTTTCTATTTTATTCAAAAAGATATGTTTTGCGAGTTAAATATATCAAGAAATAGATTGAAAACATTTCAATTTGAATTATTAAGGGAATGTAAGAATTTAGAAAAAATAGACTTGAGCAATAATTTGATTGAAAAATTTTCAACTGACGATTTTGTTAATAACGAAAATTTAACCGGTTTGAATTTATCAGGAAATAAATTGAAATCATTTCAATTTAATTTAATAAAGGATTATAAGAATTTGAAAAAATTAGACTTGAGCAATAATTTGATTGAAAAATTTTCAACTGACGATTTTTTTAATAACGAAAATTTAACCGATTTGAATTTATCAGGTAATAAATTGAAAACATTTAAATTTGATTTAATAAGGAAATGTAAGAATTTGGAAAATTTAGACTTATGCAGAAATTCAATTGCAGAATTTGAAAAAGGAGATTTTAATCCATTCAACAAATTGTCCAGATTGTGTTTATCAGGAAATTTACTAAGATCGTTTCAATTTGGTTTAATAAAAGATTGTATGAACTTGGTACACATAGACTTGAGCGACAATTTAATCGAAGAATTAGGCAATGGAAATTTTATAAAAAATGAAGGGTTAACCGATTTGAATTTATCAGGGAATAGATTGAAAAAATTTCAATATGATTTAATAGAGATTTGTGGAAATTTAAAAAAACTAAACTTGAGCAATAATTTATTCGAAAAATTTTTAGATGGCCATTTTATTCAAAATGAAGAGTTAACTGATTTAAATCTATCCGGAAATCGATTGAATTCATTTCGATTTGATCTTTTAAAGAAATGTAAAAATTTGATTAATTTTGACTTGAGCAAAAATTTAATCGAAGAATTAGGCAATGGAAATTTTATAAAAAATGAAGGGTTAACCGATTTGAATTTATCAGAGAATGGATTGAAAAAATTTCAATTTAAGTTAATTAGTAATTGTGGAAATTTAAGAAAATTAGACTTGAGCAATAATTCAATTGAAGAATTTTCAAATGTGAATTTTATTCGAAATCTAGGATTATGCGAGTTAAATATATCAGGAAATAGATTGAAAACATTTCAATTCGAATTGATAAAATTATGTAATAATTTAGAAAAAATAGACTTGAGCAAAAATTTAATCGAAAAATTTTCAAATGGCAATTTTATAAAAAATGAAGGGTTAACCGATTTGAATTTATCACGGAATAGATTGAATTTTTTTCCATTCGATTTAGTAAAAGAATGTAAAAATTTAGAAAAATTAAACTTAAACAATAATTTAATCGAAAATATCGATTATAGCGATCATATTCAAAATGAATGGTTAAGAGATTTGAATTTATCAAGAAATAGATTGAAATCATTTCCATTTGATTTAATTAAGGTATGGAAGAATTTAAAAAAATTAAACTTGAACAATAATTTAATCAAAAATATCGATTATAGCGATCAAATTCAAAATGAATGGTTAATTGATTTAGATTTATCAGAAAATAGATTGAAAAAATTTAAATTTGATTTGATAAAGAATTTTGAGAAAATTGAAAAAATAAACTTGAGCAAAAATTTAATCGAAGAATTAGAAAATCAAGTTTTTTCAAAAAATAAAAGGTTATGCGAGTTGAATTTATCAAGTAATAGATTGAAAACATTTCAATTTGATTCAATAAGGAAATGTAAGAATTTGGTAAATATTAACTTGAGCAATAATTTAATCGAAAACATAAAAAATAGAGATTTTATTCAAAATGAAGGAATAACCGATTTGAATATATCAGGAAATAGTTTAAAATCATTTCCATTTCATTTAGTAAAAGAATGTAAGAATTTAGAAAATATAAACTTGAGTAATAATTTGATCGAAATCGAAAAAAGCGATTTTATTCAAAATAAAGATTTACATTACTTAAATTTATCTGGTAATAGATTAAAAACCTTTCAATTTGATTATATAGTGAATTGTAAGAATTTAAAAAAAATAGACCTGAGCAAAAATCTAATCAAAGAAGTAGATAATCAAGTTTTTTCAAAAAATAAAAGGTTATGCGAGTTGAATTTATCAGGTAATAGATTGAAAGAGTTTCAATTTAAATTAATGAAGGAATGTGTTAATTTATTAGAAATTGACTTGAGCAATAATTTAATCGAAGAATTTAAAACAAGAAATTTTATTTCAAAATAAAAGGTTATCCAACTTGAATTTATCTGGAAATAGATTGAAAAAATTTAAATTTGATTTAATACAGAAATGTAGGAATTTAAAAAATATAAACTTAAGTAATAATTTTATCGAAGAGTTTAAAAATGACAATAATATTCAAAATGAATGGTTAACCAATTTGAATTTATCAAGGAATAGGCTGAAATCATTTCTTTTTCATTTAATAAAGGATTGTAGGAAATTAAAAAAATTAGACTTGAGCTACAATTTAATCGAAGAATTTTCAAATGGAAATTTTATTCAAAGTGGAGGATTATGCGAGTTGAATATATCAAGAAATAGATTGAAAACATTTCAATTTGAATTATTAAGGGAATGTAAGAATTTAGAAAAAATAGACTTGAGCAAAAATTTAATCAAAGAATTTTCAAATGTCAATCTTTTCGGAAATGAAGAGATATTCAATTTGAATATATCAGGAAATAGATTGAAAACATTTCAATTTAATTTAATCGAGAATTGTGGGAATTTAAAAAAGTTAGACTTGAGCAATAATTTAATTGAAGAATTTTCAAATGGCAATTTTATTCAAAATGAAGGGTTATGCGAGTTGAATATATCAAGTAATAGATTAAAAACATTTCAATTTAATTTAATACGGAAATGTAAGAACTTAGAAGAAATAGACTTGAGCAATAATTTAATCGAAGAATTCGAAAATGGCAATCTTATTCAAAATGAAAGGTTATGCGAGTTGAATATATCAGGAAATAGATTAAAAGAATTTCAATTTAATTTAATACAGAAATTTAAGAACTTAAAAAAAATAGACTTGAGCAACAATTTAATTGAACAATTTTCAAATGGCAATTTTATTCAAAATGAATGGTTAACCGATTTGAATATATCTAGAAATCGATTGAAAACATTTAAATTCGATTTAGTTGAAAATTGTCTGAATTTAAAGTTTCTGCGCATGCACAATAATCTAATCGAAAGTTTTGAAAATAAAAATTGTGTTGAAGATAAAGAGTTATTCGTTTTGGATGTTTTTGGAAATCGATTGAAAACATTTGAATTTAAATTAATAAAGGATTTTGTGAAATTAGAAGTAATAGATATCAGCAATAATTTAATCGAAGAATTCGACGTTGAAAATTTTATTCAAAACCAAAAGTTATTAAAATTGAATTTATCTGGAAATAGATTGAAAAAATTTAAATTTTAATTTAATACAGAAATGTAAGAATTTAGAAAATATAAACTTAAGTAATAATTTTATCGAAGAGTTTAAAAATGACAATCTTTTCAGAAATGAAGATATATTCAATTTGAATTTATCTGGAAATAGATTGAAATCAATTCAATTTGATTTAATAAAGGATTGTAGGAATTTAGAAAAAATAGACTTGAGCAATAATTTAATCGAAGAATTTTCAAATGGCAATTTTATTCAAAATGAATGGTTATACGAGTTGAATTTATCAGGGAATAGATTGAAATCATTTCAATTTGATTTAATAAAGGATTGTAAGAATTTAGAAAAAATAGACTTAAGCAATAATTTAATCGATGAATTTTCAAATGATTTTTTATTTAAGTTATTAAATCTAAAATATAATTTTAGATACCTTGATTTTACAGATAATAATTTCTATTTCGTTTCCTTTCTTAAAATCAAATTTGATTTCGAGCTTTTTTCAGATATTAATATTTTATTTAATTTCAATAATGATATTTCACAGTTTTTTTCATTATTCGTTTTTTTTAAATTTGATAAGAACTTTTTAAAAAGTCCAGGTAAGATTATTTTTGGCGATGATACTTATTTTTTAAATGAATGTTTACTAAATATTTTGCACAAAAACAAAATCGAAGTTTTGCCAGAAAAGAGCTATTGGATTCGCAAATTTAATACTGATTTTAATTTTTTGATTTATACTTTAGCCAAAAACTGTTTGGAAAAAAAAACAAAGGATCAAATAAAATATTTAATCGATTCTTTTAATGCTTTTAAGATAAGTTTCTTAGATATAATGATATCATTAGACATTTTTAGTTCTTTTAGCTTGATTTCTTTTCAAAAACTAATTGCCAATCAACTCAGAAGAAATTCACAAAATGTCAATGTTGATTTTAAATTTTTTACCTCGCGTTCGTTTTTTGAATTAATCAAAAGGAATGATTTAGATTTATTTGATTCATTTATTTCTGCAACTAAGAACATTCAAAATGAATATATCGCAAGAGAGTTCGATTTTTTTACAAATATTGAATATATTACAGTTTTTGATGAATGTCTTGAAATCAATAATGAAGGACTTGTTATTCGCGTCTTCAAATGTGTTTTTTATACTATAGAAACGAGAATAATGAAAAATGATGATGAATTAAAAAAATTAAAAACGCATATTTACAAGAATGAAAAATTAAATGAAATATTTGAGAAAAAATGGTTTGAACTGATTCTACTCTTATTAGATAATTTTCATTTATTCAATTTTTTAACTGAAACGAAAATTGGTTTTAATCATATTGACGAAAACAAAAGCAATAGAAAAATAACTCGGAAAGGGTAATTTTTTTTTTATTTAAATATTTCAATTTTGAAAATTTTTGAGTCAAATTCGACTCATTTAAAAATTTATTTTAAAATTCTTTACAGTCAGGTCTGAATTTTAAATAAGCAAAAAGATTTTTATCATAATTACATTTAAATTTTTGATAATGTAACTTTTTAAGGTATCATATTTGAGGAAAAAATCTCGTCGATTTTTTAAGTTTTATTTTTTTTCTTCAAAGATTTTTTAAATATTTAATTTAGCATTTTAGATAAACAAATATAGTCGACCCTCGATAATTCGGAATGATTTGGACCGAAAAAAATAATTCCGGACTAAGTTTTCCGGATTAGATTTAATCGGAATTCAATTTTTTTTCTTAAATATCAGGATTAGTGCAACATTGTTTTATGAATAACATATTTACAGTTTTATTTAAAATTTTTACAAAAAAATTTTTGGAGCAAAAATTAACTTTTAACGAAATAAGAAGAAATTAACGATTTATTTAAATTAGAAAAATTTTGAGATGCTAAGCTTTGGATACTTAGCACCTCTATCTCGTTAATCATTTATTTATTTATTTGAAATTAACCTCCAGTCAAGGAGAAGTAAAATTAGAAAAAAAAAAAAAATATATATATATATAAAGAAAAATAGTTAATTAAATAATTACATGAAAGTACATAGAAAAATTTGTGAAAAGTACAAAAAGAGAAATAAAAAGTTTCTTGAAAAAAGATAGATTGAAAATTTGGACAAATGTGAATGAGTTCATTTTAAATCAAAAGCATTTATATTATCTAAATTAATGTAACGATCTTTATTTTCTAAGATTCTCTTATAGTATAGTTCGGAATTCTAATTTTATATTTTTCTGAAAACTTAATGATTAATTTTTTTGTGTCAAACTCGGATTTGCTTCTTTAAACAAGAATATCTCAATCTTAAGTTCAATCTTAAGTTCATTTTTAATTTTTTTCGGCTAAGTGTTCATTTTTCAGGTTGAAAAAAAAAAAATTAAAACACTATAAAAGTCACGCTTAATAAAAAACTACGAATTAAAAATTAATATTTTTATGCTAAAGATATAATTATTGCCTTTTTTTTGTCCGAATAGCGAAATAAACCGGAATTAAAATTCGAATTAGAGAAGTAATTTAACACTGAAAAAATTCATTTAGGCGTAGGGATCAAGACAATCTATCCGAATGCCGAATTGTCCGAATTATCGACTGTAGTTCTTTTACCGAATCTAAAATAATTTATATTATATTTAACTAAATCTTTGTTTGTAGATCGAGAAACAATACAGAAGATTTTGATCAAAATCATTATTCGATACAGATTGAAAATGAAACAGAGCAAAGTGAAGATAGTGATTGTAGTGCTAGTCGTAATACAAGTTGTAGAAATAGTAATTATAGTTCTGTATATCAATCTTATATGGAATTACAAAAGAAAGAAAAGCAAAAAAAAAATAAAACTAGCTTTAGAAGTAGTAGAAGTAGTAATAAAAGTAGTGATAGAAGTACTAATGATTTTGAAAATAGAGATTTACAAAATGAATCAGATATAGAGATTTTTTTCGGAAACCTCAGAAAATATCCAAACAATCAATGTCTAAATAATTCAAAATTTAAAGAGTTGCTTGATCAAAGTTGGAAGAAGTTACCAAGATTGGTCTACTTTGTTTTATTTTCTATATATAGTATATTTTTGTGTTTTTATTCAATTTATATAATTGAATTAAAAAATTCTTCGTTTTTATGGAAAAGCTGGTCTGGAATTATGTTGATAATATTTTTATTTATAAATATTATTTTCGAATTTGCTCAGTTTATAGATTCTTGGTATAATAACATATTTAGTTATATTTTTTCATGGAAAAATATTATGGAAATTTTAACATTTATTCTGGCCATTTTTTCTATTTTACTTGGTTATAATCAATTTAATTTAATTCTATGTTCAGTAGTCATTATACTAGCTTATTCGGTACTCATTTTTAAAATGGATAAGTTTTTTCATCTTGGTAAATATATCCGAGTAATTGGAAAAATTTTTAGGAAAGCAAATGGATTTGTCATTATCGTTTTGGTTTTTTTGATAGCATTTTGCTTATCATTTTGGAATTTGTCCCAAAACTTCAGTAATAATCAACACGATTACATTAGCTCGTTTAATTCTTCATTCGGAATTGGATTTTTTAAAACAATTATTATGATGATTGGCTCCTTAGAAACAGAGGATATGGGACTTGATAATTTTAATAACTTTTCATTCATTAATTTCATTATTTATGGGTTTTTTATCTATTTTATGTCAATTCTGCTATTGAATATATTTACAGGTATTTCAATCGATGAAGTTCAAACATTGTTTCGTACTGCCGAAAATGATGATGCCATTTGCAAAATAGATTACATATTAAAAATCGAACAATTAAAGAAAAAAAGTTTTCCCTTTGTTCGAAAATTTTTATTACTTGGGGATCAATTCTTAAATTTTTTGAAAAATATTGAAAAGGATTTAGCTAAACGAATAGAAAGTATAAAATTTTTTAAATTTATCAAAAAACATTATAATGAATATTTAGAGGAAAAATTAGAATTAAAGAGAAAAAACGATGATAGAAATAACGAAAATTCAAAAAAACAAGAAAATTTTGAAATTATTTTAAAAGAATTGAATAATTTAAACAATAAAATTTGTGACTTAGAAAAACAAAACAAAGAAATTAAAAAATAAACCAACATTCTAAATAAAATATCAAATTTTTTTTATTTTTCTAATTTTCTAATAAAGCATTAAATCAAATATTTTTTTTTATTAATAAATATCTTAGATAAAAAGCAAAAATTTTTAGATTTTACCCTTTTATTGGAATACTAAAAGACAATTTTTAATTAGTTCATATTAAATTTATTTCATTCGTCTCTCCATACAAATAGAAAATAGATGGTAGTTGGTTTTTTCGACTCTAGTAAATTTGACGACAATCAATTAGACTACATATAATTCAACTTCACTTGACTTGACAAAAATAAGTTAATTGAATAATTGCTACCTTACTATTTCTTCTTTTTTTTCTGAAGCCTCTCAAGATTCTGAAGGAGCTTAAACTCGGTGCAGTAATCAAATAAAAATGATAAAAATATCAATTGATTATAAAATTAATTAAAAAAAAACGACAAAAAGAAGATTCAAAAAAAGTAACCAACAAATTTAAATTTTGAAAAGCATTCAAAAAACACGAATTTAAACAAAAAATCGAGTGAAATAACAAATAACGTTAAAAATTATAAATGTTCAATAATTCAATTGAAAAATTTAACATCGAAGATCATATTCATGATAAAGAGCTACCCATATTGAATTTATCAAGAAATAGATTGAAAACATTTACATTTTAATTAATCAAAGATTGTGTGGATTTAGAATATTTAAACTTGAGAAATAATTTAATCGATAAATTTGAAGATGGAAATTCTATTAAAAATAAAAAGTTAATTTCCTTGGACATGTCAGGAAATAGATTGAGAACATTTCAATTTGATTTAATAAAAGATTGTGTTGATTTAGAGATATTATTCTTGAGCAATAATTTAATTGCAGAATTTGAAAATGGAGATTTTATTGAAAATGGTGGATTAACCGATTTGAAAATATCGGGAAATAGATTGAAAACATTTCAATTTGATTTAATACGGAAATGTAAGAATTTAGAAAAATAGACTTGAGCAATAATTTTATCGAAGAATTAGGAAATGGAAATTTTAATCCATTCAAAAAGTTGTCAAAATTGCATTTATCAGTCAATAGATTGAAAACATTTAAATTTGGATTAATTAAAGATTGTGTGTATTTAGAGATATTATTCTTGAACAATAATTTAATTGCAGAATTTGAAAATGGCAACATCATTCTAAACAGAAGCTTATCCATATTGAATATATTAGGAAATAGATTGAATGAATTTCAATATGATTTTATAAGAGAATGTAAGAATTTAGAAAAAATAGACTTGAGTAATAATTTTATCAAAGAATTAGGAGAAGGAAATTTTAATCAACATAAAGAATTGGATTCCTTGGATATTTCAGGAAATAGTTTGAAAACATTTCAAACAAATATAATTAAAGATTGTGTGAAATTAAAGTGTTTAAACATGAGCATCAATTTAATCGAAAAATTGGAAAATTCTTATTTTAATCAACTTAAAGAATTAGAATTCTTGAATATTTCAGAAAATAGATTGAAAACATTTCAAATACATATAATTAAAGATTGTGTGAAATTAAAGTTTTTAAACTTGGGCATCAATTTAATCGAAAAATTAGAAAATGGATATTTGGCATGTTTCTACACTCAGTTGGTTCCTATATCTGCTAGGCGCTTATGCTTTCATCGGACAATCGATTTATGACGAATTTGGTCATGATCTGCAAAGACACATTTTTCTAAAACCAATCATAAAATACAACGGACTATTATGCTTCTCTTTCTACATATTTGGACTGGTATTTTTTTTAGCAAAACTTGATAAATTAAATTACTTTAAGCAAATGCTCGGCTATGTTCACCTATGTACTGGAGTTTTGGTCATACCTGATGTCATGAGCATAAAGTATTTTTCCAAAGGCCTAATTTGGTTTTTGCTTCCACTTATAACTATAATATTCAATGACGTAGCAGCCTATATTATTGGCAATGTGTGCGGTAGGCACAAACTTAGCGAAGTATCTCCTAAAAAAACATGGGAAGGTTTTTTGGGTGCCTTGATGCTAAGTCTTGTATTTGGCTACTTATTTTATTAAATTATTTTAGCAAGCAAAATTTAACTGAAAATGCTTGATCCGATACCACTTTTGGAGAGTTGGCCGGGTCTTGGGCCTGCTAATCACTCTAAGAGTGCTGAAAAACATATCGATATGATCTGGTCTTTGGCAACAACAGTCAAAGAACTAATTAAACGAATTGATGATCAAGACAAAGTCATTCAAAAACAAAAACTATTAATCGAGACATTAACAAGCAACCAAACCAAACAAAACGAAATTCCCGCTTTCTCATACAGTAACCTTGTTGCTAGTTTCGGAAAATAATCTGAAACAGACGTAGTTCTGTTAGCTAAAGTTCACTTGGAGCTCAAAGAGAAAAGCAGAATTGAAAGAAACATAATAATTAGTGGACTAGATGAGGGTGTTGGTAGTACCGACGCGGAGAAGGAATTAAACGAAAAAGCAATAGTGGATGAGGTACTCGATGAACTTAAAATTAGCAATGACAAGGTAAAGAGACGAACTCGCTTAAGAAAAAGAGGAGTTGAAAACAACGACCCATCTAAACCGAGCCTGTTGCTGGTTGAGTTTACTGATAGTATCTCGCAGACTATGGCACTTGCAAATTCACCACAACTAAAAAGAAATACAAAATTCAAAAATATTTATGTGAATAGCGATAAAACAATGTCGGAAAGAGCAGCTGAAGCACAACTTAGACAAAAAAGAAACGAAATGAACCGTGATCTGCCATTTACTGAAGGGATTCTCCGAAACGGTGTTAACGAGAAGAATAACAAAAGATTTTACTGGGGGATTAGAGATGGGCGTTTGGTCCAACTCGAACCCAGAGAGAGTTAAAAACCCAACAAACCTCAGTAATGAACTTCAAAACGAAAATTCAAAAACAAAAAACCAACATAAAAAACAAAAAAAAAAACTAAATCAATCCTCAATTAATACTTACTTAAAGTGTTTCTACACCAATGCCACTTCACTCCTCAATTAGTTAAACGAGCTTCAAATTATTATCAACACTTATGTGCCAAATGTAATCGCCATAACTGAAACTTGGTTTAACAACAAATCTAATCGTTCAATTAACAATTACACGTCTTATATCAAGGACAGAGGTGAGATGGCTGGTGGAGGAGTTGCTTTATTCATCAGAAATGATGTAGATTCATGTGAGGTTGACGATATAAGACTACAAAACACTTCTGGTGAACAAGTTTGGTGCCAACTAAATATCAGCGAAGAGCGAATTCTTATTGGATGCATTTACAAGCCACCTAATTCTAACAGAGAAATAGCTCTGCGTTTGAACGAATCAATATTGGTCGCGAAGAGTTTAGTTGACAAAAACAAGTTTACCAGCCTTATCATCTTTGGTGACTTCAATCATCCGAATATCGAATGGAACAACGACGGTGGTAAATGCGAAAGCATATACTCCCAAAGTTGCGAGTTTTTAGAGACTCTAGAATCAAATTTTTTGAACCAAGTAGTCATCGAACCAAATTTAGGAAACAACGTACTTGATCTTATCATAATTGTTGACCCTAATAGAATTTATAACGTAGTAACGGGGCCACCACCTGGATCAACTAAACGTATGCATTTACACAATACGCTTTACTGCAACTACATATTAAACGAAAAAACCAAGTTGGAACAAAAGTTAACAAACAAGCCTTTGTACTTATATGATAAATGCAACTCCAATTTATTCAACGAGCATATATGCAAAATTAACTGGGCTGAAGAGGACTCAAAACGAACGTAGATTCATTTTATGAAACAATTATTAGAGTTTACTCTGAAGCATCGGAAATTTCTATTCCGACATTTTACGCAAATAGCAAGTTAAAACTAAAGTGGTTGAACAAAGACCTTAAAGATTTATGTAGAAAAAAGTTTAGCTTATGGAGCAAAATCAGAGCATCTACTGAAAATGAAAAACTAAGAAAAGAATACAATCGATTATGCAAAATTCTGAAAAAATTGATAAAAACTGAAAAACAAAAATTTGAAGCTACGCTTGCCAAAAATTCAAAAAATAATCCGAAACTATTACACGCTTATATTAAGCAACAATCCAAATGTAAGGAATCGATTCGGGCTATTAAAGACAATGATGGAATATTAAGAACAAAAACGAGTGAAATTGTAGAGTGTCTTAGTCACCAGTTTTTCAGTGTCTTAAATAAACCAGATGATAACGTCGTAACGCCAAACTTCCCCAAAAGAACCTCATCTGTTTGTGATGTAGACGATTGTATGTTTGAACCGATTGAAGTTTTTAATGAACTCAGACGAATGAACAAGAATAAATCACCTGGCGATGACGGCCTCCATCCAAATATATTAAAAACTTGTGCAGACAGTTTATCCGAACCCCTCTCAAGAACTTTCATTAAATCTTTTAACTCTGGTACAATTCCAGAGCGCTGGCGAGAGGCTAACATTAGTCCTATTTTCAAGAGTGGGCAGCGTACAAGCCCATCTAACTACAGGCCTATCTCTTTAACTTCGTTACCCTGCAAAATTATGGAACGATTAATAAAAAGAGTTATGATCGACTATTTAGATAAAAACAAATTAATTTCGAACTTTCAACATGGGTTTGTAAAGTTTAAATCTTGCGTAACAAACCTACTAGAATTTCTTGATGTTATAACGGAAACTCTCAACAGAGACTTTGCTATTGATGTAGTCTTTCTTGACCTAATGAAAGCCTTTGATATGGTCCCTCACAAAGAAATGATCGTCAAGCTAAAGGCTTATGGCTTTCAGGGTCGTTTATTAAAATGGCTTGAATCCTTTCTTAATAAAAGAAGGCAAAGGGTTGTCATAGGTGATTCGATCTCAAAATGGAAGGAAGTATTGAGCGGAGTACCCCAGGGCTCTGTACTTGTGCCTTTGCTTTTTATAATATTCATAAATGACATGCCTGACTGTTTGAGTCATCTGTGCAGGCTCTTTGCTGATGATAGTAAACTTATTGCGATCATAAAAAATTGTAAGGATCAAGATCAATTAAAGAGGATTTAAATAAAATTCTTAAATGGACGATCGATTGGAAAATGAAATTCAACTACAGCAAGTGTAAAACAATGCATATTGGTAATGCTAAGATTCATCAAAACAGAAACTACAGTTTTCAAGATGATAATGATAATCAAACACACACAATAATTAATACGCAAAATGAGTAAGATCTCGGTATTACCATAAACAACAAGCTTAAATGGGATGATCATATTAAGAATATAGTTCTGAGAGCGAACTTAATGCTGGGAAAATTGAAACGAACGTTTACTAATTGAAATGTTCAAACATTTAAGATCCTCTACATAACTCACGTTCGACCGCTCTTAGAATATGCAGTTGTTGCGTGGAACCCTTGTAAAAGGCAAGACATTAAATTGTTAGAAAAGGTTCAACGGAGAGCAACAAAAAGTATTCCACAATTAAGAAATAAAAGTTATAAAGAGCGTTTGGAAATATTAAAACTAACAACTCTCGAATAGAGGAGAAAAAGAGGTGACTTGATACAACTTTACAAGTTTAAAAATAATATTAACCGTATCATATGATATCATCCGATTTGTTATACACTAGCTTCTAACTCAACTAGCCCTGCAGGATCAACAAGGTCGGGACAAAAACTCTATCGACAACTAGTCAAAAACTGTTCTGCTAGGCACAATTTTTTTTCCAATCGAACTGCAACTTCTTGGAATGAATTACCAAGTGAGGTTACGGATGCACGAACAATCAATTCATTCAAAAATCAATACGATAAACTGAGACTTAAAAATTCTTTATGTGCCGAATTTTGAAGCGAACTTATCTGTCATAGCTCGGTTCATGATGTACCTGGCTCCGCGAGTATTTAACTCGTCACAGATTAATTAATAATAATAATAATAATAAAACATTTTCTCAGTCCATTGATAATCGATTTTAATATCTATATATATTAACTAATTTTTTGTAAAGTTTATTTGAGATTTTTTTTTTCAAAAGTATTTGTGTTTAGCATTCACAATTAAATTTAAAAAAGAAATTCAAAAAAAAATTCAAAATAAGTAATAAAATGAAAATAAAAGTTAACAAAAAATCAGTTAGCTGAATTGAAAATCGATTCAATGGATTTAGAAAATTTTTTTTTAATTTTATTTTCATTTTCTAAATCTACATTGCATGTAAAGCATGTTACATTAAAATTATTTAAATTAAATCAAAGATTTATTTTAATATCTAAAGATAAACTTTTTGAATTGAAATTAAATTTTGAACTTCAAGATGCCCTAAAAAATAGAAAACAGACTAATTAGAATTTTTTACATGAGCTATTACCCAAGTTTAGTTATATATTCTATATTTACTTCAATCATTAGTAATCATGTTTATTTTATTTATTAAAAATTATTAGACAAGAATTAGAGGAATATATTCTGGAAAATAAAATTTAAAGAATTGTTAGCTAATGAATCAAAAAAGCTCATTTTTGACAAAATGAAATAGAAATATATTAAAAAAAAAAGTTGGTTCAATTTAAAATTATTTATTAAATTAAAGATACTTAGATTTTTATCCATTTTTTCCAGAGTAAGGTCCTTGACGAAGATTAACTTTTCTACCGTTTCCTTAAAAAAAGTTTATGATTTTTTTTTGATCAATTAAATATAAGTCTAAAACAATATTTTATAATTTTACAGTTTTTTAGTGAATTTTAATCATTTTAGAATAAATTTCAATATTTGAAATTTTCAAACAAACAAATATTTATCAATTAAAATTTGTTATGAAAATGATATAATCAAACAGAAATTATTAAAAAAATTCTAAAACAGTCAATATGCTTGAAATGGCAAATAAAACATTTATCCTTGATAATAAAAAAATTGTTTTTAAGAAAAAACTATAAAAAATATATTACTAGGACAGATAAAACTAAAAATTTTGGCAAATTGGAGTTCATGATCAAATGTAAATTTCAAATCAAAATTTTTAGTCTATGATTTAAATCAAAAGGTTTTTTTTTTTAAACTTTTTAATAAAAAATGACTAAACTTTATTAAACATGATTTGTTTAATCTGTAATTAGATAGAAAATTAAATGAATCTTTATCGAAAGTAAATAAAAATCTTATTCAATATTTTGGAATTTTTCAATACAATATTTAATTTTGTGTCGCCGAAATATATTTTACTTAGTATTAAAATATCATTTAAAGCCATAATTTGGATACCTTAATGAGGATTTTAAATTTGTCTCTAAACTTTTCAAATAAAGATTTAAAAAAAATCAATTAAAAATCAACCAGAAAAAAAATTGTTTTTTTCAATTAAAATAATAAACCTCTTATGTTTAATTTAAAAAATATTAAAAAAGCTAATTTAATCATTTTTATTAAGATTTTTATCTATTGAATTTTGATTATTTGATCATGATGATGAACTTCAAGTTGCCAAAAATTTAATTTTTTTGAAATGCAACTCAATTTAATCATTAACTTCAAAAGCAAAAATTAAAATTATTTCATTTAAATTATTAATATAATTTCCTGGTTTAAATTCGATTAGAATTTTATGCTTTATATTTTAGAAATGAAAAAATTTGTTCCACCTGAGTCAAACTTGAACTGTGCTCTAAGAATTCAAGTTCTTCAGAAGTAGAACCAAAAAAATGTTTACGCATTTTAAAAATTTCCTCCATTAAGGACAAATTTAGCATGGTGATTTTAAAAATACTTTACTCTTGTCATTTTTTTATTTAAAATTTACATCAGTATCTTATTAATCCACTTTTTTTGTCGAACGGTCAATTTTCTATAATTTTAATTTTTAGTAAAACCTAAAATTTACAAATGTTTCTTTAAAAATTACCAGTAAAAATTATATTTTAATTTCTAGATTTTCTTCATGACCAAAAATATCAACTTTTAAAAATTAAAATTTAATAAAAAAAAATTATTCATCATGTTCAGTTTTAATTGTTATACTATTATTTGTATCATTAATTGTGTCATTACATTTAGAGGAAACAACACGTCTTTTTTTTACCAAATTTTGTTCACTGCAAAATTCATCTCTCTCAAAACCAGAACAATTATCTAACAAAAATTTCAAAGCCTCCAACTTTTTGTTCGGACACTCAGTGACACTATAAAAACAACTACAATTTAATCTATCATCAGAGAACAAAATTTTTTTATGATTGTCATGAAAAATTGCACACTTTTTACACAATGACAATTTTTCCAATCTCGATTTTATTGCTTGATTAATTTTTCCAAAAAGGGAACACACTTCACAATTTTCTTTAAAAATAAATCTAGTTAATTTTTTATTTTGTGTAATGTTTACTTTTCATTCTAAAATTTGCCGGAACAACCATTTGAGACTGATTGGGTTGCACAAATATTTGGTTAAAAGTGGACACCATGTTCGGTGTCTCTCGCTCGAGCTGAACTGAAACTTGTTCGTTTAAGCATTTTATTTGACAATTAATTAAAAAATCATTTATAAATTCAAATTTAGATGTAAGAAAATTTTTTCTCACATTCAAAATCTCTGAGATTTGAACTTGAATGTGCTTCATTTGAGACTCCAGTTCATTTAGCGCACTTGGATTTTTATGAGTGTAATTGATCTGCTCTTCCAAATGGTTTATATAAGCTTTGGCAATCGACTGCTGCACTTGATGCATCTCTGACAGCCTCTAAATAAGACAGGTTATCAAGGATAAAGTGTGTTTTTAAGCTTACTGAAGCAAATCTGGTAATATCTGTATTTATTGATAGAAGTTCATTTTTTAAAAGTCTGAGATTGCTTTGGATTGAATCATGGTTTTCTGGAGATAATTTACTTGTCAGCTGATTGATGGCGTTTCTGTAAAGCTTTAGAACACTCATTTGCATTATCTCTTCCATCTTAAGCAACCCAAAGTTGTTGATTGAGTGCTCTGAACGTTTTTTTACTCTTGGAATTATAATAAATCGAAATGATAACATGATTAAGATTTTTTTTTAATTATAAGTAAAAATAATGACGGGGCTTTTGTCCTATTTAAAATAATTTTTTTTAGAAACTTTAGATTAGTTAATATTTTTGTAATCGATTTCAAAGGGTTCAGTGGAATTTAATTTTTTTATTTTTTGTATTTTTTAATTTTGATTGTAATAATTAAATTGATAATTTTTTAAATATTTTAATAAAATTTTGAACTCAATTTCTTTAAAAATTATTATTATGCCACCCAAAATTTATTTTGCCGAAAAAATATTTTTGAGTTGGAAACTGATGGTCAGATGGAAGTTAATTTTGTACCTGATATTAGTAATAATTATCAATAATCTTTATTTTCATCAGGGTTTTGAATTTCAATCTTGAAAATATTGCCAAAAAATGTTTTTTTGCTGACAAAACCTCTGCTATCTAAATCAAAGTTATGTTATTTTATAAGTATATATTACTAAAGTGTTATTTAAAAGAGTTGATAAGAGTGGGAATAAAGCAAAAATTCCCTAGAATGATAGAGCTATTATCAGAATCAAGAGAAAAGGTTTTAGATTCAGAGCTTACGATAATTATAAATACGTTTTTGGTGCTGTTAAGTAGATTACAAAATGGTACAGCGAAAGTAGTTTGAAAAGCCTTTTTTCCAGAGAATTAAAACTATAGTCAGCACTTAAGAATTTCGATTTATTATATTTATTTTGAATTGTAAAAAAATATTCTATACTTAAATATTAAATTTCAATTATGAAAATTCGACATTAATTTTACATTAATTTAAAAAACTATTTTTTGTATTTAAAAAATTTTTTTTCTAATTATCTATTTTCCTAATAAATTAATAATAACTTGAGAAGCAATTATTTCTATTATATAAAATATCCCTCTTTATATTTTAATTTTTTATTAATATAATATATACATAAAATTAGTTTCAAAAATTTAACATGGTTGTATTTGACAAAAAAATCAAAACCCGTTCGCCATGTTAAAAGATATGCATACGAGAATGGGCGGTGCTTCTCATTTAATATAAAAAAATTAATTGAAAGAGACTTAACAACAGTCTTACTCATACTATTAAAAATAAATAAATCGCCTTTATTTAAATTGAACAAGGTTTTACCCGTAGCTTCGCTGCCGGAGTATTAAAATTAAAAAAAAAAAAGAGGAATTTAATTTATTATTTGGATACATGAAAAACGCACACGTTTATTTGGTAATCTGTAAATTAATGTCAAATGATTCTAATGTCAAAAATTTAATGTCAGAAAAAATAATCTCAAAATATTTTATTGTCAAAAAATGATTTAAGAAAATAATGCTAAATTGATTTATTGCTAATTTTCAAAATAAGAAAATAATGTCAAAACAATCTAATGATAAAGTAATCTAATTCCATTTAAAATAATGATAAAAAAATCAATTATAAGTAAAAATAAAAACCAATTCTTTAAGTTATAGATCCAAGAAAATATTGTACATTCCGAATTCATTTTTTAGGCACAAATTTCAACACGCAACTACTTCACAACTTTTTCAACGTTTTGAAAATCGATGGACACAAGATTGAAGACATTTCGGAGGAAACATACAAAGACAGCACCATTAAAAACGGAGTCAAACGAATTAAAATCTCTTTTCCGAAAGATGCCGATCCAATAATTCAAAGTTTATCTGGACCAACAGTTATGTATGGGTTAAAATGTGTTTTTAATATAGCTAAACAAAAGCCAAAGTGTTACTTTTGTAAAGATGATGGGCACAACATTGCAAAGTGGCCACTCAAACAGTCAATTTGTGGCAAATGTCAACAAAAAGGACACTTATCCCAAAAATGTTCTTTGGCTGAAAAGTTAAAATCACTCGAGCGTCGTAAAATTGACTATAGTGATCTATATATCAATGAATCTGATGAAACTGAACCTTCAACAAATATTGAGTCCTACACTGCATCTCCAAAACTCCAGAGTTTTCCGAAAATTGTAATATGGAACAAAAATCAGCAACAAGTGACACCAGTATTAACAGCCCAGTCCTGGAAAATTTTATTTGTCAAAAACCGAGTGATGACCAATCTCAGGTCACTAGCCAGAACAAATCAAATCCAAAAACAAATCACACTCCAGTTTTTACAAAAAACCGTCCCAAACGGCAATCAGAAAGCGAATCGAAAAACCAACCGAAAAAACAGCTGACAAGTCGCGAAGAAGAAGAGGACGCATTTGAGAGCTTTATTTCGAATGACTCAATTACAAATTCGGATCAGAATCATGTCCAAAATCGAAACGAAACTCGATGAATTAGTTGTTTTTTTTCTTTTTTTTTAAAACGATATTAAAATGAACTAAAAAATAAAATCCACTTCAAATGACAGTTTAGTAATTATTCATTGGAACTGTAATCATTTACCCAGTAAGACTGAACTATTGGAACATTTTTTATCTAAGGAATCTCCTGACATACTTTTGCTTAATGAAATAAAAATTGACTCGACCCAGTCCAATTTTTACTTAGACTTCAAAAATTATCAATCGATTGCTAAACCTCGAGATAAGATAGGTGGCGGGGTTGCTATCTTAATTAAGAAAAGTATCGAATTTTCTATAGACTCCTCATTTGATAATTATTCACTTGAACTCTTGTGTGTTCAAATAAAGCTTAGAGATTGTCTTTTTTTCATTTTCAGCCTAAACAACCCTCCAAATAAAGTTCTTCTTTTCGAACTTTTCTCAAAAATTTCAAAAAAATGCACTAAATTTATAATTGGCGGAGATCTCAATTCGAAAATAAAACAAATTGGATGTATTGGAGAAAATGAAAATGGTCAAGTACTTGAAAGAGTTTTAAATGAGTTCAATGTTTCAGTAATCAATGATAAGTCTCCAACTTTCAATATTTTTAACAGACAGTACTTTGAAATTCTAGACTTTTTTCTTACACCTTCTTCACTCTTAGACAAAATTACTGACTTCAAAGTCCTTGACAACGATGACATGACAAGTGATCACTATCGGATTCGGACATGCCTCTCAGTGGAACACTTTACAATGGACATACAAGCACAATACAAACTTGACTTTAAAAAAGCCGATTGGAACAGCTTTAGAGCAATCTTGAGCTCTAATCAAAAACAACCACCTTCAAATATCAATGAACTAAATGAATTCATTACTAAAAATATCCTTGAAGCAGCTGAAAAAAGCATCCCGAAACAATCAAACAAATCGTATAAATCAACACTACCACATGACATTGTCGGCGTAATAAAATTACGTAGGAAAGTAAGGAGAAAATTTAAAAAAACTCAATGTCCGCTTTTAAAAGCACATTTCAATCAACTTACAAGTGACTTAAGAAAAAAGCTATGCGAGTATAGATATCAAAATTGGCTCAATTTCATCGAAAAAATGGGTAAAAATCCTTTATCAACTAGGCCGTTCTGGCGCAATATCAATAAGTTTCTAACAAAAAAAAGTTCAAACATGATACCAACTTTAGTTTTAAATAATATTTTTTACAAATCAGATGAAGAAAAAGGACAGCTTTTTGGTGAGCTACTGGCTTCAACGTTTACTCCAAATCCTGACCTAATAAACTCAGCCACGGAAATAGTCGACTATGAAAATTCAAATTTTTTTTCTGAAAAAAACGAGAAAAATCTTTTCGAATCCATTACCATAACTGAAATACTACTTGCAATTAATAAAATTAAAGAAAATTAAGCATCGGGACCTGACTTTATTCACAATTTAATGCTCAAAAACCTGCTAAGTCAACTCTTTATGACATTTTAAAACTCTTCAATCAAAGTTTAACAACTAGCCAAATACCAAATAACTGGAAAAAAGCACAAGTTACAATGATACCAAAAAAAGCTCAAATAACACAAGATCCGTCGAACTATCGCCCTATTAGTTTGTCTAGTTGTCTTGGCAAATTACTTGAACGCATTATTTATACACGGCTTTACAATTACATTGAGAGAAATTTTTTTTCTCATTCAAGAGCAATCAGGATTCCGAAAACAAAGACGCACAGCGGACAATCTCTTTTTTCTTATTCAAAAAATAACTGAATCGTTTAACAGGAAAAAAAAATGTGTTGTCTTTTTTTTGATATATCAAAAGTATTTGACAGAGTCTGAGGGGCTTGTGTACAAAATGATCAAAATGCAATTGCCAAAGTACTTAATTTCTTGGACCAGATCTTTTCTAAACTCAAGATCATTTTGTGTAAATGTGAATGGACAAAAAAGCAATGATTTCCCAAGCAAAGCCGGAGTACCGCAAGGCTCAGAAACATTGAACTTAGGATCAATACTTACCTTAAAGAATTAGAACCATGGTTAACAAAATGGAAAATGAAGATTTCAATTGAAAAATCGGGTCTTATTGCTTATATGGCCAAGAAATTAGACTTGAGCAACAATTTAATCGAAGAATTTGAAAATGGAAATTCTATTCAAAATAAAAAGTTAATTTCCTTGGATATTTTAGGAAATAGATTGAAAACATTTCAATTTGAATTAATTAAAGAATGTGTGGAACTAAAGGAATTAAACATGAGCAACAATTTAATCGAAGAATTTGAAAATTGAAATTCTATTCAAAATAAAAAGTTACAAGATTTGGATATTTCAGGAAATCGATTAAAAACGTTTAAATATGAATTAATTAAAGATTGAGTGGATTTAGAATATTTAAACTTGAAAAATAATTTAATCGAAGAATTTGAAAATGGAAATTCTATTCAAAATAAAAAGTTAACTTCCTTGGATATTTCAGGAAATAGATTGAAAACATTTCAATTTGAATTAATTAAAGAATGTGTGGAACTAAAGGAATTAAACTTGAGCAACAATTTAATCGAAGAATTTGAAAATTGAAATTCTATTCAAAATAAAAAGTTACAAGATTTGGATATTTCAGGAAATCGATTAAAAACGTTTAAATATGAATTAATTAAAGATTGAGTGGATTTAGAATATTTAAACTTGAAAAATAATTTAATCGAAGAATTTTAAAATGGAAATTCTATTCAAAATAAAAAGTTAATTTCCTTGGATATTTCAGGAAATAGATTGAAAACATTTCAATTTGAATTAATTAAAGAATGTGTGGAACTAAAGGAATTAAACTTGAGCAACAATTTAATCGAAGAATTTGAAAATTGAAATTCTATTCAAAATAAAAAGTTACAAGATTTGGATATTTCAGGAAATCGATTAAAAACGTTTAAATATGAATTAATTAAAGATTGAGTGGATTAAGAATATTTAAACTTGAAAAATAATTTAATCGAAGAATTTTAAAATGGAAATTCTATTCAAAATAAAATGTTACAATATTTCAGGAAATAGATTGAAAACATTTCAATTTGAATTAATTAAAGAATGTGTGGAACTAAAGGAATTAAACTTGAGCAACAATTTTAATCGAAGAATTTGAAAATTGAAATTCTATTCAAAATAAAAAGTTACAAGATTTGGATATTTCAGGAAATCTATTAAAAACGTTTAAATATGAATTAATTAAAGATTGAGTGGATTTAGAATATTTAAACTTGAAAAATAATTTAATCGAAGAATTTGAAAATGGAAATTCTATTCAAAATAAAAAGTTAATTTCCTTGGATATTTCAGGAAATAGATTGAAAACATTTCAATTTGAATTAATTAAAGAATGTGTGGAACTAAAGGAATTAAACTTGAGCAACAATTTAATCGAAGAATTTGAAAATTGAAATTCTATTCAAAATAAAAAGTTACAAGATTTGGATATTTCAGGAAATCGATTAAAAACGTTTAAATATGAATTAATTAAAGATTGAGTGGATTAAGAATATTTAAACTTGAAAAATAATTTAATCGAAGAATTTTAAAATGGAAATTCTATTCAAAATAAAATGTTACAATATTTCAGGAAATAGATTGAAAACATTTCAATTTGAATTAATTAAAGAATGTGTGGAACTAAAGGAATTAAACTTGAGCAACAATTTAATCGAAGAATTTGAAAATTGAAATTCTATTCAAAATAAAAAGTTACAGCATTTTAATATATCAGGGAATAGTTTGAAAACATTTGAATTTAAATTAATTAAAGATTGTGTGGACTTAAAGGATTTAATCTTGATCAATAATTTAATCGAAGATTTTTCAAATGACTTTTTATTCAAGCTACTAAATCTTAAAAATAATTTCGAAAACCTTGATATATCAGGTTATAAATTTAATTTTGTTTCCTTTATTAAAATCAAATTCGATTTTGAGCTTTTTTCAAATATTAATATTGTATTTAATTTCAACAATGATATTTCACAGTTTTTATCATTATTTTTTACTCTTAAATTTGATAGGAATTTTTGTAAAGCCAAATAAGCGTTTTGGAGGTGATACAAATGCAAGATTACTAAATATTTTGCACAATATCAAAATTGAAGTTTTGCCTGAAAAAAACTATTGGATTCGTACATTTAACACTGATTTTATTTTTTTTAGTTTTATTTTAGACCAAAACTGTTTGAAAAAAAAAAACTTAGGATCAAATTAAAAATTTAATCGATTCTTTTAATGATTTTAAGATAAATTACTTGGATTTAATGATTTCATTAGACATTTTTAGTAATTTTAGCTTGATTTCTTTTCAAAAACTAATTGATAATCAGCTAAGAAGAAATTCACACTATGTAAAGAGCTAAACGGATTTGTTTTGAATTTTTTGCCCTAAAATATCTTTTGAAAAGAAAAAATTAACCAAAAAAAAATTTTAAGAGTTTATAGCTAAGGTGAGAACAATTGCCACCAAAAAGTTAAAATTCAATTTTAATCGTTGCCAGTCCCATATTTTGTGCAAAATAAATGATGAAATGATGAAAAAAATTCAATAAAAACTTAACAATTCATCTCATAATTAAAAAAGCACACAAAAAAACACATATATGTTGATTAAGAAGTTTATTTTAAAATCTTGATTTTAAATCTTCTTTCTTGATTTTTTATTTATATTTTGGCTTTATCTTTAGATGGTTGTCAACTTTAAAGATTTTATTGCTTCAGCCAGAAGTTCATTTAAAAATTCAGTCAATCAAATAGCCACACAAACCACATCTCGAACAACCACATCACTTGGACCTACTTCAGCCTTGACAGCTATTTGTATCAGTCAAGCCTTAACCAGTACTCTTCAGACAACTACAGACTCGACCACTGTTCGAACCACTACACCTCAAACCACTCACTTGGACAAACTTCATACAATATTTTATTTAATTTAATTTATTCAAAAAAATTACGCCAGGCTTGGCGATTTAAAAAAAAAACATTGATAAATAAATTGTAGTGTAACATGTATTTTTTTATTTTTTTTAATTTTTTCACTGAATTTTATTATTGATCTTTAGGACGAAAATGGAGAATTTGGTTTTAGATCAGCCTGTAAAGTTTGAACTTAATGGTACCATTTAATTATTTTTTTCTCTCAAATTATTTTATAGAATTTGATTCAAAATTCAAGGTGAATACCAATTCGGAAAAATATGGACAATAAGTAGAAGAAAAGTAGAAGTCACTTGGATTTAAGGAAATATAAGAGTTTTTCGAACAGTCCGGAAAGAAAAACTTATTTTTGAAACCTATAATGACTTCTTAATAAATCTCAAACCAAAAGAACCATCTAAAGTCAAGAAAATCTTCAATCTGCAATTTTATTGTTACTGCAATGATAACGTTTATATTTACCGCCGAGGTTGAAGTAATGTTAAAAGAATTAGAAAGAAATTATGAAGAATGTAACACTAATTTGGGTAAATTCATACAACTATTCAACATTTTTGGAATCTTTAATTATGGATGCATGAAGCGACCAACTTTTTGGACAGTATGTGAATATTAATTTTCTTTTTTATTTTTAAAAATATATTTTTAGGCATTTTCAATGCAAGCTAAAAATTTCACGACATTTTTTACCGATTTAGCTGGCTCATCATTGGATTCATTTTTCACAGCAATTTCATTTAAGAATTTGTTAAAATTTTTTTTGCTTGTTTGTATTTTGAATTTTTGTTTTTCAATTGTCAATTTGTTCAAGAGATTTTTTACTTAATTATAGATTTCTTTTTGTAAAAAAGAATTGAAATTGAACACAAAAACAGGATTTTTTATAAAAATTTTTTTGCAAATAATAAAATTAAAAAAAAATAACTCAATCAAAATTTTAACTTATTTTTTTCGAATCTTTTTTTAGCAAACCATTGTGAGATCCTTTTTTCAGACACATTAAGGCCATTTGACAACTTTTTAATTTGATCTCTGTTCGGATGTTCCGAAATTGATTCGAAATGATTCTTTAAAACAAGTTTTGCATCGAGGGGTAATCTTTTTAGAGAATTAAATGGTTTTTCTTTTATTTTTTTCCTTTTGTTCATTAGCCATTTGGATACTTGTTGTACCGATAAACTTGTTTTCCTTGCCAGCTCTTTTTTCATTTTTGCAGAGGCATACGGATCGTCGAAATTTTTTATGAACCATTCCTCAATCAATAGAACTGTTTCAGGGTTATAATTTTTTTTCTTGTCTAAAAACGAAAATATATTAATCATTAGCACTATAAATAAATATAACAATACTTGCAGGACTTTTAATTTTTTTTGAAGACGCATTTCGTTTATTTTAGAAATTCCGTTTATAGAAAATCCAGTCAATTTCCAACTCACACTAAATGCTAGTTTGGTTGCTTTCCAACCGAAGCGTAATGAATGATAAATAATTTTACCTGTTATGTTAGCATATGCCAATGCAAAATTCATTCTTTTAACTTAAAAAAATTACGAATAATCAACAAATTAAAAGTTGAAATAAAAAATTCTTTCCCCTTAACATAAGCAAAAAGTTTTTTTTTTTTTGTAATTAGCAATATTTAAATTTTTAATCTAAACTTAAAACTTTTGTGGTATTTATTTAAAAAAAAAAATTTATTTTGATATTTTAATTTCTTAAACATAATTGTTAATTAAAAAAAATGATAACAAACAGTACTTAACTAACTTCCTTTATATTCAATTTTATTTTATTTTTAATAACGCCGAGTCTGGCGAAATTATATGAATAAAAAATAATAATAATAATAATAATAAAAATAATAAACTAAATAAGTCATTACGAATCTTTGAGTTCCAACTAGAAGGCAATATTTTATTTTAAAAATTTATAAGGGAAAATTCATTTAAAGTTCAACATTTTAAGCGAATAAGATGTTTTCATTATTTCTGAATCTATTCATAGACTCAAAATGAATAATTTGAAAGCTCAAAAAGAATTTTTTCCAAACTACAATAGAAAAAAAATAATTTTATTTAAGCTTTTTTTTGTAATATTTCCCATCATATAAAAATAATAAAAAACATTTTTTATTTTTTTTCTTTTAATAAAAAGAACAGCTTATTTCGAATTTTTATCATAATTTTTTTGATCAAAAAGGAAAATATTATATATTGAGTTCATTAGGGAAAATTCATTTAAAGTTCAACATTTTAAGCGAATAAGATGTTTTCGTTATTTTTGAATCGATTAATAGACTCAAAATGAATAATTTGATAACCTAAATAAAAACTTCTGCTTTACAATTTTTCTATTTTTATTTCTAAAAAATATTTTTCTTTAATTTTCTTATTTTTTTATAGATTGGAAATTAAAGATTCATAAATGTTTTTTTCGTTATTTTTTATTTATTAGGTTTATCTTCATGAACTCCTCAAGGGAGAGGATTTACAACGTCAACATATTCTCCTTCAACATCTGATCATATATCTCAAGCTTCTACAGTAGTTTCTTTAACAGATGAAAACAGAATTATTAATTCAACGACCTTTCAGCCGAATGTTTTTGGTGCTTCCTTTCTACATGCATGTGACAATGGAGGGTTATGCTTTCGCATTGATCGTTTTGAAATTGCTCACAATTTTGCTTTTAATTGTCACGAAAAATATCTGCCCATTTTTTTCATGATCAAATTAATCGATAATCGGACTGATGTTTCATTTGGGTATTTAAACCCAAACGGTATTTCGATAGAAGATTCACAAAAATATATACATAATTGTCGGAAAATAAGAAGGTATTTTCTTTTAATAAGTTGATTCTTTATTTTTTGATATTTAAAATCAAAGATTCAATTTGAATGAGAAAAAAATTTTGATTACCATCGGTGATCATTTTAAGGTAGTTATGCGAAATCTTGCAGACAAAAGGATACAATCAGAACTTTTTATGTCATTCCATTTTTTCTATTTTTGTGTTCATTCTTTGAGTATTTTTGATGAAGAAAATAATTCAATAATGTTTTTAAAAGCCTTTAAGGTAAATCTAAATTTTCAAAGACTTATCTTATTAAAATATTATCTGTTTCTAGGAATGTTTGTTTTGGGTAGTTATTTGGAAAGCAGCAAATATAATTTAAATTAAAATCAACTTTTGGTGCAATTGTTTTTCATATATAATTGAAGAGGCTTCTAAAAACACTTCATTGATTGAAAAAAAAAAACAGAAAAAAAAAAATTAATTATTATTATTATTTTTGTCTTTTTGTTTATTTTTTAATAAATACTTTTGAAATTACATTATTTTTTTTCATTTTAGATTTATTATTTAACTATAAAATGGTTAGAAAAATAATTAAAACAACATTTTCAGCTCATCATAAGTGTTTTGTTTGCAATAGAAAGCATACAACAAAAAATAGATTAAAAATTGTCTGTAAGGAATCTTTGGTCCAATCTTATAAGAAACACCGTATTTTTATTAAAAAAGATTCGAGATGCTGCAAAAAACATTTAGATAACAATGGACTCCTAAGAACCCAGATTTATGAATCTTTAAAAACCAAATATGAATATTATGATCCTCAATCATTCAAAATAATCAGTGAACTCTTGAAAAAAGAGAAAACAGTATTTGAAAAATTTGAGGATATTGACACATTGGATGAAAATGATTGTATAAAAATTACAGGTTGGACTAAAGAATTTTTCGTAAGATTTTCAAAATTGATTAGTAGTATATATAATACAGATGGAAGAACAAAAGAACAACTAATTGCTCTTTATCGATATTGGCTTCGTAAAGGTCTTAATCAGACCTCACTTGCTCTTTTATTCGGGAAAAATACAAGCCAAACTCAAATAAGTCATTATTTGTCGCATATACGAGAAGCAATATACAAAGACTTTGTTCCATATTTCTTAGGATGCAATAAAGATAGGAAATTTTTTCTAAACCATAATAATGAAATGGTAAAAAATCTCTTTGATTTAAAATCTGACGATCTAGTGATTGTAATTGATGGTACATATACCAGATTAGAGAAAAGCGCTAATAACCAATTTCAGTATAGCTGTTGGAGTTCACAAAAGAAAGACTCATTAGTTAAGCCATTTTTTATTTGTTGTGCAGATGGTTACTTTGTCGACTGTTATGGTCCATTCGAAGCATATGAAAATGATGCAAAAATATTCAAATATATTATAGAAAATGAGACCTTAAGCAATTATTATTGCCAGATAAAACTATTATTTTTCTAGATAGAGGTAATTTTATTTTGTTAAAATTTAAAAAAACTCAATTTGATTTTTTTAAACAGGATTTAGAGATATTGTAAAAATGTTAAAAGATGAATTACGATTCATTCCCAAAATACCGACTTGCGACCAACTTGAGGAAAAACAAAATGAATAATTCAAAAAAATTTAAGCAGTTGACTACAAAGCAAACAGGCGAAAGCCGTCTGGTTACAAAAGTAAAATTTATGAATCATTTCTGAGAATTTATTTTCTTATTTGTTAGCATATTTAAAGTGTAGATTTATTGTTGAAAAACAAATCGGAATGATCAAAAATTTTAAAGCGCTAGATAATATTCGTAACACCCAAGCTGGTCATATTCAAATCGATTACCGTATTGCTTGCGCGATGCTAAACTTCACTCATATTTCAACATGCCCTGATAAACAAAATCTATACAAAATAGCTTCAAAACTAAAAGAAAAAGTTAAAATAGATAATAATCCATTATGTTACTTACTGACAAAACATCTTGACACAAAAGAAATTACTCCCATTGATCTTGGATCAATTACTGATTTTCCGAAATTAAACTCAGCACAGCTAATCAGAAAAATATTTTTAGGCACATTTCAATTAAAACAATCAAAAAGTTATGTTTCCGATATTATCAAAAATGGCAAAGCGTATACCATTTCTGAAAAATTATTGTCAAAACTAAAAAATAAAACGAGTAAAGAATCGAAAATAATAGCTTTGGAAATAGTTTCACGCCATAAAAGAAGCGAAAAAAGGTATCGGAGACTTGTAAAAATCAGAATTATATGAGAGAATTTAGAAACAAGTATAAAATTTTCTTGGAATATGTTCCTTCATGGATTGGATCGAAATCAATTAAAGGTTTTCATTTATAAAACATTTTTTCCTGTAAATATATTTCTCGGATAAAGAGCTTTCTGAAGGAACTAAAGAACAAGGAATTAAAACTTCAAAGAAAACTGGAAAAACTGATAATCCAATATCAAATGCTAAAAACTTAAATCCCAAAGAAAAACAACGACAATTCAAAAAGTCAATTGAAAAAGCCTTTAGATGCTTTTTTAATATTTCGCTCTCATATTCCAAAATGGGGTGGACAATTTATTCACAATGAAAATTCAATTATTTTGAAAAATACTTGTACAATCGATTATTTTTTACTTTCATTATGGTATTTATCAAAATTAAATCAAAATTATTTGGAAAATATTAGTAGCGTAAATCCAAAAAAATGCGAAAACTTAACAAAAATAATTACTGAAATAGAAAATCTCAATTGGAATAAAGCAAAAGAAATTTGGACTCTCACAATAATGAATTACCAATTTGGATTTCAACAGCGATCAATTTCTTTTTTCGGATGTGAATTTGAATTTTTTATAAAATACTTAAAGGAATTCAAAACGCATTCACTTATTCATATCTGCAAAGAAGATTGTAAATATAATAAAAATCTTGAGATTTCAAATGATTCAGATATTATTTTCTTCAAAACAAGCGTGACTGGTGTTAGTTTATATTCCCGCTTTGTTAGTAATTGCTCAAATTGTAATTATCGAACTTCAAGTGAAATAAAGTTAAATCAAAAACCATCTTTTTTGTTTATTCAATCAATGCAGCAAAATAAAAAAATCAATGATTTGCCAAAGAGCATTTTAATCGACAATCAAAATTATCGTTTATTGTGTGCAACACTTCACAAAAGAAACCATTTTTTAGGGGTTTTTGAAATTAACGATAATTTATTTATAGTTGATGATTTAAATCAACAAATGAGGAACATAAATGACACTGATTTAAAAGAAGAAAATAATTTGTTTACATCTTCTCATTTTTATTATTTGGATTAAATTCATTTCAGCAATTTTTTTTATAAATATTAAATAAACATTTAAACAAAATCGTCTTTTTTTTAAAAGTACACTGGAAAGTACCGAAATAGGAAATTCAAATCCTAAAACAAAAAATACTTATTTACACCAACAATATTTAAAAAAAAAGTTTTTACAATTTTTAAACAAAAACTTAGAAAAGATGACTGTTTAAATGGAAAAGTTAATTATCTAATATCGAGACTAAATAGCTTGTTTTTCTTCATCATCTGTTGAATTTTGATTTGATGATTCAATAGATTTAAAGGATGTGACTTTAGATGTTTCGTCAGGAGAGCAAGAAGACTTCTTAAGGTTTCTTATACGCTTTTTTTTTCTTCAATGATCTTTTAAAAAAACTCTTTGTAGGATATTGAGGCAATCTTGAAATTGACTTGAGATTTTTTTTATTTGCTAATGAATATCTTGAGGAATGACTACTTGTTTGAGTTGATTCATCTTCAGTTAACAGAGACACATTATCAAATAATTGAGATCGTTGATCGTTACATCTTAAAGTCAATTCATTCTTAAAAAAATAAAATTTTAATTAATCATTAAAATTAAATTCAAGATGCTTTTTTGTTCTAATACAATTTAATTGTTATCAACATATTTGCTAAAAATTGATATAATTGAACAAGTATTTGCATCTTCATATTTTGAACCATAAAAACATAAAAACCCAAAAATTTAAAGATAGTCACTCCTTTGGTTACTATTAAAGAAGAAACGCCGCACGATATATAATCAATTTTTTATTCAAACTTTAATTTACCTAAAAATGCTGTATCGGTAAATGATAAGTTTTTTTAAGAACAGTTTTTAAGATTTTTAGATAAATATTTTTAACATCAGAACAATCGTAATAAAAGTCTTCTAACATTAGTTTAGTAGAAGAATTGTAGAGCATAGTGCAGCAAATTTTGCTGCATCTGATGGTTAAGTCTGAAAAAAATCTTTGAAACCTTAATTAGGGAATTTTCAATGAAGTGAAATTCACTAATGTTTTGGTGGCAATTGTTCTCACATTAGCTATAAACTCTTAAAATTTTTTTTTGGTTATTTTTTTTTTTCAAAAGATATTTTAGGGCAAAAAATTCAAAACAAATCCGTTAAAGCTCTTTTGATTTTAAATTTTTTATTTCGCGTTCGTTTTTGGAACTGATCAAAAGGAATGATTTAGATTTATTTGATTCATTTATATCAACAACTAGGAATACTCCAAATGAATATATAAAAAATGAGTTTATTTTGCAAATATAGAATATATTAAAGTTTTTGATGAATGTCTTCATTCAATCAATAATGAAGGACTTATCATTCGCTTCTTTAAATGTATTTTTTTTACCAAAGAAAAGAGAATAATGAAAAATGATGATGAATTAAAAAAATTAAAAACGCATATTTTCAAGGGTAAAAAATTAAATGACATATTTGGGAAAAAAATGGTTTGAACTGATTCTTCTCTTAATAGATAATTATCAATTATTTAATTTCTTAACTGAAACGAAAATCGATTTTAATCGTATTGACGAAAGCAAAAGCAATATAAAAATAAATGGGAAAAGGTAATTTATTTTTATTTAAATATTTCAATTTTGAAATATTTTTTGATTTGAAAATTTTTGAGTCAAATCGACTCGATTTAAAATTTTTTGTAAAATTCTTTTGATTCAGTACTGAATTTTCAATATGCAAAAAGATTTTTATCATTATTTCAATTAAATCTCTGATAATTATTAATTAATTCATTAATTAAATATAATTTTTTTGTTAAAAAGACTTATCGATTTTTTAAGTTTAATATTTTTTCCTTAAAATATTATTTTTAAATGGAATTTAGCTTTTTAAAAAACAAATAACTACCTTTTACCGTATTTAATAACTTTTAAATTTATTTTAATTAAATCTTTATTTAGATTAGGAAAAAATTAAGATAATCTTAATACAAGTTATGCTAGTTTAAATATAGATGATGAAGAAAAGGAAGAAATTGAAAATAAAGATTTACAAAATGAATCAGATATAGAGATTTTTTTCGGAAATCTTAGAAAATATCCAAATAATCAATGTCTAAATAATTCAAAATTCAGAGAGTTGCTTGATCAAAGTTGGAAGAAGTTACCAAGATTGTTCTACTTTGTTTTATTATCGACATGTTGTTTATTTTTGTGTTTTTATTCAAATTATATAATTGAATTAAAAAACCTTCGTTTTTATGGAAAAACTGGTCTGGAATTATGTTGATAATATTTATATTTATAAATTTTATTTTGGAAGTTGCGCAGTTTATTGATTCTTGGTATAATAACATATTTAGATATATTTTTTCATGGAAAAATATTATGGAAATTTTAACATTTATACTGGCCATATTTTCTATTTTACTTGGTTATAATCAAACTAATTTGATTCTATGTTCAGTTGTCATTTTACTAGCTTATTCGGTACTCATTTTTAAACTGGATAAGTTTTATCATCTTGGTAAATATATCCGAGTAATTGGAAAAATTTTTAGGAAAGCAAATGGATTTGTCATTATCGTTTTGGTTTTTTTGGTAGCATTTTGCTTATCATTTTGGAATTTGTCCCAAAACTTCAGTAATAATCAAGACGATTACATTAGCTCGTTTAATTCTTCGTTTGGAATTGGATTTTTTAAAACAATTATTATGATGATTGGCTCTTTAGAAAAAGAGGATATGGGACTTGATGATTTTAATAACTTTTCATTCATTAATTTCATTATTTATGGGTTTTTTATCTATTTTATGTCAATTCTACTATTGAATATATTTACAGGTATTTCAATCGATGAAGTTCAAACATTGTTTCGTACTGCCGAAAAAGATGATGCCATTTGCAAAATAGATTACATATTAAAAATCGAACAATTAAAGAAAAAAAGTTTTCCCATTGTTCGAAAATTATTATCACTTGGTGATCAATTTTTGAATTTTTTGAAAAATATTAAAAAAGATTTAGCTAAACGAATACTTAAAATCAAAATTTTTAAAATTATCAAACAACATTATAATGAATATTTAGAGAAAAAACTGGAAATAAAGAGATAAAGTGATGATAGAAAAAATGATGATGCAAAAACACAAGAAAAGTTAGAAATTATTTAAAAAGAATTGAATAATATGAATAATAAGATACTTGACTTGGAAAAACAAATCAAAGAAATTAAAAGCTAATCAACATTCTAAATCAAATGAATAGTTATAATTTTTTAAATGATAAACAATAAATCAAATAATTTTTTTTTAAATAATAAATTTCTTAGATTAATAGCATAATTTTTAAATTTTTACCTTTGATTGGAATACTAAAAGACAATTTTCTATTATTTTTATTAAATTTAACTTATTCGTATCTCCATTCAAATAGAAAATACTTGTTATTTTTTTAAATCTAAGCATTAAAATTTAAAATATTACTTAATTATAAATGACTTGAAATTATACAAAACAATTTAAAAAAAACTCCCATTGAATAAGTCTATTTTGGACTAAATAATTTCGAATTTTTCAATTTTTTTTTGCTTTTTTTGCAATTTATATATTTAATATCAAAATGATGCACTTCTTTTATACTTCTATAGTAATAAAATTTTTTTTAAATTGTCTCAGTCAAATTTCACTTAGGTGGATAGTATCAAGTTTGAAGGCTTGAAAATCAATTAATTGGAAGTTTTTCTTAAAACATTTATTGCTTGTATAAAAAATTCATTGATTTTAAGTCGGCAAAGTAAAAATTTTGCTCAAATTTTATTTTTCAAAAATTTCAAATTAAATAAATAAAAAGCTGTAAAATAGCAGATTTTGAATTTTTGAAATTATAATAATTTAATTTAATTAACATTCTTCAAATATTGAATATTTTTAAATTTTGGTTTTTCCCTTTTCATGATAATTATATTTTGAATAGAAAAAAAAAACGATTCTTTTTATTAAATTTTTCAAAAATTTAATTAAAAATTTCAAAAAATTATAGGAAAATGATCATAGTGATCTTGAGCATCTGCGTGCTGAATGCTGAATTAAAAAATTTTATTTTCAGTTTTCAAATAAAAAAATTCTTGATAATTTTTCTTGTTTAAAAAGTTTTTCAAAAATTCCATTTTTAGGAAAATTAAAAATTAATCAAAATAAATTGCTTAAATTATAAGAAAACAACGAAAAAAATTCAAATAAGTATTATCATTTTGGCTACTATTTAATCCAGGAGCAAAAATAATTAAACTAGTAGCAAATTTAATAAAAAATCGTAGCAAATATTACGCGTAGTAAATTAAATAAAAAAGTAGTAAAAAAAAGGTTGTTAATAGTAAAATAAATTAATTAGTAGGAAAAGTAATTTTTCAATAGTAAATATAAATTAATTTAATTTTTGATTGATAACTACTCAATTATCACTTATTAATGTATATAATGTACAAAAATTTTGAAATTAAAATATACAAATCTGAACATTTAAAAACTAAAAATGAGCGATACCGAATCTTTATCTACATCAATTCTCGTGGCACAAAGAAATGAAGAGGACACCGAAAATGATAGCGAAATAGATGAAATTCCCGTTAAAAAAGCAAGAAAAGCAAGCAGAGTTTATAATCATCATGATGGCTTTGAAACTTACAAACAAGTCCTTGATATGAAAAAAATAATAATATTGATAAAAATAAATTTGAAGGTTATTCTTGGGCAGCAAAAGAAAAACAAAAGTCGACAATAGGTGATAAAGAATTTTTCAAATGTTCAAGGTGTGATAAAAGACTATATATTCAAACCGAATACAAATTCAAGTGCATCTATTTTTGTTGAAGAAGAAGAACACGTTCACATACTTAAAACAAGAGTTGTTCATGAACAAACCAAGCAAATCATAATTCAAAAATACTTCGAAATAAACAACAAGCCAAAATAAATTATGAGATGGTTGAGATCAAATAAAGAAAATGGATACGTGGAAGTTGACTCAGTTCAGTTAAACAATGTAATGTAAACCAAGATCCGCTTTCAAATGAAAATGATAATGATCAAGATCAAGCCGAAAGTATTAATAATGACATTCAAACTATTGTACAACCAACAACATCTTCAAAATTATCTCCGAGAAAAAGTGGCCGTCCTAGAAAAAATCCATAAAATAACACTAAACAACATTTCTAAGTAATGTGTGAATTTTTTTATTAATAAATATTTGATTTAATAATTTACTATTTTTTTTATTTTTTTTACTACTGATAAATTTATTTTGCTACTTTTACTAATAAATTTTGCTTTTATTTTTATTTTTTTTGCTACGAATTTAATTATTTTTACTACGAAAATAATTTGTAGTCTTATCATTTTCGGGTGATGATTTTAAAAAATTTCAACTATTTAAATAAAAATTACATTTACACATCAAAATTAATTATTCACTATTTTTAATTTTTTAAAAAATTTTTTTGCCTAAAAAGCTTTTGAAATTCTTTGTTAACTCTTAAATTTTTTTACTAATAAATTTTTATTCGAGGATAAAAAGATAAAAATATTAATAAAAAAATTTTCATTCATTCAAGAAAAGAAAAAAAATTACGGAACTTTTTTTTAAGGAAATTTATTTTGAAGTACTAAATTGATAATTAGAATAATTGTTCAGACTAAATTGATAATAATTTAGATAAATTTTATTTCTTTTAAAACATAATTTACGTTGCTTTAATAATTGTGTTTCCTTATTCTAAACTTTTATTTATTATTATTATTTCAGCATGTTTTAAAATCAAACTTGGCAAGTATCAGTTACGATAAGACAATCAAGATTTGGGATTTACGAAATTTACAATGTATCAGTCAATATGAAAACTAAGATAAGAAAGAAGTTTATCAGGGAAAATGGTACTAAAGACCTAAAGGTTCAAAAAATAAAAAGACAAAAGCATAAAGTGATTAACTCTTGTTTTATAAAGAATACTGGGCAATTTGGAAAAAAATTCAAATTTTTTATTTTATGATATATTTTTGAAGATCTCGACGAGCTAAATCCAAAAATGTCAAATATTTTGAAATCGGACCATTCTTTCAAAAGTTATATGACCCTAAAGTCTAAATGGGCTTAAAATGACAAAATCTTGGTCATTTTTTAGGCTTTTAAAATAATTTTTTTAGCATGTTCAAAAATAAATCAGGAATTAAAAAAAATACTTGTTGGGTCATTCCACTAAAAATTAATCTTTCAGTCCTGAAAAATCAAAAAATAGGGTATGTAACTTTTTTAGGACCCATTGGACTGTTGACCAGAAAAAAAGTTTTCTTAACCTTATTTGAGTGTCGAAAAAATACGGTAATTTTGGACATAAAAATTCTTAATTTATCATAATTATATGCAGGATGTGTAAAGTTGCTAAAAAAATTTAAAATTTTTGAACTTATTCTCAATGTTTTTTTAAAAATTAGATCGACAATTTATTTTGGATGTTAATAAGAGAATTATTTAAAAAATTTTAAATAACTGATTGTTTTTTTTATTATTAACTATTAAAAAATTTAAAAAAAAATGTCTCTTTTGACTATATGCTCACGATTTGAAAAAAAAAATAAAAAATTATTTTTTTTGCATAGGTCAATATTTGGCCAAAAACTGAAATTCTCATAAATAGGTTAAAACTAGCGGAAATTTATGCCTTGACAAAATTTCTAAGTCGTCTATGGCCAGACTATGAGTCCACATAATAAAAAAATAAAATTCTCTGTAAACTCACCTATGAACATTTAAAAACCCAAAATTGAAATAAATTAAGATAAGTTAATCAAAAATGTTTGTGCGCTTATCTTGAATTATTAATTTTAAATTATTCATAAAGAATCGAATAGTGTTGACACACATTACTAACAAGATCTAAATAAGATCTTATTTGACACTAATCACTGGACTGAATGCCCAATCAAAGACAACACCAAACTGCCTTGATTATTAATTATATTTATTAAAAATTAAAGATTATTTTTTATTTTAGAATGTTTTTTATTTTAATATTTTCAGTATTCTCGAGTTTAATCCACTGTGATTTTTTACTTGACCAACGATTAAGGGACAAATTACGGCCAGAACTTCCACCAGATCCTTTTATCAACTCTTTTTATGACAAAAGCTACTATTTAACTGGAAGCTTAAGGCCCATCTACAACGTAATTTAGAATAAAAAATTATTTTTTTGTCTTTAAAATTTTTAAAAATTATTTAAAGGTTGACGCCAACACTGTATATGGCCGAGTTAGGGGTACCAGCTACCAAGTGCGCAAAGACTCTGATTTTCCATACTATTTTTATGTGTCTCATTTTTTGGGTATTCCTTACGCCATGCCGCCTACTGGTGAAAACAGATTTCAGCTTCCACGTGAGCCTGAGATCCGTCAAGTTCCCACCTACGATGCAACCTATTACCGTAACACGTGTTTTCAGGATTATCAAGGCGAAGCAATTATCAGACAGCATATACCAGCTTTTCCACAGTCCAACTTCAGCGAGGACTGTCTTTACTTGAACATTTTTGCTCCTAATGTAAACAAAAATTTTATTTATTTTATTAATTTATTTTTAAATAATTAAATTGTGTCTTTAAATATTTTTTAAATTAAATTAAGAGAACCGACCGTCTTGATATAAAATATCCGGTCATGGTGTTCATACATGGTGGAGGCTTCAGTGGTGGCTCGTCCCAACTTTATAATGGCTTTGTCTTGGCCCAACGAGGAGTTGTTGTTGTCACTTTAAATTATCGCCTGGGACCATTAGGTAAAATTAAGAAATGAAAAATAAATTAATTTTTTTTTAATTAAATTAAAGTTGGTATGTTCTATTGTGTTTTATAAAAATTTAAATACAATTTTAAAAATGCATTGAAAATGCGCGATGGTTGAGATATTTTTCTAGAAATTTTAATTCTAATAAATCAATAATTTATTTAAATTAATTAAAAATTTAGCTCTAATTGTTAAAATACTCAGATTAAAATTATACAATATAATTTTTAGATTTTTCTTAAATTTCAAAAAAATGGCTAATGGCTAAAATTTCAAAAACTTCAATTTTGATCTCTTGATCACATTGCTTTTACAAAATCTCGAGTTCAAATATTCAAATGATTTTTAATCCTCTGATTAATTTGACATTGGTTCGATTAGATTCTCAATATTCCTTTCATCATAACTTAAATGTCATGAATCATATTAAATCAAATAAATTTTAAAATTTTAAGGTAAATTTTGATTGAAATACATTTAGTAAGAAAACGAAAGCATAATCATTAAATTTTTTTATAAATTGAACTTTGATTAAAAATTTTTTGCTTCTCTAAAGCATTGTGTATTAAATTAAATCAAACCAAATTAAATTTAAAAAAAAAACTTCTAGCCAGTTAAATTATTGCCTTTTTCAACAAACAAAAGATCAAAAATTTTATTTAGAATTATTAAAAACCAAATCGTTTAAAAGTTTTTTTTATATTTAAGTTGATTTGATTTAATTTAATTTAATACTCAATACTTTAAAGAAGCAAGAAATATCTAATAATTATATTGTAAAATTTTAATCTGAGTATTTTAAAAATTAGAGCTAAATTTTTAATTAATTTGAATAAATTATTGATTTATTAGAATTAAAATTTTTAGAAAAATAAAAAATTTCGTAAAAAATCATCTAAAACTAAATAATCTAAGTTTGAAACACTATATTTAATTTAAATTGAGCCACATTGCAAAAATTTCTCCAAATATTTCTAAAATTTCTTCAAAAATAAAATATATCTCAACCATCGAACATTTTCAATGCATTTTCAAAATTGTATTTAAAATTTTTATAAAACACAATAGAACATATCATTTTAAAAATGGATTAGTTTTAAAAGGGCTAAAAATTAACAAAAAATGACAAACTTTATTGTTTCAATAGGATAATCTTTTGCAATAAATAAATAATATTAAAAATAAATTATTATATTTTTCTAAAACCATCAAAAGTCTTAGTAATTAGTGTTATTAAAACAAAAAAGATACAAAATTGTTTAATACATTTGTATGATTTTTCTAGGAAAAAAAATAATGTTGATTATTGCCTCCTTTTTAAAAATAGCTCCTCTTTCGGACTTTATTTTTAAATTTGCTAGATCAGGCTTAAAATCAAAAAATTTATATACTCTTGGATTGTTGAATGAAATAGATTTGCCATTCACAGAATTTTCTTGCAATTTTAGCATAAATTTTTTCTTCAGTATTCAAAATTTTTAAGCCTGTACTTGGACTTTTGAAAAAAAAAAAGTCTTGACTTGAGACTTGTGACTTTTAAACAACTCTGAAATAGGTAATAATTTTTCATTATTTTTAATATTCAAAGTTTAGTTTACAACTTGACAACAATGACATCAAAAGCTTTTTTAGCTTATGGCTAATATATTTTTAAGTAAAAAACGCTAGAAAGATTTTTAAATTCTTTTTTATAATTCACTAGAAAATTTAAGATGATGAACCGATTTAGCAAAAAAAAGCTGTGAACGGTGATAGAATAAATCCCAGTCGACTTAATTTTAGAGAAAATATAAAATTTTTTAGAGGTTATCAGTAAAAAATGAATAGATAAAATTGTTCAATAAGGAATTTTTCCATAGTTCTATTTTATATGATTAAAAAATCAATTTTAAATTATTAAATGAGTCAAATTATTTTTAAAATACTTTTTTTTTGTGAATCTGTATTTAGTTTCAAGGCTCCTTCAGATAAAATGAAAAAAATTGTCATATTAGAAGTGTAAATTCAAAATTTAAGTTTTTTTAAAGTTTTGTTAGATTTTTTCAAATTCAAAACTTATTAATAATTTATTAATTCAAGAATATTAAAATTGTCAATTATTGATTTTATTTATACAGATATTATTGAAAAAATTCAACAAAATTATTTCAATTGTTTACTTTTTTAAATGAACTTATTGAAACTTATTATTTCAATTTGTAATTAAATTTTAAATTTTAAAGTAATTGAATAAAAATAGTTTAAATCATTTTTTCATGAGAAGTCGTCGATTTAGATTTTTTCGAAAAAAAAAGTTTCTGATTACTTTTTTTAAGAAATTTTTTCTTTAAATTAAATCATTGGAATTATGTTCAAATTATTTGATCTTTGTTCAAAATGTTATATGAAAATTTTTTTCTAAGTTGTAATGTCAAATTCATTTATTTTAGTCACTCATCTCAAGGATAAGTAGTGCATGGTATCGATATTAAATTATCGATAGAAATATCGATAAATTAGGTATCGATGTTGCTTTTTTTAGTAAAACTTATCGATTACATTCTAATCTATCATTTGAATATGAATATTTTTAAGTTATACTGATATTTTATCGATGAAGTAGAAAACTTTCGATATTTTATCGATAGAGAAAAATGTTTTCGATCAAATATTGAAATGAAATATTAATATCAATATTTTATTGAAAATATCTTACTTCATCGATTAAATATCAAGATTAACCGATTAAATAATTCAATATGTAGTAAATCTAAAATTTTAAAATCTATGAATTTTGAGATTATCGATTTAGGTAATGAAAAATAAATTTTAGAGCCATGGTTAATTGAAAAATAATTTTTTTTCAAAATTAAATTTAATAAATTTTTCAGATAAAAAGTCACTTTTTTTTTCAATTGTTTCTTAAAAAAATAGAATAAATGAAATTCAAGAACATGCATTAGAAATAAAACATGAAATATATATATTATTTATTTGTGTAAATCATTTTTTAAAATTCAAAAAAAGAGTGAATATTTATATTTTAAAAATTTTTTAAAAATTATGTAAATATTAGATTGGAATCTTTCAACTATCTTTTAAAAAACTTGACAAAAACTCGATTTCAGATTTTAAGTTTAAAAAATTTAATTTTTTATTTAAATTTTTTTTAAGTAAAAATTATCGAAATTATTTGATATTTTAATTTAATATCGATAAAATATTGATAAAAATTTTTCGTATCGATATAATTTTGATATTTATATTTAAAATCGGTAATTTATCGATATTATAAAATTATTTTGATATTTTATCAATAATAATTTATCATATCGATAAATTATCGAATTTTTTTTTTTTGAATATCAAAGTATTAAGGAATGTTTATAAATAATATGAAGTGTCGATATACATCGATATCATGCACTAAGGATAAGAGTAAAAGGTTGAAAACCAAATAAAAATATTGACCCATTTAAAAAAAATCGACAGAAATTAAAAATTTTGAGCACAAAGGTAATATTTTCCTTTGAAAATTGTATTTCTGTAAATGAAAAAAAAAGAAATTCTACAAAAATTTTTGACACAATATTTAATATAGTAATATTAGTAGTAGGTTGAACTGCGACTCGGAAAATTACCCGAGCAGAGCTCTAATGAGCTGTAGCAGTCGCTTCTTTTTTCACAAACCAAGTATCTAATTTCGACTTGAAAATATTCAACGTTTTTGCACAAACTATTTCTTCCGATAATTGTTTCCATATGTTTACAACTCTATTTGTGAAAAAATGGAAACGCGAGGAACAGTTTTTTATCTGTTCACGACGTAGAGTCTTTGAATGCCTTCTTAAATCATATACTTGACCACTTTGACTATAGGTTAATCCTTTTTTAAACTGAAATAACTCAATTTTATTATTTAACTTGAACAACTGGATCAGATATCCTCTCAATCTTCTCGTAGTTAAGTCCGTCAGGCCGAATTTAGGTAAGCGTGTTGAGTAAGTAAGGTGCTTTAAATTTGGAACTAACTTAGTAGCTCTACGTTGAATCTTTTCTATCATATCGATATCTTTTTTTAGGTAAGGGCACCAAGAGGTTATGGCGAATTCTAAGTGAGGTCTGACCATTGAAGTGTATAGTAGTTTAATTTTGTTTACATTGGGATATCTAAGCGATTTCTTCAACATACCCAGAATCCTATTGGCTTTAGCTGTGACATAGTTTACCTGTGTGTCCCATTTTAGGTCATTTTTGATATATATTCCGAGATCTCTTTCGCAAATGTCAATGACTTGACTTAAATTTTTTTTTTTTTTTTTTAATCAAGTTTAGTTAAGTCAACTAATTTTCTGATTTTAAAACTACAAAAAAATATGATTCTTGATTTTAATCCAAAAAAAAATCATTAATAATTTTTATAAATTTATTTTTATGAATAGAGAATAAAATACTATGTAATACATTTATTAATTATATTATTTTGTTTGTTTAATATTTAGTTAAATTTAATAAAATTATATGAAATATGAAAAAATTTATTTAGAAAATTTATTTCATTAAAAAAAAAAATTAAGCCATTAATTTAACTAAAAATAAAAAAATTTTAAGTCATGACTTTAACTTAGAAAAAAAAAAAAAAATTTAAGTCATGACTTTGACTTAAAAAAAAAAAAATTAAGTCATGACTCTAACTTAAAAAAAAAAAAAATTTTTAAGTCAAGTCATATCTTTGACTTAAATTTTTGTGACTTAGACTTAAAACTGTGACTTAAAAACAAGTCTGAAAAGGTGTACACCACATCCACGGGGTAGCCATTTGATAAGGTATGTGTAATCAGGTTCAGAGTCTCAAGTAAATTTGTACTGCAGGATCTCTGTGGGAGAAAGCCATGCTGAGCTTTCACGATAAGCCTATTTTCCACTATATTTATTATATATTAATAAATTTTTTACAGACAAAAAAATATAAAATCAAATTAAAATCTAAAATTAACAGTTTTTTTATTATGTGTTAATAGTATTTTTTTTATGTTTTTTAATATACAACCGAATTTTTTGCACAATCAAAATTCTGAATTTTAACTTTTGATTCTGAGATATTTTTGTTAAAAAATGAAAAGAGTTGATAAAACGATGAATAAATTTGAATTTTATTAACCAATTTTAAAAATCTTTTAATTTAAGGTTTTCTTAGTACTGAGAGCAAAAGTGCGCCTGGAAATTTTGGTCTTCACGACCAACGTCTAGCTCTGAAGTTTGTGCATGAGAATATTGAATACTTTAATGGCGACAGAAATAACATAACATTGGTAGGCCACGAAGCAGGAGCAGCAAGTGTAGGCATGCACATTTTATCAGTGGCTTCACGCCGCTATTTTAACAAAGCGATATACATGAGCGGCTCTGATTTGTGCAAATGGTCATACTTTCCCAAAGAGTACCATCCTTTAGAGTTTGCACGAAGTCTGGCCCGGAAGCTTGGATGCTATGATTTTGACTCATTTAAAATGGTACAGTGTTTGAGGCAAAGAAGCGCTCAGGAGTTAATGAACGCTAACATTTGGGTACCGATGGAACTTGGTGGAAGCCCGTGGCGACCTGTAGTCGATGCCAATGATAGAGATAAATTTTTCACTTTTCTTGAAAACAGTCCCGATGTTCTTAGAAATGGAGGTAAATTCTATAACATAAGTGTTATGTTTGGTGTGACAAGCGACGAAGGCGCTTATCAGGTTGCTGATTGTAAGAGTTTAAAAAAAAAATTTTTTTAAATAAATTTATTTTAATTTATTTATCAATTTTTTAGTAAAGATTCCGAATATAGAAACTGGTCTAACAGCCCATCAATTCGAGGAAGTTTTGACTAATTTTGTCAAAGTCAGAACTCAAGAGTATTACAAGTGGAAGGATTATCAATACTCTATTCAATATGCTGGTAATTATTTTTATTTAATTTTGGCTTAGAATTTTTCTATCACCAAAAATCATCATTTTTCTTAAAATTCTCTTTGCATTCTAAAAATGCTCGTGTGATATTAAACAACTTTTGTTGTCTAAAAAAACTCTCTTGGAACAAAAATACTTTTGCTGTCTAAAAATATTTAAGTAAAATTATAATGATTTTTTATAAAAAAAAAAGTAAAAAAAAAATTAAAAAATTTAAAAAAAATCAAAAAAAAATTATAAAAATAAAAATTAAAAAAAAAGTAAAAATTTAAAAGAATTGGAGTTGTTGGTTTAATTGTCAATTTCAATGCCTATTTCGTTACAGATAGGCTTTTATCTTCGATCGATGATTTGCTGAATTTTTCTTCGAGATCAATCATTTTTTTAGAAATAATTTTAAATTAAAGAAGTAATTTTATATTCAAGAAGTTATTATGTTTGCAAGTAGTAATTTTGTTTAGTGCAAGTAATTTTGTTTCAATAAAGTATTTTTAGAAAAGTGAGAATTTCTGGGGATAAAAAAAGTAAAATTAGTGCTCAAAAGAATTTAAAGCCTTTAATTTTTGACCTATTCATATTTGTTATTTTAAAATACTTAAGTATTCAAATTCCTTTTTACAAATTTTTTTCCCAAATTTTTCTATATAAACTAAAAAAAAACAGACATAAAGCATTCCGTAATTTGTTCCCGCATCACAAAGTCAAGTTTTTGAATATGGTGCGGAGTTAAAAATCATAATAAAACAAAAATTAATTAAAAACAATCGAAAAATATTTTTTTTATTGAATAAAAAAATCGATCCTAATAGATAATGGTTCGGGGTTAAGATTAAAGATTTTGAAAAAAATATTTAAAATTATAAGAAATAGATTGAAGTTTTAGATCAAGATCAAAAGAACAAAATATAAATTGTTTAATTGTTTTAAATAAAAGAGAAAAATAAATTTTTTCCAAAGCAATTACTTGACATGTCATGTCAAGTTTATTTTTATTTTCAAAATTTTAAAATGTCCTTTTTCATTGAACTGTAATAGGTTTAAATTTTTTAATTGAATTTAATAAAAACTTACTTTTAAAGACAAAAAAATGTAATGTTTTAAAATTTATAATTTATTTAAGTGGAAAAAAAAATTAATTTTGATTGAATGAATGGTTATAAAAGTTATAAATTTAAATTTGTGAATTAACTTAACGTGAATTATTTAAATTATTCATTGTTTTTGTTAAATAATTTAGAGATCAATCATTTTGATGTTAATTCGATAATGAACCATCATTAGACATAATATGCCTAGTAATGTTTCGTATTAATTTCTTAAAAAATTATCAAAATCAATAGATTAATTAAGTTTTAAAATTTTTAATGATCGTTTTGAACTTAAAATTTGATTTGAAACTTCAATTTGCCAATAATTCCGTATAATATTTAAATTTTGGAAGTAAATTTTGAAAATTAAAAAATCATAAATTTAACAGATTTTACGTAAATTGTTGTAAAAACAAAAATTTACAAAATGTTTAAGAGCTTTCACATCTTTTTTGGATTCTTAAAAAAATTTTTTTTTTATTGAATTTTTTTCTAATTAACAAAAATTATAAAATTAATCAAAATGAATCCATTAAAATTAAATTTTATAATTAACTCACTCAAGAAAAGCTAAAGCTTTATTTTTTTTTGGGTTTTTTTTAAACACAATTTACGTAAATAGGTAATGTTGAAAAATTACCTAATTTTAAATAAAAGCTGTAGATTTATGATTTTTTACTTTTGTAAATTTACGTAAATTCTGTAAAAAACAAAAGGCGAAAAATTACAGTTTGTTGAAGGATAGAATTGATCAGATTGATTTATTTTTGACTGAGACCAAACAAAATAATCTTTTTTTCTTTCTCTATATTTCAATTTTATCTATCTTTTAATAGCACTTTAAAATTGAAAAATAAATATATGATCCTAATTAAATTTAAGATTTATTTTCGATAAAAATTACAGAAATATGTACACTTTTTGACCTTTTCAGTTTAATTTCAAGTTAATTTTTGAAATAAAACACTGAACAAAAATCAAAAACTATATAACTTTTGGATAAAAATTAGTTCTATAAATTTATCATTTTAAATAGCTAAAAAAATTCTGAAAAGTAATCTAGTAAACAGAGTAATGTTAAGTTATTTTTTTAAATTTTTTGCAGAGACTGGAAATATTTTCAATGTCAAGTTTTATATTGAATCAGTCGGTTAATAATCGCGTATAATATTTTTAAATAACAATAATATGCAATTTAAAAACAAAAATACTGAATTAGGGACAAAATAAAAACATTTTAGTTTTTTTTTGTAATTAATGTCAATTACATTTAAATTTATCACTATTTTAATTTATTAATACATAATTGATTGAAAAGAAACTTTTATACAATCAAAAAAATCTAAATTATTTATTAATGAATTCTAAAATGTTCAATAAAATTGCTAATTCGATTTTTTTTTTCTTTTTTGTTTTGTTTATCAAATTAAAACTTTTGATTTTACTTTTATATAAACCAATGTAGCCTTATCTCTTTAAAGAAGGTTTCGAATCAAGATATATTGAATACCCAACTCCATTGCGTAATTGCCACCTTACTATTTTTTCTTTTTTTTCTGAAACTTGAACTATTTAAACATGTGCCGCATGTAACAATTTATTCCAATTTATGTCTTTTTTACTTTCATTTTTTAGCTTATTTACTTTATTTTGATTCTTTTTTTTTTTAATTATCTCATTTTATTAACTTTAATTTTATTCTAATTTGATTTTTATTTTATTTTTTTTTTACTTATTCTGAAGGAGCTCTAGCTCGGTACAGAAAACAAATAAATAAATAAAATAAAATAATCTCTAGTTTGATATAGTTAATCAAATAAATAAATAAATCTCTAAAATAACTCGGGAATTAAAAAAAAAATGCCTGTAATTGAAGAAATTCCTAATAGCATTTTTCTATCGGATATGGGTTGTAAAAAAAGCCACATAAACATTGCAAGCAGATATAATATGGTATCAATGTACAAAATGTAAAAATGTCATGGAAATAGTAGTGGTAGTAGGAGTAGTAGTGTGAACTGCTATACAGCGAAAATGATCGCTTTATCAACGCCAATATGGCGCCTGGCCCATTAAGAGCCTTAGCAGTCTTTGCTTTTATCCATACCAAAAACTTCTCTGTCGATTATTGCCTTGAAACTATTGAGTGAAACAGCATTTACAGCTCTTGTTGACAAACCATTCCATATGTGCACCACCCTTTTAGTTAAGAAATTGAAACGTGGAGGACCCTTCTTGTTCAGTTCTCTCACTAGTCTTTTGTCATGTCTTCTTAAATTACCAGCTGGTCCTGTTATTGTTTTTGCATAATTAATTCCATTTATTAAATTTATATTTTCCATACCTTTGACAAGTTTGTACATTTGGATTAAATCACCTCTTTTTCGCCTCTCTTCAAGGGTTGTCAAATTTAAAATCTTTAGCCTTGATTTATATGGAATATTTTTTAGACAGCTTAGTTTAGTCGCTCTCCGTTGTACCTTTTCGATTATCTGTATATCACCTTTAGTTGTAGGACTCCAAGCGCTTACAGCATATTCAAGATGTGGACGGACAAGTGCTGTATAGAGTAGCCTAAGCGAAGTAACACTTAAGTTTTTGAATGTGTGCTTGATCATACCTAATGCTCTGTTTGCTTTTGCAGATGCTGCTGAGCATTGTTTTTTCCATTTAAGATCAATTGATATGTAAACACCAATATCTTTTTCTTCTGCCGTTTCTCTTAGAGTATGACCTAAACCATTTGTTTGGTTGAGCATTTGATATTGAAAGTTGGGATTTTTTTTTCCAATGTGCATAACTATACATTTTTCTAAATTTAGATCGGGAGACCATACTTCTGAAATAGGCATCATTAGTTGTGGAGAGTCTGAAGTAGATGAGATAGCCGAGCAAACCATTAGCCAAAAAGGGTAGATTGGAAAACACTGAAGAAGTAATAAAGAAAAAACGCGGTAGACCAGTTCAATCAAAAAAAATATATTTTGTTTTTATTAAAGATAATTTGATCGTAGAAAAAAAAGAGAATATTATATTTTAATGGGATAGTCATTCTTAAAATATAAAGAATTAGACAAATGACAAATTTAATTTTCAGATAAAATTTAACTTTTCGACACACACTCAATGTATATTGATTAAGTGATAAAAAAAAATTGAAATTAATATTTTTCCGACTAGAAATTAAGTTCAAATAAATGACAAATTGAAGTTTGAACAAATTTTCATGATCTTGCTCAAAAATAATCCATAAAAAAGATTTTTAAACATTTTTAATCAAAAATTTAAATTCAGAAACAAATATACCAAAGTATTTGCATAATTGCGCATGCTGAGATTTGCAGACATAAAAAATTCAGACCTAATAAATTTCAATGTTTACTTCAAAAATTTACTTCTGCAATAAAATTTAAAATAAAAAAATATTTAATACCTTCTTTAAATGATAATCTATGGGCATGATCATTTAAATTTTATCATAAACTAAAACTTTTCCAAACATAAAAACATCATTCTAGAATGAATTAAATTTTATCTGTAATTAGAATTTTATTTTTACATTTTATATTTTTTTATTCTAGAAATAAGTCCATCTAGGCAATGTAAAAAAGTATTTTTAATAAAAATTAATAATAATAATAATAATAATAAGAATTAAAATTAAATAATTTAAAAGTATTTAAATAATTTAAATAATAATAATTTAAATATTATTTTATCATATTTAAAAGCCTAAAAAAATTAACAATTTTAAAGTGTCAGTATATTTGATTGATTTTTTTTTAAATTACTAAGATTCAAACTATTACATCAACAGAGTAGACGATTTCATTGACGAAGATGGAATTTACCGCGCATTACAATATCGATATACCAATTGGGCTCAGCCAGAAAATTCCACAGCACTTCGACAAAAGTTAATTGATGTACTTTTCAACAAATAATAATTAAAAAAAATTTTTATTTTTTTTCTCTCTCTATCAAGTTATTTTCTGATTCTTTGTATACTTCATGTGTGAATGAGGCAGCGCGGTACCACACCGCCAAATGGCCGAACAAAACTTACATGTATGTGTTCGAGCACAGATCGACCAAGACCAATCTGCCTCTATGGATGGGCTCACCTCATGGCAACGAACTGTACTATTTGTTCGGAATCCCATTTTTTAACGAGTCCATCAATATTCCTTGGTATGGATACCAAATTGGTTTTAAAAATTTTGGACTCGAAGACCAAGAGATAAGCAACTACACAATGCATTTATTTACCAATTTTATAAGATGGTAATTAAAGAATATTAAAAAAAAAATTTAATAATTTTTTTTTGAAGGTCCGATCCGACTCCATACGGCTATTTTTCTGACAAATTCTACCTCAACACCTACAATCCATATAACACTTACCAAACATACTCGAACACATTTGAAAAAGCAAATTTAGTCTATACAACATCACTAGATTCGTTTACCAAAAATTTGAATGTCAGTTGGGTGCCAATGCGTCCAAATAACATGACTTATTTGGTGATAAGAAGCCGACCCGAGCTCAGAAGCAGCTATAGGTTTGACGAGGCTGGCTTTTGGAATTATTATTGGTTGAGATTGTGGGAAAAAAGGCTCACTATGACACCGACTCCGATTCTCCGAAATGCAGTATTTTCCTATCAAGACTCTTACATTTTGTTATGGGTTTTCCTTTCTCTATGTGGACTTTTATCTATTTTACTTTTCATCAGTTGTTTTATTATTTGTAAACGCATCAAAAAAGATAAATATGATGAAGATGAATTCTAAATGAATTATTAATTGTAAATATTTTTTTTTAATTAAATTTTAAAATAATAAAATAAACAAAATTTTTTTTTTCAATTTTCTGTTTTGAAAATAAAAAATGTATACAAACTCTAAGAAAACTTAGAAAATCTTTTGACGAATATTAAATAAAAATTTATGTAGAACAGAATGATATTTTTTATAGAATCTAAAAAATTTAAATTTTATTAGTATAAAAAACTATATAGTTGTCCATATTTGCAAACATGTAATTGGTACTTCATACTAGTTATCTCTTTTTGATAAGTTTCCAAGCTTAGACTTAAATATCAAAAGTAATCATATTTTAATTTGATTATGTACTCGAAAACTTATATTAGATATTAAATGAATTATTTTTGTGTTTTTATTTATATATTTTTTTAAAAATAAATTAGAACCTAAATAAAAAACATCTCTTATGATATATAGATTGATCGGTAATCTTGTTTATAATTTATACCATCAAAATTTTTATATTCCATATTTACACATTTAATTATTTAAAAAAATTTTTTTTTACTGCTAAAAATATTTTACATTTGACTATAAAAATCATTTTTATTCTATAAAAAAAATTAATTCGTCAAAAGACGTCGCTCAAAGAATACACGGAATATTTGATAATCGGATTTTTCTATAAACTACTAAAGTAAATCTAAAAAAATGGTTTTAAAAATCACAATAATATTTGATTAGGTTAAGAATGATTATGATAATATATAATTATTTCTCTTGTTTGATCTAAAAAATTTTTTTTATTTTTTGATAGGATTATTTTTTATTTGAATTTAATTTTTTTATTGCGTAATTTAATCGGAATATTTTATTCAGGATCCTAAAAAATATTTTTAGCTATATTTTATAAGTACTAGCCGAATTAAAGAATTAATCTGGGACTTAAATATCGGTTTATCAAATTATTTTTAAATAAGAGAAAGTAAAATAAAAGGATATTAAAATATGCTTGGCAATCGTGATTGGAAAATTATAGAGGATCAGACTAACAAGGTAAGAATTCAAAAATTTTTATCAAAATACTTAATTACTAAGAACATTTTGAGAACTAAGAATAAAAGAACTTTTAAATTAATTAGTGAGTGAATTCTTTATTATAATAGAATTGCCGACAGAAGCAAAAGTATCTATTTAGTGTATAAAAATATGGCAAGATTTCAAAATTATTTTTAAAGTTCTTTATTTATTTAATTTTAAAAATATTTAAGAAAAATAAATACCATAAATTATGTTTACTTTTATTTTTTTTTGAAAATAATTACTTTCTATTGAATTAGATAAAAAAGTTTCTTTTGATAAATAAATTTCAATTCAATCAGACTTAAATAAAAGTACAATTTAAAAGAAATGATTTGTAAAGTAGTAGATGCACATATAGTTTATATTTCAAGAGCTATTATTGCTCTCATATTATTTATTTAGCAGTAAACCAAAAGCTTTTAGCAATGCCATTGAAGTTTATTTAGAAATCTGTTGTTCCTAAAGCAAAATCTGAAAGATCAGCAAAAACAAAAGTATGTCTAGCTAAGCAATAATCAAATAAATTTTTTGTTTTTTTATTTAAATTTTTTGAAATTTTGATTAATGATTTTAAACATAAATAAAATGTTTTGTAAATAAACTAGTTAAATTAAACAAAAAGTAATTATTATTATTATTATTATTTAATCTGCAACGAGCTTTTGCCCGTGGAGCTCGGTAACTCAGTACCTCGCTATGGCAGATAAATTTTGTTTAGATTCCATCATTTTGTTTTGAACAAATTTGTCGTATTTGTTTTTGAATGAGTTGATTGATTCTGCATTTTTTATTTCATCCGTTAAGTTGTTCCAGTCTTGAGCGATACGATTGGTAAGAAAGTTGTCTCTGACTGAACAGTTTTTAACAAGTTGCCTGTATAATTTGTTTTGCCCTCTTGTTGAACCTGCCGGACCAGAAGCATTCATACTCGGTGTTGTTGTCAGTGGATGATACCAATCTATTACATTGAGATTCTTTTCTGATTTGTAAAATTGAATTAAGTCACCTCTTTTTCTCCGTTCTTCGAGTGTAGTGAGGCCAAGTATTTTTAATCTTTCGTTGTACCTCTTATTTCTTAGTGAAGGAACCGACTTGGTAGCTCTTCTTTGGACTTTTTCAATCATTTTGATGTCTTGCCTTCGATATGGGTTCCAAGCTGATGATCCATATTCCAAAAGTGGTCTAATGAATGTTGTGTACAGGAGCTTGAATGTTTTCTGGTCCCATCTTTTAAATGCCCTTCTTATTCTGCCTAGAGTGCTTTTTGCTTTAGATACAATAGTTTGAATATGATCTGACCATTTAAGATCGTTCTTCACACTTATGCCAAGATCTCTTTCTGAGGTTGAGTTTTCAAGAATATAAGTTACTTTATTATATTTAATTAATAAAGTAACTAATTATTTATTATTTATTAACTATTAACTACTTAATTATTTTCAAATTTAATAAATATTAGAAAAAAAAATCAAAATTAATAATTATTAATAATTAATTAAATTTGAAAGATCGTTCTTTTTTCATTCTTTTTCAAAATTGTATAAAAAATTTCATAAAAAGACGTAATAATACGCCATTTGTATAATAAAATTGATTAGTTTAATCTAATAAAAAATGGTCACAAAAATATCAAATTTTCTAATTTTAATTTCTAAAATAGTTAGTAAACATAGAAATAAATCAAATTGTACCGGATAAAGGCTGAAAACCAGCCGTCAAAAACCAAGCTGAATTGAATAAGTTTGAAAAGAGCTTATTCAATTCAGCTTGGATTGAATAATTTGAAAATCTTTGTTTCCAAAATTAAAAAATTCCTAGTCTCGACTTCTTGAGAAAAATTAAAAATTTTAACTCAAGCCTTTAAACTTGGACTTGTGACTTTTACCAAAAATATTATTTTGATTTTGAAGTAAACAATTAAAAATTTTGATGATAAAGTAAAAAAAAGCTAGTCAAAATAAATTGGATTTTATTTTGGTGAAAAAATGGAAAAATCTAAATTTGATAATTTTTGTTGATTATTTATTTTTATGAGCTTCTACATCCTTATAAACTGGTACTGGATAACCTGATAACCAAAGAAGATCGCTTTCTGATTCGTACGGAAAGCTGATTGTCAGTTCTTTTTTATTGTAGTCGTATATTTCAAGCGAACATTGAAATTTGTCTATAATTCCCGTTTTTTTAGCATATTTTTTAATGGCAGGATATCCTCTAAAAATTCCACTCATTATACTAATAATATTGAAAAGAGGAAATTTGGCACCAACACTGATAAATTCTTGAAAACTTTTAGCTTGGTACGGAAGACTCTTTTCTTCAAATTTATTAATGAATTCATCAGCATCAAAATTTTTTAAATTTTCACTACTAAATATCATGATACCGACAATTGCTCTGGACTCGTTTGGATCAACAATCCTGCAAGGGTCGTCATAATAAATACCAAAAAAAGTGTGAATGAATTTTTTATCTTTAAAATCGGCATATTTGTCCAGATCAGATATTACTGTTTTGATTTTTTCACCCACTTTGGAATACTGACCTTTGTAAGGGGTATAAATTATTCGACCTGTTGGAAATTTGATTTGTTTGACTTCAAATTTGGCAAAAAATTGGTACTTATACACGATTAGGTATAAACACACGGCAATTATTATAACAAGAGCTACTTGTAAAATCATTTTGGTTTATTTTTTGAAATGTTAATAAAAAAATTTCAATTTATTTAAATTAAATATTAGTATATGGTAGGTAAATTTTTTATTTAAATTTTTTTGGCAAGAATTTTTAATTTCAATTTAAATTTGATTTTTATAATGGACGATTAAGTCTTGGTTAAAATCATCCAGATAATATTCTTTTTATTAAATTATTATAAAAGCAGAAAATACTAAAAATTTTATTTAAATTATTTAAAAATTTTGATTGCTAAAAAAATTGATTTTAGTTTCTAATTTCATGTAGAACCGCCTCTATTATTCAAATAATATATTTTTATTTAATTGGCACTGATTAGCCTCTCAAAAAGGATTTTAACAATTTATTGAAAGAGATTGACAGTAAATTCACCCCGTTTTTTTTTCATCCCTTAAAAAATAAGAAAATTATCCCATTTTCTTATTTAAAACAATTATCCCGTTTTTAAAAATAGAAAAAACATCCCATTTTCTTAATTAACGGAAAAATCCCGTTTTGATAAATTAGAAAATTATACTATTTTCTTTGAAATTATTTCCGAATATACGAACCAACAATAAAATCGAAGGTTTTCATTCTGGATTAAACAAGATAATCAACAAGAATCATCCCAACACATTCACATTGGTAAAATACATAAAACAGCAACAAGCAGGAGTATTCAGATATTATGAACGAGTCAAACAAGCTCAAGTTGCTCAAGTCCAGTCAAAACAAAACAAAGAAAAAGATTTCCAATTGCAACTTATTGAAGTTGAACACAAAGACTCAAATGACTTTAAACATTTTTTTACCGGAGAGAAAATTTTCAATGCGAATTAACCTTTGCGAATTTAGAAACAGTTAGAAACTTAGCAACTTATTCAGCAGAATTAGATTTCAGTGATAATAATGATTCTTTTAATATAATTGAGTCGCTAATAAATAGTGAGAATTTAGAAAGAATTAGAAAAGCCAAACGAGATGAGCAAGAACGTGTTGAAAGAGCAACTGCTGAGAGAATAGAAGCTTTAACAGATTCGGATATCAAGAATGAAGCAAAGAGGTTATGGGCGAAAAATGGCACTAATAAACAACGGGTATCAAAAATGGACCGAGAATTAGCAAAAGCAAGTTTGATCAGTAAAATAAGAACTAAGGAAAATCAAAGAAAAGACCTTGATTTTTTGGAAAGATATTCAAGTAATGCTAACTATTAGGAATAGTAAATTTTTTTGATAAATTTAAATTTTTATTATATTACTATTTTTTTATTTATTAAATAAATTATAATTGCCTTAATAATTTCTCATTTTATATTTCTTAAAAAAATGGATAATATTCTTATTTTTTTGGTATAAAAATATAACAGGATAATTTTCCTACTTTCTTTTTGGGATTAAAAAAAATGGAAAAATTTTCTTATTTGCAAAACGGGATAGTTTTCTTAAATAAGAAAACAGGATGTTTTTTCTTATTATAAAAATGGGATAATTGTCTTAAATAAGAAAATGGGATAATTTTCAACGGGATAATTTTTTGGGGATGAAAAAAAAACGGGATGATTTTTCTATTTTCCATTGAAAAATACTTAAGACAATTTTCTTAAACTCTTTCAAGGAATTATTGAATCAACCCCATAGATTTCCTTTTCAATTCGGATCTGTATTATATGGAGCCTACAATTACACTTCAGCATTTTGTTCCGGAAACCTAATTTATTAGCAATTTTAATTGATAACTTTTTCCTTTGTTTAAAATTAAAGGTATCGTAGCAGTAGAAAAAAAATTTTAGCGATAAGATATGTGAATTTTTTGTCACATATTTGTATGTGTGTGGAACCATTTTAACCCTGAAAATTAAACAAAAATTTAAAATAAAGCTTTGAAAATGTTAAAATAATTAAAAATAAAGCTTTGAAATGCTACAAAAGTTTTAAAATCTGCAATGGAATTTAATTGCGCAATTAAAAATGTTTAGATAAAATTTGAAAAATGAAAATTGGTCAAAACATTTTACTTTGCCAAAATGATTTAGATTATTTAACATATAAAATTCGATTAAATATAGATAGTATTTAATCGAATCATTTAGTCCAGAATTGTTACATTCGAATCACCATTCATTCTGTACATTGTCTGAAAATCTTATTACAATTTTTTCCAAATATGGAAAGTTTTAGGCTTGCATTTAATTATTAAAATGTCATCATTAATAGATAATTAATAAATGGCTTGTTAAATAATTAAAGGAAAAAATGAATATTTCATAATTTGTGTATTTAAAAATTTTTTTTAATTTATTTGAAATTTTTAAAATAAAAATAATTATGTTTTTCTTCAATTGGTCCCTGTTTGATGGCTGATAATTACATATCTCAGTCAAATTGTCTTAGTATATTTTTGAATGATTAATAAAATACATTTACTTTGACCAAAAATTTACCAAAGGTGCATCAATCAGTTCAGATCTAGATTGCTTTCAAAAAGATTGTTTTTAAAATGTTTTTATTTAAAATAATTAATCAAACTAGAAATTCTTTTAATGATATTTGTTAGCTTACTAAAAATTATGTCGGTCCTTTTGCAGATATTCATTCTCAGAAGTAAATTTTAGTTCTATAATTAGCACTTAATGGTATTGTCTAGGGATAACTAATCGTATATTTTTAATATTTAATGTCTTGAGAACTTAAAAAGCTACATTTTCTTTTAGATGATTTGAAATTCAAAATATATTCGGAATTCAAGTATTTTTATATTTATTGATAAAGCCGCGTTCAGAAATCAGGAAGTCAATCTGAGCAAATTATATGTGAAATGATTTGAAAAAAAATTATTTTAAATAATTTATATTTTTTACTCTAAAATATATATTTGTGATAAAGAATAAAATTTTTATTTAAAATAATATCCTCAAATTTACATTTTAAAATAAATTTCTAATTTTTTTTACTAATGTTTACTGATATCAACTGATAGTTAACTGATCATGTTCATTTATACCACTTCTCAATGTTCCCCACTTAATTGTCAGTTTGATTTAGATTTTTTTAATAGATTATATTGAACAAAAATTTTAGCCGACAAAAAATAATTTCAAAATATTAATCTCTTTTCCATTACAATATATCAGAAAAATAAAATAAAAATAAGGCGTTTCATAGAAATTTCACAATACTGTTTAGTAAAAAAAAATATGAGTTGTTGCCTATGATTAAGTATTTTGATTTATTTTATTTATTATTTTTATTTATTTTTCATTTTATTTTGTTAAACTTTTATTTGATTTCTTTTATTTTAAATTTAAATCCGAAGCACCTTTAGTAATAAAATTGTTTTAACTTTAAGTTTACGATCATGATAATATGATCAAAAGTTAGCTAATTTAGATCCCAATAAAAGGGATGAAATTAGCTTTTTTTTTTTAAATTAAAGGTTTATTCTTACAAAAAGTAAAGAAGGTTTTTTGTTTCAAAGTGATCTTTAATCTATTCTATATATTTTTTAATACACAAGTTGTTTATTTTGGAAGACAAATATTATTTCTGCATAATAATATTAATTAAAATAGATTTCAGCGGAAAAAAGTTTATTGCAAAATTTCAAAATATTGAATAATTTTTAATTATTTTTTCAAGAAAAAATTTAACAATATTTTCCTGTTTAGATAATGATTTAATTTATGTTTAAAAAAGTTCGATTAATTGATAAATTGTTAATAAAAAAATTATTTTATATGGTCTTTTTTTAAATCAAATTTAAAATTTTGCTTTTATATTTAAATTTGGTCATTGACTTAAATTTATCAATTAATTTCTGACTCAATTATGAATAAAATTTAATAATAGATGCTAATTTGAAGCCAAAAAAAATTTTGAATTATAATTAATTTCTTCAATTATTTATATTCAGGGTACATTTAAATAAAATGACTCGTTTATTTTTGAAGTGATTTTTGCTAGACACAAATTCTAAACCTTATAAAATTTTTTTAGAATTATAGAAAAACTTTTTCTTTAATTATTAGATTATCTGAAAATTTCTAAAAAGCTTTAATTTTAAAGAAAAAAAAATTTTTCTTAAGTAGGATACCAACAATTAATAATCTCAGATATTGATTTAATTTTAAGATATTATATTTCAATTCATGTCAAATTTTGTGATTTAAACAATTTTTAAATTAGTATTAGTTGATTGAATTTTAATATACTATTTTTAAAATGTATTTAGTCTTGAATTACTCTCGATTAGCTTTCGACTTAATTAAGATTTTAATATTTAATATAGATGAAAATTTTGATACATTCTTTTCAGCAGCTTTATTGTCGTTATGACTTGAGCAAAGAATAAATTCTTTTTATCTTATAAAATAAAAAAAAACATTTCTCAAAAACTAGAAAAAATTTTCCTAATTTTTAGTTTTTTTCGATTTAGAAAAGAACTTTTAAAAAATTCACCTAGTCATATGATTTGTTAGTTTGAAAATTTGCTTTATCAAAATTTAAAATAAAAATAAATCTTATTTGTTTGAGGGGAAATTTTTTTTTTGATTATCACGATTTTTTTGATATTTTTTTAAATTAAATTTAATTTATTTTGAAATAAATTAGTGTTAAATTATTCTTAATATTTTAGAATTTTTCCATTAAAATTTCAAACTTTTACAGGATAACAAATATATTTTTTTAAGTAAGATTACAGAAGCTTGATAGTTTTTACAGAAAGTTTCTTTTTACATGACTTTCAAAAAGGAATATTAATTTTTTTAAATCAACAAAATTAGCATTAACTGAGAAAATATGCAAAAAAACTTAGCTACCTTTTATCACTTATTTTTATATTTTATTTTACTTGGCGTCATTTTGAAAAAAAATAAAAATAATTGTTTATGTGTCACACATTTTAGAATAAGAGGTGAAAAAATATCAAATTTTTATATTGCCAGAAAATGTTATATTTATCAATTTTTTAGAAAAAAGAAGATAATTAATTTTTTAATATTTTACATTTAAAAAAAAATAGATATTTAAAAATTTAAGCTTTTTTTATTGCATTAGATATTTAATAAATTCATTTTTTAACAAATTATTTACAATTAGATCTTTTCAGTTCAAAATTTTTATTAAAATTTTAAATAAGTATTTTCTTCAAAAAGCTTACAAAAATTAAAAATTGTTAACATTAGTTTTGAAAAATTAAATCTTTTAATAAAATTTTATGTTCCACATAAAAATTTTTGGATACTTTTACAAGTATTCAAGGATCCTCTTCATTAGAAAAAGTCTTCACCAAAGTGAATAATATATTTTTTTATTTTTTTTCGGAGAGTTATTATTTCTCTTTAGTGATTTTTAAACTTTGTTTAAAATGCCTGTAGGGACTAAATATCTTTCTCATAAATCATGAATGACCCCTTATATCAAAAGATAAGCGTCAATTTCATTTCAAATGTTTAGAAATAAACTTGTTTTCAAGCTTCATTTATTAATTCTCAATTTATCGAACAAACATTATTTTAAGATAAATATAGGCTATTTTTTCTTTTAAATTATTCAAGAGGCAACAATAAATCATGAATATATGTGATGAACTTAAGATACTAAATGATGATTTTAATTTAAATTGACATCTATTAATTTATATTCTTGTTTTTAATTTTGTTTAAAAAAAAGCAAAATTTGATGAATAATTTATAATATTTTTATTTTTTTTTAATATCTTCTAAAAAAATTTCGCAATCAAATTAAAAATTATCTAACAAAAAATATTTAAAAAGATAAAAATAAAAAGAGAAGTTAATTAAATTTCAAATGTTTAGTTTAAAAGAAAAAAAATTTTTTTTAATGCTTTTTCTAGTTTTTGAAGATAAAAGAAATCAATTTAAAATTTTATTAAAAGAAATTTGTGGTGTAAATTATTTTTTAGAAATAATCCTTGAAACATAGTTGGAATAAATTAATTATTATTTAACTAATTTAAATTTTTGTTTTACTATTTTATCTTCGATCTTTCTAAAATTGGTTATTTTAAATTTCATTTTTAAAAGTTTCAAAAATTGTTAAAATCTAGAAATCAGTTTTGAAATTTAATCATTTCTTTTGCAAAAAAATTATTAAACGAAGAAAAAAGTTAGAAAAATAATCTTTTATTGTGTAATTTCATTTCTAATCAGGTAGTTAAAGCGGTTTATTTAGAAAATCTAGATAAAAATAGAAACAGCCTTTTAAAAGATAATAAAATTTTCAATCCTGATAATTAACAAGTTGTTATTCAAAATTTTTATGCACAAAAGCATGCCTAAAGGTATTTCGCAGTATTTTTTAATTTAAAAGCTACTAAACTTCATTTTTACTTTTTGCCCGAATTGGTTGCATCAATTTTGCTGCAAGTTTTTTTTACCATAAAAAAGTTTCTTCAATTTTTTTTGTTGTTTTAAAAATTAAATTCAATAATTTTACTCTAAGCATTTTAACAAAAAAAAAATAAATTCCCACCAGATTTTAATTTTGCCCAAAGCAAATATTTAGCAAAAAAATTTGTCAACAAAAAATTTTTTTCTAAAAAAAAGTTTTTGATTTAAATTTTAAAACAAGCAAAAACGTTTAGCTCTCAACTTTATGTAATTTATGAACATTTTATGCTCAGCATAAATTCAAATGCAAGTACCATTCAAAGCAAAATAATTGGAATTTTTTCATATATTCTTCCAATTCAACCATCTAACAATCTTCCTTCTTTTTTATCTAAGAATTAATTATTTCTTTCAAATGAACAAAAATAATGAAATAAACTTGAATCCAAAATCTTTGGCCGAACTTCCCGGTCTGGACTACTTCTACCTGGTCGAAAAGTTCAGCATAGTATGCTCATCGGACATTGAAAAAATAAGTAATGTCCCATTAATTTAACCTTAATTATTTAACTAATTAAATTCCATCCAAGTGGACTTCTTTGCTGAATACTTCAACTTTAGCAAGCGGAGTTATGTTCAGTCATTGCCAGTGGCAATGGCAGCCCAGACCATAATGGAGGTGCTGCGCAACCATTGCGTTGCCTTGAGTGTAGTGCACGAGTGCTTGTCCGAGTGCGGCCTGTGCGACATATCTGACTGGCTCAACCAAAAATGTAACCAAACAACCAGCCATTCTAGTCAATAATTTATTTTAATTGCCAGATCCAGCCGATGTCGGTGCCAGATTGAATTTGGACACGGACAAAAAATTGGTCAATTTCAACAGTGTGCTGGAGTCAAGCCGGTCTAATCAGCTGCCTGGTGACTACTACACATCTACCAAGAATACACTTGAAGTATTCGAGGGCATTTTGCCAGTGATACATGAAAAAAACACCGAGTCCCATTCGGTGAATGTGGCGTCACCGAAGCGCGCCGACAAGACCAAGCTATTCGGATGCTTCCAGCTCAGCTACATAGATGAACGCAAGCTTACATTCCGCAAGCGACAATTTTCAGAAGTAAATAAAAAAAAATTTTTTTTTCATAACTTTTTAATAAAATTAAAAAAAAAATTTTTTTTTTCCAATTTCTTCCAAGGCCTTATCTTTCATCAAAGAACTCAAAATGATCAGGTATTATTTGGAATTAAATTTTTGCTGCCACTAATTAAAAATGATTGTAAAGAAACCGGCATCTGAATTTGTACACTGGTGAGTGCATACTGAAGAGTGGAACTAGTGGTGACTACTTTTTGCTGTACAGCTATGAGCCCGTTGAGACACAGTTGCTGCGGGACTATGCCCAAATTTGCCACCAGGCTCAGCCCAACCAAGTAAAGCTATTTGGCAAAATAATTAAAAAGAGATGAAAAAAATTTATTTTTTAAGTTCAATACTTTACAGCAATTGGAAATACTGCGCGACATTTCATGTGGTCTCTCGTTTCTGCACTCGAGGACCGAGAGCAAAAAAAATCCTCTAATTCACTCTAATCTAAGCCCGTAGGACATGATTTTAAAATCTAAAAAATAAAATTTAAATTAGAAAAAAAAATTTTTTAAGATCCTAAAAAATTTTTTTATAATTTAAAAAAAATTTATTTTAAAATCTGAAAAAAATGTTCTTAAAATCTAAGAAAAAATTATTTTAAAATCTAAAAAAAACTTTTTTTAAAATCTTAAAAATACTTTTTTTAAAATCTTAAAACATTTTTTTTTAAAATCTAAAATAAATTAATTTTTAAATTCTAAAAAAATTAATTTTTAAATCAAAAAAAAATTATGTTTTAAAAACTAAGAAAAAATTATTTTAAAATCTAAAAAAAACTTTTTTTAAAATCTTAAAAATTTTTTTTTTAAATCTAAAAATTTTTTTTCTTAAATCAAAAAAAATTTTTTTTTTTTTAATCTAAAATTAATTTATGTTAAATTCAAATTTATTTTTAAATTTTTTTAAGATTTTAAAATAGTTTTTTCTTAGATTTTAAAACTTTTTTTTTAGATTTAAAAATAAAAAAATATTTTTAAAATCTAAAAAAATTAATTTTTAAATCAAAAAAAAATTATATTTTAAAATCTTAAAAAAATTATTTTAAAATTCTTTTAAAAAATTAGTGACACTATTTTGATTGAGACCAGGGGAAATAACCAAGTGTCAGCCAAAATATTTGACTTTGTCCACTCGGTCGAGATGAACAATGTGGACAATTTTGACAGCAAGCTTCGCGACGAGTTCTACAAGTTTGGACAAGTGGGTGCATTTTTGTTGGTATAGTACAATGACCTAAACTTTGTGTTATTTAGATTATTTTTATGGTCGCGTCCTGGCGCTTTTTGGACCGGATTGAGTGCGACCGATTGCACTTTGAGGAGAGCGATGATGAAGAGGTGTACATCTACGAGCTGTTCCGGCGCTTTGACATGGACAAGCAGCCGAACAACTTTACCATCCACAAATTGCTGAAAATGTTCTACAAGCTGACTGCACCTGACTATGATCTGACCAAAGGAATAGATAAAGTAAATTTGAGAAAAAGTTGTGTGTCCAGTTTTTAAATTTGTGTTACCATAGAGCTATCAGTTGATCAAGCAGCAAATTCAGCAATTGAATGGAAGAAAGACAATGTGGCCGTGAGAAGAGCCCTTGTGCTTCTTGTTTTTGTTTTGCTCAATATTTGAGCTCAAAATTGGAAAAATATTGTTTTTTTTATTTTTGGTTCCCTTGTGGAGCTTTTGATCTGCTTAAAAAATGCGTTTAGCATTCACATTTTTTTTTTGGAACAAAAAAAAAAGAAATTTAGATGAACTTGTATCAAGTTTTTGAATGTACTTTTTTTTCTCTAGACAAATTTTTTTTAAAGAGTCTTAGTTCTAAACAATCTTTGAAATGTTGAAACAAAAAATAAATAAAAGAAAATTGTCTATCTTTCTACAATTGTAGCCTGAGAAAATTGGCATAACTGTAATAAAGTGTTACTTTTTGAAATTTAAAAAAAAAATAAAATTTTGAGCTAAAAATTTCTTGTAGTTGATTTCACTTGGCTTAAATTGGAGCAGTGGTATTGTACACACTTTTGTATGGTGAATTTGAATACCTTTGTGTTTTTTGCCAAAGTGGCGTCATTTTTCTTCTTCGTTCGAGACTGAGTTGAAAATTTTAGAAAAAAAAGCTATTTTTATCAGTTCAATTTCTACTTACTAGTAAAGCTTGGTGTTTTTATTTAAAGAGAAATGAAATTCAAAGCTTAAAATGAAAATTTAAAAGTAAGAAAAAAGCGAGTATCGTTTCAAAGTCTCTTAAACGATTCTGTTAAAAAAAAAATAAAACTAAAATCTTCTATTCATAATTGACTATGCAAATTTTGATGTAAAATACGGATCTAGTTTCAAACACCAAATTTTTATTTGCATTTTAATTCTTTTGTTTTAAGATTTGTTAAGAGACACCACCTTAAAACAAATCTTAGTTTTGCTTTAAAACACTCTCTTTCTTTTTCTGCTCATTCTAATTCTTGAACTAAACCAACTTGTTCCACCATCTGGTAGCATGTGCCAAATTTGTACATTTATTTTTGTAAGGTAATCAAATTATCAAGTGTTCATAACAATCTCACTCTTTCTTCCAACATTGCTAGTCCACAAACTTCTTGAATTTGAAAAAGATGGAAAGAGATCAAGGATAAATTATTTATGATGGAAAAAGTGTCTTGGATGTTTTAATATTCCAGTTTATGCAAGATTTCTTTGGTCACTCTAATGAATGAATAAAGAAATGTGATTTTTGGGTTTTGTGAAGTTCAGTACAAAAGAACAGAACAAAGTGTAAAAAAATTAAATAACTTTTTTTTAAATAGTTTAAAATTAATTCTGTGAATGCAGAATGGTGCAACATTCAAAGTTGCATCAACTGTAAAAGTCTGCTAATGATGTGCAAAATCTCTGCAAAATACACTTCGCTCGATTATATTGAAATTTAATTTCTGCTGAACTCTGCAAATTTAGCAGACATAGATATTTGATGCAACTTTGAATGTTGCACTATGTTGCATTTACAGAATTAAGTTTAAACCTTTAGAAAAAAATTAATTCAATTTTTTAACATTTTTTTCTGTTCTTTTTATCATACTGCACTGAATTTCACAAAACCGATTTTTGTACATTTGACTTTAAAAATTTGAGAACTAATTGATTTTTTTTAAATTTTTTATTTAAAGCTTAAAATATAAAAATAAAGATGTAAGTAAAAAATTTTAATTTAAAATTTCAATAGATAATGCAAAAAAAATAAAGATAAAGATTGAAGAGAAATCTTTTCTCAAAACCAAATTAAAGCTTACGATAAAAGGACTTTTGATTATTCAAAACAAAATAAAAAATTAATTTATTAGAATGATTTTATCCGAATTGCCATAAAAGACCTCAATTTTGATAATAAAAATTAGCAAGATGTTCTAAAATTTTTTAGATATCGTTTATGAAAATTATTAACAACCCAAATGTTTATATTGTCAACTTAAAAAAAATTTGATAAAAAACTTGTCATTAGAAGATTATTAGATTAAACTTGACTAGAGTTTGATAATTTTATGTTTAATTTTGTATTTTTATATGCAAATATGATCATCATATTGAAATGAAATCGCATTTCTAATTATTTTAATTGTTTAAAAAAAGATAAAAATTAATTTAATTTAAAAATTGAAAAATATGTGGCAAAATGTAATTTATTGTACATTTTTATGTTGTTACATTTTTACATTTTTGAGAGAAAAAATTAAAATCTCAAAATAAAAAAACTTAAAAAAAATTTCATTAAGTAAAGTAATTATAAATTCGCAATTAATTAAAAGGGATTTTCAAAAAATTATCCTTGGTTTTTACAATTAAATTTTTCTAAAACTCCTTTTTAAGTAATAATATTTCTTATATAGTAATATTTCGAAATTCGTCCTGGAGCTTTCAAATCATGTGAAACTTCTAGAAGAAAGAGAAAAGGAGAAAGACATTGAAATAAATAAACTGAAATCTGAATTGTCAGCAGCAAATAAAATAGCAAACTCATCCAACAACAGTAGCAAGTGGATTCAAACGGTAAAACAAGGAACAAAAAATGCTAAAAAACCAGCGGATCAGATAGCTGTAGAAAATGCAACCATTAGCGAAATGAATGAAAGAAATAGAAGAAAAAAAAATGTGATTATTTATGGTGTGCCAGAATCAAAGAAAGAGATTTTAGCAGACAAGAAAGCAGAAGATGAAGCAAAAATCAATGAAATTCTATCCACTATTGGAAAAAGTGATATCAAGCCAGCGAATTCGAGACGTTTGAGATCTTAAGACCAAAGTAAACCAGGACCAATTCTAGTAGAACTCAAAGAAGAAGCAAACAGAAATCCACTACTACTAGCAGCGAAAAAGTTGAGAGATTCAAATATTTTCAAATCTGTTTATCTTAGTCCAGATTTGACTGAAACCGAAAGAGCTTTAGACTATGAATTGAGAAAACAAAGAAATGAAGCAAATAATGGTCTTTCACAAGACTCGCCCTTTCGATATGGCATCCGTGGAAATCAGATCGTCAAATTCAAGAAGCAATAATCGTTCATCAGGGCGCCATAACGTGTAGATAGTCTCGAATCTTTAAAATGTATGTATTTAAATGCTTCTTCTTTGAACAATAAACTAGATGAATTCAGTGTTGTTATTGAAAAATATAGCCCACAAATTGTAGCAGTAAGTGAGACTTGGTTCAAGAGCATCTCAATTACGAACGTTAAAGGATACAATTTGTACAGAAAAGACAGAAGTGATGGACGCAGAGGCGGTGGTGTATGTCTCTACATTGATGAAAATATCGACTCATTTGAATTAAATGATGCAGGTTTTAATTTAAGTAAAATAGAACAAATTTGGGTAGTAGTTAATTTTAACTGTGAAAAATATTTAGTTGGCTGTCTTTATAGGCCAAACGATTTTGTTGATATGAACGATTTCGATTTAGTCTTCAAACAAGCTAAAGACTATGTGGATGAGAGAGGTTATAAGTATCTTCTAATAATTGGTGACTTTAACTTTCTATCAATCATCTGGTCAAATGGCTGTGTGGCAGAAATCTTAAAGGAAAATGGACTCGAACATAAATTCAGAGACACTAAGCGATACTTTTCTTTATCAGCATGTAAATATCCCAACTTTTCAGATGTCAAATGAAAAAGCTGTCAACACTTTGGATTTGATTTTCACGACTCAGCCTGGCAGTGTGTATGCAATCGATACAAAATTTGTTCTTGGCAACATTAATAAAGGACATCTGGTTATCGTTTTCAATTTTGTTCTCAAAAACAAGGTTAGTAAGGAATCATATACCTGTAAAAAATTTATTTATAATAAATCTGACTTTGGAAATATTTCTCATTTTCTATCAAATATTGATTGGGTGCACCTATTTGAGAATTTAAATATTCAGGAAATGTACAATGAGTTAATTATCTATGTCAGCGAAGCTAGTAATCGATTCATTCCAGTGACTGATGGCTCTAAAAAGAAAATTATCTCAAAACCTTGGATAAAAAATGAACTCAAGGTCTTAATTAGAGATAAAAAGAATCTTAGATATAGGAACTGTGCATCTAACTGGAAGGATATGAATCTATATAGTGATTACAAGCGTATCTGTAAATTAGTCTCATCAGAAATAAAAAGAGCCAGACTAACTTATGAACAGAATTTAGTTGAAAAAGCTAAGAAGAATCCAAAAATATTGTACAAATACCTAAATGATCAACAAGTAGTCAAAGAATCAACAAAGCATTAAAAAAGTCAAACAATGAATTAACGCAAGAACCGAAAGAGATATAAAATCTTCTTAATAAATATTTTCAAGATGTTTTTGTTATTGAACAAGATGGTGAGCTTCCTCCTTTTGTAGTTGAATTTAATGAAAACTGGTCAGAATATATTGACATTGAGCCAAATGACATTAGTTATAAAATAGTATTCAAAAAATTACAAGACCTGAATCAAAATAAATCATGTGGTGTAGACAAGCTTCATCCGTTATTGCTAAAAAACTGTGCAGAAGCCTTTACTGTTCCTTTAACTTTGATTTTCAGAGAATCATTATCGATTAGTCAGCTTCCAATTCAATTCAGATCAGCAAATATTACTCCATTGTATAAAAAAGGTGATAAATCAACGGCAAGCAATTATCGTCCTGTGTCTTTAACTTCAATTCCTTGCAAAATTATGGAAAGCATAATAAGAACCAAAATGTGAGACTATCTTTATAAGAATAATATTATATCTAAAGAACAGCATGGATTTGTTAAGAAAAAGTCATGTACATCTAATCTTTTGGAAACGCTAGATTTCATCTCAATGAGTCTAGACAAAAGTATTCCTGTTGATGTGATTCTGCTAGATTTTGCGAAAGCATTTGATACTGTTCCGCACAGACGACTAATAGCTAAATTGAAAGCGTATGGCTTTGATGGTCTGACACTAAAATGGATTGAAGCTTTCTTGAAAAATAGAAGACAACGAGTTATTCAAGGTGAAATTTTGTCGGATTGGGTTGAGATTTTTAGCGGTGTACCACAAGGGTCAGTGATTGGTCCACTATTGTTCGTTTTGTATATCAATGATCTACCTAAAGGAATAGAGAATGTTGTGAAGTTGTATGCAGATGATACTAAAATTTTCTCGCAAACGGTATTAGAAATAAGCGCCACGAAACTACAATCAGATTTAGATTTAATTCTCAAGTGGACTCAAGATTGGCTACTTCTCTTCAACACATCAAAATGTGTGGTTATGCATTATGGTCACACAAACAAAGAATTTCCTTATTTTATTAATGGTAAGCTATTAGCAACGTCAGAAACCGAAAGAGATCTTGGAGTTATTTTCAATACAAATCTTAAATGGAAAAATCAAGTGATAGAGGCTACAAACAAAACAAATCAAATGTTAGGTCGCATCAGGAAGTCATTCGCTCGTTTTGATTGTAAGTTATTAAGATCTTTGTATTTAACTTTTGTTCGTCCTCTTTTGGAATTTGTGGTGCCTGTATGGTCTCCAATTCCTAAGTCTGACTGTGAGAATGTTGAAAGGATTCAACGCAGAGCTACGAAATTTGTTTCGTCAATTAGAAACAAACCGTATGAAAGCAGATTGAAGGCTTTGAACATTCCAAATCTGGTGGAAAGAAGAAAAAGAGGTGATCTAATTCAATTATACAAGTTCATGCATGGAATAGAATCGGTTGAAAAAAGCAACAATTTTAATGTCACAAAAAACCAAGGACGAGGTCACTTCCTCAAATATCACAAAGAAATATCGAGGCTCCAACATAGAGATAACTTTTTTTTCAACAGAACCGCTAACATATGGAACTCGCTGCCAAATGAATTAGTTGAAGCCCCCAATGTTAACAGCTTTAAAGCAGGCATTGATTGCTGGATGAGCAGCAATCAATCACATCAGCTGTCTTAGTGTGCCTTATCAGCACAATCGCTGGCTAGCCAGCTACAGTCAAAACTACTACTACTACTACTACTACTAAAATGTAAAAATATAAAAATATAAAAATTTACAATAATTTTCATTTTGCCAAATATTTTACAAGTTTCAAAATTTTGTAAAATTTTATTTAACCTTTTAAATAATAATGAAGAGAAGAAGATAAGCAATTAAAAGGTAATTTAAGAATAATTTTAAAATTTCAATCAAGGTTTTTTTAACTAGTGAAAAAATTCAATCTTTTTCGAATTGAGTCAATTTGTTTGTCTCATTCACAAAAATTAACATGTGAAATAAATTTTCAGTAGGTAAGGAAATGTGATGTTACTTAATTTTCCCAAAAATCTTTGTTTTCTAAAAATTTATATTTTTTAAATTTCACGATTTAAGTATTTTTAAATTAAAAAATTTTGTCAACTTGTTCATTAACTCTTAATACATGATTTTCAATCTGTTATTCTAAATTAAAAAAATAATTTTCTTTTAATTTATTTTATTTTTCATCTGTTTTTCAAGATAAACTAAAAGTCAACTTACAATTGAATAGTTAAATTTTTTTGTAAAATAAATCTAATCATCAGATTTTACTTTACTTGATTTATAATCTTCAACTTTTTGTCGGATAATGGATTTCATGTCACATCAAAAATGCTAAAATTGTCAAACAATCTAATTTTCAAATTTTTGGTTGATAAATATTTCTATTAGAGGTAGTTATTTTTAATGATAGAAATTAAATGATAAATAATTTTGCTTTCATTTAAAGTACAGTAAGTACTCGATACTTGTACAATGTATAATTTCCATATTTGATTTTGTTTTTGGTATAATTATATTTTTTTAATAATTTTAGAGGTCTAAATTAGACCTCTATAATTTCGGTCTTAAACTGGTGTAATTTAAAATTTATTCCGGTATCTTATTTTTTTTTATTTTTTTCGAAATTATATACAAATTAATCACACAGAAATGTTTTATTCAAATTTAAAAGTAAATAAAATTAATATATGTAATTAAAATATAATTACAATATAAAAAATAAAAAACATTTGTTTATTTTGGTCGGCCTCCTTATCCTGGGTGAAGAGTTAGTAAAAAATAATCCAAAAATGCTCTTTTTTTAAGAACTCAAACAAAAAAGCCCCAAATCTGACAACATCAATCAAAACTGTGGTAAAAGCAAACAAAAATTAATCTATAATTTTTAAATTTATCTTAAAATTGAAAGATTTTTTGGGTCTAGTGGAAAATGTGAACAATTGTTCACAAAAAAATGTGGCCATGAGTATCAAGTCCAAAATGTGAACATTTTGTTCACATAATCTCTGGTCACATATTTGGTGACCAAAATAGATAAATAAAAAAATAAAAAATGTTAGAGTCCAGTTTTTATTTTTTGTGAACATTAATTTTAGAATAAAAGTTTAATTTTATATGCAAATAAAAAAAAGATAAATTCCAATTCCTTTTTTTATTAGTTTTTAGTTAGCTGGTGGTGATCTTGAGCAAGATGACCACGAGATGGTGATGATGATAGTTATGATGATGATGAAGACGATGATAATAGTGACATTGGGTCTTTACTTGGATCATTAATTAGCTCTAGATCAAATTCAGAAGTCGATCCAAATGAATTCGGCGAAGAAAATGGTGGGGATTTGCAAGATGTAGATATAAATGAAATTGGCGAGAGTGAAGATGATAAGACAGAATCCGTAACTTAAGTTAAATAAAAATCAGATGATACACCAATAAATAACCAAGATAGTGATGCTGAGTTGAGTTTTAGTGAGAATTTAATTACAATAGATAAGAAATTAAGCGTCTTAAATCTAAACGCAGGAGAAAAAGCAATACATTATCGTGAAAAAGCAATGACTGAAATTACTATTTCTCAATTTTTTTTATTTGCATATAAAATTAAACTTTTATTCTAAAATTAATGTTCACAAAAAATAAAAACTGGACTCTAACATTTTTTATTTTTTTATTTATCTATTTTGGTCACCAAATATGTGACCAGAGATTATGTGAACAAAATGTTCACATTTTGGACTTGATACTCATGGCCACATTTTTTTGTGAACAATTGTTCACATTTTCCACTGGACCCGATTTTTTCTTAAGTACCAAAAAAATATCAAATATACAAGAGAATAACTTAAGAATAATTTTAATTAAAAAAAAAATTATGCAACCGAAATTTAAGCTTATGCAGATTTTGAAAAGAAAAATTTAGAAATTAAAAAATTTCAATAAAATTTACTCACAGATTTGTTACTTTTTTGCTTTATTTCCCAGAAAAAAAGCATTTTTGTATTACTTTGTTTTTTGTTTATATTCGACTTTATTTTTTTTTATTTTGCTAGGCGGACATTTTGTTATGGTAATTGATGTGGTGGTTGTTAAGTTTCCATTTACTTGTATTGAAATTCACAAAACCATTTATTAACAAATCTTCACCTTGGAAATCAATTTTTTTTATTAAACTCAAAATTTCTGCTGCTCAATAAATATTTTTGCTACAATCTGAATTTTTTAAATTAACATTAAAATCAAAATTGACTTGATCTTCTAGTAAGAAAAAAAATGGAGTTAAAGAAAATATTAATTATTTATTTATACAAAATTCTATAAATGTTTGAAAAATAACAATTGAATCGAGTTAAAAGGCCCAAATGAGAAAATAGAAGGTTGGCATACATTTAAATTTCAATCAGACATTTTTTTTTACTTTAAAAAGCATAAATAAAAAAATTAAAATTGCTTATTCGTCATATATAAAAATTATCATTTTTATAATTTTGAATAAAAAAAAATAATTTTTTCCCTCTAATTTGGAATGTCTGAAACATCTTTCGAGCCTACGCTGAGAAATATAATCGAAAAAGCGTCATTAAAATGGATATTTGTTGGTGGTAAAGGTGGAGTTGGCAAAACAACTTGCAGGTACTTGTCAAGAGATAAAAATGTTTTCCTGTTTTAGTTTTTTTCTTTCAGCTGCAGCTTGGGTGTTCAATTGGCAAAGGTAAGAGAAAGTGTTCTCATTCTGAGCACTGATCCAGCACATAACATTTCGGATGCATTTAACCAAAAATTTACCAAAAAACCAACTTTAGTCAATGGTTTCACCAATTTGTACGCCATGGAAATAGATCCTAGCGGTGGAGTTGGCGAACTACCTGATGACTTGGGCGAAGATTTTATCAGCGCTGGAAAAGCAATGCTCCAAGAAATGGTCGGATCTTTTCCGGGCATAGACGAGGCAGTCAGCTTTTCTGAAGTCATGAAGTAAATTATCCAAGAAAAATTTTTTTTAAAAAAAAAATTTAATATTTTCCATAGATTAGTGTCAAAAATGAATTTTTCCGTAGTTGTTTTTGACACTGCTCCAACTGGACACACTCTTAGGCTGCTTTCGTTTCCGTCAGCTGTCGAAAAAGGAATAGAAAAAATTCTAAATTTAAAAAATCAAATTGGTCCTTTTATTTCTCAAGTGAATAAAAAAAATATTTTTTTAAATTTTTGTTAAAATAATTTTGATGTTTAGATAGCGCCTTTGGTCGGAATGCAGGACATCAATGCTGACATGCTGTCAAATAAGTTAGAAGAAACAATGGTCATTATCAAAAAAGTCAATCAACAATTCAAAGATCCAGTAATAAAAATTAAATTTTTGTTTTAAAAAATTTTTAATTAAATTTTTATTTAGAAAAATTTTAAGTTAAATTTTTATTAAAAAAAATTTTAAATTAAATTTTTATTAAAAAAAATATTAAATTAAATTTTTATTTTAAAAAAATATTAAATTAAATTTTTATTTTAAAAAAATTTAAATTAAATTTTTGTTTTAAAAAAATATTAAATTAAATTTTTGTTTTAAAAAAATATTAAATTAAATTTTTGTTTTAAAAAAATATTAAATTAAATTTTTATTTAGAAAAATTTTAAATTAAATTTTTTTAAAAAAAATTTTAAGTTAAATTTTTATTAAAAAAAATTTTAAATTATTTAAAAATTTTAGAGCCAGACCACTTTTGTGTGCGTGTGTATTGCCGAGTTTTTGTCGCTGTATGAGACCGAGAGGCTAATCCAGGAATTGGCCAAGAACAGCATTGATACTAACAATATTATTGTTAATCAGCTTGTGTTTCTGGCAAAGGATGAGGAGCCGTGCAAGCTCTGCCTAGCCAGATTTCGATTACAGCAAAAATATTTAGATCAAGTATTTTATATTTCTAAATTAAATTAATAACACTAATTAAAACATTAATTTTTAGATTGATTTACTATACGAGGATTTTCATGTAACTAAGCTTCCTTTGTTAGAGCAAGAGGTACGGGGCATGGATAATATAATTAGTTTTTCACAAAATTTAATCGATCCTTATCATAAATAAAAAAATTTTTTTAAAGTATGGTTTATTAATAAATTATTTTTGAGTTTTATCATTTTTTTAATTCGGTTTAAAACACCGTTTAAATTCGATTAATAAATATTTATTTCATTAAGAATTTTTTCCAATTTTTATTCAAATATTATATTGGATTTTGTGTTAGTAAATGTTCTTTCATAAAATTATTTTTTTTAATTATTTTTACTATTTAGAAAAATCATCGAATTTAAAAGGATAAATTTTTGCTTAAATTTCTGAAAAAATTTGGGATAAATTTGAATGATATGGTGCAAAAAAATAATTATAATTAAAATCAAATTTACAATAAGAAATTTAAAAATGATATATTCTTAAGTAATAAAGAAAAAAGCCTTAATCATAAAATTGAAACTTAATAGAAAATTGTTTATTTTTACAGCTTTAATTATGTATATAAGATGATGCCAAAATCTTTTTGCCAAATTGATTTGATTTCTAGCATATTTTATCTTAAACAAAAAAAAAATCAATTTAACTCAGATCTTTAACCCATTAAAAAAACACTTTTGTTGTCGAGTTATACAACCACAAGGATATCAAGTGCAAAAAAATTTTTTTATTAAGACGAATAATTATAGGGTTTAAAAAATTAAAGGCTAATACTGTAATTAAAATTTTTGATGTTGTTTAAATTTTCATCGAATTTCTTTAATTATAGTTTAAATAATTTTTTTAAGTAAATGATTAGTCTAGATTTAAATAAGAAAATTTGTCTTTTATTATTTTCAACGGGAAAATTAAGCCCAAATACCACAAATTTTATTTTTTTTTTACCCAATTATTAAGATTAAATGTAAAAAAAATTTTTAACAATAATATAAATTTTATTTATTAACAGAGGAAAAATAAAAATTGTATTCAAATTTTTTGAAATCGATTTTTATCTTCATATTTCAATTATGGGTAATTATTAAATTCTTGAAGTTAAAATTAATTTTTTTAGATTATTTAAAATTGTCTTAAGAAATTCAAGAACCGCAGGTTTTGATCAATTAATTTTTTTTCAAGTGAAATAACTGACTAAGACATTTCTTTTTTTATTAAAATTTTAAACAAAAATTTAACAATGTACTTGATGCATTCGCAATTCACTTTTTTTCTAATTATAATTAAATATTTTTTTTAGTAATAGACAAGTCAATTAGTTCGAAAATAAAGCTGCTTTTAATATTTAAATGGTTTAAGTGAAAAAAAAAATCTATTTCGTATTTTAAAGCTAAAAATGTGGAATTTCAGCTCAAAAATAGCAAATATATAATCGAATAATTCAGACATTGTCTGTCAAGTAAATTATTTTAAGAGATTTTTTTTAAAGTAAAATATTCTTGTAAATTAAATAAAAAGCGCTCTTCTGATCTATTTTATTAATTATTAATAATTAAATTTATCATTTAAAAAAAAATTTTCTAGGAAAAAATTTCGAATGCATTAGTTTTATTCTAAAATAGGTTCATTTGGCTCGGAGGCTTTTCAAATTAGATATTTTCTCGAAAAAATGAGAAATCTCTTAATTCATTAATTAAGTGTTTGCATCAGATTTTAAAATTTTGCCTTTGAGTAAATATGCCTCAACTAATAGCTTTTTAAAAAATAATTCAGTTAAAACATTCTTAAAAAAATTGCAGCACTTTAAAACAAAAATTTATATTTGTTTAATTTATTTTCTTGGGCAAAATTCGGCTATAATTACTTTTTAAAAAGCTTCAAAATTGATTCTTTAATCATTTTATGTTAAGATGTGTTTGTTCCCACGTGGTCTTGTGCTAAGGATTCCTCATTTAATGTCAAAATAAACAAAAAAATAATTTCAAAATATTTAAAAAAAAATAAAATAAATTGCTCATGGATGAACACTGTTTTAGATTTTTAAGATTAATGGTTTTGAATCAATTTCGATTCAATTAGCTCTAATGTTTAAGTGGCAGCTACTTACCGAGAATAGCCGAATTAATTGAAAATTCAAATGTATTTCGAAGCATTTTTTTAAAGGATTAGTAATCAAAAAATTGATATCTCTTGTCAAAAACATGAATTTTTTAATTAAAGATTAGAATAAATGTTCAGCTTCATGATGATAGGTAAAAAAAAATTGTCATCTTAATTACACTATTATAAAAGGACTTTTTTCTAAACAAGTAATTAAATTTATTTATTAAATTTGACATGTCTTTAATTTTTTTCCTCTATCTCTTGGGTTGAGCATGCAATTTGTTTTCTGAGAACACAGCTTTGACTCATACCGGCTTAGGAAAAGCTGTCATAGACCCAGGACAATTGATTAAATTTCATCAATTGCCTTTAAAATCAGATATTTGACATAAACGAAGCTTAGATTTTAATAATTTAAAGAATTGAATTTTTGCAGCAAAAAAATTAAGTTTTAATTTTTGACAAAATTTTTTTCCTTGTTAAAAAAAATCAGCATTAATTCAAGAAACATAAGGAAAAATTAAGTTGGTGTCACAATCATTTCCGCATCCTAAGTCATAAATTATTTAATTAAAGCTAATGGAGTTCGCTCAAGTATGCAGCCCATTCATTCCCAGGTAAATTTCCATCAGCACCATTCTTGTGAAAAAAAAATCTCAAAAATTTTTCAAAAGAATGATCATCATATTTTGATTAAGCTTTTCAAATGCTCATTTTAACAATCAGACTAGATTTTTACTGGCAATTGGTTTAATCAAGTGCTTTATTGACAGATTTGATCGAATTTTATCCATTGTTAATAAATTTCTCTAGAGAATTCTGATAAATTAACTTTTTTTTTAAAACTTTTGTTCTGCCGGTCGATGAAAAATACAAATATTTTCTGTGTATTCCTGGGCTTTTTATTCATAAAGAAATATTGATTTTAAAATTGAATGGAAGAGAGAATATCCGGGTATGATTTTTTCTGAACAACACCTCCAGATATAAGAATATTTATGAGCATTTCTATTGAAAAAAAACTCTTGTCTATTGTCGCATGATTTACAAAATTTTTATCAGTCAAAAAAAAAAAAAATTATCATGCAGATGTCGGATACTTTTTATATAAGAACAATGCATTGAATTATTCAATTTAGGGAAGATCTTAATTTTTTAAAGACTATCAAAATTTTAAATTCATTTAAAAATAAATTTAAATTTTCTTTTATTAGGTGTTTTATTAAATTACCAAAGTGACCCAAAAAATTTCTTTAAAAAAAAAAATTTAATTTAATTTCCGATTTTAAACAATCAAACAATTAAGTAAAATTAAAAGTTAAATATGAATAAAAATGAACAATGCTTGATTCTAATTTGTTTTACTGATTAAATTTTTTTTTTTTATTTTAAGTAAAATCAAAAGAAAGATTTAAAAAATAATTCTTTAAAAAAATAATTTAATTTAATTTCCGATTTTAAACAATTCGACAATTAAGTAAAATTAAAAGTTAAATATGAATAAAAATTAACAATTTTTGATTCAGATTTGTTTTACTAATTAAAAAGTTCGTAAGACAGAAATTAACTTCTTATTTATTCAGGATACTGAAACTTGAATTTTTTTTCAATTTGTCAAAAACCTGGCAGGATGCAAAAAATATTTTTTTTCAATTTTGTTGAATCACAGTAAATGCATTTAAAAATAAATCATATCGCCATTTTTCGAAATTTTGGAATAAAGTCGAAATTTTTTTGTGACTTTTGATGAATTATCTTAAGAGAAAATTTAGATTAAGCTAATCAAGGAAGTCAAGAAAATATTCCGGCTTTGAGTACATTTTTACCCACACCATTGATTTTAACTAATTTCTTCTATCCATAATAACTCTAATTAAAATCACATTATTTAAAATTTGAAAATTTTTGCCAGCCCAAGTTCAATTATTTTAGTTAAGAAACAAAGCTAGTTGTGGAATGATATATAATCTGCGATTTTTTAAAGTATTTACTTTTAATATATTTCCGTATTTCTTAAAATCATCGTCAAATTAATAAAGAAGAAATTATTGTTTATTTATTATTGTAAATTAAAATTTTGTTTTTTCTTGAAGAGGCTAAAATAATTTTTTAATTAAGAAAAAAATTCTAGAGTAAAGATTAAAATTAAAAATATTATTCAAACAAAAAATTTTCAAAAATAGTTTTTAGCTTAAGATTATTTCATTTATTCTAGTGATAAATAAAAAAAAAAAAATTCTAATTTTTTTATTTTTTTAGGACCGATTATTAATGATAAAAATTTGACCTTTGAAAGAAAAATGGTCTTAATAATCAAGAAATTTTTAATTTTTTCAAGTGATTAGATTTTTGAGGAGTCGGAATTTTCATAAATCTAGATTAAATTCCATATCTCATTTTAGTTCATTTGATGTGATAAATGACTGTCAGATCAATCATATCAATTGGCTTGACAACTAGAAAAGAAAAAAATCTAATCCTTGTTGTTTTCACCGGATGAAATTTTAAATTTTACTTTTAAATTTAAAGAGGAAAATTTTTTTGTTGAGAGGTAATGATTGAAAATTATTAAGCGTTCTTTATCCAAATGTTGGCAAATTTATCTTGAGTAATTTAAAATTTTCAAGCTTTTAAACAAAACTTGGTAATATAATACTTGGATCATTTTGAAACCAGAGATTAACTTTCACTTTGAATTTTGTGAAATATTAGAATTTTGTTTTTAATAATTTTTTTTAAACAAATTTAGATCAATTTTATAAAAGTTCAGCTAAAAATACCAAGCTTTTTAAAAGAACAATTTATTGATAAGACAACAATTTTTTTCATATTTTATTTTTAAATATCAATGATAATATAAATAAATTTTTATGACCACAAAATGTCAAGTTTAAAAAAAAAATAGCTTAAATTTTTTGTAACAAGACAAACCAGTTGTCTTCCGAGCACGACTAACAACTGAGAACTAAATCTAAACTAATCTACAATTTGAAATTCCTCCTGATGATGAATAGAGAAAAAAAGAGAATTCCGTTTAAGCTGCACACTAGCAGTGCCAAGAGTTTTTTTTAATTTTAAAAACAATAAACCGGAACTAAAAGCCAAACTTCATTAATACCAGAGTATTTAGGCGTATTAATAAATCTGCTCAAATGACCAAAATCATTCCAATTTTGCCAGAGAAAAATCTAGATAAACTACGTTTTGTATTAATGTAGTAGTATGAAAAAAATCTGAATTCGAAAACGAATTTTATATTCAAATATCAAATAAATTAGATAAAAAAAACATTAATTTATATTTAATCAATAGAAAAGGGAAACAGGAGAAGAAAAAAATGGATAAATTTGTGTTTTATTAAGATTTAAAAATCAAAAAATTAGATTTTAATTTATTTTTTGGCTTTGTTTGCTTCCAGTTTTTGGATAAGTATTTAATTTAGAATTTATTAAACAGGAATAAATAGATATTTAATTTAGTTTTCTAATCGAAGTACAGATAAGAATGCATTTATTTGAATTATTCTTAATTTACCGTGATTCTATTTTTTTTTGTATTAATTCCGCATTTTTACCAAAATTAATTAAATCTAAAAATTTCTTGGCAAATCCTATTATTTTTTAGATCAATTTTGAATGAAATAAAATTTAAAAAATAATTCAAATGTCTAATTAAGGATTTTTCTAATACATTTTTGTTCAACTAGAAATGAGATTGTTAAAAATAGTGTCATTTAATAAAAAATTTGTGAACTATTTGGTAACAAAAATTAAGAAAAATTTTCGGTCAAAAATAACTGCATTGATTATTTTAAATAAATTTAATTGAGATCAAAATAATTTTTTTGCTAAGAAAAAAAGTGATTTTTTTAATTAAAAAATCACGTGAGGATAAATAGTTTAATATTAAACAAACGAAAATTTGCATTTTTAATAAAAAAAATTTTTTTTTTAGTTATTAAATGAAGCTTTAGAAGCACGTTAAAGTTTAAAATGATTAAAATTGTATTTTTAATTTGAATATTTTTCCTTCTTTTTAATTTAGACTTTTTTTTTAATTGTTAAAAAAATATTTGTACGCCTAATAAAGTTGTTTATGTTTTATTGATAAGACATGATTATTTAATGCATAGCCCACGGAATCATCCTTAGTTTATTTTGGCTTTTTTTTTGCCGCATATTTTAAACAAAAGAAAGCCTCATTTTATTAAAGTAATTTTTGATTACACTCTTCTTTTTGTTGCTGATGTTTGGTTAAGTATCAAAAATATCAAAATACCAAAGTATCAATTTGAAAAAGCTGTGGTTTCATTTTAGACAAATAAATAAAATCAGCTAAAAATTGTGTAAAATTCTTTTTATAAATATTTTTTTTCCAAATATTTGATGCTGAAAAATTGATATTTTGATATTAGATTTTAAACTTAACATTGAATGATCAAATAGAAATAATATGATGAATAAAGAAATAGCTTTAGTAAAGATTTGTTTAGAATTTCTATGATTACTTCTTATTATTTTTAGACGATATAAAAGGATTCAGAAAGCTAATTTTTAATACAAGATTGAGTTGATAAGTGTTAATTCTTTAATTTACTGCAAGTTTTTTTAATTATACTTAAATGTTGGTTGATGTTCATGCTTTTTCCAGTAAAATTGTTTTGAAAAATTTTAAAATTTTAAAATTTATAAATTTAATCTCTAAGAGTACAGATCAAGATCTTAATTATGGTAAATAAATAAAAATATTTTCAGAAAAATTCTATAACTCATTTGCATTACCATACTGATTTGATACTCCGACAAAAGATGTGGTAGATGTTCAGACTTTTTTTAAATTTAACACTTGATAAAAGCCTAAGGGATCGTTTTAACCACTTCACTAAATATGAAAATTCAAAACAGTCTAATTAATTAAATGACATAATGCTCATATGAAGGGTTCAATTTAAAATTGTTGATTAGTTGATTTTTTTGTTGTGAAATTTCAGCTAAAACATGACTCAAGATGTTTTATTTAATTTTTGTCTTTAATTCCTTATTAATATAAAACAATTATTTTTTAGCCAACAAAAGACAGTGGATTGATGTACATAGAACTGTCGTTTAATTAACCATTATTAATTTTTGAAATAAATTTATTTAATAATTTAAATTTCTTTTGCAAAAAACTCAGAATAATTGAGTTTGAAGCAGTTTACTTCTATAGAAGGTTTATTGTGCATAAAGCCCTATCATGATAAGCATATGTCAAATTATATTTATATTTTATTGATTAGTTAATTATTTCATTAGGGAAATAATCAAATTGTAAAAAAAAATTTGTTTCGAATAAATATTACAAATTAACTAAAAAAAATAGAATTAAATTTAGGAATTAATTGATTATAGAGTGTCAATTATGATTGATATATAAATTTAAGATTTTTTTATTGCATAGTTTATTTATTTATTATATTAAGTACAAAAAAAATTGAATTCTATTAACTTTCGTTCTCAAAAAAAATCGGTCCTTAGTTAAAATAAGACTTTGACAACTTGTGTTCGAGGTGGACTGAGAGTATAGCAGAGTTAAAGTCGACCAAATATAATTAGTATAATTTATTAATTTTTAAAATATTTTTTTCAATGGATATTAGATAGAAGGTGGCGGTGTCAAAGCTTTCTATAAAAAAAATTTTAATTTAAATTTTATAATTAAATAATAATAAATTTTACAACAATTGTGAATAAAGGTAAATCTTGGTATTTGTCTTGCAGTGTTTTTTTGTTTTAAATAAGCATTAATTTAAAATTAATTTTTTTATAAAAAATTTAATCTAAAAAATGATAAAAAAAACAATAAATAGCACTCTCTAATCCGATTATATGACTGGCAAGCAAGTCTACAGCTTAATTAAATCAGCTATTCAGGAAGAAAAAAAATTATTTTTTGCCAAAAAAGACTAAAACATAAAAGCTGAGTATTATCGTTTTATAATTTTGAATTTTTTAATTGCTAAACCCAATCTAATCTAGTTTAGATTAAATTTTATTTTGAAATTTCCTCATTAAATTGTTTTTTTAAAGACTATAAAAATATTTTATTTTTTTAATAATATGTGTTTTGAATTTGGAAATCAATATCTTTATAAAATCCAAAAATGATATTTAAAAAAAAGCCAAAGTAAACAAAAAAAAATACAGGCGCATTGAGCTATTTACACAGGAAAAATTTAATGATATAACACACACATTTTTATGCATCTTTCTGAATAAAATTAAAATACCAAAATGATTTATAAATTAGACTGTTCTTAAAAAGTCGTGTTTATTTTTATTTTTTTTTTTCTAATTATTATTTGGAGCTCAGCATCAAAGTTCATTTTTATATCAATTTTGGTGTCACAATTTTTAAATGCCTTTCCGATTCTTTCTATAGTCATTTTTGTTCGAAGAAGAAGTATTTTTTTTTAATTTGGTCATACAATTTGTGGTCTTTATTAATAATAACACCAGAGTTTGTAAAAATCAAAATTTCAAATGTTTAATAAATATAAAGAAAAAAATTTATTGATAAATTTTAACAGTTTAATGTTTAAATTAATTTTTTTTGATTTTTTTTAATCTGTAAAATTAAGTTGATATTGTGGATTCATGAATTTTTCAACAATTTAAACAAAATATTTTATTTTATTTTCAAAGAAAATTTTTTTGAAGTGACTTGGATCGAATTTTATTATGTGAAATAATGTTACAAAGATTTTTACACAAGATTAGCAAATAAAAATATGATTCAAATCACTTAAAATTAAAAAAAAAATCAGAAAATTTTTTTGTGTAAAATGTAGGAAAAATCACAAAGCGTGATATTAATGAACATTGAAAATGCAAACCAAACACTGATCTCTTGATCATTAAGTTAATTTATCTCGAGAAAAAATATCCAATTTTTTTTCCATTGATAGTTTTTGACAATGGTTCGATTACATTTTCACAATTCAAAAAAATGGGTACATTCTCTGAATTTCTTTGCTGAAAAAAGCTATAAAAAGTTGAGAAGTAATAAATTCTTAATTAATTTTTAAAAATATTTATTTTTAAATTTATTAGTAAATTTTAATTCAATTTGAGAAAAAATTTAAAATTTAAGATTGTCAAAATGTTTGGTGCAAGAAAATGAATTTTTGATATTTTAAGCTTTAAGAATCTTTGATGGTTATATTTTTTTAGAATGTTTGATTTTTTTTAAATATTTTATTATCCTCTCATTCATCTGATTAAATTTCGCATACAAAAAATAATTATTTTTATATCATTTTAATACAAAATTTTTTTGGTGATCAGGAAATTTTTTGGTGATCAGACAATTTTTTAAATTATATTAAACTTTTTCACCAATTTTCAAATAAAAAATTTTAGTCTCAATTTTTAAAATAAAATAAAACAAAATTTAAATTATTCTTTGTGTTTTTTGACATGTGTAATTTTACACCCTTTTCATTTTTCAAAAATTCACCACAAATGATACATGCTACGGGATTCTTAATGCTTTTTTTGCAGCAAATTTAGCCCTTTCGGACGATTCTACTGGGACCAAAGCCATTTCTTTGTAAAAAACTGCCTTTTCTTTTACGGTTTTTAGCTCTAATTCCGCAATTTTTTGTCTAACTTCTTCAAAGCTCTCCTCCAACTCGTCATTTGTTTCATCATCATTTGAAATTATCTCATCATTTTCTTTGACAGTCAATGATTCTGTGTTAAAATTTTCACTTTCAGCCTCATCATCGTCCGAATCAAGCGATTCAATCGGATCTTTTTCAGATCCACTATCCTTTAAAAAACCAAATAATGAATCAGTATTTCCATTAATGAATCCATTATTTTAAAAAATTCAAAATTTTGTCTTAAAAATATAAAATTAGATAGCTGAGCTACAAAATATTGATAAAAAATTTGATAAATAATTTCATTCAAAAGTATTTGATAAAAATGATTCCAATAAAAAAAAGTGTTGTAAAATTAGTTAATTTTGTTATTAAATTTCATTTCTCTTTTGAACAAAATTAATTTAATTGAAGTATTTTCTTCCTGTTAGTTAATTCACTTTTTAAAGTAATGTTACGACACAAAGTTCTGAGGTAAAATATCGAAATAAATGACGTGTTCAAATAGTTACACAACTGGTATTCTAAGAAAAATTGATTTTTGTTTAATTTTCAATTTTTATTTTATTTAATATTTAATTAATTTGCCGAATAAGAAAAAAAAAATTTTATGGCAAAAAAATTACAGAGTATTGCAAAATAAGTTTAAAAAATTTTAGTTG